>CM044441.1:71329960-71356168 GCA_024363595.1 Xenopus borealis
CCCCAGAGTTTATTGTGCCATTGATTGAGGTTACATGTGAAACAGGAGAGACTGTGATTCTTCGATGCAAAGTTTGTGGTCGCCCTAAGGCATCCATTACATGGAAAGGTCCTGACCATAATACTCTGTGCAACGATGGACACTACAGTATATCCTACAGGTATGCAATGAAGCCATAAAGCAGATGCAAATACAGCCTCTATATGTAGGGAATGCCATAATATTTTACAGATCTATATGCTAAAGCTTATAATTGCAGTGCAGTGCACTACCTTGTCCCATGTTACAAGGGAAGCTTTATTTGCTAAGTTTTATTATTTATTTGTACACAAAAAGTTCTAGCTAGTCTTCTGCTGTTAAGAGTCGTCCAGTCTTAACTTTGTTTTATTCTTCTTCATCACAATAATTATGGATGACCTTTGCAGCTGGTATAATTTTCTATCTTTTTGATATCTTTTTATCTTTACCAGTGATCTTGGAGAAGCAACTCTAAAAATACTTGGTGTGACCACTGAGGATGATGGTGTGTACACCTGTATTGCAACAAATGACTTGGGTTCTGTATCAACTTCCTCCAGTATTCGAGTTTTAGGTCAGTGCTGCAAAAAAACATTTAAACCTTATATTCACCATTAGATAGTGTTCATTTTGCATACATTTAAAATGTGTTTCCCCTTTTAGTGCAATGAAACGAAAGACCTGATAGTTCTTTTTATAGGTACAATCAGGTACATAATATTGTGTTTTGCAAAATACTTGCAGATACTGGAGCTCATTTACCAAGACTAATTAAAGTTGCACCTGGGAGGTAAGTCATATTAACCAGTAAGGGTTTGCCCAGCCTGCCACAGGTAAAAAAAAAATATTTGGTTAGCTGCTATGGAGTACTACCTGGGTGCAAATTTGCCCTGTTCTGGTAAAAGGAGCCCACCTGTGGTGTTCTTAACAAGGTTGCTGCACTATTCTTACCAATAGCTGCCATTCAGATTGTATACCATTATATTACATTGCCACCTCACTCCCTCTTTGACTGCATAGTTCTTGCAGGAAAAATAAGGTCAAAATGCAGGAAATGGCATCCTTATTGATGATCGGAGGGGCAGATTTATCAAAGGTCGAATTTCAAAGTTATGTGATTTTTTTTTACATTAAATTCTAATGTACCCACAACTCGAATGGGAGGTTATTTAAGAAAAAACTCTAATATTCGAATGAGTACGAAATATCTGAATATTCAAATCAAATTCCTTGAATGTCAGGAAGGCAATTAACATCTTCAAATGGTTCAAGGGATAAAAGGGAAAAATATTCGAATTAGAACTGTTTCCAAAGTTGACTTGTGTTAATTTCACATTTTAATTCAAATTTGAGATGGTGGTTTAAAATTTGAATTTGTGAGATTTGACCAAAAAAAAATCTAATTTACCATTTGAACCTTAATAAATCTGCCCCTAATTTCTGGAAGCAAGACCATCAAGATGACGGCCATGTTGAATGTTACCTTTCAGTAATCCATCTTGCAACCAATGGTGGATAGGTACCCATCCAATGTAACTTTGTGTTAAATGTAACTGTTAAATTCCTCTCTCTCTCTCTCTCTCTCTCTCTCTTCAAAACTAAAGACCCCCAAAGGCATTTAATAAAACATTATTAGCTTAAAAGTATCTGTCACAGGATGCAAAACGCATCGGTTAGTAGAGCCTCTCCATCAGAATTCTTCACTGAAATGCATTTTAAAGAGCAAACTGACTATTTTGTATGTGTTTGAAACCTGACATTAGGCTAGCCATTTTGTCAGTTTCCAAGGTGCCCCCTGCCATGTGACTTGTGCTCTGATAATCTTCAGTCACTCTTTACTGCTGCACTGCAATTTGGATTGATATCATACACACACAAACACACATCATCATATCAACAGAACAATGGGAAGATAACACATTAATATCTCCCTGACACCTGAAGGATTCAGCTGCCTGAACTGAACTCCATGGGCTTAATAGCCTGGCACTGTCCTGGGTGAACAGACAAAACTGCCTATACTACCTCCAAATAATTTAGTTTAGCTTCATGCATTTTTCTCCCAGTCAGGCTGCTCAGAGATTTATACTATATCCATTAGTGCTTTTTACACACAAAAATTATTACACTACTGAAGCATACTGTAAGCCTGTGTTAAACTGTTTTTTTTTTTTAAGTAAAACTCTTAGATTCTTTAATTTACTCTCTTCCACATAACAGGTTCATGGAGTGATGGACTGAGGGTAATCTGGAAAGAACATTTTGACATTGCTTATAATGAAATGGCTGAACTTGGCAGGTACTATTAATAGCTCTTTTTACTTTCCAGTAAATATGTGAAATATAACTTGAACTCGTGTTTCTCTAGTACAATTGTTTTGTGTAAAAAGTACAAGTAAATGATATATGTAATTTAGCTAAAGATTCTACTTGTTCATTACTTTAACAGGGGCAGGTTTTCTGTCGTGAAAAAATGTGAACAGAGAGTTACAAGGCGAGTAGTAGCCACCAAATTTGTCAACAAGAAGTTGATGAAGAGAGACCAGGTTACCCATGAAATTGGAATTCTGCAGAGCCTTCAGCACCCACAACTGATCAGCCTTCTTGATACTTTTGAGACTCCTGCCAGCTATGTCTTAGTACTTGAGATGTAAGTGGCAAGTTCTCTATTGCATTAATTTAGATCCTATGAAAAAAGTATATGTTGTGTTCATGGAGCTGGGATTCTGATATCATATTTTGATTTTTTTTTTTTTTTATCCGAGTGTTGCAACTAACATTCATTTCACTGGAAAGTGTAAGAAATAAACATCCTGGTATTTTCAGACAAATGGTGCACTTCTACTCATTCCATATGAAAGTGAATGAGAAATGCAGCAGGCAATTATAAGTACAACCCCCCCCCCCCCCAAAAAAAAAATTTTTTTCACATACGCACAGTGATCCAATTTTGGAATTGTAAATACATGCATGCCCAACACTTTTTTTACATTTATTTTACCTATTACTTTTTACAATAAGTTTTGCAGGTTCAATTTGGAGTAGAAAGACATATTTAACTATTTTGTCAGAATGTACACTTTCCAAACAATATATGGTTTCTGGGGGTTTCATACTGCTAATACACATAAAACACAGGTGTAATGTACCTTGTTGATATGAGCTGAACTTCTAGACAAGAGAATTCATGTTCAATATTTTTATTTCAGGGTCACTACATCCAATATACTTTGGTAAATGTGTGGATATTGGACATCTGACTGTTTAAAAGTACCCATATATTTGTATTTAACAAATTGTAAAAATTATAATATTAAAATATTTTGGGCTTTTTTCATAAATGTCATAAAACTGCTGTCTTTAGTATAGCTTTGCTGGTTGGTAGTGTACAGTAGACATTTATACTATGTGGCTTTGTTACAATGTATACTTTACAAAAAATATATGGGTTTTCAGGGGTCCTTATACTCTTGGGGGCTCTTAGCCACATAATTTACAGTCACCAAAGTGTTAAGCATTGAAGTTCACATGCATTATTTTCATTTTAGGTACTCTGCACCTTGTACATTGGCATCAGATTGTTCAGTTGACCCCTTGTATTCATTTTTAGAATTTTGATCTTGGTACATGTATTAATGTTTTCTTCTTTTGTGAATAGCTTAGCTTTTTATTAATAATAAGCAAACATTTATTCAAAGTGTAATATTTGAATATGAATAAATATCCTACTCCTCTAAATGTATAAATGCTATTTATCTCTTTGCTGTTTCTGCACAGAGCTGATCAGGGACGTTTGTTAGATTATGTGGTACAGTGGGGAAACCTTACAGAAGAGAAAATTACCTTATACCTGAGAGAGGTGCTGGAGGCCCTGCAATATCTGCATAATTGCAGAATAGCACATCTGGACCTAAAGGTAAGTTGAGAGCCTTTAACGGGCAAGGAAAGTGTTAACATAAATCTCAGTTTATAGAAAAGCATACCTGAATGCTCTTTAATAGTGCTCTTTAAAACCATTCAATTGTAAAACCATTCATTAGATCCAAATTCCCACTTTCTGAAAATCACTGATGAAAGAAAAACAAATTCCCACAATGCAATGCTCCCTTCCCAAGACCAAGACTATAAGCATGCATAATGCATAGTCTTCCCAATAGATACATGCACAGAAAAAGTTACTTTTGAAGGTGCTTCTTCTATTGCAGAATCGCACGCACACATTATGCCTACGGTGCCCACCTTTTTTACACGCCATCCAATCGCAACCAGTTAAAGTGTTTGCTATGGTGATACATACTGAATGCTGGAACATAGAAACCAATAAGAAGAGAATACTATTCAGTCTTGTGTAATGGGAGCTATATTAGTAAAAATAAACCTAGTGAACTAGTAGATCAAATGGTGAATAATTATATGCTGAATTCTTAAAAAAATGGTTTTACTTGTCCTTTAAGTAGGGCTAATATATTACACATACAATTAATAATTTTTCTATTTTTGCTGAGGAAGAACTCTCACCAAATTTTTAACCCCATAAGTGCATACTGGATGGATGCTGCTAGTAAAAGAGTTTCTTATGCTATAGCAAGAAATAATTGTACATGAATTAACACACATAAAGGATTATGTTCAAAGTTTGATACAGGTGTAATCCCCTATAGTAACCACAGGTAGCAGTTACTGGTCACTTGTTTTAAAGCAAATATCTTATTAGTTGCTACAGTTACCTGCATCCAGCATGCATCCTGCTTTGTTATTACATATAGTGTATACTGTCCACATAATACCATTCAAGTTCTCAAGGTTTCTTTATGTGCTGCAAAAATAGCACAAGTCTTAATCGTATGCTTAACCTATGTTTAGAAAATGCAATAATGAATAAGATATTGGAACATTATTGTTAAATAATATTTTGTTTTTATCATTTATTAGCCTGAAAACATTCTTGTGGATCAGAGCCTAACCAAGCCAACAATCAAACTGTCAGACTTTGGTGATGCAGTTCAGCTTAATAGCACTTACTATATTCACCAGTTGTTGGGCAGTGCAGAGTTTGCTGCTCCAGAGATCATCCTTGGGAATCCTGTCTCCCTTACCTCTGATATATGGAGTATTGGAGTTCTTACCTATGTCCTTCTCAGTGGCGTCTCTCCTTTCCTTGATGAAAGTGTTGAAGAGACATGCCTGAACATTTGCCGACTAGACTTTAGTTTTCCTGACGACTACTTTAAGGGAGTAAGTCAGAAGGCCAAAGAATATGTATGTTTCTTACTGCAGGGTGACCAGACAAAGCGCCCTTTTGCTGCTGTATGTCTTCAGGAACAGTGGTTGCAGCCAGGCCAGCACAAAAGTAGTGGTACCTTAGACATGTCAAGACTGACCTCATTTATTGAACGTCGTAAACACCAGAATGATGTTCGACCCATTGGTAGCTTTAAAAACTTCCTTCAGAGTCGCCTTTTACCCAAAATTTGACGTTCAGAAGGAAGATTCTCATTCTCTTTCACCTGTCTGCTGTGGAGAAAAGTAATTTCTTGCCAGTCACTTTTTTATTGGTGGAATCTATTCCAGAGAAAACAAACTGGAACTATTGTATATCGTGCAAAGTTGAGTTATGTTCACTCACAACTAGAATTTTGAGATTCAAGAAACCCAGCTACGGTATGTTGGGTAGGGTGGAGAATATTTTGTACTCTGCTTTAAAAAAAAAAAAAAAAAAAAAAAGGACAAGCCTCAGCTCTGCTGTTACAGTATTTTATTCAGGTTTCTGAAAAAAATGTGAAAAAGAAAAAAAAAAAGCAAGAGAACAAAAAGATACTATTTTTTAAAATGGTTGAGGAAGAAATTTTGCAATCAGAACTCTTCAAACGATTTGTTCTCCGCTGTAGTACTTTTATGTTTTCTCAAAGAAATCATGTATTCCCCATATTGCTGTATTGTAGCTATGAAGATTTGAATGGTTGCAATCTTGAGATACGCAATCTTTATCAGATTTGATTTTCACTTGGTCAATTTGCATTTCAGCAGCTTAGCCTCACCTTAAATTGCACTGGTTTTCTTTGTTGTAAACCCAAGTGTCTACGTTTTGCATACAGTAGAATGGAAGACTTTCCATATAAGCCTTACATGTAAATAAATAAATTTCTCTGGTTTCACACTAGTATGCTTTCACCCCTCTTAGCGGTGCAGTCATTTGCTGCATGAATGTTGACAATAAATGGGACTGGTTGCAATTCCATAGACTTGCAATAAGCTGCCACTTTTTGCTGCAGCACAAACAATAAGTCCCACCAGTCATTAGCAGCTAAGAGGTTTATAATATGCATTGCTATTTTTCCTACATGAAGGAATAACAGGGAAAAATACTAATAGAGAATATAGTTCATGCTGTGTATAGGCAAAGATGTAATCCTCCCCAGTTGAGGGTAATGAATTCAGAGAAATATGAAAATGCTGTAAATGCATTAATTGGATTATAGGTTTTTTTTTAGGTTTTTATTTTTTCATCTCATGTGCAATGTTGTGGCTTTACCATTTTATGCAATTATTTATGAAAAGCTATGTTGTAACTGTAATAAATATATAGAACAAAAGCACACTCTGCTGCAATCTTTATGATTTTCTCAGTACTCTACAGATACATATTGGTTGTCTAATTGTGGTAAAGGTCAAAATAAATGAAAAAAGGTCCCAGTAATACGTATATTGCTTCTCAACAACCACACACTCCGTGTCAGTGTGTAAAATTCCTAGTGATTCAAAAATTAGTTGGAGAGCAAAATTCCTCTTTACAGCAATATCATTTTATTATGCAGAAAAGTCCTGCAGGACTTTTCTGCATAATAAAATGAAATTGCTGTAAAGAGGAATTTTGCTCTCCAACTAATTTTTGAATCACTAATTGTGGTAAAGAAAACACAAATGTGTAGCTTAAGAATGCCTTTTAGACACAGAAGAAAGTCATAATCTCTTGACAGCTCTAACTAATATTGCTTAAATTTGCTTTTGCATGTTGCTTAAAACTGTTCACTGCTTTTACATTAGTTAAGAACTATTCAGAGTGAACTCTGGTGTCCAATAGTAATAACCTTTGGATTTTCTAAATACAGTTGTTTTTTTACCTGTTCTACACTAAAATGTCAACTAAAATTATGCCCTTTTGTGCATTCGTGTTTAATACATTTTTCCAGTTGTTCTAACTATACATATACAATTGGATTAGGATACAAGTGCTTACGGGGTACTCGCATCTAAAGACGTGACTAGAAATTGTTTGAGTAGGTTGTGACTTTCACACTCAGCCAAAAATATTATTAAAGGGATACTGGGAAAAAATGTTTTTGTTTTGTTTTTTTCAAAACGCATCAGTACTGCTCCAGCAGAATTCTGCACTGTAATCCATTTCTCAAAAGAGTAAACAGATTTTTTTTTTTACATTTAATTTTGTAATCTGACATGGGGCTAGACATAGTCAGCTTCCCAGCTGTCCCCAGTCATGTGACTTGTGCTCTGTCTGACTCAGTCACGCTTTACTGCTTTACTGCAAGGTGGAGTGATATCACCCCCCCCCCCCAGCAGCCTAACATCAGAACAATGCGAAGATAACCAGATAGCAGCTCCCTAACACAAGACAACAACAGCTGGTAGATCTAAGAACACCACTGAATAGTAAAATCCAGGTCCCACTGTGGCACATTCAGTTACATTGAGTAGGAGAAACAACAACCTGCCAGAAAGCAGTTCCATCCTTAAGTGATGGCTCTTTCTGAAAGCACATGACCAGGCAAAATGCCCTGAGATGGCTGCCTACACACAAATATTACAACTGAAACAATTCACTTGCTGGTTCAGGAATTAAATTTTAAAATTGCAGAGTGAATTATTCGCAGTGTAAACAGTGTAATTTAGAAATGAAAATGACAACAGAATCCCTTTAAAGCAGGGGTGTCCAAACTTGGCCCTCCAGCTGTTAAGGAACTACAAGTCCCACAATGCATTTGCCTGACTGTGGCTGTCAGACTCCTTCATTGCATTGTGGGACTTGTAGTTCCTTAACATCTGGAGGGCCAAGTTTGGACACCCCTGCTTTAAAGGACAAGGAAAGTCTAAAATAGAAAAAGGCTAGAAAAGCTGTATTTTGTACACTAAACATAAACATGAACTTACTGCACCACAAGCCTAATCATACAAATGATTCATGCTTTCAAAGTTGGGCACAGGGGGCTGTCATCTTGTAACTTTGTTATACATCTTTGCAAGACCAAGACTGTACACATTCTCAGTGTGGCCAGGGCTGCTTAGGGATCGTCATAAATTATCAAAACAGCACAAGTCAAATAATATTTTGCCTGAAGCCGATACAGCAAGACTGATTAATAATCAGAATATACTGACTCTACTGGGTCTTGTGTTGTCATGTAATCTAATGTGGATTTTATAGTTTTTGCATTGTTTAATACAAACTTTCTCCAACTCTGCGGAACCAGTTGCTGCAGCAAAATAATCCTCCAAAAAGAATCCCAGTTTATCTATTTTAATCTGGATCCATGATCTTTTGTCCCTGCAGCTGAAGTTGGAAACAGGATGTAAAGGCAAAAATAAAATCCAATACAAATCTCTACACAGTCGCTGACTGCTTTACAGGTAAACAAAGCTGCTGGAGTTCTGAGGCTGAGAAGCAAGGCGGGGGCTCCCCCTGCAATTCATAATCAAAGTGATTGTTTCCCTGCACAGCATTTAGTGGCCATCTGACGATTCCTATCCACAGCAGTAAATGAAGGGAGAATTTCAATGCATACAGTCAGGTTTCTTATAAAAACACAGTTGCTTACAGGCAGTGCATAATATATTCTTTAGAACAGAGAATAACTTTGGTTTTGTCAAAATATACCCTAATTTATAAGAACAGTGTAAGAAATGGTAGTTCAGTTGATTGTGTGTATTTCAAATTTCTTCTCTGGATGACTGCATTTATACATGTGTGCAAGCATCTGTGTGTTGCTACTGTAATAGAAGTGGAGAACATACATAGCCGTCAAACTTAATTCTATTTTTGATTATTTATTATAATGCAAATTTGTAAGAAGAAATGTATTCACATGTAAAGCCAATAGCACGCAGTCAGTTTTGACTACACAGTCATTTTAGGAAGAATCAAGTTTAGGCAATTGTATTTGACTGTTAGCTCTTGGTTCTCTGACAAATGAAGAAAATGCTGTGCTGGGGCACCCTTCAATTTTCATTATGTTAAAATAGCTTAGTGATTGGAAGTAATTATGACTTACTGATAATTGTTTTATACAGTGTACTATATAGGGCAGCATATTTTGCCATATGCCGGAATGGAAAACACATATTGGTGGGGATGGGACATGTTGGTCACTGCAGTTAGTTTTATTGCATGACTGGCCTATTCTGTGACCTTATTTAATGTTAATAGTAGGTAAAACATTTCTTATTTAGGCTACATTTCTTTTTAAATTACATTTTTCCAACAGCCACTTTGATTACATTTACTGCTCTAATCAAGGGGAGGTAGTTGATAATAGCAGGGAGGCCTTACCTTCGTTATTTAACAAATATTCTTTTAGTTGGTTTATAAAGTATATGTAATCACAGGAAATATTTCTAAAGCTGTTTGGTTAACATCATTTTTTATTCATTTATTAAAAAGCACTTTAAATTCACAAAAATATTCTTGTTTATCAGTTTATTAGTAAGAGATGAAACTGCACATTTTAAAAAGAATGGTGGCAACAACAGCAGGATTACTGGCAGGTAAAAAGGATACACTGAAACCAGAATTTAGACTTCTGGTATAATGTAAAGTCCACTACAAATTACTCCTAACCTCAAATTTGCATATGTAAATTAACATACAAAATCATTGTCTCCTTTCATATCACGTGGTCCAAAGTCACATGGTATTTAAGGTTCTGAATCAGTTTGGCCAAATTAAGAATTCATCCAAATCACAACTGTTCAAAATAAGACTTGGATTTGCTTGATTCCAATACAGGATTTAGAGCATCCTTATTAATATTGATGGCTTTGTAATCATTTATATTGTTGTCTGGTGGGTTTCTTCTTCTTACATGTTTTTATATGAATATTGTGTACATCACTGTACAGCATTTGTTTGTTTTATTTCTCCACATCAAAAACTGTATGAATACCAAGAACACTTATTATGTCTTTGAAAATACCAAAGTATTTTTCTTCCAAATATTCAGATTTAATTTTGTACCTTGAGGCATTATTTTATAATTGGAAACTATTACTTTTATTATTTCTCCAATACAGTCTGTGTGACATTATACATAATAGCACCTTCCAGTTCAAAGTAAGGCAGCACCACCTATATATATTCTGTTAGACCAGGGGTGTCCAAAAGGTAGATTGGGATCTACCAGTAGACCTTTAGTTGGTAATCAGTAGATGTCAAGAAACTGTCAACAAACAACTTGACTTGACTGTTTTATTCTTTTCATTCAGATATTTATTCTGTTAAGGTTACATAAGTAGTGGTTTATACTAAATAAAGTGGTGTAAATTCTCTTATAAATCAAAATAATAAGTAATATTTTCCTTGGAACACAATGCTAATTGTGATATGGCTGTAGATCATAATAGGACACCACCACTAAATGTAGTAAATTGCAGAATTACTTAATACTCTGCTATACCCTTCACTACTGTTCGCTTGAGAAACACTACTATTGTTTGTATAGATAAAGCGCTACGAAACAAGTTGGCGCTATAGAAATACATGTTAATAATAACTCCTGTGTAACAATAGGGGCAGCCATTCAAAGGAGAAAAGGCTCAGGTTACACAGCAGATAGCAGATAAGCTCTGTAGAACATAATGCTATCTGTTATCCACTATTTAAGCAGTGTCTTATAACCCCTTTTCAATTTTCCCCATTGCTACTCAGCAGCTTGTTTATATGAAATATAGTAGTGTTTCTGAAGCAAACCGCTCAGTTTTACCAGTGCAGGGCAATACTACATGATATTTTCATTACTTTAAAACACTTTCATTTTTTGGTGTTACCATTTATTTATATTATATGAACTTTATATATTTGTTACCATCCTCTTCACCCCATCTGGTGGGCTTAAACAACAATCGAAAAACTGGTGAAAGAAATTTTATATAATGTAGTAAGTAGTGTTTTTCCTCCCCGCCCTCCCGTAAATTGCCAGCACATAAAAGCTGGCGACAGACTGTATCGGCAGCTTATCTGCCCGTGTGGGGGGCCCACCGACGGGCCTCCCCCGATCAATATCTGCCTGAAAGTCGGCCAGATGTTGATCGGGCAGGATTAAAAATCCCGTCGGATCTCGGCCACATCTGTTTGTTGATGCAGTCCCGCAATCCGACTGCCCGTATCTGTGCCATTCTGATCCGATCGGATCAGCCCGACATCGCCCAAGGAGCGGATCTCTACGTGTATGGCCACCTTTAGAGGCATATTTATTAGGGGTCTAATTTACATTTTGAATTTTAATGTTTTTTATGGCCACAACTGTCAAATTCGACTAGGGAGTTAACCAAATTTTATTCAATTCCACTTTTTGCCACCTATTCACCGAATTGTTGTATAAGCCAATGGGAAAGGTCATGGGATCAATTTGGTGATGTTTGCCGCCTTCCTGACATTCGAGTTTTTTTCAGAGAATTTGATTTGAGTTTTTGGGTCCAACCTACTCACCCGAGGTTTGAAAATTTAATTCTTATAATAAATTTTGGTCGAATTTAGAGTTTAAGGGAGTTTAAAAACTCCAGTGAATTCAAATTCGACCCTTAATAAATGTGCCTCCCCATGTGTAATATCAATGCGTGAAAGGACCAAATAAAATGGTTCAAATCCGTATATTCCACAGGAGAGGACTTAGTTTACATCTGTAACGCACTGTGGGATAATCTAACAACTTCAAATCATCAAACATATCCTGCTTATATGTGCTAGCTAACAGTTTGTGGCAGATTTAGTAAGGGTCAAATTTTGAAGTGAAAAAACTCTGAAATTCGACCATTGAATTGAAGGGTTTTTAAAAATCGATCGATTCAAGCGATTTTCCCCAAAAAAAAATTGATTTTCAAAAACAGTCCTTAAAGGTTCCAGGAGGTCCCCCATAGGCTAAAATAGCAATTCAGCAGGTTTACAGTACTTCGATTTTTTTGAAATTTGAATAGAATTTTTTTTAATTCGTATCAAATTTTGGCCTATTCGATAGTACCCAAAAATTACTTCAAAATTCGAATTTTTTTATTTGAATATTCCCTTCGACCCTTAGTAAATATGCCACTTTATGTTAAGGGTCAGGCTTGTGCTGAGCATTATTTGTTGATCTCTAAACAGTGTAAATGGGTGTTTTTCCATGTTTTGTTCTTTTGAAGAAAATTCATTTGATTCCTGGTACAGCCCCCCTGTTGCTGGACAGGTAAGCATGCGGGGGTGGGGGGCACATAGTGCTGAAACACAGCTACAAATACTGGAGACAGAAATTAAAATAAGACATAACACTGTTGGCTGGAGTGAAAGCTGGACTGTGGTATACAATGTAAGAATCTCTCATACGCTTGCTATAATTCAAGTTATCCACAATGAGAAGAAAAGGTAGTGGAATTTCATTCAATATGTAGTAGTCTTTTTAAAAAAAAATCTAAATATAAAAGCAAGTCTTGCTTTATTTAGTTGGCTGCACCTTATTTAATAAGCCAATAGAAACAAAAATGTGTTTTGTTTGTATGAGTGAAGTTTGCAAGAAATTATTTGATGCATGTTAGCATTTAACTCAATATAGCTGTTGGTTTTAAGGCTAATACTGTATATAATGTGAGATATATTGCTGCATTAGCTAACTACATATAAGCCTTACTCTGTATTGTATTTCCCGTACTCAAACTAATACTTCTTGGTGATACTAGCGTTTCCTACTTTAACTTTACTATTTATTATTCTACATTTGTAAAGCTGTACAGAAACATTTTAAAACTTGATGTGTAATCATGCTAAGCCTCATTGCATTGTTTCTATGTTAATCCATAAGAATTTATTTTCATTTATATATTTTTTGCTTGTTTTGCATGTATATTTCTTTGTACAGAGCATTTTTTCACAGTATGTGATGTATATATTTTATTTTGCCATCAATTATTTTACAAATTAAATATATTTGACATGACATCTTGATTTTTTTTTTTTTTACAATGTGTACACATGCTTCAGCCTATAAAATGGCGATAATGGGATGTTTTAGTACAGATATCAAGCTTTTTTTAGCCATAAGGGTATAAAACAAACATTTACCTTTAGAAAGCTATCCAGTCTTTCACACAAAAAAAATGAAAAAGATGTAATATAAATAGTACACTTACAAAATAGTACACATACTTCAGCCTATAAAATGGCGATAATGGGATGGTTTTGTATAGATATCAAGCTTAGCAAACTTAGTGTTGCTGAGACACACGAGAACAATAGCAAATTGCCATTATGAATAATGCAAAGCTTTATAAATGTGTGTGTATATATGTATACAGTTGTGCTTATAAGTTTACATACCCTGTCAGAATTTATGATTTCTTAATGATAACACAAAAACTTTTCTTTCATTTATGGTTAGTGGTTGGCTGAAGCCATTTATTTTCAGACAACTGTGTTTACTCATTTTAAATCATAATCACTACACAAACTACCCAAATGACCCTGATCAAAAGTTTACATACCTTGAAAATTTGGCCTGATAACATGCACACAACTTGACACAAATGGTTTGGAATGGCTATTAAAGGTAACCATCTTCACCTGTGATCTATTTGCTTGTAATTAGTGGGTGTGTATAAAAGGTCAATGACTTTCTGGACTCCTGACAGACCCTTGCATCTTTCATCCAGCACTGCACTGATATTTTTTGGATACATTGGGGAAAGCAAAAGAATTGTCAAAGGATCTGCGGGAAAAGGTAGTTGAACCTATAAAACAGGAAAGGGATATAAGAAAACATAAAAGGAATTGAGAATGCCAGTAAGCCGTTTTCAAACTCTAATTAAGAAATGGAAAATTAGGGGTTCTGTTGAAACCAAAACACGGACATTATGACTGATCCAAAACACAAGGCCAATTCGACCTGTCCTTGGCTACAGCAAAATAAAGTGAAGGTTCTGGGAGAGACCTCAAACGTGCAAGACAACTCAAGATTTTTTGGGAACTAAAGACTTTTTGCCAGGAAGAATGGGCAGCTTTACCATCTGAGAAGATAAAGAGCCTCATCCACAACTACCACAAAAGACTTTAAGCTGTCCTTGATGTTAAAGGGAGCAATAAACAGTATTAAGAACCGGGTTATGTAAACTTTTGATCAGGGTCATTTGGGTAGTTTGTGTAGTGATTATGATTTAAAAAGAGTAAACACAGTTGTTTGACAAAAAAAAAAGGCTTCAGCCAACCACAAACCTTGAGTGAAAGAAAAGTTTTTGTGTAATCATTCATATTTTCTGAAAAGAAATCATAAATTCTGTCAAGGTATGTAAGCTTATGAGCACAACTATATATATAGTATATATAGACCAGCATTCAACAGGATGTTTTAAAAAAAAAATTTTAAACAGATACGGTCATGGGAATTACATTTTTCAATTAATAGTGCTGCTACATCACATTTTTTTTATATTTAATTTTGAAATCTGATATTGGGCTAGACATAGTGTCAGTTTCCCAGCTGCCCCAGATCATGTGATTTGTGCACATTTGTAAACTTGCACACTTACACTTGTAAGTTTACACACTTGTAAACTTCAGTCACTCTTTATTGCTGTACTGTAAGTTGGAGTGATATCATCCTCCTCCCTTTCCCCTCCAGCAGCCTAACTAGAACAATGGGAAGGTAGTGAGATAGCAGCTCCCTAACATAAGATAACAGCTGTCTGGTAGATCTAAGAACTGCATTCAACAGAAAAAGCCAGGTCCCACTGTGTCACAGTCCGTTAAATTGAGTAGGAGAAACAACAGGCTGCCAGAAAGCAGTTGCATCCTAAAGTCCTGGCTCATTCTGAAAGGCAAAATTACCTGAGATGGCTGCCAATACACCAATATTACAACTTAAAAAAATACACTTGCTGGTTCAGGAATTACTTTTCATATTGTAGAGTGAATTATTTGCAGTGTAAACAGTGTAATTTAGAAATAAAAAATACATTTAAAAATCATGACAGAATCCCTTTAACTCACAAACCCAATGTTTTGGTCATCAACAGTTAATCCACTCAATAAATGGAGAGCTCACCTCTGCGTGAAATCCGTTTTGGTTCCGGTGCTTAAAAGTCAGGCTTGAGAAAGGGTCCTGCGAGGCCCGAAACGTTGCCAGATTTTTGTCTATCACAGCTTGATGCCAATAAACAACACTAAACAAGTTTGAAGCAAAACTCCGTGTGCTACAGTCATTTTGGACGTTGGTCATCAACAGTGACACACCCTTAATAAAAAAAAAACCTACCCCCTACCCTGCATAGACCCCCCCTCCCTCCTCCCGCCCCAGCCTAGCTGCCCCCGGGCAAATGCCCCTAACTGTTTACTTACCCCCTCTGTGCAGATTCTGTCCAGTGGAGTTCACCGGCACCATCTTCAGCCGCTTTGGTAATCTTCAAAATGAAACTGATGGTTCTGCAATTTTCATAAGTTGCGGCGCATGTGCAGTTGTCATGAACTGGGGAATTGCTCCAACTGCAGGGTGGGGGGTTGTTGCTCCTATAAGGGAACATTTCTCCTTATGGTTTGTGCTGGCAAAATTTCAGGGTTGCTAAAAAAGGAGAAAATTTGCCTTAGAAACTGTAAGAAAATCCTGCCGGACTTCAAGATGGCAACTCAAAATAAACTTTGTAAGAGTTAATTTTAGTAACCCTGATTTTTCTCACTTGCTTGTGCTTAACATAATTATTGCCAATTAACGGTTTTGTTGTTGTTTGGAGTTAACAGGGTAAACAAAGAAACTGAAGTTACTCAGTGTTTGGTCCATGCAAATTAGATAATTATATTATCTGTATACAACCCCCCTTCACTCCTTACTGTGACTGTTTTGTAAACAGGAGTTTATTTTGCAGGGGGATTATCTGTGCACTTGACCAGACAAGTAACATTAACTTACTACTTTGCACTGCATTTAGAACCAACATTTAGCCAATCAGAGTTATAGTGTATTCACAGTATATATGTTTACTGACAACATAACGTTTGATCATATTCACACGAGTTTGAAAAAAATTTGAGTTTTATAATAAATTTCGATTGGTTTATGTTTAAATGGTTTATGGTTAAAAAAAGCTCGCATGAATTTGAAATTCGACCTTTGATAAATGTGCCTCTAAGGGGCGGATTTACTATTTGTCGAATAGACCATTTTGATTGAATAGGTCAGTTTTCTAATTCGAATCATTAAATTGCATTGTTCGAATCAAGCAATTGAAATTTCTTTTGGGAAAGAGGTGATATTTCCAGTCCCTGTCACTATTTTCGGAATTACTGTGCTACGTGTAGCGCTTTTGGCCAAGTTTGCTAACGTGTTCCCTTCCTTTTCTCCTTGGTTAAATAATCTTTGAGCTGTGTATAGCTCTTTCTTTTTTGTGTGAGAGGCAATGGTAAGTTCCAAGGCCTGTTGGTCTTTACATAGTGAGTTGTGGTTGGTACCTGTGGGATCTGTAGCATACCCTATCTCTGCCCTAGGTAGCTCGGCTGTAGCATCCGCTACCAGCTGCTTATTATGGTTTCTTGCCACCTTTATGGCCCTAGAGAGGGAGCCATGAGTCACTAACTTAGAGGCTTCTCCGCTCATTTCAGGGGAGACTGTACCTTTATTGATTTCCCAGTATTCTGCATATTCCTGATTAACAGTCTCCTGTACCTCCTTGTTTCTCAGCCACAAGGGACTAAGGCGCCACAGCCTTTCAGTAGAGTCTTTACCTAAGGTATCGCTGAATAAAAGGACCACTCTCCTCCAAAATTTGAAAATTACAGGGCATTCCCACAATACATGTATAAAATCTGCATTTACCTGATTACATCCTGAACACACTGATGATTTATTAGGGAAGACCCTATTCAATCTAAGAGTGGAGTAATAATAAAAGAGTAGAATTTTGAAGGTGATCAACCTATCTCTTGTTGAGATAAGGTAACTGTAGGCTCTATCAATGGCCTATTTCCAGATGTCCTCATTTAGTGTGGGTAAAGCCCTTTGCCACTTCTGCTGGGCTTCCTGGAAGGGAGTACCTCTCGCCTCCAGCAAATTCCTGTACAGGTATGATACCAATTTATTTGGGTTTTTCTGCGTGCAGCGTAATGCTGACATTAAATTTGTGATAGGATGGGCTGTACCCATTAAACTGAGGTTTAAAAGCATGCTTTAATTGCATGTATCTGAAGGGGTCTAATGGGTTTTTGGGGCTTATTTCTTATATTTCCAAGTTTTTTTAATCTGTTTATTTGACCAGTATATGAAATCTGTAAGATAGCGAAGATGTGGAAGGTTGGAATTCCCCCATAGTGTGCGGGAGATCAAGTGTGGGGACACCTTGCATACCCTTAGAGCTGTCTGCCAGGCCAAATATGGTGCATACAAACTGGGGGCAATGTGGTTAGGTCCTTCAATTTGCACTTGGGACAGTTCACTAAAGCCTCTAAAGAGCCTAAGATTAGTGCATGCAGCAGCATATTTGGATTCTCAGGGTTGGGATTGAAACATTCATGGATGTGGGACAGTTGGGTCGCTAGACCCCCACATGAAGGTGGGGCTTTTAGAGATTCCCAAGAGATTCTTGTCTGTTTCCCTGCCCATATAAATGATATCAACACTGTGTTGATTTTCCGGAAAAATTCCTTCTGTATAGTAGTCGGTGCATTTCTAAAGAAGTAAGGGGGTAACTAAAACGTTGAATTTCAGGCGTGTAAACTTTGACAGTATAAGGGCATCTCTGCAACATATTCAATGGGAAATGCTTTTCACAGGGTTAAACACTGAACAAAAATGGGAAGTCTTTCAAATGCTGCTTAATAAATATACGTCAGTATATTCCACTTGTAAGCAAGGAACGTTGTTTCAAAGCAAAACTTTTTTGGTTAAATAGAAGTGTTGGTGTTGAGGTGGGTAAGAAAAGACATGCTTTAAGGCTTTCAAGTTAGCTGGGACAGCCAAATCATTTATAAGGTACATGGAGGCCAATAAATCATGCAAAAAAGGCTAAAATAGATATGGAAGGATATAGCAGTAAACAGTAAAAAGAATCCAAAATTATTTTTTAAATATATTAATAGTAAAAAATTGAAACAGGAAGGGGTAGGAACTTTATTATCAGAGGGGGGTCAGTTGGTTGATGAGAACAAGCAAAAAGCTCAGACTCTGAATGCATACTTCGTCTGTCTACACAAATGAGGAACCAGCTAATGAAGGTTTCCTTATTAATAGTCCCAATTCTAATAATACATCTAATGATACACAGACAAATACAAAAGGTCCTCTGCACTCAACCCATTATTGGGACTGGCCAGATATGGGATGACTGACGTAGTTGGCCAGCTTAAATATATTACAATATATGGACAAACAATCCCTGTTTTGTTTGAAGGGTAAGGCATTTTTTAGTAGCTGAATTCACGGGATGTCTCTGTGTCTTGAGTATGTTGATAATGGGTTGAGTGCAGAGGACCTTTTGTATTTGTCTGTGTGTATTTTGTGGCCACAGCCTCATTGCACCCCTGCCTAATGGTTTTAAAAATTAGTGGTGAGCACAACTTTTCCTTGTTTGTTATAGTTATACAGGAGCAGTGACCAGCTCCAAGTTGTAGCCCTCACCCTTCCCAGCAATAGTCAGGTGATCCCACTGGTTATCCCACAGATGAAAATTGAGCGTAGGACTGGCCAGATACAGGATGACTTTGACGTAGTTGGCCAGCTTAAATATATTGCAACATATGGACAAGCAATCCCTGTGTTGTTTGAAGGGTAAGGCATTTTTAGTAGCTGTATGCACAGAATGTCTGTGTCTTGAGTATGTTGATAAAGTGCAGAGGACCTTTTGTATTTTTCTGTGTGTATTTTGTGGTCACAGTCTCCTTGCACCCCCGCCTAATGGTTTAAAAAATTAGTGGTGAGCACAACTTTTTCTTGTTTGTTATAGTAATAAATCTAATGATGCATGGTTCATACATGCTGAAATTCAAAAGAGACTAGAACATGTTAAGATAAACAAAGTTCCAGGGCCAGATGGGATTCACCCCAGGGTAATTAACGAGCTTAGCTCTGTGATTGCTAAACCTCTCTACTTAATTTTTCAGGATTCATTGAAATCTGGCATGGTCCTGAGAGACTGGCAAATTGCTTATGTGGTGCCGCTATTCAAAAAGGATCCAATTCTCTGCCTCAAAACTATAGGCCAGTTAGTCTGACTTCGGTGGTAGGAAAGCTTTTTGAAGGATTAATAAAGGATAGGATACTGGACTTCATAGCAAGTAACAATACTATGAGTTTGTGCCAGCATGGTTTTATGCATAATAGATCTTGCCAGACTAACTTAATTTCATTTTATGAGAAGGTAAGCAGGGACCTCGGTTCTGGGAAGGCTGTGAATGTGATTTACTTAGACTTCGCTAAAGCATTTGATACAGTGCCACACAGAAGGTTACTGATTAAATTAAAGGGGACCTGTCACCCAAAAGAAATATTCAAAGTCCTATTTTATCACATTAGTCAAGCAAAATGAACTTTATTCACACTATACAAATTATTTGATTCTTGTTTCCTTCAGTCTGGGAATTAAAAATTATAGCAAGCAGGCAGGAGCCATTTTGTGGACACTGTTATTAATGTAAGCATTGAATCCACTTAGAATCTTGTTTGTGCGCCAGAATGGAGGACCTGATGCTACACAATTAAACAGTGAAGAGAATGGGGGAAAGTGTGGAGAGCAGTGACATCTAGGAAGTGCTGAATGGAAAGTGAAAGTAATTCTCTGCCCCGCCTCTATGCCTAAGGCCTGCACATGACTTTGGGCAGCTGGGAATTTGACAATATGTCTAGCCTCATGTCAGATTTCAAAATGAAATATAAAAAATCTGTTTGCTCTTTGGCGAAATGGATTTCAGTGCAGAATTCTGCTGGCACAGCACTATTAACTGATGCATTTCAGAAAACAAAAAACATTTTTCCCATTTCAGTATCCATGAAAAATTACTTTGTACTTAACCAGGCAACCTGTGGG
Source organism: Xenopus borealis (assembly GCA_024363595.1). Classification (NCBI taxonomy): domain Eukaryota; kingdom Metazoa; phylum Chordata; class Amphibia; order Anura; family Pipidae; genus Xenopus; species Xenopus borealis. Next base: position 71,350,235 of record CM044441.1, read on the forward strand.
CCCATCAGTTAGTAGCTCTGAAGTCAGCCTATGTATGGGACAGATTTCAGATTTAAGTGCATTTTTAAACAAAAATCTACCCTGTGTGTTGAGACAGGTGCATTACAACTTTTGCCAATACTTATAAGATGGGGCTGAATCAGCTGTTTCCCCACCAGGGGAAAAATCACAGGTGAAGAAACTGTTGATGTAACATTAGACTTACCCTACCCAAACAAAAGAAATCACCCTCCACCTATGTTCTTAATGAATGAAAAAAATTTCCAAATTCATATTCAAATGACAAGGAGGTGTAGATTTTTTTTTTAAAAGTGTGTTTATGTTTGAAGACAGCTGCATTCGAAAAAACTTATGGTAAAATTCAAGATATAAAATACAATTTAAACCCTGTTAGTTTTTACTTATATATAAAAAAAACTTTTGCAAATCTTTGAGGTAAGTTGCTAATTTTATGCTAAAGTATAATAAGGCTAGAAATGATGTATTTTGTATACTTAACATAAACATGAACTTTCTGCACCACAAGCCTAATCAAACAAATTATTTATGCTTTCAAAGTTGGGCACAAGGGGCTGTCATTTTGCAACTTTGTTAAACATCTTTGCAAGACCAAGACTGCACACATGCTCAGTGTGACCTGGGCTGCTTAGGGATCATCATAAATCAAAACAGCACAGGTCAAATTATATCTTCTAGAAACCGATACAGCAAGACTGATTAATAATCAGAATATACAAACTGCACTGGGTCCTGTGTTGTCATGTGGATTTTTTAGTTTTTGTATTGTTTAATACAAACTCAGTAACGAAACTGGAGGGGTGGGCCTGAAGCAGGACGGGTAGCCGGGCCCCCGCCCCCCTCCGTATGAAATTATCTTCCTGCTGTGGGGGGAAATCGTCCATTGCGGCTGGAAATTCAGCAGTGCGCGAGCTGACAGGAGGGGGGGACCCTGAGGGGGTGCGGGCCCTGGCCCAATTGCACTCCCTGCTCCCCCGGTACTGTACAACTCTGCAGAGCCAGCGGCTGCAGCAAAATAATCCTCTAAATAGAATCCCAGTTTATCTGTTTAAATCTGGCTCCATGATCTTTGTCCCTGCAACTGGAGTTGAAAACAGGGCATGTAAAGGCAAAATTAAAATATAATACAAATCTCTACACAGTTGCCGACTGCAAGCTGCTGGAGTTCTGAATGGCTGGGAAGTAAGGTGGTGGCTCCCCTGCTGTTCATAAGTATGATTGTTTCCCTACCCAGCTGTTAGGGACTGTCTGACAATTCCTATAAACAGCAGTAAATAAAAGGAAAATTTCACTGAATACAGCCAGGTTTCTTACAAAAATGGTACACATTTTTTAATTAATGTATATTGAAGATAGAATTATTTTTCATTAAAGAAAGTAAAAATTGATTTTTATTTTTTGCCTTTAAATAATATGTACTATTCTGAGTTTATAAGCAGAGTCCCTATAACCTCAAACTGTGCAACATGTCTAGGAGGAGGTCATATGTCTCATGCCTCCCAACATTTGGAAAACTAAAGAAGGAATATAACAGCTGTATACAATGAAGCCATGCCTTCCCATACCCAGTTAATTAAAAACAACACCAATGCCCCCTCCTCTTCAGACAGCCATGCTTTATATAGTATGGACCCCAACTGCCCCTACTCAATGCACCTATAAGAGAAGCAGACCCCAGACCTGTGGTTCCCACACTTGAAAATGAGTTCCCAAGGATGCACCACATTCTTATTTTTACATGCCCCTTTTGCATACCTTTTCCAGTTGGTATAGTGCTGCTCTTTCAGGTATATAACCACAATAAGGCCCATTTTTCAAACACTACCACAATTGCTGCTTGCAAAAATGGACACAGAGTTCTGTGTGTATCAATACCATTCATGAATGTTACTTGCACCTAAATACCTCCTTTCCTGTACTTATGCTGAGTGTTAATGTGCCCACCCAGCCTTTTTTGATTAATAGCACACAAGTGTGTCCATTGACACAAGGAACCTTGGAAATTTCCTTAGCAATTGCTCCAAGCAAACCACATGCTAATGTATTTATTAAAAATGGATGCAACACCATTGCCACTCTTAAAATGCTATGCACAAGTTATAGCAAGAATGTGTTCTAGATAAATTAGAATGCATAAGGAGCAATTGCATGTGAGCAACCCAGCTTATGGCTGCAATGTCAATGACTTGTTTGGAAAAATGCAGCATTTTGTGGAAAATACATTTTTTGCATACTATACTGTATTCGTAAATGATCATTAATATTATTTTTGTTATTTATCTATTCATGCTACTTATTTAAACAATTTTTCAACAATTTCTGTGTACTATTTGTACCCAGTGATGGGGCAGCAGCCATTTTTCAGTGGGCAAGTAAGCTGTATTAATATCAATATGACTATGACAATTTTCATTCATCTAGCAGGATTCGGATTCGGGCAAATCCTTCTGCCCAGCCGAACCGTATCCAAACCCTAATTTGCATATGCAAATTAGAAGCGGGAGGGAAATTGCATGACTTTTTGTCACAAAACAAGTAAAAAATGTTTTCCCCTTTCCACCCCTAATTTGCATATGCAAATTAGGGTTCAGAACGTTATTCGGCCAAATCTTTCTTGAAGGATGTGGGGGTTCGGCCAAATCCAAAATAGTGGGTTCGGTGCATCCCTAGAAATAAATATAAAGCCCAAAATGCTGGGGAATTACCTACTAGAAAATGCAAAAGTCCAGCAGGTTTTTTTCTGCAAGATACTATTTATAAAGATTGTTTCTTCCAAAACATTACAGTTTAGGGACCAGAAAAATGGTTAAAAAATGTTAAAGCAAATAAAGCTTTAAGTATACAAAATATATAAGCACAGGAGTTAGTTCTCATTGAAATAAAATATATACTGTATTTCCTGTGTATGTGATAAGGTTTAAAGGGAATATCAACCCAAAAAATAATTGTTTACCTAATAAAATATAGTAGTTGAATACAAGGCAATTTTTCGGTTCTCTGGGCCCTTTCTCAAGCTTAAAAGTGACCCTTAATATACAGTGTAAAATAGTGTGGGAATGAGGAGGGGGTGGGAGGGTTCTGGGTGGAGATTAATTGATTTCACAAATTATGTAACTTATAACCAGCCCTTGCAAATGGAAAAAATATCTGACTTGTTTCACAGTCCAATCTTTCTCCAAAATATAGTGCCATACTTTTACTTAAAAAAGAGGAACAGTTTATTTACATAGTATATTGAATGACAATACTTTTGTTATTGGAAACGGGTATTTCTGAGACGCTTAATATCGACTTCACCTTACACTGCACCTCAACCCTCTCTAAGGTGTTAGCACTCAGAATTTTCCATTTTTCTGTTCAATAACATCAAGAAAAAAGAGAATAGTTAATGCTCTTATAATTTTAATTCAAATTCGAATTAAAAAAATTAAAATTTCGAATTAATTTTGGGCTTATTCGACTATCGAATAGCCGAAATTCGATTCAAATTGATCAAATTCGATTTTCGAAGTACTGTCCCTTTAAGAAAATCGATCTACAAGTTCGCCAGATTGAATTTGATCGATTGCTTAAAATCATTTGAATCGATCGATTCAAACGATTTTATTGATCAATTTTTTTTATATCCGATCGTTCAATATATTGAATTGCGTTAAAACCCCTTGAATTCGAAGGGTTTTAACTCGTAAAAAATTTGAGGGTCAAATTCGAGGGTTTTTAACCCTCGAAATTGGACCCTTGATAAATCTGCCCCTAACTATAACAGGAAGAAGTGTGGAAGCAAAAGACAGAACTCTGTCTGTTAATAGGCTCGTGTGATCTAACTTTATAGTTTGTTTGATATGTTTGTGTGCACCGTCGAATCATACGATCCCAGGAGGCTGTCCTTATTTTTTAAAATGGCTACTTTCTATATATGATTACCCAATGGCACATGCTACTAAAAAAGTGTATTATTGTGAAAATGGTTTATTTACATGAACCAGGGTTTTACATATGAGTTGTTTAATGCAATATTTTTTTATAGAGACCTACATTGTTTTGGGGGGTATAGTTTTCCTTTAAGTTGTTGGCTCTCTTGTATGCAGACATAGGAGGTGATGGAAAACTTGGTATATAGGGTAAGCAAAATTGTAGCATTGGACAGTGTTTACTTATGATGTTTCCTATTTTATATGTGCTACAAAAACCATCCTGTTTTCTTATTCTTTATTCTGAGTTTTATCAGAAAGGAATAATTAATTACTACTGTTGTTCAGGTCAGGACTTTGACTAGGCCACTCCAAAGTCTTCATTTTGTTTTTCTTCAGCCATTCAGAGGTGGATTTGCTGGTGTGTTTTGGGTCATTGTCCTGCTGCAGCACCCAAGATCGCTCAGCTTGAGTTGACAAACAGATGGCCAGACATTCTCCTTCAGGATTTTTTGGTAGACAGTAGAATTCATGGTTCCATCTATCACCGCAAGCCTTCCAGGTCCTGAAGCAGCAAAACAACCACAGACCATCACACTACCACCACCATATTTTACTGTTGGTATGATGTTCTTTTTCTGAAATGCTGTGTTACTTTTACTCCAGATGTAACAGGACGCGCACCTTCCAAAAAGTTCAACTTTTGTCTCGTAAAATACCACAAGGTATTTTCCCAAAAGTCTTGGCAATCATTGAGATGTTTTTTAGCAAAATTGAGACGAGCCTTAATGTTCTTTTTGCTTAAAAGTGGTTTGCGCCTTGGAAATCTGCCATGCAGGCCGTTTTTGCTCAGTCTCTTTCATATGGTGGAGTTTTGAACACTGACCTTAATTGAGGCAAGTGAGGCCTGCAGTTCGTTAGATGTTGTCCTGGGGTCTTTTGTGGCCTCTCGGATGAGTTGTCTCTGCGCTTTTGGGGTAATTTTGGTCTGCCGGCCACTCCTGGGAAGGTTCACCACTGTTCCATGTTTTTGCCATTTGTGGATAATGGCTCTCACTGTGGTTCGCTGGAGTCCCAAAGCTTTAGAAATGGCTTTATAACCTTTACCAGACTGATAGATCTCATTTACTTTTGTTCTTAGTTATTTTTAACAAGGGGGGCAATCACTTTTTCACACAGGCCCATGTAGATTTGGAGTTTTTTTTCTCCCTTAATAATGTAAACCTTCATTTAAAAACTGCATTTTGTGTTCAATTATGTTATCTTTGACTAATAGTTAACGGTTTTTGATGAGCAGAAACATTTAAGTGTGACAAACATGCAAAAGAATAAGAAATCAGGAAGGGGGCAAATAGTTTTTCACACCACTGTAAACCAGTATCATATACTTCCATTAGTTTTGCCACCTTTTCCTGTGGCTGAACCCGGATAGGGGGGCTGGCCCATGATGTCGGTGGGCAGGCCCGTGACGTCATGGGGCGGAGCTATGATGACGCGATCGCCGATCGCTGTGTCAATCAAGCTAATCCTGCCCGCTTTTCCTTATTTGGAAAACTGGCAGGAAGTGTTGACCCAGGCAGCCCTTCAAAATACCGGGCTGTCCGGGTCAAAACCGGACAGGTGGCAACCCTAACCTCCATCCCACAAAATGTTGGTAAAAAATGCCACAGTCATGTTTCAAAAAGAGCTAGCGCTTCGTGATGGAACTGCTTTTACACAGGCTATTGTTTCTCCTTCTCAATGTACATCACAGTGGGACTTGGATTTTCACTGCTATCTTGTTACATTCCCATTGTTCTGTTGATCAGCTATTGGGGGTTACATCACTCTTGAGGTGCTGCAAAGAGTGACTGAAGTTTATCAGAACACTAGTCACATGACTAAGGGCACCTGGGAAACTGACATGTCTATCCCCATATCAGATCTGACAAATATAAAAAAGGTGTGCTCTTTTGAAAAATGGATTTCAGTGCAGAAGTCTGTTGGAGCAGCACTATTAACTGAT
>CM044441.1:71365037-71383369 GCA_024363595.1 Xenopus borealis
TGATGCTCTCAAAGGCAACTTGTCTGGGTATGCATGTAATTGATACTGATTTGGTGTTTGCTGGTTAACAAGGCCAACAGTGACATACACTCTAAAACAGTGATGCCCAACCCGGAGACATGAGTTATAGCGCAGCAACATTTGGATGGCTACAGGTTGAGTATCTTAATATTTCAAATTGGGGTTCCACCATATATACTTTACACCTGGGCATTGATTCAATGGCTCATATAATAAATCTGATAATTGATATCTGTGTATTTATTAGGAAAGGAACAACAGACGTAGGACAGTATTTGGTTTTTCACAATCAAAATGCAAGTAGTGGTTGCCTTCATACACATAAGCACCAAGCTGTACTCCAAAATGAAGGCTCCTACAAAAGCTTGCTGCCCATGAACATTAGCTTAGAAAAGCTGCTAACCTCAATTATAAAAAATATTAATTGAATTAAAGGAGAATTCAAGTTATAATCAGGGTGGTGTGGCAAATGTTAGGCACCCCCCAGTAACAGCTTACCTGATACCTTGGGCCGTGGTATTTTTGCAGATGTTCTCTGGCATGATCTTTCTTTCTATTCGTTTGTCTGGACACAGGCATGAATAGCAGCGTGAAAAAGCCAACTTTTTCTTTCTAAGTTTGGCTTTCACTTACCAGTGCATGCACTTGTGGAACAAAAAGAATATGGAAGAATCCAAAGGCTGAAGTGCCTAACATTATAGTGGGGATTTGAATGGCTTACACATATTACAGGCTATGGGTGTGTTCATGCTATCAAGGTATGTAGAGGCGATGGCATGAGGTGGAGGGTTAGCTTTGATTCACCCAAAAAGTATACTGATAAACAGTAAGTTACTAAACTTGTTTAAAAAGAAAAAATATCAAGCCAGTATACTATTGTTTATATAATTCCAACATATGGTATTGTTTAAAATGTGTAAAACCAAATAGAAAAAAACCAAAATGTTCGTTATAACATCTGTTTCAAATAATTATATAAAAGTCACACCAGTACTTTTCAGTTGTGCCCTTTTACAGTAGTTGGAAGACTTGAAAATATGGCAGGGGTGCGTTATGACGGTCTCTTAAGCCTTGGTCCCCATAGATACCACAAAAAGTTCCACAGCCATTCAATCGTCACTGATACTGGGCCAAGAGTTTTATTTCCTGTGGCCTCAGATAATACTGTTTTAGGAGTGGATGGGCTCTCTTGGATAGCTGTGAATGACTGGTCCTCATCTGTTTACAGATTGTGTCAGTCTTTATAAGGTCATCACAACAAGTATTCAGGCAGATGAGCAAATCCTGTAAAATAGGGTTCTGTAATGGGACCAGTCATTTTAAGTCTGTTTATTAATCACTGCATCACAGTATTAAGCAAAATAGGCCAATATAATCTGTGTTGGATGTGCAAGTCATGCTGGGGGAATTGGGCAAATTTTCAAAATGAGTATCTAAGTGTTAAATGATTTGTTATGTAACTAGTCTTTAAATATATCATTGCTTATGTGATACTTATGTGATACCCCAGGCTCCTATTTGCTTAAAACTGCACTGACCCAGCGTATTTCTGTAGGTGCTTATTTGCTTCAATCCTCTTCTTTTCTTTGGCCCTGGCAGGTGCATATGCAGTAGAGTGAAGAAGAATGTTTTAATTAAAGGGATCCTGTCATGGGAAAAAAATTTTTTTTCAAAATGTATCAGTTAATAGTGCTGTTCCAGAAGAATTCTGCATTGAAATCCATTTCTCAAAAGAACAAACAGATTTTTTTTATATTTCATTTTGAAATCGGACATGGGGCTAGACATATTGTCAATTTCCCAGCTGCCCCAGGTCATGTGACTTGTGCTCTGATAAACTTCAATCAGTCTTTACTGCTGTACTGCAAGTTGGAGTGAAATTACCCCCTCCCTTTCCCCCACCCAGCAACCTAACAAAAGAACAATGGGAAGGTAAACCGATAACAGCTCCCTAACACAAGATAACAGCTGCCTGGTACATCTAAGAACAGCACTCAATAGTAAAACCCATGTCCCACTGCGTACTATTCAGTTACATTGAAAAGGAAAAAAAAAACAGCCTGCCAGAAAGCAGTTCCCTCCTAAAGTGCTGTCTCAAGTCACATGACTGGGGCAGCTGGGAAATTGACAAAATGGCTACCCCCATGTCAGATTTCAAAACTGAATATAAAAGAATCTGTTTGTTCGTTTGAGAAATGGATTTCAGTGCAGAAGTCTATTGGAGCAGCACTATTAACTGATGCATTAAAAAAAAAAAACATGTTTTCCCATGGCAGTTTCCCTTTAAAGGAAAACTATACCCTGAAAATGAATACTTGAGCAACAGTTTATATCAATCTGAATTTGAATTTTTTTTTTTTTTTTTTACTTTTGGATTTGGTTTGGGATTTAGCTGAATCCTGAATCTTAAATGAAATCTAACTTCATTATTTCAGAAACAGTACAGAGTTTTTAATTGAGTATATTTAGAGTTTATTAAGATTCTTATTTCAATAAGATGGAACTTCTATTAAGCTTTCATTTTCGAAATAGTTCCTCTATAGGGTGAAAAACACGTGGTATTTTGCCACTTTTCATCAACTTCTTTAAAACCTGACTGCGACAAATCATCAAAAATATCCTGCAACTCTAAAGATTCATCTAAATATAGAAAATATTTTATTCAGCGTTGCACTATATGCAGTTTTTCCTCTTCCTCATAGGTTTTCATTTAATTATAAATGCTTCTCATCAAAGATTACTTATAAGTCTCTTTTGGAACAGAAAATGACAGAATTAATTGAAATGTGCTTATATATGCTAGCTAACATTTTGGGGCACATTTGGTAAGGGTCAAATTTTGAAGTGAAAAAACGCTGAAATTCGACCACTGAAAATTTTTTAAAGGGTTTTTTTGATCAAAATTGTTCGACTGAATCGTTTGATTCAACCGATTTCAAAAATAGTCCTTAAAGGTTCCAGGAGCTCCCCCATAGGCTAAAATAGCAATTTAGAAGGTTTATAGTACTTCGATTTTTGAATGGTCGAATTTTAAAATTCAGATAGAAATTCGACTTTTAAAATTCGAATATTCACTTCGACCCTTCGTAAATCTGCCCCTTTATGTTAAGGGTCAGACTTGTGCTGAGCATTATTTGTTGATATAAACAGTGTAAATGGGTGCTTTTCCATGTTATTGTTCTTTTGAAGAAAATGAATTTGATTCCTGATGCATAGAGCACAATTGGATTCTCTGCACTAGTGATGCGGGCCACCCCTGTTGCCGGACAGGTAAGCGGGGGTGGGGGGCTGCTTGGCAAGAGCCACCTCAGGGTGGCACATAGTGCTGAAACACGGCTACAAATACTGGAGACAGAAATTAAAATAAGACATAACACTGTTGGCTGGAGTGAAAGCTGGACTGTGGTATACAATGTAGTAATCTCTGATAAGCTTGCTATAATTCAAGTTATCCAAAATGAGAAGAAAAGGTAGTGGAATTTCATTCAATATGTAGTAGTCTTTTTTTTAAAAAAATCTAAATATAAAAGCAAGTCTTGCTTTATTTAGTTGGCTGCACCTTATTTAATAAGCCAATAGAAACAAAAATGTGTTTTGTTTGTATGAGTGAAGCTTGCAAGAAATGGTTTGATGCATTTTAGCATTTAACTCAATATAGCTGTTGGTTTTAAGGCCACTAGATAATGTGAAATATATTGCTGCATTAGCTAACTACATACATAAACCTTACTCTGTATTTACCGGACTCAAACTAATACTTCTTGGTGATACTAGAGTTTCCTACTACTACTAAACTTTACTATTTATTATTCTACATTTGTAAAACTGTACAGAAACATTTTATAACTTGATGTGTATTCATGCCAACCCTCATTGCATTGTTTCTATGTTAATCCATAAGAATTTATTTTAATTTATATATTTTTTGCTTGTTTTGCATGTATATTTCTTTGTACAGAGCATTTTTTCACAGTATGTGATTTATATATTTTATTTTGCCATCAATTATTTTGCAAATTAAATATAATTGAGACATCTTGATTTTTTTTTTTTTTACAATGTGTACACATGCTTCAGCCTATAAAATGGTGACAATGGGATGTTTTAGTACAGATATCAATCTTATAAATCCGTTTTTTTAGCCATAAGGGTATAAAACAAACATTTATAAAACAAAACATTTATAAAGCTATCGCACACAAAAAATGGAAAATATATAATATAAATAGTACACTTACAAAACTTTGTGCGAGAATAATAGGGAATTGCCATTATGAATAATGCAAAGCTTTATAAATTTGTGTGTATATATATATATATATATATATATCTATACAGTTGTTCTCATGGCAGAATTTATGCTTTCTTAACCATTTTTCATAGAAAACACAAACTTTTCTTTCACTCATGCTTAGTGGTTGGCTGAAGCCATTTATTGTCAAACAACTGTGTTTACTCTTTTTAAATCATAATTACACAAACTACCCAAATGACCATGATCAAAAGTTTACATACCCTGGTGATTTAAGTTTTCGAGAGCAAACCAAAAAAAAATTATGAAGGCTAAAAACATCCTAAAATGGTTCAAGGAAGCTTTTACTTCTACATGACCTCTTCAGGCTTTAGCTGTAGTTTAGTATGTTTAGATTCAAGCTTTTTGCATCTTTGGAGAATAATAAATCATGAAGAAAAAAAAATTTACCCCGAAAAAAAAGTTTTCACTACCCTTGAAAAACTCATGCAATTCATCCTTTGATAAATAGCCCATATATTAAAGGACAAGGAAAGACTAAATTAGAATAAGGCTAGAAATGCTGTATTTTGTACAATAAACATAACTTATTAACATTAACTTACTGCACCACAAGCCTAATCAAACAAATGATTTGTGCTTTCAAAGTTGGCCACATGGGGCTGTCATCTTGTAACTTTGTTAAACATCTTTGCAAGACCACGATTGTGCACATGCTCAGTATGTCTGGGCTGCTTTAAGGATCATCATAAATTATCAAAATGGCACAAGTCAAATAATATTTGCCAGAAGCAGATACAGCAAGACTGATGATCAGAATATACAGACTGCACTGGATCCTGTGTCTCAAGCAATTCGACATTTACACATACCAAATCCCTTGTAGGGTTGAGATATTGTACTCTAAATAATATTTAAAAAAATAAACATTATTGTGGTGTTTATAAAAATGGCCTGTAGGTGCACAAGCGTTATACTGTGCATACACAGTACTTTCGGTAATCCAAAGGAGTTAATATCAGACAACAGACCACAGTCTGTCTCATCTGAGTTTGAATTTGTTCTGTGAGAGAGAAATATTCTGCATAGGAAGCCTTCAGTATATTACCCACAAGTAAATAGAGAGGAGGTTAGCCACAAGTGGCAATTCTTAAATGAAATTAATAGTGCGTAGATATTAAACCTATTTCATATGTTATATTTTAGTGTGTCTACCCCAAGAAAAGCTGTCTCAAAGGAGAAGCACAGAATTTGTGTGGCATGTGACAATCAAGCCTTAAAGCATTCAAAGTTATATGATCGCTGCACCAGATGACTGGCAGGTGATGCTGCAGTAGATACTGCAGAGGTGATTAAGTGGACTAGAGAAGAGTGGTCTGATGGAGTAAGGTTGGCCACGGAAAAGTTCAGAGAAGAGACCGTTTATTAATTATATTTTGCCCTCAACAAGTTATACTATAGCTTATGTCGCCTGTAGATTCAGATGAGGAAGATCTGATGGAAGAGGAAGGCAATTCATCTTTTGAATTTACTTTAGTAGCACCTTTAATAAAAGCAGTGAGAGTGCAGTTGGAGCTTCCAGAGAAGCCTAAACAGCATCAGTCTTCAGCCAATCCGTTAAAAAGAAAAAGAGAAAAATCCACTTTTCCTCTGCATGAGATAATTAAAGGAAAATTGTTGTTAAAGAGTGGAGCAAGACCGAAGTCAAAGTTCCTGATTCCTCCAAAAATTCAAAAGCTATATCTATATATATCTATCTTTTTCAGCAGAAGAGGAGTTAATATGGGGAGTTTACTGAAGATGTGATATCTTTTTTGAATCCTATAGATAGGAAAATAGAAGCTTCTTTGAAGAGGACCTATCTGGCTTTGGGAGCTACTTGTAGACCAGCCTTAGCTCTGACATCTGTGTCTAGGGCCATGCAAATGTGGTTCCAAAATGTGGAGACCGCCTTAAGAGAAGTGGTGTATAGAAGAATTATAGAAGCTCTAGCAGAGTTGAAGTTGTCAACTGATTTTGTCACAGATGCTTCAGTGGATTTAGTCAGATCCTCTTCTAGAGCAATGGCTTTATCAGTAGCTGCAAGAAGAGTTTTTGAGAGCCCAGAGTGCGGACAAAGCTTCAAAGAGAAACCTATGTAATTTACCTTTTGAGGGACAAATGCTCTTTGGAACAAAACTAGATGATCTAATTTAAAAAGTTACAGGTGGGAAAAGTGTATTTTTACCACAAGAAAAAAGATCTTAAGTCTTGATATTTTGTAGCGACTCAAGCTTCTTTTCCAGACAAAACTCCAAGAGAACAAAGACAAACAAGGGCAATGAAGTATGGAGCAACCTAGCCAGTGGAGAGAAGGTCAATACCTTCTCTTTAGATAGGTAGAGGAATGAATACCAGACCGAAGTTTGGGCAAAGTCCATATCGGATCAGTGGGTATTGGAAAATCATCAGACAAGGATACTATCCAGAATTGGAAAAAAAACTCCATCTCACAATCATTTTGTCAAAAACTTCCAAGACCAGACCGCAAAGAGAAAAACAACTATGTACAACAATTGTTGGAGGAGGGAGCAGTGGATTGGCTTCTATCTCTAGATTTAAAGGATGCTTATTTCCGTGTTCCTATAGCAGCTTTACATCAAAGATTCCTATGGTTTGCAATAGATCAAGAGAGGCACTATCGGTTCACGTGCCCTCCCCTTTGGATTAGCAACGTCACCCCGAGTATTTTCAAAGATTTTACAATCACTCAATCGCCGAGATCAGATGGTTGGGCATACACACATTTCATTATCTCAATGATATTTTAATGAAGTCACAGAATCCCGAGATATTACTACAGCAAAGATATTAAGTTATCCAATGTTTGCAGGGTAACGGTTAGGTCTTTAATCTGTAGATAAGCCAATTATCACAGCACAGGATTTGATATATCTGGAAGCCAGATTTCTGATAGGTCAAGCAGCAGTTGTGTTACTGGAGGAGAAAATAAAGCAAACTGTGAAGGATCTTCTGAAAAGATCTTCATGTTCGGCCAGAGAGATAAGCAAGATTCTGGGTCTCCTATTCTCACCATTTCTGATGTTGAAATGGGCAAGGTGGCATATCAGACCGCTACAGAGAATGTTTTTGAATGGGATCCAATAATGTAAGATTGGAATAAGAAAATTTGGATTCAAACTCAAGTTCTGAAAGAAATTAAATGGTGGTTAAGAGAAAAGAAATTGGCACAAGGGCATGTGCTGAAAGAAGTCAGCTGGAAAATTTTGACCACAGACTCCAGTTCTTTGGGTTGGGGGGCGCACATGGACAATGTGTGTCTGCAAGGTTGGTGGTCAAACAAAGAACAAATACTTCCTGCCAGTGTGTTAGGGTTAAGAGCAGTGGGGGAAGCAATTCAGCGTTGTAAATATATATTAAGGGGAGTATAATTACTGGTAAGGATAGACAATGTGGCGGCAGTAGCTTATATAAAGTTGGAGAGGCTTCAAATGGTGTTTTTTGCCTTTTTCTGGATCAACTAGCAGTTAGCAGGTTAGAATAGCGTTAAGGTTGAACATCATAGACTTTTGTCTTTGTACTGTTACAAGGAAACAAGGGTTTCTTCCCTGGCTGTAAAGAACTTAAAGCAGAAAAATGAAAATTACTTTGGATTAGCTATTGGGGCAGAGACACCAGTGGCTTATGCTAGGAGCTGCTGCCAAAAATAGGGAAATACTAAGCAGTGTTTTCTGCTCTCTCACAGCTGCTAGCGAGCAGAGGAAACAATGGGTTAAGCTGGCCATACACAGAGTGATACGATTGTTTGGCAATGTCGCATGGTATTCGATGTGGTATATAATGGGGCTGATGCAACAATCTGATGAGTAAACTACATGGAAAATTTTCCGTCTGACGCAATTTTCATCCAACGATAATCTGATGGCGTCTAACCAACCTTTTTTTCCATTGAAATGCATTGGCTGTCGGATGTAGATGCATGAACTAATAACATGATCCAAATTCACATTCTAGAGATCAGATTTTGTAGGTGATTTTGTAGGATCCTACAAATCTTTCAGTTGTGTGCAGTTCCAACAAAATCTCCTGTGTAATTTTACCCTCTTAAAGGGGCCATACACAAATCGCCAAACATGCAAATCACTCTCCGATATTCCCACCTTGAGGTGGGCAATATCTGCTGATCCGATCGTGGGCCTTAGGATTGTACCACATCAATGTACAGATGCAACAGGATTGTTAACCCTGCCCGATCAACATCTGCCTGACTTTTGGCCAGATATTGATCAGGGAAGCTCGTCGGAGGTCTTAAACTCTGGTCTAGATGCCACAAAAATGAAGTCCCACAGCTGTTCAGTCTTCACTAATGCTGGATTAGCAATTTTCACTTCCTGTGACAGCATTTCAATATTGTATAAGGCAGGGGTGTCCAAACTTTTTACAACGAGGGCCAGATTTGGTGACGTGAAAATGTGTGGGGGTCGACCATTCAGCCTGACATGCTGGATCCCAGGAAAATGTATCTCTCTGTACAGACTATGAGTAAATTTAGGGGACTGTTCCTGCTGGATTGTGCATAGGACAGGGAATACCTATGCTTCTATAGTTTTTACAACATATATGAAACATGAATAAAGGGCTAAAAATGTAAATGTTCACTGAAGTTTAAACTGGAGAGAGATATGTGCCCCAGGAGGTGAGCCTCACTTTGAGCAGCACAGGTTACATGTGCCAAATGCAGCAATAACAGGTTCAAATCCTTCCTGTTTCAGTCCTTGCTCGGCAACATGTGTTATATTCTGCCTGCGGGTGTCTGAACACTTTCTAATTATAAAAGAATGATTATCTATTGAGCCCAAGCTGAATTAGAGAGCTTTATCGCCTTTAGGATCTGCCACAACACTTGTTTCTCCAGGGTCAAGGTCGTGACAGGTCCCAAGTGATGAGTGAATTCCCCTCCCCAGCTCAGAGCTCTTATTCACTACTACATAAGCTGCTGCTGCCCCTCTCACCATTGATGCTCCGCTTCACCTCACCTTTGTAAGTAACCCTGCATGTCGCCCAGCTCCGGTCCATTTGAAAGCGCAGCCAAAGTACAAACACATTGTCTCCAGACGCCTCTGCAGGAAGCCAGCTTTGTGATGAGTCCTGTATCGGCAGCATTTCCTACAATCCCTCCCGCCAAGCCTTTAAGTACGCAGGGGCCTTGACAATGTGGCAGGCCACTTCACTTTACCTTGGAAGTGCGCTGGATGTCGGCGCAGGGAACCCGGAAGATGCCCTAGGCCAGCGGGGCGCAGGTGATGTTTTGCTCCATCCAGCCCCCTTGAGCTAGCCCCTCATTGGGGGCAGTCTGGAAGTGGAGGATAGCACATCTTCCATCCATTGGCCCCTAAAACTGCACCTTGGCCCTGGCTGCGGGCCAATTAAAAATGGACTGCGGCCCGTAGTTTGGACACCCCAGGCTCTCTTGGAAAGCTAGTGCATGTGAATGACTGGTCCTTATCTGTCATAACAACATGTATGCAGGCAGGCAGATGAGCAAATGCTGTACCACAGGGTTTTGTAATGGGACTAGTTCTTTTTAGGCTGCGTATTAATCACTTTATCACAGTATTAAAAAAAATCTGCCAATATGATATATGTAAGTCTTGCAGTGGAACTTGGACACATTGTCAAAATTAGTATCTTAAAGGACAAGGAAAGTTAAACTAAAGTAGCTAGAAATGTTGTACATGTTTTGTGCTTTTATACCAGCCCAAGGCAACCACAGCCCTTTAGCAGGGAAGATCGGTGTCTCCAAAGATGCCCCAGTAGCTCCTCACAATATAAGGCTGATTAGTAATTGATACAGATAATTACTACAAGGAGGCACAGAAACCAGTGCAATTAGTATCAGAATTTAATAATCAGTCTGGTAGCACCAGCTTATATTAGACAACCTCATTTTATGCTTGATAATAATAACCCCTAAACTAAGCTTCTCAACAGCTGCTCAGAGCCCACTGAGCATGAGTGTCACACACTTTCCAAGATGGTGACCCGCTGTGAGAAATTTAAAGTCCTGAATCATTTCTTCTATTGACAAGCTGAAACTTTAGGCTTGTGCAACAAGTTCACCATATAAAATATTGCATTTTTAACCATATTTATTTTTAGGAATTAGTTCTCTTTTAAGTGTCAGATGTTATACACCTGGTTTTTAAATGTACAAAGACTACTTATTGCTCAAAATAGGAAAGGTATCGTAAATGGGGCTGCCAAATCGTGGGCACCCTTTAGTGGTTATAATAGCTTATACCCCAGGCTGGTGCTCCTGTTTGCCTAGGATAATGTATAAAGTAGGAATAAATAGCATAAAGGCAGTATGTTCAAACTGCAAGTGTGCACACTGCTAATAAATGAAACACTTGCATTTTGAAAATACTGCCTTGATGCTGTTTATTCCTACTTTATACATTCAGGTGATCTCTGAAGCAGCATACAGACCATCTCGAAATGGTGGTTCAAGGCAAGAGATGTACAAGGGCAATATTTAATTAAATATATATTCCAGTTTGGTAAGATTCTTTAATATGTCACTTAATTTGATATAAACTGTTGCCCAAGTA
The DNA here is from genome assembly GCA_024363595.1 of Xenopus borealis. Lineage (NCBI taxonomy): Eukaryota > Metazoa > Chordata > Amphibia > Anura > Pipidae > Xenopus > Xenopus borealis. The sequence continues at coordinate 71,375,922 of CM044441.1, forward strand.
TTCATTTAGAAAATGTGTAATGGATACATATTGCAAAGTTGCTTAGAATTATTTCTCTTTTATTAGGCAAAAATTATTTTGACCTTTTCCTGTATGTAAAGGGGAAAAAAAAGCGATGGCGAGAGTGATGTTCTGAGACAATTTGCAATTGGTTTTCATTTTTATTTGTGATTTTTTTTTTTAGTTATTTAGCTTCTTATTCAGCAGCAACTCTTCAATTTGCATTATAAACAATCTGGTAGCTAGGGTGCAAATTACCCTAACAACCATGCACTGATTTGAATAAGAGACTGGAATATGAATGAGAAATATAAGAAATAAAAATTAGCATTAATAATATATTAGTAGCCTTACAGAGCATTTGGTTTTTAGATGGGGACAGCGACGCCCATTTCAAAGCTGGAAAGGCAAATAATTATAAAACGATAAAAATAGATGAAAACCAGTGGAAAAGTTTCTTGGAAATGGAATTTCTATTACATACTAAAAGTTTACTTAAAGGTGAACCTCCCCTTTAAGAATCCATTCCAAATACAGTGCAGTATGCAAAGTTAAATTTTTCGATGTATTTTCCCCAAAATGCAATGTCATTGGCATAGCAGCCACAAGCTGAGTTGAGAACCCTGCAATCGGTCCTAATGCATTCTGACTGATCTATAATGCATTCTATTTATAACTTGCACATTTCAATAAAAGGGGTGGAACTTGCACATTTTGAGAGTGGCAATGGTGTTGCATCCATTGTTAATAAATGCATTAGCATGTAGTTTGCGTGGAGCAAATTTGTTGCAGCGCTTGCTATGGGAACTCGTGGCATTACCACAAGTCAAGGGTTGAATTTCGAGGGTTGAAAACCCTCAAATTCGACCCTTGAATTTTTTCCCGAAGTAAAATCTGAAGAAATCGAATTTGTAGGATTTTACCGCTATTCGATATATCAAGAAATCGGATGATTTGTATTTGATCAAAAAAACCGTATGGGAGCTTTCTATAGGCAAATATTGCAACTCAGTAGGTTTAATCTGGTTGAACTAGGCAATCGAAAAATTTTTTAAAGGGCAAGTACTTTGACCATCAAATGGTCGAACAATTTTTTTATTCGAATCATTCGATTAATTTGAATCATTCGATTCGATCGAAATTTGCCAATTCGATAGTCCAGGTAGCCTAAAATTTAATTAGAAAATTTGGCATTCAAATCCTTTACCCCAGTTTAGTAAATCTGCCCCTTCGTGTCAATAACACACTTGTGTGCTATTCATCAAAAAAGGCTGGGTGGGCACATTGGCGCTCAGCCTAAGTACAGTACATAAAAGCATTATCATTCTTTTCCATGGAATATATTACTTAAATACTGATTTATGGGAAAATGTATTTTGCTAGGGAGGAAGAAAGTGCTCCATCCTTGGTAACTACTCATTTGCGGTGGGGGCCCATTCTATATAAAGCATGACTGTTTGAAGAGGACAGGGCAGTGGCTTACAGTGCAAAATGATTGAGAGGTTACCACTATGTCTGTCATGAAATGTTTGGGGGCCACAGTGTGTCTGTGGTTTAAATCGTGTTAAAAGGTGCGTGTTTTGTTTGTTTTTTAGGTTATATAAAAACAATTGACAATTAGTCTTAAGATTATGCAATCCTTTAATTAATGCAGAAATGCATCTTTTTGGGGTTAGCTCTTGATTCTCTGTCTCTAGGTAGGGAGTAGATTGTCTGTCTACTGTGTTCCGAAAATGTCAATAAGAAGTACTGGAATTTATGACCGCATTGTTCATTAAGGAGCAGCTTACCTTCAGATTAACTTTTGGGGGGGGGGTCATTTATCTAATTATTTAAATAAAAAAAAAAACCATGACCAAACTCTCATACCTTATTTTACCGTATTTATTATGAAAAAAAGCTTGGTTTATTCGGTTCAGATGAACAAAACACCGAAAACATCATATAAAGAATCATATTGTACAATTTTTTTCTGGCTTCTTCCCCAAATCATAAGAATTTTTCAAAACCCAGCACAGACCATGATAACTTCCAATTAGGATAGGGAACTCTGACCTTGGCAGGTCTAAAATTCGGATTTTTGGATTTGGACTTTTGGCAGCACCTGGCTTTAATAAATTTCGTTTAAAAAAAAATTAAAATTTTATCCCCAAAAAGCCAGACCAGATAATTTTCAAGGTTTAAAAACCAAAGGTGACCAAGTGTGGATCAATTTAGATGCTCCTTCTCAGTACACACCCCAGCTACAGGTGTAACTGCATATTCTAAACTTGTAAGTTACTGAGAAAGAGCCAAGAGGCAGAACTTGCTGCAAGCTGTGCTTTAAGCTGACCATAGACGCAAAGATCCGATTATACATAGCCTCGATTTGTACAATTTACGGATCGTGTTTGGAGTGTCCCGACCTTTGTCTTGCCATGCCGTTCAGTTGATCAGACAGGTTAGAAGATTTCTGTCTGCTGCCGATCACATCTCTGCATGTATTGCCGATCCGATGATTTTCAGTGAGAGACTGTCAACAGGTTTGTTGCACATAAACTTTGGTACGATTGCTGTCAGGAGCTGAACAGCTTTATTCCCACAACTTGTTTTGGGCTGTGCACCCTTTATCAAGTGTAATTAACAATTCACAAGATGCAAGCACTTCTTGTATATGTTAAACCACTAATAAGTCCGTATATTGTATAACTTGAAATTTTCTGCATTTTGTTACCAGCAAACAAGAAACAAACTGGACGTCAAAATGGAAAATGAACAGGTAAGGGACTAAATTGAAAGACAAGCCATTACAATAAATCTGTTGTTCTCCTTTTTTCTTATAGTGCATCCTTCAGTATGTTACAGAGATTATACACATTATTCACATTATCAGACCCTTCTCCAGTGGAGCTTAGAATTTAAAACACCAAATAACAGTATGGTTTTTGGGATGATCAAGAACCCCTGGGAAACCAAAACAGACGCATGGAGAACATATTTAGCCCTTGCATAAACTGCAATGGCTGTATTCAAACCTATCTTTGCAGCAATGGTAACCAAATAATACCAAATATAACGATAAAACTGAAGCATATCAATTAGTCTTGGTTTATGGTAATTGAGGGTCAGTGACCCTAAAAACTACACAACTCTTTGTTCTATTCCGGCAGAAAGTTTATAATTAAAAAAAATATAAATGAAAATAGTCTAGCATGACATTGTGAATTGAAATGTCTATATATTTAGGGGTTATTTATAAAATCCAAATTTATTTCAACAATTTTGTTCATTAAAATAAATCAGATCTGGGAAAATCTCTAGAATTGTGTGAAAACTCAAATTGTACAATTTCTTTGGACTTTTCTCCCGAATCACTCAATTTTTTCTGGTTATTTGCTGAAAGTCCCAAATTTTCAGATTGTCGGGCTAAATGCATCTCAAACTATATCTTCAAATTGGGATAGGGAAATCTGCCATTAATTTATACATGACCTTGACAGGTTTCAGATGGAGGGTTTTCAGGTTTGGGCTTTTTGCAGCATTGTGTATATTCTGTTTTGAAATCTCGCATGGAACTAGAAATTTTGTCAATTTCCCAGCTACCCTTGGTCATGTGAGTTTAGGAGGGAACTGCTTTCTGGCAGGCTGCTGTTTTTCCTTCTCAATGTAACTGAATGGAACACAGTGGGACATGGGTTTTTACTATTGAGTGCTGTTCTTAGATCTACAAGACAGCTGTTATCTTGTGTTAGGGAGCTGTTATCTGGTTGCCTTCCCATTGTTCTGTTGTTAGGCTTCTGGGTGGGGGAGGGGATGATATCACTCCAACTTGCAGTACAGCAGTAAAGAGTGATTTGAAGTCGCATGAATTGGGGCAGCTGAGAAATTGACAATATGTCTAGCCCCATTTCAAAATGAAATCTAAAAAAATCTTTTATTTTTGGAGAAATGGATTTCAATGCAGAATTCTGCTGGAGCAGCACTATTAACTGATGCATTTTGAAAAAAAGATTTTTTCTCATGACCGTATCCCTTAAGTAGTTCCTTAAAGGGGATCTATCACGAAAATTAAATTCTCTGAATGGATAGTTGAGGTGGAAATATTAAAATCTTCAGATATATTTCTTTAGCAGAAATGCTTACTTTTTTTGTAAAATGATATATTATTACATGTTATGAGGGTGCTTTCTCTGAGAGACAGTTCAAGCTACTGCTGAATGGGAGTGTCTTCTCACTAGCTATGATGTCACTTAGCAACTGGCAAAGTCCCACCCTCCTCCATGCTGAATAGCATCCTCACACCAACTGTTAATCTGGAAGCTCCTTGTGAGAAAAGTACGGTTGTCAGGTTTGCACATTCTCACAGTCAAGTACAGCAGAGTGAGTACGGCAGGCAAAGTATGGAACGCAGAGCATAGCACACACAGTCAAAATATAGCAGTCTCTGGTAGAGTATGGCAAACAAAGGCATAATGGCAACGCAGGCAGAATAGGGCTCACTCGGCAGGGTAGGGCAAATACAGGGAGAGTAGGGCACACACAGGCAGTGTATAGTAAGCAGAGTAGGCCACACATAGACAGAGCATGGCTTTTGAGGAGGAGCATTGTAAAGCAGAGAAGAAAGAACTGGCCCTATTGTCAGCAGGGCATTCAGATTGAAACAGTGGGGCATTTATGAAGGATAGCCACAGTGGTTAGCGCACACTACGACATCAACTTGCACAGTTTGTGTAGTGTCATATGTTGCACAGTAGCCTGACCTAACCTGATCACCAATAATAGTGAATTTACAAGGTGGGCCAAGCATAGGGTTGCCACCTGGCCGGTATTTTTGATGGCTGAGCCCAATGTTGTTAATAGGAAAAAAAGATAAATATATAGGAAGGCCGGTATTTTTTTCAAGAAAAGGTGGCAACCCTAGCCATGCAGGGAGTTAGCACATCACTTTTAGCACAATCCTTAGTGATATCTGCAATGAAGATGTCTCAATCAACATGCCTGCTGAGATCAATGTGGTTTCACTGGCATCTGTGGTGCATTCAAGGATATTTTCAGGCCATCTGCGGTGGGGAGGGGGTTAGACCATGTACAGCAAGACATTGCAGAGGTTAGCGCACTACCTCAGTAAATTTGCACATCACTGACGCCTAGGGTTGCCACCTGGCCGGTATTTTTGATGGTTGATCCCAATGTTATCAATAGGCAAAAAAGAGAAATATATGGGAAGGCCTTTCTATATATTTACCCAACATTGAGATCAGCCATCAAAAATACCGGCCTGGTGGCTACACTAACTATGCCATTTGGGAGTGATCTCTGCAGTGATCATGGGTGCAAAGTACTGCTGCACCACATGCGTAAGGTTGCTCGGGAAAAGAAGCAAATAGAGAGTGCTTGGACTTGTGGCAACTAACATGCAGCAATGCAATCACAAGAGCGGGCACAGGGGAGCACAGCCTGTTGTCAATCCCCTATCAGCCCTGCTGTAAATCTGAAAATTCACTGTCTGGGGTCCAGTGTCCTCCCCATCACTTTTAATTTTTAGCACTGAAAATTCACCGACTGGTCTGGCGTCGTCCCCTTCACTGTGAATCTTCTGCTTAACCAACAGAGGGCGCTAGCTGAGTTTCCAGTTCACTGTTAATCTTTCCTATACCAACGGATGGCGCCCTCTGTTAATATAGAAAAGATTAAGTGACCGGAATCTCAGCTAGCGCCCTCTGTTGGTTGAACAGAGACTGGAATTTTAGGTAGCGCCCTCTGTTTGTTGTACAGAAGATTAACAGAGAAGGGGAAGACGCAAGACCGGACAGTAATTTTCAGTGCTAAAGATTAAAGTGAAGGGGAGGAGGCCGGATCCCGGACGATGAATTTTCAGATTAACCGCGGGGCTGATGGGGGATTGACAAGGGGCTGCGCTCCCCCGTGCCCACTCTTTGATTGCGCTGCTTCAGGTTAGTTGCCACACTTCCAAGCACTCTCCATTTGCTTCTCTTTTCTTCCTGAGCAACTTTGCGCATGTGGGGCAGCAGTACTTTTCACCCAAAATCACTGCAGATCACTCCAGAGTCCCAAATGGTGTCGGTGATGCGCAAATGTACTGATGTAGCGCGCTAAGCTCTGCAATGTCTTGCTATACATGGTCTAACCCCCCCTCCTGCAGTCCTAATGGTCACAGAAAAAAACCGTTGCAGGTGAAAGATCTATGCAGAACCTAGCAACCAATAAAAACAACGCTTCTCCTGTCAATCAAAACACGACCTCGACCTAGAACACAGTGGACTAACAAGTCAGAGAGAGAATGCAGTGAGTCAGTCATAAGAAAAACAAACTATAACTACTAAACAAAAAAATATCTCTTAATCAATCATATTGACAAAATTAACTGTTTACATGAGCTCTACCATATATTAAAATAAAATTTTCGCAATAGTTCCCCTTTAATGCCACTGCATTTCTCCCTTTATTCCTCATGCTCTAGAATTGTGTAGGGCAATGCGCGTGGGCATAAGGTCCCCTATTCTGGTGTATATCCCAGATACTGTGGTGATACACAACTTGCCTTAATAACAGTGTCAATAATATGATACCTGCCTTCTTGCTGTGGTAGTAAATTCAAAGGCTGAAGAAAACAAATTTTATATGTAAAGTTTATTTTGCTCAACTAACATAGAAAATTATTTGGAATTGCTTCTTAGGATGACAGGTCCCCTTTAATATGATAGAGAAGGATTTTGAATTGCTTCTTAGGATGACAGGTCCCCTTTAACCTGTTGAAAACTGTAGAGGTTTGGTTTCTTTTTTTTATTATTCTGCTTGCAGTAGACTAAATGAAAGCTAAATGAATATCCATAAGGAAATGGAACACAGGTCTGCACTCGTCTCTCAAAGCAGCATAAAATGTAACGGTTTAAGTGTAGTTTTCACTAGATCTAGCAAAATCTACAGCAACAAACAGGAAGCATTTACTGGTACACTTTTGATTGGCTGGTGTGGATAACTATACCTAGTATAGAAAAGAATCCGCTATTCAAGCTACAAAGAATTTCAGTTCAAGGGTATTTTGATATTTATGTAAAACAGATGCTTATTTATCTGCTTTTTTTTTTTGTAGAATAGTAAAGGTGAAAAGAAAAACGAAAAGGTAATTGAAATATAAGTTATATGGACGTAAAGGTAAGGTATATTATACATAACTAATCCAAAAAATTTTCACGGGTATGATTTGCAGTAATAACACTAATCATTTGAAAAACAATCATTTTGAGTATCCCTTGCCAAATTACAAGTTTTGTTAAATTTGTATGTTAGAAGTGGCAAATAGCTACTGCAGACATCAACAATATGTTAATGTACACTTTATTACACAAATGTTAAAATATAGGAACAAATACTGTTTCACATTGGCATCCATAATTAGTGGAATCCATTCTTTTCTCTTTATGTACATTTTCTTTTTTTTTTTTTTT
>CM044441.1:71396270-71406946 GCA_024363595.1 Xenopus borealis
TACTGTGGGGTTGGTGGATTTATGGGTGGAGGTTGTAGTAGGGAAAATTTGGTTGGACAGGAACCTTGATTTTTGATGGCAGCCCTGTCTACAGTAATTATTAATCTGCGTTTTGCTATGTGCCTGCTTTTGCTAGACTGTCCAATTCATGACAAGTTGGACACTTCATTTATAAACAATATGGCTTTCAAGTAGAATAACGGATTCCCATATATTTTTACAACATTTGTACAATAGAAAGTAGACAAACTATGTCTGTAATTAGATATATTTTTTAATTTAATCATAAAGAGGGACACTGTTCTAACATGCTGTGTTGATGTGACCTAGTTGTTTCATGTAACTTGGCACTCATATCATTCTCTTTTCTTTTTTTTACTTAGAAAATGTTTGAAATACATAATGATGAAGATGCCTCATTCATTTGCAAAATCACAAAGAACTTTACCACAGCACTTGTGAGTTATCAGGAGCAAGAGAAAAACATGAAGGTATAGCGATATATGTATAGATTGTATTTAACATACATAGTAACGTAGTAAGTTAGATTGAAAAAAAGACTCAAGTCCATCAAGTTCAACCTTTTAACTCTATTTTTTTTTAACCTGCCTAACTGCTAGTTGATCCAGAGGAAGACAAAAAACCCATCTGAAGCCTCTCCAATTTTCCTCAGAGGGGGAAAAAAAATCCTTCCTGGCAATCGTGCTAGTCCCTGGATCAACTTGTACTATGAGCTATCTTCCATAACCCTGTATCCCCTCACTTGCTAAAAAGCCATCAAACCCCTTCTTAAAGCTATCTAATGTATCAGCCTGTACAACTGATTCAGGGAGAGAATTTCACATCTTCATAGCTCTCATTGTAAAAAACAGCCTAGTGCAGTCCCATTAAGGGTATAAGTGGCTTGGATATTTTTACATCCCAGGTGCATGACTTTACATTTATCAATATTGAATCTCATTTGCCACCTAGCTGCCCAGATTGGCAATGTAAGGAACTCACCCTGGTGTCTAGTGGAGGGACGGCAGGCTTGCCTGCCGCCCCCTCGGCGGGGACACCCGACGCATCTTTTCCCCTCAGACGCCGTTTCCTTGTCCTGCGCTGGCTTCTCTCTAGGGCGGCGCACTTCCGCATTCATTTAAAGGCGCACTGACGTGATGACGTCAGCGCGCAATGGCGCCAAATTCAAATGTATTTAAAGGGGTTTTTTGCTGCTAATCGCTGCCCGTTGTTAGGTTCTATTAGTTAGTTCCTGGGTGCTATTTACTGCTGATTCCTGTTTATTCTCCTGGTTTTGACCCTTGCTCTGCCTGACTATTCTAATATCTCCAATCCTGACCTCTTGCCTGTACTCTGACCATTCTGATATCTCTAATCCTGACCTTTTGCCTGTCCGCTACTATTCGACTCTCTCCTATCCTGATCCTGGCCTGTCTGACTAATCTACTCCGCTTGTGCTGGTCCGGCCCACCTGTTCCACTTGGTGGTATTTTTCACTCCGTAACCTTGATGAGACGATCGTGCCCCTATGCTAGCCAGAACTCTTAGCTTTGCACCTCTCGATAAATCCAGGTGGCATCTGAGTAAGCTGAGGGCTCCTCCCGAGGCCAAAGGTGGTCACTTAACTGGTGAATCCGAGCTGAGACCAAGGTACTTAGCAACTGTTCTGGTTTTGGGTGCCGTTCGGGCCATGAAAAAGAAGAATATGGACGTCAATGGTCAAGCTGCTGCTGCTATTTCGCAACCCTCCGAACTTCTGTACTCAACCCTCCTCCTGCATCTCGATGAACAAGAGGGGAAACAGAACTATATCATTGAAGGTCTGCGGTCTGTCTCCGAGAGGTTGGATGCAGCTCAGCAGTCCTCCGCTGTGGTTCCTGAGGGGTCCGCTACCCTGGGTAATAGAATTTCTTCCCATGATCCCAAAATCCCCTTTCCTGATAAATTTAATGGGGATAGGAGTAAATTTTTTGTTTTCGAAGAAGCTTGTAAGCTTTATCTTAGTTTTTTCCCTCACAACTTCCCTACTGGTGAGGATGAAGTAAGGTTCGTTATGACCTTACTACAAGGTGACCCACAAGTCTGGGCACTAAGATTATCCCCTTTTGATCCTGCCCGTTTATCCCTAGAGGCATTTTTCGCTACTATGGCCATGCTTTACGATGACCCGGATCGCGCTAACACTGCCGATTCCGCAATACGTAAACTGCGCCAAGGGAGGAGAATAGCTGAAAAGTATTGTACTGAATTTCGCTGCTGGTCTGTGGAGACTGGGTGGAATGATGCAGCTCTTCGTGGCCAATTCCGGGTAGGGCTTTCTCGTTCTGTTAAAGACAGCCTGGTCAATTACCCTCCTTCTCCTACTTTGGGTGACCTCATGAAGTTAGCCATCCAAATTGATAGGAGGCTAAGGGAAAGAAGGGCTGAAGTGGATACTGATTACCCTGATATATGTACTTATGTGTCTTCTACTCCCTCGTTCCCTAACCCTCAGGGGGAACCTATGCAATTGGGAGCTACATGCTTGTCCCCTGAGGAAAGGGCCCGAAGGCAATCTCGGGGTCTATGCATATATTGTGGGGATAAGGGGCATTTCCTTAAAAATTGTCCCAAGAGAACAGGAAGTCCTCAGTTTCTCGGTGGAGAAGGGAAGCTGAGACCAAGGTACTTAGCAACTGTTCTGGTTTTGGGTGCCGTTCGTGACAGGCAATTTGTCAACATCGTGTTGCAAGGATGCCACATTCTAGATGGAATTAATTGGGCGGGATAGTTTTGTGTCATCTGCAAACGCCGATACATTACTTACAATACCCTCCCCTAGGTCATTAATGAACAAGTTAAATAAAAGTGGACCCAATACCCAGCCCTGAGGGACCCCACTAAGAACCTTAATCCAAGCAGAGAATGTACCATTAACAACCACCAAACAATCCAATAAACTCATTTCAGCCACAGTCCTCTCAAAAAAATAATCCTTTTTATATATCCTTTGAGGTGCTCAATGTTTAGCCCTGCTGCATAAGCGCTACCATATATTGTATGAAGTTTAGTAACAAAGGCACACTCACTTCCAAGCTTCTGCAAATAGTTAAGAAATTTTCTCTTTATTCATAGTGGGGTCTCCGCAAACGTTTCGGGGTCCAACCCTTATTGCATACACTGAAGAAAAGAACTGATTTACCACATCTGCCTATTCTGTATCGGTTACAACCTTACGGGTACCATTATTTAATGGAGCAACACTCTTAACCTGCATCTTTTTACTAGTAATATATTTAAAAAAACGTTTTAGGGTTAGTTTTCACATCCACCGCAATTAACTCTTCATTTCCTTTCTTTGCTGATTTACACCATTTATTATAGTGTTTATATTTATTAAATGCAGCTTCTGTCCTAACAGACTTGTAGTATTTAAATGCTTTTCACTTCTTTACTTCTGTATTAAGAGCTTCTACATTTACTCCATAAGGGAATAAATTGAGAACAGTAATAATATCATTTTAAATGACAACAATTTATGTTCAGTGTTTTTAGCTGCAAACTTAATGCCCAAATCAATACTCTGGAGGGCAGCCCTCAAGGCACTAAAATTAGCTTTTCCGAAATTCATGTTTTTTGTTGCCCCAGTATATGTTATTTGCAATAGACATTAAATGATATAACATTATGGTCACTATTACGCAGGGTCATTTGAGATCACTAGATCTTGAATAGCATTTTTTCTGGTAGGCTTCTAAACAACCTGTGACATAAAATTGTCATGCAACAAGTTTATAAACTTGTTCCCATTAACTGATCTGGCATTAATGCTGCTCCAGTCCATATCTGGGTAATTAAAATCCCCCATTATCATTACTTTACCCAAACTAGCAGCCTTTTCTATTTGCATCAGGAGCTTAGCCTCCTCCTCCTCACTTACATTAGGGGGTATATAGCATACCCCTACAATTAATTTGCTGGACTCTTTACAACTTCTGCCCCCTCTTTTTCAAACATCACCTCCTCCTCTATACAAGCTTTTAAATCCTGCCACCATATTGAAGAAATGCCTTGTGGTCCTCCCTATCCTTAACAGTACCTCCAACCATCATTGAGGTGCAGCCCATCCCTAGCAAAGAGCCTGTAGCCGACTGAGAAATCAGCCCAGCTCTCCAAAACCCTCCTCCTTACACCAATCTCTCAGCCATGCATTAAACCCCCTAAGCTCCTGCTGTCTTCTTAGCGTTGCTTGTGGCACAGGTAATATCTCTGAGAAAATTACCTTGGAAGTCCTCACCCTCCGCTTTACACCTAGTTTTTTTAAAATCATTCTTAAATACTTAGATACCAATGACAGTCATAGGAGGTGGTTATGTGTACCAAGACCGCTGGGTCTTAGCCAGCCACTCCCAATAATCTGTCCACTCGTTCCACCACATGCCGAACCCTAGCACCTGGCAAGCACCAGACTATTCTTCATGTAGGGGCCTTACAGCAGATTACCCTATCCACCTTTCAAATAATTGAATCCCCTATAACTAGAACCTGCCTTTCCTTCCTTACACTTTCCCTACCACCCTTATTAGAACCACTGCCGCCAGTGTGCTCCGAGAGTCGGCCTGCTCCATACATGCCAGTTCAGAGCTTTCCTCCCCAGCATCTTCAGTAAAAATGGCAAATTTGCTTTTTTGGACAAGCTGTGCACCAGCCCCCCATACTTCTGTCCCCTAATTGCCCTCCTGACTGTCCCAAATCTTATTCCCTCATTAGCCTCCACTTCCCCTTCTCCTCCTCCCCACTCCACTAGCCCCTGCCAGTGGTTGCTCTGTGAGCCTCTCTTCCTCCCCCACATTTTCCACTGCCCTCGGTGCTGCAAGTGAAAACCCACCGACATTTTTCACATGTAAATACTGCATGGAACTGCTGCTCCAACACCACATACATGTGACGAGACACACACTGAGTGATATCAGCAAACCCACTTGCACTCATATTTACACTGGGTACTTACAGTCTCCCAAGTGCAATTCCTCACAAACGCCCTTAGTTTTAAACACATTAAGGTTTTTAACACTAACACTTAATTCTCATGCAACACTGGCTTAAGTGTAGCCCTACATACTGTATATTTGCCAAAAGCAAACTTTATACATGAAATTACTATATAGATGCAGCCACTTGGATTTGCGTGTTAAATGCGTTGTGACTCAGGGTTAATTGAAGAAACTGTTATCTAAAGTTATCTTAACTCATTTAATGCATTTAACCTTTTCATTAGCATACCAAAGCACCATTGTTTTCAATGGTGAACTCTTTAATTGGATGGGATGCTGTGACACAATATTCTGTGTTAAGTGGGGAAAATGGGATTTCTGAGTTTAGTTATTCTGTGTCAAACACACAATCTAAAGTGGCTTCATCTGTAAGTAGGGTACTGGCAAAATTTTATATAAATGAGTGTGTTCACCTTTACAAAACTGAGTTTGATTTTAAAAGGTGCATAACAACAAAGGCTTTCTTTGGTTGCTTTGTTTTCAAATGGTACATCACAAAGACTTTCTTTGGTTTCTTCCTATTTTTTATGTTTTCCAATATTTCTTATTTAGATTAAAAATGTATTGAATATAAATGTGTTACTCCTGTTTTCCAGTAGCAACATCTTGCACTATCATATTCAGAAGTTCTGGGTTTGGCTGTGTAAAAAAGCAATACTGGATTTTCTTTCACAATACACAAAATTATCTGGGACACAATTTCCAAAGGATTTCTTTCAAGGGTCAGAATCCTATCCATGCATCTGTTGCTTTTAGTCAGGCAGCTCACTCTAAAAAAAGTAGTAATACTTAAACACCAGCCGGAACATAGATTATATTCCTGTCCTTTTCAGTATGTGTTTTTTTCAACATTTTTCCAGAGAAAATTGTTTTAAGGTTTTCTTCACTCAAACCTTAGATACATCCATTATGAACATTGCAATTCTATAGCTAATATATTGCATAAAACTGCCCTTATGGAAAACACTACTTCATCTAAATATACAATTTTCTTAAAAATAAACTTTTTTAGTAGTGCCATTTGATAATCCTAACTTGAAAATTGCCATTTTAAAATCTACGGGCCACCTCCTGGAATGTGCGAATCAAAGGGCACACATAACATACCAGGGTGCATTAGCCAGTATATTTGCAGAGCTCTGCCTTCTATTCCCACATTTCTTCCCGGTGCAGACCATCACAAAATGGTGGCTCAAGATAAAAGATGTAAAGGGACAATAGCTACTGATATATAGAACAATTTGGTAAAGTTCTTTAATAGTTTAATAATTATTGTGATATAAATAACCTGTTGATTAAGTATGCATTGTGATACATTTTCCTTTAATAGAGAATTCTCAGGAACATCAAGTTATATTTTAAGAAATATTCTAAAGAAACTATGATCCCATTTGCTTGAATGGCTCTTAACAGTAAGAGCAATGGCACACAGATATTTGTTGCCTACATGAAAATATGTGCAAGCCACTTGCATGGGAAAGTTATTATTGGAAGGTTTGTAACCTATTGCCTTAAATAGAAAAAAATGATCTGTGTGATAGTGATATTTTTTCTTAAGCATACATAAAATAAAAATTTTAATTCATGATTTGTGAGATATCATATTTAGAAATAATCTAGCACATGAAACCTGCCTAACTGCTAGTTAAAATATGCTTGTAATTTATAACTAAATTATTATAATATAAAATGTACTTGGATTGCTTTAGTTATGCCAGAGATGCATATCACTAGTTATATTGGTCGGTGTGAGAAATATTACCACTTATATTTATCTTGAATGTGACTGAGCATGCCACTTAGGGTGCCACTTATGGGTAAATTTATCAAAGAGTGAAGTTCCGCCACTAGAGTGAAATTTTGCAGCTATCAATTCATTTCTATGAGATTTTGAAAGGCGTATTTATCAATGGGTGAAAGTGAAATTTCACCCTTTGATAAATACGCCTTTAAAAACCTCATAGAAATGAATGGAGAGTGGCAGAATTTCACTCTAGTGGCAGAACTTCACTCTTTGATAAATATACCCCTCTGTTTCTTGTATTTGTCCTTACAGTGTAGCTTAATTTAATTGTTATATTTTGTTTTAAAATAGGCTTCCCAACTATCTTCAGACAAAAGTAATCAAGAATACTCCAATAAACCCTCAGGTAAAATAAAAATAATGGAGTTTTTGTATGTTCTTGTACACATTTAAACAATGTACTATGAAGGGATTCACCTGTTATATTAAAAAAAACAAATGGAGGTGACATTCTGCTGGCACTTAAAGGGTTAACAAGGATCATCCATAAATGAGTGAAATAGTAGGCTATTTGTACTTGATTAGTAAAAGCTGCCAAGTTTTCATACAAGTCAATTGGAACTGTCTTGGCCAACTTCCTCCCAGTTTATTAAAACATAATTTTTAGCCTTATTGAATAAACCGGTAAGTGATCCGTTATCGATAACCTTTTATCCAGAAAGCTCCGAATTAAAGGGTACCTATGGGGCTAAAAAAATTCCCCAAACCGAAGGTGCGGGCTGATAGAGCCCGCATTCCGGTTTGGTGTGAGCCGCCATGACAGCCCATGCGCAGTATGCGCATGTGACATCATGCACATAAGCCGAATGAAAAGTTGCCACAAGTTCAGGCAGCTTTTCATTATGCGCATGGGCTGTCATGGCGGCTTGCACCGAGAGCTCCCTCGCGGTGCGTGTAAGCCAGCGCAGGCAGGCGGAATTTTTTTTTTAACTACTAGAACCCCAAACCGGAATGCGGGCTCTATCAGTCCGCACCTTCGGTTTGGGGAATTTTTTTTAGCCCCATAGGTGCCCTTTAAGGAACGGCCGTCTCCCATAGACTCTGTTTAATCCAAATAATACTAATTTTTAAAAATTATTTTCTTTCTCTGTAATGAGACAGTAACAGTAGCTTGTACTTTGGAAGCAAATGAGCCTATTGGGTTTATTTAATACTTAAATTATTTTCTAGTAGACTTAAGGTATGAAGATCCAAATTATTGAAAGATTCATTACACAGAACAGGTCCCATACCTGTATATGGAACAATATATATATATTTTTTGTTTATTTGACTTTTTTTTCCCACAAAATAACTTCACCAAATTTCAAACAAATTTTCAAAACAAATTTCAAAATGGATTATATGCCTTCAAGAAAAATAATGGGGCACTTACTCATAGTCTAGCCTATGAGTAAGTGCCCCTATAGGCACGAAACGCGTCAGGTTTGTCTGTCATGTCTTAAATTTTTCAAATTTTGTACTTATTGCTTTATTTTTATTCTTGGAGGCAATAATCAATAATCCATTTTGAAATTTGTTTGTTTGCTCCTTGGGACTTGGGTGAACTGTGAGTATGCCTCCTATATGTTTTTCACCTAAAATTATAATTTTTTTTTCCAACCTTCATTTATGGTAATACCATTTACATATATTTTCTCAAAAGAACTTTGTAGAACCAAACTAATTGTTTCAATAGTTGATGCATTTTTTTTTCTTGGTTTTATTGTATCAAGTTTTTAAAATTTACCTTTCTTAATAAGTAATCAAACATTCAAGTTTGGTAAAATTAAATGTTCCTGCAATAGTTCAAACACGTGGTTTATTTTCCACCATCCTTTTTCACCTTCCTTCCTCCCCCTTGTAGGGAACGTAGGGCAATTATTTGCCCCCAGAATAGGAGATTTATCGCGGGTAACTAATCTCCTTGTGTAACATTGCCCTAAAGGGATTATGAACATTAAGGGGGCAGATTAATCAAGGGTCGAATTGAAAATTTTATTTCAAGTTTTTTTTTTAATGGTCAAAACTGTCTTTTGACTAGGGAGTTTTTCAAATTCCATTTTAATTGAATTAGATTTTCGATTTATCATACTCTGCCAAATTGTTGTCAGTGGGAGAGGTCCAGGGATAAATTTTGAGTTGTTTGCAGCCTTCCTGAGATTCAAGTTTTTTTTTCCTCCGGAAAAAGCTTGAATCAAACTTGAATTCATCATTCAATTTTATTAATAAATTATTAATGTTATTGATAAATGTTGAGTTTTAAAAATTCTACCCCTTAAAAAATGTGCCACCAATTAAAGAAAACATATACACATCAGAATACGCAAGGCTTTAAATCATCCATGTGAATGGCAAAAACTGTGCAGTAATTACCCCTTCAGCCTGCTAGTCCATTAGGTTTATTATTTTTTTTATTTATTTTTTTTTAAACTTAACAGGTTTTATTGAAGATTTTCATAAAAACAAGAAATGCAAACCTTCGATAAGAATACAGTGTTTCAAAAGTAAATATGGTATCATTACATTTTTGAGCAGTGACAGAAAGATTGGTGGTTTGCCAGTTCCATATTAACACATGCTTAGAACTTCAAACAAGAATAACAAAGTAGAATAACAGCAGCTTAGAGTAACAAGGCTCCCAAATCCTCCCATAATATGGAGACACATGTTCCTATGTTCCTATTCGGAGAAAGGACAACATTATGTAGCATTAGGTTTATTTTTATTTTTTTTTAAATCAGCCCCTGTAATGCTACCTTAAGGGTAAAGCCAGACAGGAAGATTCGGGGAGATTCATCGCCAGGCGGCTAAACTCGCCCAACCACTTCCCCCTGCCTTCCAGCTGATTAATGAATAATCACCTGCGCCTATTCACACGCGGCGCTGCGCTTTCCCGGAATCGCTCGAAATTGCCCAAGCAGGAAACTTTGAGCGACTTTGGAAAACGCAGCACTGCATGTGAATAGGCGCAAGCAATTGTTCATTAATCAGCTGGAAGGCAGGGGGAAGCGGTTCGGGAGATTAGTCGCCCCAAAGAAGAGGCGATTAGTCACCAGGCGACAAATCTCCCCGAATCTTCCCGTTTGGCCTTAACTTAACCCAAACAAAATATAAACACCCTGCACCTATGCAAACTGCCATTACCTCAAATGAAGGTTTTATAACCTCACTGCCCTTACCACTTCAAAGGAAATTTCAGGTTCTCAACCAAGAGAGATGGCCTCTGTTTTTTTAATCTTGTAAAAAAAAAAGTTCCCTACTAATGTAGCTGTCTATAATGTAATTGTACAGTATAACATTTTCTCCAGGAAAAACAATAACTATTTGTCTTTGCTCTATTTTCATCTAAAAGCAGACAAGCCTGTGTCTTCCCCCTTTGCCTCGTCATCCAGTGTATCTACAGAAACATCATCAAATCCACAATCAATTCCCACTACAAATGATGCCACTGAGGTATTTTTTAACAGTATCAAGAATATGGAAGCATCTGAGGTGGTTGGTGTGTTCCAGAAAATTGCTGCTACAAATCCTGCTTTTAAAGGTAATATTTATAGGCGCAAGAAGCATTATTTGCTTTTGTCTCACATGTTGCCCATTGGTCCCTGTTTAAAGGGCAAGGAAAGTGTAAAATAGAATAAGGCTAGAAATGCTGTATTTTGTATACTAAATATAAACTTGAACTTACTGCACCACAAGCCTAATCAAACAAATGATTTATGCTTTCAAAGTTGGCCACAGGGGGCTGCGATCTTGTAACTTTGTTATACATCTTTGCAAGATGCATACACATACACATGCTCCGTGTGGTCTGGGCTTCTTAGGGATCGTAAGAAATGATCAAAAAACAAAGCTGCTGA
>CM044441.1:71409216-71433676 GCA_024363595.1 Xenopus borealis
CCCAAGCCAGCAGGGTAAATGTATAGGTGAAGAATGGCGGCACTCGCAGGCTTTTCAGGCAAAATAAAGAAAAACTTTTATTTAACTCAACGTTTCGATCCCTCACAGGGATCTTTCTCAAGAGTATACAATATATATCTATAATACCATTGCATGTATTGACTATCTTATGATAACCATGGGTGACCTATGATGTATAAACAAAATGTACACACCCACAGAGAAACTTTATGTACAATTATCTGTTTACTTATATGAAGGTTTGGACAGTTTAAAATTGAATGAAGATAGGACATTTAAAATAATCTGTACAAGATATTTAATAATGCTCCATGTAAGTGTCAACAATACTTTTTAATAAGTTATCTTTTAGTAAGTTATGAATTGAGAATGGCCAATTCTAAGCAACTTTTCAATTGGTCTTCATTGTTTATTTTTTTAGATTTTTTTTTTATGATTTGCCTTTTTCGGTATCTTTTCTTTCAAATAGAGGTCACTAACCCAATTAAAATAGAAATGCTGTGTAAGGCTTCAGATGTTGCTACTTTTTATCACTCCTATTTCTATTCAGACCCTCTACTATTCATATTCTAGTCTGGCAGTGAGTGGAATTTGAAAAATAAAGTTTCTAGGTTGTTACCACATTGTCTAAGGAAGAGTTGCACCACAAAACTAGCATTTGTTGCCCTGTCCTGATAAAGGGTGTTGTGTTTACTTCAGAAAACACAACTATAGTTTATATTAATAGCTGTATTCATGAGAGTAGCTCTTCAGGCTGAAATAGGGCTTAATGCCTCCGGTTTAATAGCACATAATATACATATATATTTGAATATAGTGAGTTTCGGGCTTGCAAGTAATACACAGCAGCATATTTATATGAACTATAGTAATGTTTCTGAAGCTGTTATTCCGTGAAATCTGGGCATATATAATCCAGGCTGTGTGATTTTGCTCAATTTTTTTTTATAATACCATTCAGGCACTGCCTCACCCCCCCCCCCCCCCCCCCCCCCCCCCAAAGTCATTGGGCAGGGCACATAACTTCTCAAAGTCACTGTTACTGCCTGCTCATTTTAAGCTTGTGGCCAGGTTAAAGCCAGAATCTTATTGTCTTTTCTTTCCATAGGTATTGATATACCAAGCTTGATGAAATACTTACAAGAAACTGGAAGACTGAAAAACTAATGATAGCCTTGGGGGGATGCTGTTTAAAATCTTATATTTGTTTAGTTATTTAATTATTAAAATTGGATTAATCCACTAAAGAGTAGTGGATTATTTATATTTTGCATTTATCTCTGGCTGTTTTTTTAATTAATGGTAATAGATCCATGTTAAACACGAGCAATACAAGTGCATCTCCGAAATCAATATCTGATATTTGTACTATATTGTGTTATATATAAAGATTTGGCAAATATTAATGCAGAACTCTATAATAGGTGCAAAATCCTACTTCCTTGCACCTACTGTATACCCACAACTACAAACATGACTGACTTGCATATAGTAAATCACATGTTAATGGCAAACGTGTTGGCATAAACACTATAAAAACATGTTGTCGCAACTTGAATGCAGTTTACCAAAGTAGAAGGTAATTTGAGTTTACATTTATATGTTGCACACAATTTATAGGAAGTTCACAGTTCCAAAAAATCTTTTTATAGGTACAAAATATGTTTTTTTGTTTTTTTTTTTATTTGTTCATTTCACTTGATACATTTCTACAGGATTCACAGCAGTCCAGTAATTTACCTGACTGTTTCCTGAAATTTTCGCAATGAACTAATACATTTGTTATACATTGTTTTCATCATTGCATAAATAGTTTGACTCTATCTGTCTAATGATTCAGTTGCAGTGAAAATACTGTGAAAAAAATTTCACCCACATAATTTTTGTTGTTTGTTTTCAATTACATGCATCTCAAATTGTTAGATGCTTTTCCCCCATTTTAGCTAGGAACCCTGTTTAGCTGTTTGTAAATGGAGAATTTCAGTTTAAAACTACATTCGTACCCACAGAGCATATGTAGCCAAACTTCTCGTTTTTGCTCTATGTACACTTGAACACAGCAGCATGCTTTCACTATAAACTAAGCTATCTATATAGCAAGCTACAATGTAATAAAATACGTTGTCAACAACTGGCATTTTAGCAATAAACAAATGTTTTACAATGTAATTAGTTAAATTTGACTCTTTGTCAAGTATGTATATATGTGCTGCAGTCAGTTCCAAACTACTAAGAACATATCTGTTGGGCTTTTAGGCAGTTTACAGTTTTTGCACTGTTGACTTTTCAATGTGATGGCAGCCCCCTTGGATTGACATGTGACATGTAGAACAATGTTGCTGGGGCTGATGTTTGATAAGGTGGGATTGTTTGTTATTTACATGGTTTTTTCAACTGACAAAGGTGCTCATAAACAGAACAACCAGATCCACTACAACCAATGTCAACTGGCATATAAACGGAAAAACTGTAAAAGACAATCAACATTTTTCACCCAAACAAATATTTTACTTTTTCTATACTGGCCCTTCCTGTCAGTGCAGACACCATCAGGTTAAGCGTCCGCCTCCAGATGCAGGACAGAAGAAAAGAAGAATTTCAGCTCTGCCCCCTTCATATAAGCTCCTTGCTCTTCCTGTTCCCCTCAGTTTTTTGTCTTCTGTCCTACTTGGAGGTTGGGACAGTATAAGTTTTATTTTATTATCTTCTTCTTTCAGGTTTATCATTTTATCAATAGGAAGCCCATTATGAGCAGGAGGCATCCTAGCTCAAAATACACTGTGTGTGTTAAACCCAGCCTTAGATACCACTCCTTTAGGAATGGCAGGCTGCTAAGGAAAACACACTGCCTAACACAGACAGTGTGAATCCAACCCTCCCCATAGCCCCCCCTCCCTTCTCCCCCCGGGCTATTGCCCCTAAGTTGCTACTTACCCCTCTGTGTAAGTCCCCTCCAGCGACGTTCACAGGGGCCATTTTCTCCTCAAACCGCTCAAACAGACCTTCATGACCATTATATCAGCAGAGAGTTGCTTGCAACTCCTAGGTTACATAGGGCAACATTAGAGGCCCTACCATATGGACGGTTCCATGAGTCTTTCCAGAACCACTTTGTACGCATTGGAACATGAACCATACCAACCTCTTCCAACAGATTCCAGTTAGCAGACTAGTCATGAATGCTCAGGTGATGGACTATACCCCACAGCCTTGCACATTGCAGGACATGGTCTCTACATCAGTGGACACCGATGCCAGTCTGACCCTTTAGAGGGCAACATGGCCACCTTAGGTGTGCCTGGGGTTACCAGAGGAGTCAAACGAGTTCAAACATATGTGTGCTCCAGAAAGCAGAGTCAGCTTCTTTCAGCCCCGGGTGCAAGCTAAATCCCCTGCCAAGGATTACTTACATCAATTTCAAATAGAAACAGCAGCACTCCGGTTTATTTGTGAAAAGATGAAAACTTTACTTCAAGTGCATTCAGGCAACGTTTCGGGCTACACAGGCCCTTTCTCAAGCCACAATTTAACAATGTGAACACGTGTTTATATACTCACTAGGTGGGAGGGGTTACAATTCTCCCCTCCATTTTACCCATAAATCACAGTGAAACTTTTCAGTGAAACCTTCAATTATAAAATACAAAATTACAAAAATCTTTTTTTTTCACATGTGAATCTAGTGGATACTGAGACAGTAGATATTGCTGATACCATTGCCCGAAATTAAATTTAAAGAATGTGGGGTTACGTAATAAAAGTAATTTTAGCCCCCCAACCACAGACCCAGTAGTGGAGGCATATATTAAGATGGTTAAATCGGATATATCAGAACTTAAATCTAGGTTGAAATCGAATCCTAGATGTAATATGAGGGACAATTTAACAGCCAGTGAGAGAAAAGACCTAGCTGAGCTATTAAAATTTAAAGATGTTATATTCAAACCGGCCGACAAAGGGGGATCACTAGTCATTCTTGATAAGGATTACTACATGAGTGAAATTTGTACTCAGTTGGCAGATGTAACAGTGTACAGTCTATCTAGTGACCCTCTAAGTAAGATACAGGATAATATCAAGGAGGTGGTTGAACTAGCATATAGTGAAGTTTTGATAGATGGTGATCTCAAGAATTTTTTGTATAAAGCCAATCCTATTACGCCTGTATTTTATACCATCCCAAAAATCCATAAAGATTTATATTATCCACCCGGGCGGCCTATAGTGGCTAATACAGAATTAGTCTTTTCCCCTTTGTCCATTTATTTGGATAAAATTCTACAACCAATTGTTTGTAATACTAAGTCTTTTCTTATAGACACGAACCAGCTGCTTACTATTTTAGACCATTGTCGAGTTACTGCTCAGACTGTTTTGATAAGTCTTGATGTAAGCAGTTTATACACCTCTATAACACACACGGCAGGCTTGACAGCAGTTGGGAAGTGGCTAGAGAGATGTTCAAACTACACAGAGAAAGAAAGATTGTTTTTTCTAAGTTTATTAAAGATTGTACTCTATGATAGCTATTTCCTATTTGGTGACAGTTTCTATAAGCAGTTACAGGGGACAGCAATGGGGAGCAATGTTGCTCCTACCTACGCCAATTTGTATATGGCTGATTTTGAAGAAAATCTTGTGTATACCAACACACTATTTAAACAACACTGCTCCCTGTTTTATTGATATATCGATGATATCATAATGTTCTGGGAGGGGCCTGTAGAAGCACTCATAGAGTTCCATCATATTTTAAATGCTGCAGTCCCTACTTTGAAATTTACACTATGTTATGATATGGAAAAACTACATTTCTTGGATGTCACTATACAAAAAAATGGCACAAAATTGGAGACAGATCTGTATAAGAAAGACACAGACAGAAACAATTTATTACATAACACCAGCTTTCATCCACGGGCACTATTGAATTATTTACCAATGACACAGTTTAAGAGTGTGAAGAGGATTGTCAATAATGAACAACAATGTGAGGTCCGTTTGTAAGAGATGGCAGAACGGTTTGCTGAACGTGGCTATCCCAGGGACAAACTGGGGCAGAACCTAATTAAGATCAGTGATTTAACCCCTACACAGTTAAGAACTCCAAGGCAGAAAGGGATTAGAGAAAAGGAGGGGACATTGGCTTTTGTTAGCCAATATTCAGTAGCCAGCGATCAGGTTAGGAATATCATTAGAAAACATTGGCGAGTTTTACAAACAGGTATTTCGCATGTTAAAGAATTTTCTTTACCTCCTTTAATGGCATACAAGCGTAATAAGAATTTTAAAGATCTTTTGGTGAAGGCTGATATAGGCCCACAAAAACAACTGAGACAACAATTTTTGGGAACCCCACAAAGGGGGACTTTTCCTTGTTTGTCGTGTGCCCATTGCAACAACATCACCAAAGGAAATTTGTTTACACACCCCCACACGGGTAAGAGCATGCAGATAAAAAAGTACTATACCTGTGAGTCTAGGTATGTGATATACTTGATTAAGTGCCCTTGTGGCCTATCGTATGTTGGTGAAACAACACAGAAAGTTAAAGAAAGGATTAAGCAGCACAAATCAAATATACGTTGTAAACTGCTACACCTACCGATACCTGCACATTTTCATGAAAAGAAACATACGGTCTCACAACTACGCTATCAGGTTATTGATAATGTGGAGCCACTTAGACGTGGGGGAGACAGGCAATATGTTCTTAAGAAATTAGAGATGAGTTGGATTAATACGTTAGGTACTTTATCGCCGGGCGGCCTGAACAGAGAATACACACCAATGTTATTTATATGTGTGTTCTATACATAACTTATCTTAGTGCTTGTTTTTAACTGGTGTTTACGTGTTTTTATTTCCTTAAAAATTTCCTCTTTATTGCATTTTTTAGATATGGGCGTTCCTGATACAGAATAATTCAAGGTTAATCGTGGTTTTAATACAAAGTTTAACCAAGAAATATTGGAATTGAGTTTTAACATAGAGACAAAGTAAAGTAAGACTTCCTATCTTGAACACAATGTTACCATTTTAATATGTTGCAAAATCAGGGTTATGCAACTGTTATAAACAACTTTATTGTCTTCACTCTTTTTACAAACTCTTTTTATAAAGTATTTTTTCACTAATTATAACATTTTACACAACATGTTTTTAGGTGGTAGACCCACAGGTCACTTGAAATCACTGGTTATTGTAATTTTGTATTTGGATTTTATAATTGAAGGTTTCACTGAAAAGTTTCACTGTGATTTATGGGTAAAATGGAGGGGAGAATTGTAACCCCTCCCACCTAGTGAGTATATAAACACGTGTTCACATTGTTAAATTGTGGCTTGAGAAAGGGCCTGTGTAGCCCGAAACGTTGCCTGAATGCACTTGAAGTAAAGTTTTCATCTTTTCACAAATAAACCGGAGTGCTGCTGTTTCTATTTGAAATTGGGGTTACCAGAGGAATCTTTTTTTCTATCAATGTGCTAGAGATAAAAGCAATACTACATTGGTCAAGAGAGTTAACAAACTGACTGCTCAGAATCCAATCAGACAGGTCATAGCAGTGGCTTATATAGACAAACAAAGGGGAACACGCAGCAGCAGGAAGTAGCTCGGGTAGTCAGCTGGCCAGAACTCCTCATCCCAGCTGTGTTCATTCCAAGAGTACTGAACTGAAAAGCGGATTATCTAAGCCGTCAATAGAAAGACCAAGGAGAATGGTCACTCCATTCCAGATGCAGGTTGCCAGACATACTCCTATCTTGACATGATTACTAGGTACCTACATACTGCACCAGGACACAGTACCCGGGGGCAGCAGATGTGGCCGCCTTAATCAAACCTTGGGCATTCAACAGGGTATATGGTTTTCCACCTCTCGCAAATCTACCAAGGTTAATACACAAGGTGCAACAGGAAAGGATGACCACTATCCTAATTGCTTTGGATGAGCCGAGAAGAGCATGGTACTCTGAACTCACCAACATGTCAGCTTCTCCACTGTGGAGTCTGCCCTTTGAAAGGGTTGTCACACGGAGCCACTGATCTTCTAATGCACCCCAGGAAGCCATCCACGACCAGGTCTACTATAGGACACAGAGAGCTTTCATAGAGTGGTGCAAGCATATGCAAATACCATAAAGGCAAGAGACGATGCAAACCGTAGTGGAGTTTCTCACACAAAGTTTCCACTTAGAATTGTCTCTAGCTACAATACAGAGTCAGATTCAGCTCTGTTTTTTTTCCAGCATCAGTGTGCAAGAGAAGTAGATATCTTGCAGTTTGTACAAGGAGTATGTAAGGTCATGCCACCATACAGGGACCCTACACCTACATGGGATCTCACTACTGGTCTGACTGTTCTACAAGAGCCTCCCTTCGAGCTTCTACTGACGTGTGTGCTAAAGTTCCTTACCTGGAAGATGACATTTCTCTTAAGTTACAGTGAAAGAAAGGATATCGGACTTGGCAGCCATATCTCACAAGGAACCTTGGCTTATGATGCAAAGGATAGGGCAGTTTCAGAACACTTCCATCCTATTACACCTAAAGTGGTCTCGGCTTTATGTCAATGAAGAAATCAAATTCTCTCCCCTGTGTCCACATCCTTCGAATGCCAAAGAGAAGATTTTACACAGACTAGGTAATCTGAGCAGTAAGATACTAGAGGGACAGATCTCAGTCTCATAGTAGAGGGATAATTCAGTAAAATTCAATGATAAAGTTGTATGAATCCCGTCGCTCTTGTATATTCTCCTTCTCTGTTCTCCTGCTAACCAAGCTGACACACACAAACTGAGGAACAGGAGGAGCAAGGAGCTTATATGAAGGGGGCAGAGCTGAGATCTTTTCTTCTGTCCTGCCTCCAGAGGTGGATATTAATCCCATGGTGTCTGACAGTACAGGCCGTCTAGAAAAGTATTTTCTGGTAAGTAAAAAATCCTCATTTAGTATGGTATGTTTTTAAAACATTACTGATGTAAATATTCCCTCGAGGGGAGCAGTAGATTTTGCCAAAGTGTTTAAAGTGGACCTGTCACCCAGACACAAAAATCTGTATAATAAAAGTCCTTTTCAAATTAAACATGAAATCCAATTTCAAATTTTTATTAACACATTCATAGCTGTTTTAAGCTCATTTAAAAATCTCAGCTGTCAATCAAATATTGTCTGCCACTCCTCTATGCCTTCCATTCAGCACTTCCTAAATGCCACTGCTTCCTACACATTCCCCCAATTCTCTCAACCATTTAATTGTGTAGCCAGGACATGGGGATAGACATCTGGTCCCCCATTCTGGTGCACAAACAAGATTCTGAGTTGATGCAAGGCTTGCCTTAATAACAGTTTCCACAAAATGGCTCCTGTCTGTTGCTTTTATTATGAATTCCCAGACTGAAGGAAACAAGATTAAAATAATGTAATGAATGTTCATTTTGCTTGACTAATGTGATTAAATGATTTTGAATATTTTTTTGGGGTGACGGGTCCACTTTAATACAGTGCCCCTCAAACTGCTTTCTAAATGAAGGGCTGTTGGGCTTAACCCTTTCGCTGCCTGCTGATTTGTTACTTTTATTGCCAGACCATTTTGTAAACTTTCAATTTAAGGGCCTTTCCTTGGGGCTTTTAGTTTACCCAGGAAAAAAATATATAGTTTTTTTGTGGGTTTTTTTTTTGGGGGGACAACCTGAGCTTTCAAAATTTCCTAGAATTTTGGGGTAATTCCACTTCTATAAAAAAGTATAGGTTTATAAATGTCTAATAGAATTTTAAAAAATCGTGTTTCACATAGCTCAATCGCATATCAGAAACATAATTTATTTTATGTATGAGAACACAGCAGATTTAGAGAGTTCTATGTCTCCTAAACATGGCAATACCAAATATATAAAGTTTTCACTTGTATAGATCAAATATCTAAGCAGTACACTACCAAAATTTCCAAAGCACCGCTCCACAAAACTGCATACATCTGGTTTCAAGGCCAAACATTCGGTAGGTTTAGTCTAGAAAACGACCCATTATTTCAAAGATAATCAAAAATGGTACTCTCTGTACGCCGAACTACCGAGTTGCAACTCTATCCTAAATTTATAATTTTTATAGAATTGGTGAATTTATTGAAAAATTACCTCAAAGCTTCAAATCTACAGCATCGTATCTTCCACAAATCACGAGGTACCAATGTAAAACACCCTAAATATGATTGATCCCCAATATTTATTGGTTTACCTAAGTATATGCCCCAAAATGTAGACACCCCTTTTAAGCTGTCAGTTCTGTAATTGCAGATACTGCAAAATTGACACTTTTTCCATATTCGGGTGGACAAAGGTAGAAAAAAATATGTTCACCCCAGAAAACCATATATTTATGGAAAGTACACATATCCCCAAAGCATCAAGTCACAAACCTTTCCTAAATGTGTCGATTTTGGTGAAATTTCCAAAAATCACCTAAAAATTTCCACCCTGCAGCATCATGTTTCCACATATCCTCTTGGGTATCAAGATAAATCACCCCAAATATGAAAGCCTGGGGTCATCTGAACAGTTTTATGAATAGTTAACTTTAGGTTAACATAAACGAAGTTTACCTAAGTACATGGCTTATAGGGGCCCCAAAAAGAAGAACCCCCATATGGTCTGTCATTTCAGGTACTGCAAAATCAACACATTTACATAATTTTGTGGGGGGCAAAGGTAGAAAAAAGTAAGTTCACCCCATAAAACTGTATATATTTTCTGAAAGTACACATTCCCCCGAATCCAAATCGTGCATGCATTTCTTTTTACTCCAAAGCATCAAGCCACAAACCTTTCCTAATTTTGTTGACATTTGCAAAAATCACCTCAAAGTTTCCACCCTGCATCATCGTATTCAGGGCTGGATTTTCACGATCGGCGCCCCAAGGCCAGCACCGTTGTTCACGCACACACCCGAGGGCCACATGGTCCTAGCGCTGGCTTGGCGCAACCCCTTCTCAGCAAGCAATCACTATGCCAATTCCAATGCCAATATTATTATGTGATTTTCAGAAATGTCATAAAAACTGCTGCTTTAGCGTAGTTTTGCAGTATGGTGGTTTGGAGTAGAAAGATCTAATTAACCATTTTGGATTTGTCATCTGTACTTTCCAAAAATATATGTTTTGGGGGGTCTTTGTGCTGTTAGGAGGGTCTTATGACAAATAATACATGGTAGGAATCATTGTTCACAGAAGGTGAAACGGCAGCGGAGAAAATTCATATGCACTATGTCACGGACACGGTAGAGAGGCCCGCTATGTGTCTGATTTAGCGAAGACTTCATGAGACCCTGGCCTGTTTTATTAGCTATTACAGGCCTGTATCATGACACACTATTTTTGTTTGAGGTCCGCTCATGCCAGCTGCTTCGGTATATCTTTACATATTGGGCATCAAACTGTTCAGTAGACCCTTGGCATCACTGCACTTGGCTAAAGCCGCAAGTCCAGTGAGGAAACCCTTTAATGCAAAGCTTGTAGGTACTACATGTTTTGCACTTAGAGCATTTTTCAGCTATAACGTAGTACCTACGTGCTTGGCAGTTAAAGGGTTAATTAAGTCATTAGCACATCGGGTACAGAGGGTGGTTGTTAATGGTGCAGTCTCTACTTGGAGTAAGGGTTGTAGTGGGGTCCCTCAGGGCTCTGTATTGGGTCCACATTTATTTTACTTGTTCAGTAACGACTTGGGGTACGGTACGGTAAGTAATGTATCAGTGTTTGCAGATGACACATTGTTCGAATCAAACGATTTAAAAAAAAAAAATTAGTAATTTTCAGGACTTCAAAAATTTTTGCAGGAAAGCTTTCAGGAGGTCCCCTTAGGCTACAATGGCAATTTGGCAGCTTTAAGGTAGCAAATAGTTGAATTAAAAATTTTTTGAAAGGGCCAGTACTTTTTGGGCTATTCGAATTTTATTTCGAAAATCCACTTGTAAATGTAAAGTCATGCATCTGGGATGTAAAAATATCCAAGCCACTTATACCCTATATGAGACTGCACTAGGCAATTCCATAATGGACAAGCACCTTAGAGTCCTTGTTGACAGAATATGCCATACAGTTTTTTTCTCCTTTGCTCAAACAAAACATTATTGAATTAGAGAGGGTACAGGTAAGGACAATTAAGCTGGTAAAAGGTATATAAAATCTTCGCTATGAGTAAAGACTGGCCAAATTGGAGTTGTTCATCCTGGGGAAGAACCCCTTAAGGGAGATACAGGGGGGTAACTATCAGGGGGTGCAACTGGGCCAGGCCTGCACCCCCGCAGGGCCCCCCGGCAGTCTTGCACCTGCTGGAGTCAGCTGCAGGGGTGGGGGGGTGCCCAGCTGCATGGCCTGCACCAGGGCCCACCCCCACCTAGTTCTGTTACTGGTGGGATATATCGTACAGTCATATGAAAAAGTTTGGGTACCCCTCTCAGCCCCCATAAAAATTTACACCACTTTCAACAAAAAAAAGATAACAGTGATATGTCTTTCATTTCCCAGGAACATCTGAATACTGGAGTATTCAGTTGTATGAAATTAAATCAAATGTGAACATATTGGCTGTGCAAAAATTTGGTTACCCTTGTAATTTTGCTAATGTGAATGCATGTAACTGCTCAATAGTGATTACTGACAACACCAAATTGGTTGAATTAACTCATTAAGCCTTGAACTTCATAGGCAGGTGTGTCCAATCATGAGAATGAGGTATTTAAGGTGGCCAATCTCTCAAAAGATCTGAAAACAAAGATTGTTCAGTATCATGGTTTAGGGGAAGGCTAAAAAAAGCTATCTCAGAGGTTTAAACTGTCAGTGTCAACTGTAAGAACTGTAGTCAGGAAATGGAAGGCCACAGGCACAGTTGCTGTAAAACTCAGGTCTGACAGGCCAAGAAAAATACAGTAGCAACATGCAGAGGATTGTGAGAATGGTTACAGAAAACCCAAAGATCACCTCCAAAGACCTGCAAGAACATCTTACTGCAGATGGTGTATCTGTTGAACAATTGTTGTACAATTCAGTGCAATTTGCCCTGTATGGCAGGGTGATGAGAAAGATGCCCTTTCTGCACTCATGCCACAAACAGAGTTGCTTGTTGTATGCAAAAGCTCATTTACACAAGCCACAGTCACTTTGGAACAAAGTGCTTTGGACTGACGAGACAAAAATTGAGTTATTTGATCTTAACAAAAAGCAAATTGCATGGCGAACACAGCATTCCAAGAAAAACTCATGCTACGTAGTGTCATATTTCGTGGAGGTTCCATCATGTTGTGGGGCTGTTTGGCTAGTTCAGGGACTAGGGCCCCTGTTAAAGTTGAAGGTTGGATGAATTTAACCCAGTATCGACAGATTCTTCAGGATAATGTTCAAGCATTCACAAAGTTGTGGTTACGCAGGGGTTGGATATTCCAACAAGACAATGACCATAAACTGCTTTGAAATCTATAAAGGCATTTATGCAGAGGAAGAAGTACAATATTCTGGAATGGCCTTCACAGTCCCCTGATTTGAACATCAACGAAATCTATGGGATGATTTGAAGCAGACTGTCAAATTTAACTGAACTGGAGAGATTTTGTATGGACAAATTATCAAAAAATTAAGAGGGTTTTCTCAAACTTTGTCATATGACTGTTACTATGTATGTATGTATGTATATATATATATATATATATATATATATGTATGTAAATATTTATCGGCACTCACTACTCAGGGTCATTGGCTGGGTGCTAACCTAAATTGATTATAACAGTCCATGAAAGCACTCACAGCAATCGCCATTCAGCGTGTATCAATTCATACATGAATTGATATGTATCAATGAGTAGTGAGTGCCGATAAATGTTTACACACACACATACAGGCTGAATGGCGACTTTCGTGGACTGTTTATATATATATATATATATATATATATCTAATATAATAAGCTCTCTAATGTTTTATTTACCAGTAGGTAAGAAAGGATGTTCTGTCTAAATATTTGGAATAGGTTTTTTACTGTGAGAGCTGTGAAGATGTGGTCTCTCTCTGAATCGGCCATACTGGCTAGTAAAATAGATAGCTTTAAGAAAGAGTTAGATGACTTTTTAA
The DNA here is from genome assembly GCA_024363595.1 of Xenopus borealis. Lineage (NCBI taxonomy): Eukaryota > Metazoa > Chordata > Amphibia > Anura > Pipidae > Xenopus > Xenopus borealis. The sequence continues at coordinate 71,422,361 of CM044441.1, forward strand.
CAAGTGAGGGAATAAAAGGTTATGGAAGATAGCTTATAGTACAAGTTGATCCAGGGACTGGACGATTGCCATCTTGGAAGGAAGGAATTTTCCCCCTCTGAGGCTTCAGATTGGGTTTTCTTTGCCTTTCTCTATATCAACTAGCAGTTAGGCAGGTTATATATAGACTTAAGGTTGAACTTGATGAATGTGTGTCTTATTTCAAAGTAAGTTACTATATTTGGACTGAGCAGCTTGGTAAAGTGAGGCCTAGGCAAAACGTTCATGAGAAAACAAACTGCATATTAGGCTTCTACAAGGAACCCACCTGGAAGGAAAAAACCGTGCTCTACACAATTCTAGAGCATGAGGAGGAAAGTAAAAAGAACAGTGGCATCTAGGAAGTACTTAATAGAAAGTAATCGACTGTTCCACCTCTATGCCTCAGGAGTAAATGTGGTGCAGCCAATATATGATTAACAGCTCAGATATTTAAACACCTCTATAACAGGTATGGATATTTTAATAAAAACAATATTTGGGTTTCATGTTTAATTTGCAAAGCTTTTTCTATGGGTGACAGGTCTGCTTTAATTTGCTGAAGCAAGCGTTATAACAAAAAAGACAAACCATTAATCAGTTTTAAACCATTTATTGAGGGTGAAAGGGTGTGACAACAAAATACAAACAATAACAAGAAATGCGCAGCAACCGCTTATTATCAATGTATTAAGAACATTAGGACATTTTATGCATAATGCCCAGAAGATTTTGATCTTGCTAGTAAATGAGCCCACAGTCTTTAAATCTACCTGATGTAGCTGCTACATTATTGGCAGGTAACGTGCCAATGACATTGCACTTATATTTCCACATATTATGTTATGCTACAAGAAAGCAATGTCCCAAAGTGGGCGTAAGCCTGTAAAACTGGTCACACAACTCCAGATATTTTTATCTATTGAGTGGCGTTGTGACAAGACCCTTAGTAATTGTAGAATTAGCTGCCCTTGTTTCAGGATCATCCAATCTGTTAACAAGTTTGTTAGGAATACAGAATATGGTTGGATTATCAAAGATACTGTATGATGCATGTTGTGGTTGCCTTGTATGAAATGTAACTAAAGAGATCCAGTATACTAAAATGTTTTTTAGGTTTTTCTAAAATAAATTCAAAAACTTGAACTTTCGTGCTAATTTATTTAAAAATATGAAGTTAAGAACTCGATTGAATATAATTGTGGAAAAAACTTGAATACCTTGAATTTTACAAGCTCAAAAAATCTCTAATTAAAAAATGGCTGGAATTTTGCCTAGGACAACTCCCACTGACTTCTATATGAACCCACCAGCTTTAAAATGTTGAGGTTTTTACATTAGCGTTTTTCGTGCTTCATACATACCAAACATTATATATTGAGAAGATGATAAATTATGTTTTGTTTTGGTGTACCTCAGTGTGTCATGTGTTATTACTAGGAGTGAACCAAGCCGAATGGGCACTCTTGATAACCTGGCCGGCCACCTCTCTCCCCTCTGTGCACATGCACGCAGTGATTTCACCCACAGAGGAGATGAGCTGAAAAGAGACATTCTGGTGAACCCAGGAACCAGGGAGCACAACACTGGACTAGGAGTAGTCAGCAGGCCCTTCAACAGGTACCTGGTCAGCGCCCTCTCATTGCTGTACCCTATGCAGGTGCTCTTCTGCCTACCCCTAATTCTGGCCCTGGTTATAACTAAACCAAAAATAGTGTTAATGCTACAGCAATCTTGAGATTGCTTTTACTGGTAATGTCTGAGACTGCTTTAAATTAATATATATAAAAAGTAACTCAAAGCAACTGGACTTGCTGAGATATTTTAATGAAGACGTTTCACTGCTCATCCAAGCAGCTTCTTCAGTTCAACTGACTGGTGTAGGGGAGTTGAACTGAAGAAGCTGCTTGGATGAGCAGGGAAACGTCTTCATTAAATTATCTCAGCAAGTCCAGTTGCTTTGAGTTACTTTTTATATATATATATACCATGACCTGGATGAATGAGAATCTTCATACTTTAAATTAATCCAGGCAAAAACACAGGCAGAGAAAAATGTCTTCATATGGAAGCAGTTGGCAGCACCGATTCTAATGAAGATGCCTGAGGCGGCTCCTCAAATGTCGTCCCTCGCCTGCTTACCTATGGGGAGGGGAGGCATTCGAGGCAGGAACACTAGTGTGGAGAGCACAAGTGCTCTCTCTCGCACTAGTAAAGCCTAATTTCTGGTTCTAAAACCGGAAATTCGGCTCTTAGAAGTACCAGGAGCGACTTTTTGCCACCCCTGGAAAATTATCTGGGATTGCTGTCTGAGGCGAGCGCTTCAGCTCATTAGCGGAGCGCCCCTGGCTGTTGGAGATCACTAAATTATGTTTCTTTAAAACTGTCGTTCTTTTCAGACACTATTAAAATTATTTAGTCATCTCCCCACTCTTTAGTGATCTCCTGATCAAGCCTATGTCCATATTAACAATGTAAACACATGACATAAAAGTCACCCTGCTACAGTTCTAAAATATCCAAGATTCTAAAAAATCAAAATCTCATCCTAATTTAGGCCAACCCCACAGTCCGCGAAAAGTATCATTACAGCCCTAATTTTCTTGAAACTACTAATATTAACGCTATTGCTTTCCACTCTACCTCACTCTTACCGCTCAACAGTTTTTTTGAGGGGAACTCCAATTTTAACAACCTGCAGTCCTGGGATAGTGCTTAAACATCACACAACACCTTTAAAGGCCAGCTTATTTGCTGGCTGAGCCTGAAGTCACAAATCTCATGTTGCGATACTGTGACATCGTGACTGCAAATATGCAAGTGACGCTTCACATAGTCACTTTGGGAGAGTAATGAGTTGGTATACAATATATTAGTCTAGAGCAATAGTAAGAACCACAGGTTGTGAGTGATAGTTCACAATTTTTTCTCCTCTGCTCGTAGTTCATGTTTTGGTAGGGGAAAAATAAATTTTTGTGATGTTTGATTACCACTACCACCACCAGAGCCTCAGTTCTCAGTTTTCTCTGCTTACTACAATGTATGCTTGTGGGAGAGAACATGAAAATGCGCTTTTCCCCATGGTAGGCAAAGGCAGCTCCCAACATTTGCCACTGAAGTCTGTTTACTATAGTTCATTAGAAGGGTTTTTCTTTATTGTAAGGTACTGCTTTTGGACTTCAGTTAATGACTCTGTAAAGACTGTACATCCATTCCATTGGGTATTCTTTCAGCAAATTTAACTCAAGGCTGTTATTCTTGGTTGTACTAATTTCCCTTGCTTGTAAAGACCAAACATAACTGTGGTTCGCTTTCTGAGTGGGTTCAGTGTTTCTTACCTTAGTCTGGTCAGTCACTTTCAATTGGGTTGGCCGGTTCCTCTCTCGTAATTGTTGTGATTATGCTTACCTCCTGAAAGAACCTCTACATCAGTTACCTGAAGAAATCATTAAGACCACATTTTACCTACAGGGACAATTTCCTGCTTACAGTTGTACTCTTCTGCGTGCTTCTGCTGCTCTCTCTCCAGATTAGCTAAGGACTCTTCTCCCACCATGAGGGTACCTAGAAACCAGAAACGTCATTACTACAATGGTACACATACTTGTCATACTTATTAACAATAATTTCCAAACATTAAAGATCTAACATCTATGTTCACTGCTTATGCCAAAAATAATGTTTTTTAAATATGGCTTAAAGAATGTACCCAGTTCTTTTTTCTGTTTTTTTTAAGTTATTTCCCCCCCCCCAACTCTGAGAGTACCAGTGTTTTTGTGTAAAAAAGGGTCATATTTTTCATAATTAGTAAATTTAGGGGAAGGCATTGTAAGAGTCATTTCAGTTACCCATTAGATCTTCGTATTAGGGGTTTTACTTAATACCAGGGCACCATAAAAAATTAACAACTTGTTGAGTTCTTTTTCACTTGTTTCCAAACTTGGGTCACTGATAAAAAAAAACCTTTCCATAAGATGTACACCATGTGCAATCTACACTGCTTCAGGGGTTGTACAGAAAGGGGAACTATGGTCCATACCTGGTAACACAGCTTATCTCTAGAGTTCTACATTTTATTTTCCGTAAAGACACTTTTGTTATGTTATTGGGAAAGAAACCAAAAAATCTGTCCAATGCAACATATAGACTTTGTCAACACGTTCTTATGACAGCTATTATTAAGATAATTGCTAGCAGCTGGGGAAAAAAGCTAATTTACCTTTGATGTCTCTTAAAACTAAAATAATAGGAACTAATGAAAAGCTTAGTTATGTGTTGCAAAATGATATGGAGGCATATGACAACATTTGGCTTCCATGGCTGGTTCATGAGAGTGGCCATTTGCTTATTTTATAACTATGGGGGAAATGTAAAAAAATTTGCAAAGCGTAATACATTGCAAATTAAAATTTGCAGGTAGCAATGTAATATTCTTTGTTAGGCTTTTATTGCATTGTGAATCTTAATTGCGCATTGTATACCTTTAACACCCAAAAACGTTTTGGCATTGCAAAATTTTATAACATACACATAAAATTTGCAATCGCTATCCTACTGTCACATGAGGGGCAAAGTATTTTTTGTATGCTTTCAGTGCTTAGATATGCTTTCACCAATTGATTGTATAGACTACATGTATTATATTCATTCTTTTGTTATCCTTAGCTTTTCATTTTCAAGTTCAGCTTTTCTATGTTCACAGTTTTAAGTCTTATTTTACAGTGGCCATGAGGCCCACAAATGATTGCTTAAAAAAAAGTAACCGTTCCCCTGGTTTCCATCAATTCCCACTACCTCCAGACACTGCACTCTCAGTATGTGATATGATATGTTAAGAAATTTATTTTTTTGCAGGTTGTCAAAAATACCCCTATCACTCCCAATTTGACCAAAAAGGAGATGAAATTAACTTTTATTTATATCTGGTATCAGAAGGGTTCTAATTTAAACTAGGGTGATATATTTCAGGTATCGCAATGCTAGTCATTTTTTAAGTCAATTTATCCCACCAACCAAGACTGTAGTTTTAATGAGAAACCAGATGATCAACAGGAGAGTTGCAAGAATAGGGTATTCTGTAATATACTACAACATACAGGAAACAATTCAGTTTAATTCCTTGAAAACTGTACTGTGAAAATGCTTATTAGGTAGTATTAGATAGCACGTGTTTATTTATATTAACAGCACAAGGCTTGTACAGGTATGAGATCCACTATCCGGAAATTCGTTATGAAGAATGCTCCATATTACGACAAGACCATATCCCATAGACTCCATTTTATTCAAATAATTAAAAATTTTAAAAACTATTTCCTTTTTCTCTGTAATAATAAAACAGTACCTTGTTCTTGATCCTAAGATATAATGAATGAATCCTACAACATACAGGAAACAATTCAGTTTAATTCCTTGAAAACTGTACTGTGAAAATGCTTATTAGGTAGTATTAGATAGCACGTGTTTATTTATATTAACAGCACAAGGCTTGTACAGGTATGAGATCCACTATCCGGAAATTCGTTATGAAGAATGCTCCATATTACGACAAGACCATATCCCATAGACTCCATTTTATTCAAATAATTAAAAATTTTAAAAACTATTTCCTTTTTCTCTGTAATAATAAAACAGTACCTTGTTCTTGATCCTAAGATATAATGAATCCTTATTGGAAGCAAAATTATTTTTAGTAGACTTAAGTTAAGTTAGATCCAAATTATAGAAAGATCCAGTATCTGGACACCCCCGGGTCCTGAGTATTCTAGATAACAGGTCCCATACAGTACCTGTACTCTGACTTTTTCTTTTTTCTATATGGGCACCATATGGTCCACTGTTTATCTCATAACACTGGTACAATAACATCAAACATTCTACATTACTCTATAAAATATTATAGGCCCTATACCCAGATTTTTGGTTGATTCAGCATGGGTTAAATTGTTCATAGATTATTTTGAGATTTTTGGAAGGCACTCACAGAATCCCACAAACAAACATTGTAAAATGTTATAAAGCACATAAGGGAATTATGTATACTGCTTGTATTTTAATAAGGGCACCTCAAAGGAGACATTTTTTATAGGGCCTATAATTCGTTGTAGATCTTCATCATTCTTTATCCCATAATAAAACAGTACATTGCACTGTATCCCAGCTAAGATTTAAGGGGTTATTTATCGAATTTTAGACCTATGTGAACATTTTTTAGAATAAAATGAACTCACAACTTGAATGGTCTCTAATTTTAGAACAAACTTGATTGTAAAAAAAACTCAAATCAGTGAATTTGGGGTTAACAACCCAAAAACTCAAATTGGTTAATCAAGTTTTTAAAACAGGTTTTAGATGGTGTATTTTCAGATTCAAGCTATTTCCAGTGATTTTTCTCAAAAAATTATAGATTTTTGACTCAAAAATATCCTCGAAAACTCTAAATTTTTGTAGAAAAAAAACAAATCAATCTTTAATAAATCTGCTCATTAATAATTCTTATTGGAGGCAAAGCAATCCCATTAGTTTATTTAATTATTAAATTATTTTTAGAAGACAAAGGGCTTGAATAAATTCAATGCAATATTGTACTTTTCATATAAGTGGTACTTTTCACGTTTGACATTCAGTTCCATGTGCTAAACACTTATCACATTAAAAGATAAATCTGTGAACAAGGTTCCCTAACCAATAACCCATCTAAATTGGTTCAAATTTTTAGGGATTATTATGAGTGGCTATATTCGTCATCAAAGTCAATCCCCATGGAAAGTATAGCTTTTTTAAAAACAATAAAGACAACTTTCTGCAGAGCATTTTTAGAGGAAGTTTCTTCCACCATTAACTGAAAAAGAAAAAAGCTAGGTGTCCAGATGGTCTTCCCCCAACTTTCTATAAAATCTTAAAAGAAAAAATTTGCCCATTCCTTACCAACTTGTTTAATGATATTTTATTAAATAGAAGCAAACTCCCAACATTCATAAAATTGAGATTATGAACATCAGTGCTACTTTATATAGTACCTTACTAAAGAACCAGAGACTTGACTTTCCAAAATCACAGCTTAAATATTTGGGGCTAATTTTTCCCAAAGACTTGAGGAACCTTTATTCACTAAACATTACGCCTGCCATAAATAAAATATTATCTCTTTGCTATAAATGGAATAATACCCCTCTTAAAGGGAAACTGTCATGGGAAAACATGTTTTTTTCAAAACGCTTCAGATAATAGTGCTGCTATAGTAGACTTCTGCACATAAATCCATTTCTCAAAAGAGCAAACAGATTTTTTTATATTCAGTTTTGAAATCTGACATGGGGCTAGCCATTTTGTCAATTTCCCAGCTGCCTGGTCATGTGACTTGTGCCAGCACTTAAGGGGGGAACTGCTTTCTGGCAGGCTGTTGCTTTTCCTTCTCAATGTAACTGAATAGTACGCAGTGGGACATGGGTTTTACTATTGAGTGCTGTTCTTAGATCTACCAGGCAGCTGTTATCTTGTGTGAGGGAGCGGTTATCTGGTTACCTTCTCATTGTTCTTTTGTTGGCTGCTGGGTGGGGGAAAGGGAGGGGTGATATCACTCCAACTTGCAGTACAGCAGTAAAGAGTGATTGAAGTTTATCAAAGCACAAGTCACATGCCTTGGGGCAGCTGGGAAATTGACAATATGTCTAGCCCCATGTCAGATTTCAAAATGAAATATAAAAAAATATGGTTGCTCTTTTGAGCAAATGCTAAATTCTTCTGGAACAGCACTATTAACTAATACATTTTGAAAAAAATTTTTTTTCCCATGACAGGATCCCTTTAAAAAAAGGTACCAAAAGTGCTTTTATACAGGTCATGGAACTCTGAGATTACTTCTAATATCCTCATATTTTCCAACATAGGACACTTCAATTATTATAATACACAATAGGAATGGGACACAGCACACCCTACAGACCTGGAGGGAATTGGTTAACAAAATGATTACCCTATATAAGATGACCTACCAAAACAGAGGCTCTAACACTAAATTCAACAAGATTCCTTGATGTGACCTGGATGGTCTAGCCAACCACATAATGCAGTAGCTTCTCTGAGGTACTCTGTACCACTATTTTTCTAACATGGATCACCACGGCCAAATCCAGTGAGCATCCCATGACCAACTGCCCCCACAAGAAGGAGGCTGGTACAACAACAAATTGACACCATACTCTATTAAGCATACATAATGTAAGACAGTATGGCTACATATCATGCCTAAAAACAAATGTGAAATTTGTGTTTGTTATGTGTTTTGCAGTTCTTCACTACTCTATGGGGCAGATTTACTAAGGGTCGAAGTGACTATTCTAATTAAATTCAAATTTGAAATTTTTTTATTTCAACAAAATTTTGGGCTACTTTGACTATCGAATAGCCCAAAATTCGATTCAAATTCAAATAATTTGAAAATTCTAATTCCGAAGTACTTTCTCTCAAGTCTTGGTGTAGGAAGGAAGGGTTTGGGTTCCTAGAGCACTGGGCTGATTATTCCTTTGGGTACAACCTATACAGTCGTGATGGATTGCACCTCAGTGGAAGGGGGTCCTCTGTGTTAGGGGAAAGAATGACCAAGAGGTTGGAGGAGTGTTTAAACTAGGCAAGTGGGGGGTGGATGAGAGAAAGAATTATGGGGAAGCTACGGTAGATGGTGTAGTGGGATTAGTAAGGGGGCATGGGGAAGGAGTGAGGAGGGCATACAGTTTACCAGCTAAGGAGGTCCCTCTGTTACAAGGAAAACAGACTAATACTAACTTAACATATAATTCCCCTCAAAGTAATGTACATTTAAAAAGTAATAGTAGTAACCTCTGCTGTATGCTGGCAAATGCACGAAGTTTGTTAAAATGGGAGACCTAGAATTAATTGCATGCTCTAAAAATTATGATATAATTGGTATCACTAAGACCTGATGGGATGAAACATGTGACCCGACTGTGAATTTAAATGGTTACACCCTTTTTAGGAGGGAAGGAGGGATTCGAAAGGGGGGAGGAGTGTGTTTGTATGTAAAGCCTGAATTAAAGCCATGCACTAAAGAAATAACCATTACGGGAACTGGTGAGGGTTTGGAATCCCTCTGGGTAGAGATTTCGACTGATACAGAAAACAACCACATTACAACAAAATGACATGATAATTGTCACCAAGGCTGATAAGGGTAGGGGCACTGTCATTCTCAATACTTGTGACTATAAAATGGAAGCTAAACATCAATTGGACACCAGGAAGGCCAATTGTATCCAATGTGGGCTGAATCTGGACACCTATAGCCATTTATATTGACACTTTTTTTTTTACAGGAGGTGACATCTACACTTAGGGGCAAATTTACTAAAATTCCCCAAAAATCCTACGAATCTATTCGAAATTCGATAAGCATTTGACTATCGAATGCTTATCAAATAGTTTTAGGCCATCATTTTGCTTGATATTTGATTTCTCAATGAATTCGTATGATCGGATAACGATCGTTAGATTTCACACAAAAAATTGTACTTTTTCCTTCGAGACTCCGAAAAATTTGTACGATTCGAACGATCGAGATGTTTGATCGTACGAATGGTATTCAAGCAGGACTTAGCAAAAGAAGCCTATGTGGGGGTTCCCATAGGCTTCTATTGGTATGCGGTAGGTTCAATCTGGCGAAGTAGGCATTCGAAGGATTTTAACATTTTAAATCCTTCAATCATCGAATGATCGAATTATTGAATATCCGATCATTCGATCTATTCCATAATTCGGTATTCGATGATCGAAGAGGCCAAATTTTGCATATTCGAATATCCAAAAAAAATCGTACAATCGGAATTCGATCATATTCGATCAAACTTCGATCCATTCACGTGAATTTTGTAAATTTGCCCCTTAAACATGTTAAAAATTATTTTAAAATATTGGGGAATTCTAAGTAATGATCACAAATTTGGGCATTTGTTCCAACAGCCTCCTTTATTTTCGTATAAACGTGGAAAACATATTGGTGATCTCATTAAACCTAAGTCTTGTAAAAAACAATCCATGGACACTTTTCCCTGTCATAATTATGGCCATTGTAATGGTATTATACCAGGGAACAGTGTTACACATCCCCAACAAGGGACTAAACATAGTATTAAGGGTTACTTTACATGTGATAGCAGTGATGTTATTTACTGCATTAAGTGCCCATGTGGGCTGGCATATATTGGACAAACTTCCAGACCAATAAAGATTAGATTGAATGAACATAAAAGTACTATACGTAATTATAAACCTCCAATTTTGCAACCTGGTGATCAAAAAATAAATGAGAAAGATATTGGTAAACTGAAAAAAGAAACTTTATTGGCAAAACATTTTTTACACTGGGCCATAAAGTACTACAGTTTAGATGGCAGATTCTAGAAAGGGTAATAGTTAGTCAGGGACATGACAAAAAACGCCAGTTACTTCAGCAAGAATGTTATTGGATTTGGTTACTCCAGTCACAAAGTCCTAAAGGGCTTAATGAAGAATATAACTTGTCATTTTTTTTATAGCGAGTGTTGGCAGGCACAAAGAGTTAATCCGTATTTTATAGTAAAGTAATGTTCTTCTATTTATTCACAGATAAGAAAATCTTCTTGAATTTAGCCCCCAGGGACAGGTAAAGCATCTTATCTTAATTAGGGCTAGTTTGTCAGAAATATGTTACATTTTAATCTTTTTAAATACATTTGTCTTGCTTATGTATTTTGTATCAATTTTATCTTTGTTTTTAGACACACTTTATCATATTCACAGACTTTTATGAACCATTTGCACAGGAACTACGGGATATATTTTTAATAGCAATTTTATTGAAAATCCAATTTGGAACTAGTGGGACTTTACACTGAGGGTTGGAAGGAGGTGGAGTTTTCCAATTCACTATGTCAATTTGATCATGCGGACAACCCATATAATGTGTTGCACTACGGTTTGTATATTATGCTTGATAAAGGGGGTAACCCCGAAACGTTGCACGTCTGCACCACAATAAAGAGAAAGGGGTAACCCAGTGAAAGTTCTACCTAGAGTGCCATTGTTTTCCGTTTACATTAGAGATTTCGACTGGGCATAAGGTTACAAAGAAAATTTTCATTGGTGTATGCTATAAACCACCTCGTATAAGCGACGCGTATGAAGCCCAGCTACTTTTACAAATAGAAGCGGATTCACAACTATCAAGTTATTATTTTGATTTAAAGGTTTGATCCTTTATCTCTAATACAGCAAGCGAGTGTGGGAGCTGCTTAGCGAGTGCTG
>CM044441.1:71440638-71457457 GCA_024363595.1 Xenopus borealis
TAAAAGGTTTCAGGTAACCCAACTTAATAAGTAATCGCAACAATTCGTTAGTTTCCCAGTATCCCAATATACTCACAAGACGTGAGTTGACATAAGCGTAGTAATGACTTCTAAGGTCCCAGCGTATCTCCGAACGTTTGCAAGGAGGGAAAGATAAAATATGGGGACAATATGTGTAGAAATGTAGAAATAAGCTTTAATAACATATAAAATCACACTCACAAACACAGTCCCATTCGCCGCTTTGTAAAATCAATGAGAGTCTCCCAATAGTGCTGGAGAAGGAACTCGTTGGCGTCCCTCTGAGTTTCTTTCTCCCGCGTCCTTAGTGGGGATGATGTCTGCGGCTCTGTTCAGTCCTAATCGCTAACGCGTTTCGCCGATAATGGCTTCTTCCCAGAGCGATATCTCCTTTCTTTTCCTCTCCGTTGCTTTATCTTCCCCAGTTAGGTCATTTCCTTTCAACGAACTTTATTGTTCCCGTTATTGTCCTTGCTAGCGCTTATCATCATAAAAAGATCTTATTTCCACCTGGGTATCCTGCCAGCAATCGTTACATTGTTTCAAGGGAGTTATAGCTTATCCTAATAGCTCATCCCTTTTACGATGTATATAAAAAAATTGTTACATTTAGGTTAAAAACGGATACATTTTAAAACACAAACAGAATTTTATACAGAATATTAATAACGAATTTAATTTGGAATTCACCACCAACTATAGTACAAGGGAAATACACTTCTTAGACCTACAAATTTATACTAAAAAGGGTGAGATAGCAACATGCACATTTATATATATATATATATATATATATATATATATATATATATATATATATAAATCACAAGGTGACAAAATAAGAGACACTAATTTATTAAGGTAAAAAGGTGCACTAATTACAGAAATACTGCACTATATAAAAACCTTTTCTGTCATTTCCCCTCCTTGAGAGACATTGTCTCAAAAGGAATACAGCAATCCCAAGTATATTTGGAGAAACCGTTTTTTCACAGGGTTAAACACTGAACAAAAATGGGAAGTCTTTAACCCTTTAAGTGCCAGCAAAATTTCACATTTTGGTTACACGAAATGCCAGCCGTTTTTGAAACATTTGTGCTCTCTCGCTTTAGGGGCATTTTCTGAGGGGAAACCTATAGTTTACCTAGGAAAACTATACATTGTTTTTTCGGGAGAAACTGAGCTTTCTAAATCTGCCTGAGTTTTCATGTATTTCCACCTCTGCAAACAGATTTATAGCTCTAAATACAAAAAAAAATGAAAAATTCCTATTTTTCACAATATATGCATTTATAACAGAAATTTTTAAAATTTTACGCATGAAAATCCAACTGATTTGTAAAGCTTCATGTCTTTCGAACGTGCCAATACCAGATATGTATAGTTTTATGGAGATTTAGGACTTCTGTACAACAAAAACTCCTGGCAGCACATTACCAAATTTGGAAAGCACCAAGGCAGAAAACGGCATACTTTAGATTCCAAGGCCAAAAAATCCTGAAACAGTACATTTAACCCAAAAAACCATATATTTTTGGAAAGTCATATTCTGCTGATTCCAAAATGGGTAAATATATCTCTCTACTCCTATCTACCAAACATCAAAGCTTGTCTGAACGTAGCGGTTTTTATAAAAAATATACAAAATTTTGAAAAATCCCTTCAGATAATTTATTTTGCTGCTCTACATATCCCACACTGTATTAGGTACCAAGAAAAAACACCCTGAATATGATTGCCATGAGTCCACTGAACAGTTTAGGGACCTCAATATAAAGTTAGCGCATCCAAATTGTCCAGGACTTTACTTCAGCTAATGAAAAAATCTGCTTTTTTGTGGGGTAAAAACACAATAAAATAGGTTTACCCACAAAACCATATATTTATTGAAAGTACACATTCTACTGAATCTAAAATGGGTACCCATGCCTTTCTGCTCCAAACTACGCAGTCGCAAGGCTTTCCCACAATTGTCGGTTTTGGTGAAATATCTGAAAGTTGCCTCAAAGCTTCAACTTTCCAGCATTATATTACCAAGAAAAAGCACCCTAAATATGGTTGCCAGGGGTCCTTTGAAAGTTTGGTGCCCATTGTGAAAAGGCTTACCAAAGTATCTGGCATTTAGAGGCCCCAAAAGGAAGTTAGCGCATACAAATACTCCTGTGGGTAACTTCAGCTAAGGAAAAATCAACACATTGAGTTTTTTTTGTGGGGTAAAAACACAAAAAAATAGGTTTACCCACAAAACCATATATTTTTTGAAAGTACTCATTCTACCGAATCTGGGTAACCATGCCTTTCTGCTCCAAACTACGGAGTCGCAAGGCTTTCCCACAATTGTTGGTTTGGTGAAAAATCTGAAAATTGCCTCAAAGCTTCAACTTTCCAGCATCATAATGTCCATGTATCCTTACCAGCATAAAACATCCTAAATAGGAGCACAGGGGTCTACTAAACAGTTTGATGGGCAATATGCATAGATAAACCTAACTATGTGGCACACGGAGATGCCCAAATGACAATAGTGTATATGAATTTTCACGGTTGAAGCACCCCGGTATGTGCATTATGTGATATAAGACCCCCCAACAGTACAGAGACCCTAGAAAACCATACATTTACAGAAAGTACACATTCTGACGAATCCAATATGGGTACATATGTGTTTCTACTGCAAACTGACAAACTGTAAAGCGATGCTGAAAGTAACGGTTTTTATCAAATTTCAGAAAATTGTCACAAAGCTTGGATTTTACCCCATTATATGCCCCACATTTCGTAACGTATCAGCATAAAACATCCTACACATGAACGCCAGGGGTCTACTGAACACTTTGATGCCCAATATGCATAGGTATACTAAACTATGTGGCGCACGGAGACGCCCAAATGGATATATAGCAGATAAAATTTACAAGGCAAAACAAAATAAGATAGAAAAGTGTGAAATGCAAATAAATTACTAAAATCCACAAATACCACAAAAATCAATACTTTTTTTCCAGACTAGTGTAAACGGCCATCAGAATCACAGTTTGAATATTTTACCTTGACAAAATAGGTTTTACGGACAGAAAAAAACAAGCAACACCTATGCAGAGCTGAAAATGCAATAAATTGGCTAAAAATGCACTAAAATCCACAAAATTGCAATATAATCACCATAAAAAGATACAAAAGGTATTGCACAGTACGGTTAGCGAATACACTATTCGCAATGGCAATACAACATTTTTTTCAGCCAAAAAACAACGATGCGATAAGAAAAAAAAACATAAAACAACATATGTGCATAAGCGTGTGTACAATTGGTAAATTGCATGTTATGTGTGTGTATGTGCGTGTGCAAGTGTTTGTGACCACCCCGAGTGTATGTGACCCCCAATCCCCAAAAATGTATATGTGTAAGTATAGATCCAAGTGTGCTATAGTGTAATATGTGTGTGTTTGTGTGTTAGTGTGTGAGTTATAGTTGCACTAACCTGGGGAAAAAGACTGCAGATCAGTCCCACGCAGTTCTCAACCAACTAGAAGTTGTTTCCTGGGTTGGGAGTGGTGCTGGGAGGTGCTGGGAGGCGGATGTTGGCGTGCAGCAGCAGGTCATGTATTATTCACGTGCCTGCTGCTGCTTCGGTGGCCCCTGGGCGATCGCGCCCCAGGGGCCACTCAATCCCCTGCTCTGCACCTTGCCTAGGGTCAGGGGATGGAGGAGGAACATTCCAAAACCAGAAATTGCAGAAATTAGAATCTACGTTCTGCAGCACTTCAAGTTACTTTGCCACATAACGTAGATTCTACGTTCTGTGGCACTTAGAGGGTTAAAATGCTGCATAATAAATATACATGTCAGTATATTCCGCTTGTAAGCAAGGAACGTTTTTGCAAAGCAAAACCTTTTTGGTTCAATAGAAGTGTTGGTG
Source organism: Xenopus borealis (assembly GCA_024363595.1). Classification (NCBI taxonomy): domain Eukaryota; kingdom Metazoa; phylum Chordata; class Amphibia; order Anura; family Pipidae; genus Xenopus; species Xenopus borealis. Next base: position 71,444,580 of record CM044441.1, read on the forward strand.
TTGAGGTGGGTAAGAAAAGATGTGCTTTTAAGGCTTTCAAGTTAGCTGGGACAGCCAAATCATTTAGAAGGTACAAGAAGGTCAATAAATCATGCAAAAAAGCTATCAGGCAAGCTAAAATGGATATGGATCAATATGGAAAAGGAAATAGCAATAGAAAATAGTAAAAAATTGGGGTAGGACCTTTATTATCCGAGGGGGGGTCAGCTGGTTGATGAGAACAAGCAAAAAGCTCAGATTCTGAATGCATACTTTTCGCCTGTCTACACAAATGAGGAACCAGCTAATGAAGGTTTCCTTATTAATAGTCCCAATTCTAATAATACATCTAATGATGCATGGTTCACACATGCTGAAATTCAAAAGAGACTAGAATATGTTATGATAAACAAAGGTCCAGGGCCAGATGGGATTCATCCCAGGTTAATTAACAAACTGAGCTCTGTGATTGCCAAACCTCTCTACTCTCTAATTTTTCAGGATTCATTGAGGTCTGGCATGGTGCCGAGAGACTGGCGAATTGCTAATGTGGTGCCGCTATTCAAAAAGGGATCCCATTCTCTGCCTCAAAACTATAGGCCAGTTAGTCTGACGTTAGTGGTAGGAAAGCTTTTCGAAGGATTAATAAAGGATAGGATACTGGACTTCATAGCAAATAACAATACTATGAGTTTGTGCCAGCATGGTTTTATGCGTAATAGATCTTGCCAGACTAACGTAATTTCTTTTATGAGAAGGTAAGCAGGGACCTCGATTCTGGGATAGCTGTGGATGTGATCTACTAAGACTTCGCTAAAGCATTTGATACAGTGCCACACAGAAGGTTACTGGCTAAATTAATGAATGTTGGCCTGGAACATAGTATTTGTAACTGGATAGAGAACTGGCTAAAAGATAGACTACAAAGAGTGGTGGTAAATGGAACATTTTCTAATTGGACCAGTATTGTTAGTGGGGTACCGCAGGGTTCTGTACTGGGTCCCTTGCTTTTCAACTTGTTTAGTAATGACCTGGATGTGGGCATTGAAAGTACGGGTTCTATTTTTGCAGACAATACTAGATTGTGCAGAACTATAGGTTCCATGCAGGATGCTGCCACTTTGCAGAGTGATTTGTCTAAGTTGGGAAACTGGGCAGCAAACTGGAAAATTAGATTCAATGTTGATAAATGCAAGGTTATGCACTTTGGCAAAAATAATATAAATGCAAGTTATACACTAAATGGCAGTGTGTTGGGAGTTTCCTTAAGTGAGAAGGATCTTGGGGTTTTTATAGATGACAAGTTGTCTAATTCTGGGCAGTGTCATTATGTAGCTACTAAAGCAAATAGGGTTCGTTCTGTCCTGCATAAAAAGGGAATAAACTCAAGGGATGAAAACATAATTATACCTCTTTATAGATCCCTAGTAAGGCCTCATCTGGAGTATGCAGTGCAGTTTTGGACTCCAGTCCTTAGGAGGGATGTAAATGAGCTGGAGAGAATGCAGAGATATGCAACTAAACTGGTTAGAGGGATGGAAGACTTAAATTATGAGGGTAGACTGTCGAGGTTGGGGTTGTTTTCTCTGGGAAAAAAGGCGCTTGCGAGGGGACATGATTACACTTTACAAATACATTAGAGGACAACATTATAGACAAAAGGGGACCTTTTTACCCATAAAGTGGATCACTGTACCAGTGGCCACCCTTTCAGACTAGAAGAAAATCACTTTCATTTGAATCAGCGTAGGTGGTTCTTCACAGTGAGGACAGTGAGGTTGTGAAATGCACTGCCGGGTGATGATGTGATGGCTGATTCTGTTGATGCTTTCAAAAGGGGCTTGGATAATTTTTTGGACAGACATCATATCAAAGGCTATTTTGATACTAAACTCTACAGTTGGTATAGCTATGGGCATATATGGTTTGTGTGAAAGAGTGGAGAGGTGTGTGTGTGTGTGTGCTGGGTTTTAATTTGGAGGGGTTGAACTTGATAGACTTTGTCTTTTTTTCAACCCAATTTAACTATATAACAATGTAACTATGCCTCTTTAAAAAAACTTCAAATTTGACACTTTGCCACCTTAAAGGGGTTGTTCACCTTTGAGTTAACTTTTAGTATAATGTAGAGAGTGATATTCTGAGACAATTTGCAATTGGTTTTCATTTTTTATTGTTTGTGGTTTTATAGTTATTTAACTTTTTATTCAGCAACTACCTAGTTTGCAGTGTCAGCAATTTGGTTTCTAGGGTACAAATTACCCTAGCAACCCTGCATTGATTTGAATAAGAGACTGGAATATGAATAGGAGATGGACTGAATAGAATGATAAGTAATATAAAGTGGCAATAACAATACATTTGTAGCCTTACAGAGCATTTGTTTTTAGATAGTGTCAGTGACCCCCATTTGAAAGCTGCAAAGAAACAGAAGAAAACTGCAAATCATTAAAAAACTATGAAAAATAAATAATGAAGACCAATTGAAAAGTTTCTTAGAATTGGCCCTTCTACAATATACTAAAAGTTAACTTGAAGGTGAACCACCCCTTTAAAGCTGCCAAATTGCCATTTTAGCCTATGGGGGAACTCCTAGAACCTTTACCAGAGAATTTGGTTTTTAGATGGGGTCCGTGACTCCCATTTGACAGCTGCAAAGAGTCAGAAGAAAATGGCAAAAACTGTAAAAAATAGTGAAGACAAATTGAAAAGATGCTTAGTATTGGCCATTCTATAACATATTAAAATAAGTATTTAAATAAAAAAAAGTCCTACCAAACTAGATTCCATAATTGAACCTTATTTATTATTTTTTTAAAAAAGTACAATTTAAACGAATTACGGACAAAGTCGATAAAGTTGAGTGAAATCTAAATCATACAATTTTTTCTGAATTTTTTTCTGGATCTCTCGTTTTTTTTAACTTTTCACTGAAAAGTCAATATTTTTCAGGTTTTAGCCCCAACTGCCCATAATAGTTGGATTTTCGGGCTAAATCCAGTATAGACCACAGAAAATTCCACATAGGATAGGGAAGACAGGTTAAATGAGGTAGTGGGCAAAGGAAGGGCAAATTGAGGAGGAGATTCAATTGAGTGTACTGTTAAGGATAGGGAGGACCACATGTCATATGTTCAATATGGTACTAGTATTTTGTATGTATGTATGTATGTATGTATGCAAATGCAAGGAGTCTGACTGTTAAAATGGGAGAGCTAGAGGTGCTGGAAGGAAAATATGATGTGATTGGTGTGGCCAAAACATAGCTGAATGAGTCGCATGACTGGGCATTTAATATTAGCGATTGTAAATGGTACATTCTCTACTTGGAGTAAAGTTCTTAGTGGGGTCCCTCAGGGCTCGGTCCACTTTTAGTTAACCTGTTCATTAATGACGTAGGGGAGGGTATTGTAAGTAATGTATTAATGTTTGCAGATGACACAAAACTATCCAGCCCAATTAATTCCATGTGACATCCTTGCAAACTGACAAACGGCCAGCTAAGTGGCAAATGAGATTCAATATTGATAAATGTAAAGTCATGCACCTAGGATGTAAAAATATCCAAGCCACTTATACCCTTAATGGGACTAGGCAAATCCATTATGGAAAAGGACCTTGGAGTTCTTGTAGATGATAAACTTGGCTGTAGCAAGCAATGCCAGTCAGCAGCATCAAGGGCAGCTAATCTCTTGAGCTGTATTAAAAGGGGCATTGATTCACAGCAGGAAGGGATCATTCTTCCACTTTATAGAGCCCTGGTAAGCCCCCCTCTAGAATATGCTATACAGTTGTGGTCTCCATCACTCAAACAGGACAGTATTGTATTTGAGAGGGTACAGAGAAGGGCAACTAAGCTGGAAAAAGGTATGGAAAATCGTAGCTGTGAGGAAAGAACGCCCAAACTGGGATGTTCACGATAGAGAAGATGTACTTAAGGGTGATATGATAACTATGTATAAATATATAAGGGGATCATATAATAATTTATCTAATGCTTTATTTACCAGTGGGTCTTTCCAGCTTACACAAGGTCATCCATTTTGATTAGAAGAAAAGAGCTTCTGCCTAAATATTCGGAAGGGGTTTTTTACAGTGAGAGCTGTGAAGATGTGGCATTCTCTCCCTGAATTAGTTGTACTGGCTGATACATTAGATAGCTTTAAAGAACAAGTAAACCTTTTTTTTTTCTATCTGTAAATTTGCTCTAAACAGCTCCCCAGATTAATGTACCTTAGTCCCTGCTGCAAGTCTGCTCTGGTTTCTGTGTTATCAGCAGCTTGTTTTCCCTTCTTCCTGGTGCAGAGTGAAGCCCCGCCCCTTAGCTTACTGAGCTGACCTTATATCTTGGACTAGTCCAGAAGATCATTTGCATACTATGACATAGCAGAGAGCAGTGTGTGTAGCACCTTTTGCTTGGGGAAACTAGCTTACTAATGCACACACTGGCTCCCTCTTCCTCTCTATTGTGGAACAGGAGCAAATGGACTGCTCAGTAAACTAAGGGGCGGGGCTTCACTCTGCACCAGGAAGAAGGGGAAACAAGCTGCTGATAACACAGAAACCAGAGCAGACTTGCAGCAGGGACTAAGGTACATTAATCTGGGGGGCTGTTTAGAGCAAATTTACAGAGAGATAAAGAAAAACATTTACTTTTCCTTTAAGAAGGGGTTGGATGGCTTTTTAGCAAGTGACGGAATACATGGTTATGGAAGATAGCTCATGGCACAAGTTGATTCAGGGACTAGTCCAATTGCCCCCCCCCCCTCGAGGCAAATTGGAGAGGCTTGAGATGATTTTTTTGCCTTCCTCTGTATCAACTAGCAGTTGGGCAGCTTAAAAAAAGTTGAGGTTGAATTTGATGGACGTGTGTCTTTTTTCAGCCTAACTTACTATATTACTACTTAGTTTCAAACGGACAGAGGCAATAGAAACAGGGCCGCTCCAGTCATGTGGCAAGGTGAAAACCTTGCCTCAGGCGGCCGGAGCGGCCAGTTACCAGGGGTGGCAAAAAGCCGCCTCTGGTAACTTTAAGAGCTGAATTTCCGTTTTTTTAAAACAGAAATTCGGCTCTTCTAACGCAGCGAGCGCAACAGTGCTCGCTGCGCTAGTGATGCGGCCCCTCCTCCACCCACTCCTGCGCTATAAGTTCCAAGCACGGAGCGGGAGGGGGGCGGCATCAGGGGCAGCAGCCCCAGAAACACCCCTGAATAGAAATAGAGGAGGTGTCTGTCTGTTTGTTAGGTAGCTATGAGGAAAGACTGGCCAAATTGAAGATGTTCACGCTGGAGAAGAGGCACTTAAGGGGTCATATGATAACTATGTATAAATATATAAGGGGATCATATAATAATCTCTCTAATACTTTATTTACCAGTAGGTCTTTCCAGATTAGATGTGGTCATCCATTCCGATTAGAAGAAAAGAGGTTCCACCTAAATATTGGGAAGGGGTTTTTTTTACAGTGAGAGCTGTGAATAAGATAATAAACTTGCCAGTAGCAAGCAATGCCAGTCAGCACCATCAAAGGCAAATAAGGTCTTGAGCTGTATTAAAAGGGGAATTGATTCTTGGGAGGAGGGTTTTATTCTTACATTGTACAGAGCACTGGTAAGGCCCCATCTAGAATATGCTGAACAGTTTTGGTCTCCAGTGCTCAAACAGGACATTATTGAATTAGAGATGGTACAGAGAATGGCAACTAAGCTGGTAAAAGGTATGGAAAATCTTAGCAATGAGGAAAGACTGGCCAAATTGGGGTTGTTCACACTGGAGAAGAGGTGCTTAAAGGACAAAGAAAGCCTATCAAACATAAGTCATTGGACAGGCATACCTTTTCTCTGCTGTGTAGTGCTGTACAATCCCTTCAGTATAAAGCCGTTAACTGTTTAATTACATATGATTAGAAAAAAACGCAGAGTACATCTAAAATAATATCCACAGTGCAGAGCTGCCTTAGCAAGACCAAGCATGCGTAATTGCTGGGTTCAGGAACAAGTATGCCCTTACTCAAACCAAAGGTAACTGAGTGACATAGTTACTATGGTGACAAGCTGAAAGAAGACACGCTGATCGGGAGACGCTTAAATTGTTGCATTCTTCTGTGCTGAGTGCCTGCCTGCTTCTCCCGGCTCATGTCTTTTTCATCGAATACTGCAGCATTTGGCAAAGTGTATGGAAGGAACAGCGCCAAGAACTGTTGTCACGCAAGAGAGGAAATATTGCTCATGGACAGAAGGTTCTTAATCATAGGCTAAGCCTCCCCAAACCTGTTTGCCTAAAAAATGTTTTAGAAAAATTCAAAGAAAAAAATTAAAATCCTCTGATTGACCAATGTGTCTATTTGAGCTTTTCTGGAGGAGGGGAAGGGGTGCTACTGAATAGCACCTTTAGAAAAAAATCCCTACATGGTAACTCCAGTGATCATGAGCTTTTGTACTCTAAATCTTGTGAGACTTCAGATGGAGAATCTTATGAGCTGATCTTTGCACCAAGCACGGTTTCACTCTTGAATCACCTAATCCTATTTATTGTTATAATGGGAGGAGGTCTACATGCTTGGAGGTGATACCTGCTTGAGCATATTGTGATGTATCAACGGTTCATCAATGATTTTCTGTTTGTGTAGAGGGGAACTGAGGAAGGTTTTGTGAAGTTTATTCATAGCCTTGAGGATGTAGAACTTAACCTCAGGTTTACAAGATGTTTTAACATCAATAAGATAATATATTTGGATTTATCAATTTCCATTGTAGATGGGAGGATAACCACAACAACCTACACTAAACCATGCACTGGAAATTCCTTATTGAGGGCAGATTCTTGCCATCCAAGGCATTTCAATAAAGGAATGCCCAGGGGACAGTTTTTAAGGTTACGGAGGAACTGTAGTATGGAGGACAGTTTCCTTGTTGAGTCTTGTAAATTGCGAGATAGGTTTTTGGAGAAAGGGTATACTATGGACATATTACAGTACACCTTTTGGTCTGCCTAGTTGGCGGATAGCGATTAATTGATCAAAGTGCATAAACGTGATAGAGCACATTCAAATACACAGCCTGTGACCCTAAGTATTAAATATAGCAAACAGTTTAACAAAATAATGGGAATAATAAACACAAATTTCCCAGTGCTACATGCGGATAAAGATTTCAAGGATATACTTTAAGGACATTGGGTTGTAGCCTGGAAAGCCTCCATGTTGGGGTCAATATTGGCCCCTTGTATGTACTCTGGGAGTCTCAAGTCGAGTACATGGCTACAGAGTCGGGAATGTATAGGTGTGGTGCAACTAGATGTGTAACGTGTTCTGCGATTCAGGTGTCGGATAGCTTTGAATGTAGCATAACACATGAGAAATATTAGGTCAACAAATTTATAAATTGTAACACGAAATCTGTAGTCTATCTTCTAACATGTGGGGTTTGCTATAAGCAATATGTTGGATGTACCATCAGGCCCTTGAAGGAGAGGGTAAGGGAGCATATTAACTTTATTAAGTAGGGAGTGAATCCATGTTTGTGTAGGGATGTTCAAGGTGAAAGGAATAGAGCATGTAAATTTAGGATTAAGGGGTGGCAATTTACAATCAAAGCTATTGCGGGCAGAGGTCAAATGGATATGTAAATTATAGACCAGACATCCCCAAGGATTACATATTTGTCAGTTGCTTTATCTAGGGATTGGAACATAGATCACTAAGATTGACTATAAAAAAATTGTAAACTAACAGTCTTTTAAGGAAGTAATCATATATTTACCTAAGATCTTATACCTATTATATTAGAATGAGTTTTTCACATTGTTAAGTAACAGACTTGTAACATAATGAATTGAAATAATATGACAAGGAACATAATGGTTTATGTAACAATCAAGTAAAATAATTGTATACATTTAATGAACTTTGGGAAACATTTGATTAGACTTTGATGTTTTTAACTGATTTAATTATATATCATTAATTAATGTATGATGGGGTTAAAGTAATTTTGGGAGTTCCACTTGTGGGTATAACTTATGGGATTGATTACTGCAGACAGGTCTCTGAGGAAGTACATGAGTTACAAAACGCATCAGACCTAGGGCTGTTTATTCCTTTTAAACAAATGTAACCAATAAAGATGGATGTTTTAACCTTCAACTGATTAGAGCGATCAAAAAGTGGTTGGAGAGCACAGTTTCTTGCTTACAGTGTTTTCATTATATAAGTCCTGCACATGACTTTGGGCAGCTGGGAAATTGACAATATGTCTAGCCCCATGTCAGATTTCAAAATGAAATATAAAAAATCTGTTTGAGAAATGGATTTCAGTGCAGAATTCTGCTAGAGCAGCACTGATGCATTTTGAAAAAAAACATTTTTCCCATGACAGTATCCATGACAGTTAACATATCCCTTGTGTTTTATGTGAAAGTAGATCAATAAACACGCATTAATGTTAAACAACCCAATCATTAGCCCTGATTTACAGTAATGTGGATGAACTGAGCTTTTTCTATAATTTTGATAATAAGAGAGTGCTATGCATATTATTTTCAAAATAGTCTTTGCTTCCTCCATGTCAAGTGACTGGGCCCATCAGTTAGTAGCTCTGAAGTCAGCCTATGTATGGGACATATTTCAGATTTTAGTGCATTTTTAGAAAAAAATCCACCCTGTTGTTAAGACAGGTGAATTGCGACTTTTGCCAATGCTTATAAGATGGGGCTGAATCAGCTGTTTCCCCACCAGGGGAAAATCACAGGTGAAGAAACTGTTGATGCAACATTAGACTTAGCCTACCCAAACAAAAAAATCACCCTCCACCTATGTTCTTAATGAATGAAAAAATGGCGCCTGCGTCAGAGCACTCTTTTATCAAGGTATAAGAGGAAACTGCAGGCAAAATATCCAATTTTTCGTTACATAAGGGTAGCGATTCAGTACAGCAGGGGATGCTCTTTTACATACTTAAAGGGGTTGTTCACCTTTAAATTAACTTTTAGTATGATGCAGAGATGGATATTCTGAGACAATTTGCTATTGGTTTTCATTTTTATTTTTTTTATTACATTAGATAGCTTTAAGATGGTATTTGATGGCTTTTTAGCAAAGGAGGTAATACAGGGTTATGAAAGATTCATATTTAAATGACTAGGAGTTGTAGCTTTTTTTTTTAAAAAAAATGTGTGTATATATTTGAAGACAGCTGCATTTGAAAAAGCTTTTGGTAAAATACAAGTAATAAAATACAATTTAGACCCTGTAAGTTTTTACTTATAAATAATAAAAAAAACTTTTGCAAATCTTTGAGGTAAGTTGCTAATTTTATGCTAAAGTTGGAATTGACTTTTTTCTTAAAGGACAAGTAAAGTCTAAAGTAGAATAAGGCTAGAAATTATGTATTTTGTATACTAAACGTAAACATGAACTTACTACACCACAAGCCTAATCAAACAAATGTTTTATGCTTTCAAAGTTGGGCACAAGGGGCTGTCATCCTGCAACTTTGTTAAACATCTTTGCAAGACCAAGACTGTGCACATGCTCAGTGTGATCTGGACTGCTTAGCTCCGTCATAAATGATCAAAACAGCACAAGTCAAATTATATCTGTTAGAAGCCTGTGTTGTCATGTAATCTAATGTGGATTTTATAGTTTTTGTATTGTTTAATACAAACTTTCTCCAACTCTGCAGCAAAATAATCCTCCAAATAGAATCCCAGTTTATCTGTTTAAATCTGGCTCCATGATCTTTGTCCATGCAGCTGGAGTTGCAAACAGTAAAGGGAAAAAATAAAATACAATACAAATCTCTACACAGTCGCCGACTGCAAGCTGCTGGAGTTCTGCATGGCTGGGAAGTAAGGTGGGGGCTCCCCTGCTGTTTATAAGTATGATTTTTTCCCTACCCAGCAGTTAGGGGACTGTCTGACAATTCCTATAAACAGCAGTAAATGAAGGGAGAATTTCACTGAATACAGCCAGGTTTCTTATAAAAATGGTACACATTTTTGCCTTTTCTTGCCCTTGAAATAATATGTATGTAGTACTATTCTGAGTTTATAAGCAGAGTCCCTATAACCTCAAACTGTGCAACATGTCTCATACCTCCCAACATTTGGAAAACTAAAGGAGGAATATAACAGCTGCACGCAATGTAGCCATGCCTTCCCATACCCAGTTAATAAAAACAACACGATTGCCCCCTCCTCTTCATACAGTAATGCTTTATATAGTATGGGCCCCCGACTGCCCCTACTCAATGCACCTATAAGAGAAGCAGACCCCAGACCTCTGGTTCCCACACTTGAAAATGAGGAATGTACCACAATCCTCTATTTACATGCCCCTTTTGCATACCTTTTCCAGTTGGTATCATAGATTTGTATAGTGCTGCTCTTTCAGGTATATAACCACAATAAGGCTCATTTACAAACACTACCACAATTGCTGCTTGCAAAAACGGACACAGAGTTCTGTGTGTATCAATACCATTATTCATAAATGTTACTCGCACCTAAATACTCTCCTTTCCTGTACTTATGCTGAGTGTCAATGTGCCCACCCAGCCTTTTTTTATTAATAGCACACAGGTGTGTCCCTTGATACAAGGAACCTTGGAAATGCCAGAGTTCCCAAGCAAACCACATGCTAATGTATTTATTAACAATGGATGCAACACTATTGCCACTCTCAATATGATATTCACAAGTTATAACAAGAATGTGTTTTGGAACAATTAGAATGCATAAGGAACAATTGCATGTGAGCAACCCAACTTATGGCTGCAATGCCAATGACTTGTTTGGGAAAAATGCTGCATTTTGGGGAAAATCCATAGTGAAATGCATCAAAAAACATAATTTTGCATGCTATACTGTATTCGTAAATGATCATTAATATTATTTTTGTTATTTATCTATTCATGCTACTTATTTAAACTCTTTTTCACCAATTTATATGTACTATTTGTACCCAGTGATGGGGCAGAAGCCATTTTTCAGTGGGCAAGTAAGCTGTTTTAATATCAAAATTGTCTATGATTATGAAAATTTTCATTCATCCAGGTCATAATATACATTATCTTGTAGAAATAAATATAAAGCCCAATTGGACTTTCTGAGACTTCTAGAAAGTGCTTCATCACTCAGATAAGTGTGGGGAATTCTTTGGTCTGTGATTCTTAAGAGTTTAAATGCTGGGGAATTACCTACCACTGAAATGAAGTAGTTGCTTGGATGAGTGTTGAAATGTTTTAAAGGAAAACTATACCCCCAAACAATGTAGGTCTCTATAAAAAGATATTGCATAAAACAACTCATATGTAAAACCCTGCTTCATGTAAATAAACCATTTTCATAATAATACACTTTTTTAGTAGCATGTGCCATTGGGTAATCATAAATAGAAAATTGCCATTTTAAAAAATAAGGACAGCCTCCTGGGATCCTAGGATCCAACGGTGCACACAAGCATACCAAACAAACTATAAAGTTAGGTCACATGAGCCAATTAGCAGACAGAGTTCTATCTTTTGCTTCAACACTTCTTCCTGTTACAGTTAGAGTTGAAATATTTCTGGTCAGGTGATCTCTGAGGCAGCACACAGACCATCACGAAATGGTGGTTCAAGGCAAGAGATGTAAAAGGGCAATATTTACTTAAATATATATATATATATATACCAGTTTGATAAGATTCTTTAATATGTCACTTGATTTGATATAAACTTTCTGTTGCTCAAAAATTCATTTTCGGGGTATAGTTTTCCTTTAAGAAAATGCAGAAAGTGCAGAAGACTTTTTTCTGATAGATACTATTTATCAAGATTGTTTCTTCCAAAACATTACAGTTTAGGGATCAGAAAAATGGTTAAAAATGTTAAAGCAAACAAAGCTCTAAGTATACAAAGTATATATAAGCACAGGAGTTAGTTCTCATTGAAATAAAATATATACTGTATTAACTGTGTAAGTGATAGGGTTTAAAATATCAACCCAAAAAATAATTGTTTACCTAATCAAATATAGTTGTTGCATACAAGCAAATTTTTGGTCTGCTCTGGGCCCTTTCTCAAGCTTAAAAGTGACCCTTAATATACAGCGAAGTATAGTGTGGGAAAGGGGAGGGGGTAGCAGGGTTGTGGGTGGAGATTAATTGATTTCACAAATTATGTACCTTGTACCCAGCCCTTGCAGATGGAAAAAATGTCCGACTTGTTTCACAGTCCAATCTTTCTCTAAAATATAGTGCCATACTTTTACTTAAAAAAGAGGAACAGTTTAAATACATAGTATATTGAATGACAATACTTTTGTTATTGGAAATGGGTATTTCTGAGATGCTTAGGGCGCGATTTACTAAGAGTCGAATAGTTGCAAATACTGTAAGCTTCGATTTTATTCTACTTTTTTTTTCTCCTTCGATAATTCGCATATTTATCAATAGGGGCGAATTGATTGACATTCGATCAAAGAGCTTCTATTCGATATACTTCCTATCGAATTCAATGTGAAGTTTTCTTCATATCGAACAGTCGAACAGGGTCGAAGATGGCCTTTGCCCCACTCGTTTGATTTGAACATTTTATGCCACAAATACTTTATGCAATTTTTACAAACTGGAAACCCTCTAAAGTCCATTTAAAGAGTGTTTTCGAGCTTAATGCGCACTTGCTATTTGGATGAGCTAGGAGAAGGACGCCGTCAAAAAAAAATGTAAAAAATGAGGACAAATGAGGAGGAGGGCTCCAGCCCATAAAAGGTGGCCAGGGTGGCTAGATCCCACACTATGTGGGATCTAAGTCACCACAAGAGGGGGAGAGAGGGGGACAGGGGCTGGGGTGTCACAGGGAGTGGGTCCTGGGTGGAGGAAGAAGAGAGTAGGGGGGTCCCATAGAGGGGGGCAGTGAGAG
>CM044441.1:71459630-71476837 GCA_024363595.1 Xenopus borealis
GACAGGGCCCCCCTTACAAGTTAAAAAAATTGGGGCCCCAAAAAATATATTTTTTAAAAACATTGGCGCCAGGGTCCCCCTTACAATTTAAAAAAAAAAGTCGCATAGGCTTGGCGCTGGTAGGGGGGAGCCCGGTAGGTGTAGGTGCTGTATGCAGGGATTGCTCCACTGTGTACAAGCGCTTCAGTGACCTGAAGCGATGTATACGGGCAAAGTTGACTGCCAGAAGATCAAAGGCCCAGAAGGCCAGCCTTTGAGGCTGCAGCCATACGAACACCGGCTTCTGGACAAAATGGGCAGAGAGGTCTGTGAAGGCTTGGACGGCCAATACAGAGACACAGACAGGAGAAGTAAAACATTATCTTACTCTTTTTATACACATTATTCTCATTTGGATAACTGGCTAATTTCCCCTTATTATATGAAGGTTCTCTTTTTTAAGCATATCTAGGACTTTTTTTCTTTTGACAGGTGAGTTTAAACCTCCTGCATTCCATGTTAGGATCCTAATCTCATTTACAATAGAGGTGGATTGGGCCATGATGTTAACCTATAACGGTTTTCCTGATTCAAGGATAGTAGAGCTCTATGTAGAGGTTCAACTGGATCTGTCCCAGCGAGCAGTATCCAGGTGCATGGGCTGTAGATAGAGGGCATGTTAGGCTAAAAGAAAAAGTTAAACATATGCAAACATAAAATAACAACATATTAAACTAATGTCATGTATTGCATGCCGTATGTTTGTTTGCTGAATAGAAAAAACTGCAGGATAAATTTTTGTTTTAGGTAAAGGTCTTTTATTGTAGGGTGAGCTTTGAGTATTTTCCTTTGGGAGAAGTCTTTCAAGGAGTGTTGAGTTGAATGGTGTCTGTGTAAGTAATCAGCAATGTCCTGGTTAGTGTTTCTTTGCAGCTCTCACTGGTTAATTGTTTCAGATAGCAAAGACATTGTGTAAGGTTATTTTCCTTTTGTTTTGGGGTGACATCTATTGTTCTTTTGACAGAGGTATTAAAGGGGTTGTCCACCTTCAAACAAAGGTGACACATTGTCTTCTCCCCTTTGTGATTGCTCTGTGTGTGTGTGTGTGGGGGGGGGGGGGGGGGGGGGGGGTAAGTGTATATCTGTAGTCCTTGCTGTGTTTATATACACTTAAGAATATTCTCCCCCCAATCTCTTTAGCTACGGCTTGCTCTGATAGTTGGTGACTTCCCTCTTTCTCGAGCATCACAGTTGTGCAGCCTTTCAGTCACACTACTTTTAGGCTTTGTGGTAGGCTTTTGTCGGGTTGTGTGCGGTATCTGCACTATATTCCGCTGTGTTTTGTACGTGGTTAACCCTTGTTATGGAGCCTTTTGTGTGCACAATTTTTCCAAGATGGCCGCCGCTAGGGTTTTTGGTCTACTCACTGGTAGGTGGAGGGTTCCGTAGTAGGCTTTGTCGCGTTGTGTGTGGTATCCAATATGTTTTGTCCGCGGCTAGCCTTTATCATGGAGCCTTTTGTGTGAGGAGGGTAGCGTGGCTCTTTCCAAGATGGCCCCCGTGGGAGTATTTGGTCCGGCTGTCGAGCCAGGGGCTTCCGGGGGAATAAGTCGCCAGTGATGCCAAACAGGTGGTTTTTGTGGTTACCACTACGTATGTGGTCAGTTTTGTTTTGGATTCTGGTGGATGGCTGGCGATTTATGCTCACAGTCTATGGAGCTCAGTAAAACTGCGGCCGCTGTGTGGGCCTGCCTCCTGGAAGTCCCCTGCTCTAACATATTTGAATATGGTATGCTGCAGTGTTGCACAACACATTCACTTGTACCCAAAATGTTACTTGTAAGGGTCAATGCATTCAAATATGTCACTTTTGATTGTGTATTTCTCACTAGTGCAGTGTTAATTCAAATGGCACATATGCTAATTAAGCTCTGCATTGTATATGTTTTACATGTTATGCACATTAATGTAACAATAGCTCATGTACATGCAACTGTCAATAGTTTCAAGGGAAATACCTTGTGCTTTGCATTATTGTTGGCTACCTCTGGCCTATTTTGGCTACCCAGCACTCCTAATATGTGCTAATGCCTACTATGACTACTACCAGCTCCTTCTCCTCCTCCTCCACCTGTGCTCATCAAATAGCAAGTCACAGGTATATGGTATGCCTTAAATGCACAAGTGTTGGTTCTTACTTTGCACTAGAAAGTATTGTTGGCTACCTCTGGCCTATTTTGGCTACCCAGCACTCCTAATATGTGCTAATGCCTACTACTACTACTACTACTACTACTACCAGCTCCTCCTCCTCCTCCACCTGTGCTCATCAAATAGCAAGTCACAGGTATATGGTATACCTTAAAGGCACAAGCATTGGTTCTTACTTTGCACTAGAAAGTATTGTTGGCTACCTCTGGCCTATTTTGGCTACCAAGCAGTCCTAATATGTGTTAATGCCTACTACTACTACTACTACCAGCTCCTCCTCCAACTGTGCTCATCAAATAGCAAGTCACAGTTATATGGTATGCGTTAAAGAGATACTGACACCTGAAATTAAACTCTTTTTTTCATTTATAATAATATTGGCTTTGGTGTTCCCATGTTCCTATATGAGGGGGGCTGCCATATTTGTGCAGCAGGAGTCTTTTAGCATTAGAAACTGTAACTAACAGGCTGAGATGGGACAGCAAGGTTGGCAAAGTGTGTCAGAGTGTCAGAGAGTCAGGCTTAGGAACATCAACTAACAATTATATACAAAACAAACCTCTCAGCAAAAAATTATCAACATGACCTACAGGTAACATTTAATCTACATTCATGTTAAAATGAATTTTTTAGTGTCAGTATCACTTTCAAGGCACAAGCGTTCGTACTTTGCATTGATGGGTGTCCAACACTTTACCTGGCCATTAATCTCATTTTGTTGATACTTTTAAACTGGCTAAATTTACATATTCATATTGTATATCATATGAATTGTATATTTTTGTTTGTAGCACAAGGCTCCTCAATGGCCAAGTTTTTTTCAACTGTTTAACGTAAATTTGGCTATGATGAATACAGGGGTGCATTATCAATGTCATGCAAGAAATGCTTTGTAAATCTTTGTAAAGCACTAGTGGTCAATAGGGCTTTTGAAATATATGTTGAGAACTAAATTCTCCTCTGCCTTCCAGCTAAGGTACAAATTTAAAATGTTTGAAAAATAACCATTCTGTGTTGTTTTCAAAAATAAAATTCTACAGATATACCCAATTCATTGTGTCTTTGTAAAGTCAAATTACATGTGGTGGTGATTTTTATTACAAAGCCAGTGTTTCCCAGCATTCCATGGAGCTTTTAACCATTAAAGGAAAACTATATCCCCCGGACAATGTAGGTCTCTATAAAAAGATATTGCATAAAACAACTCGCATGTAAAACCCTGCTTTGTGTAAATAAACCATTTTCATAATAATATAGTTTTTTAGCAGCATGTGCCTTTGGGTAATCCTAAATAGAAAATAGCCATTTTAAAAAATAAAGGACAGCCTCCTGGGATTGTATGATTCAACTGTGCACACAAATATACCAAACAAACTATAAAGTTAGGTCACATGAGCCAATTAACAGACAGGGTTGTGTCTTTTGCTTCCACATTCCTGTTACAGTTAGTCTGTGGGGTCTGTGGAGACCGGTGGAGACCGGTTGGAACAACACAGCTCTTCGTAGTCAATTCCAGGTGGGGCTCTCTGAGTCTGTTAAAGACAGCCTAGTAAATTACCCTCCTTCTACCACTCTGGATGACCTAATGAGTTTAGTCATCCAAATTGATAGAAGACAAAGGGAAAGGAGGGCTGAAATGGGTACATCTTTTCACACTCTGTACAGTAGTGCTAAAACTCCTTCCTTACTCGTTGCTTCTGGATGGACCCATGCAAATGGGAGTCACTCATTTGGCTCCTGAGGAAAAGGCTTGCAAGCGTTCTCAAGGTCTCTGTTTGTATTGTGGGGAAAAAGGACATTTCTTTAACCAGTGTCCTAGAAACTTCAAAGCCTTAATGGAGAAGGGGAGCTCCATTTGGGTCGAGAATTTTCCTCTCCCCAACTTGCCTCTAGCATCATGGTACCAGTCAATTTGTCTTGGCCAGGGGGTTCTGCTAAGATTTCTGCTTTTGTGGATTCTGGGGCTGCAGGGAATTTCTTAGATGCTACCTACACAATAAGGCATAATATTTCCCTTATTCCCCTTGTACTTCCCATTAAAATCTTAGCAATTGATAGGAGTGCACTTAGGTCTGTGTTGGTTACCCAAAAGTCTATGCCTATCTCCATGTGTACCAACAATATACATTTTATAGAAATATCGCTCCAAATTTTTGACGGTTTTTCCTCCTCTCCCTTAATTTTAGGCTTACCCTGGTAACAAAATCATAACCTAATTATAGATTGGGTATCTGGGGAGGTCAAAGTGTAACGGCTCCTGTATGAACTCTCTTCAGGTGGTTGAAGTAACCTTTTACAGGGAATGCCACTGAGACGCTATATAGACTTGGTTCCAGTATCCACTCCCCCTAGAGGGAGAACAAATCCACTTTCTTTACCTGAAGCTCAGGCTATGAAAGACTGCATTAAACAATGCAGATTAAGGGAAAACAATCTGTTTGCCAAACTAGAGCAATGTATCTTTGAAATTGGGCTCAACCTCTTTCAATATGTGCAATTAAGATATTTTTTATAGATAGTTCATAAAGAGTTTTTCTATCATTGTTTCCCCAATTATGGATCTAACCAAAAAGGGTGCAGATCCTAGTATGTTGCCCACTGAGGCTATCCAAGCTTCAATTTGTGTCTGCCCCTATCCTTTGTCATCCTGACACAACTCTACCCTTTATTGTGGAGGTAGATGCCTCAGAGGTCAGGCATTCAATAACAAATAAGGTTCATCCATGTGCTTTATTATCCAGGAAATTATATTGGTAATAGATAATTGTTATTATTACTATTAAATGGGCCTCTGAGGAATGGAGACAATTGTTGGAGGGGGCTAAACATACTATCACGGTCTATACTGACCATAAGAATCTTTTGTATATTGAATCAGCAAGTGTTTGAATGTGAGACAGGCCAGATGGTCTTTTTTTTTTACTAGATTTAGACTTACAGGACTGGCTCTAAAAATACTAAGGGAGATGCACTTTCTAGAAGTTTCAAATCAAATCCAGTTGAATTTTTTGAGTGTGTTTTGATTATTCCCAAGGAGGTAATTGTGGCTGCCCTAGGGTCAGATAAAGCAAAGCTTCTCTCTCAGGATTAAACATTGGCTCCTAGTAATACTCCCTCTAGGAAACTATTTGTCCCTGAAGATCTCAGGGAACAGGTCCTCCTTGAAACTCACAGCTCTAAGATGGCAGGTCACCAAGGTATTACTAAGACCACTGCTTTGCTGGCTAGAAATGTTTGCTGGCCTTCATTCAAACAAGACATGCAAGATTTTGTTAGTTCTTGTTCTGTGTGCCAAATATCCAAGTCCTCTAGAACATTACCACAGAGGCTTTTGAGGTCATTACCTATACCTAATAGAACCTGGTCTCATATCTCAATGGACCTTATTGTAGATCTTGTAGATCCTCTTTCTCAGGGTAATACTGTGATTTGGGTGGTGGTTGATAGCTTTAGCAAAATGAGTCACTTTATTCCATTACAAACTCTTTCTTCTGATAAAATGCTGGCTGAATTGTTTATTTATAAGATTTTAAAATTTCATGGTTTTCCAGAAATAAGGGAGACAAGAGAAGGTAGTACAATTTGTTTCAAAATCTTGGCGGGCTTCTTTTTTGGCAGACTCATTAACCTATGTTTCTCTTCTGCATATCATCCCCAGACCAATGGGCAGATGGAAAGAGTAAATTGGTATCTGGAACAGTTTATGAGATGTTATGTGTCTGATAATCAATCCCAGTGGGATGACATGCTTCCATGGACAGAGTTTGCATATAATAAATCTTGTCATGCATCTACTGGTCAGTCCCCATTTTTTATTGTATATGGTTTACATCTGAAATCATTTTGTTATTGTGGTCACCTATCACCTGTCCCTGAAGTAAATGCTTCTGTGGGTCATTTTTCTAAAAGGCCTCACAAAAAAGGGCAACTTTCTTTGTTCTTCGAGTCAAAGCGGGTGAAAAGGCTAGTGGAGATACTGACAACTTGTCCAAAATGGCGGTTAGGGCTAAGCCAAAACTAAACTGCTGTGCTTCATAGTTCTCCATGCGATCAGTCAGTTTTGGATTTAGGGTGGCGATTGTGACAGTACAACTGGCCTAAGATGGATGCCGAAGATCATGCTGCCGCTGTTCCTCCCACCACTGAAGTGCTCCTCAACACTCTTCTGCAGCACTTGGAGGAACAAGAGCGGAAACAAGATTATCTGGATCAAGGCCTGTATAACCTATCTCGCAGGTTGGTTGCTGCGTAAGGCTGGTGGAGATACTGACAACTTGTCCAAAATGGCGGTTAGGGCTAAGCCAAAACTAGATTGCTGTGCTTCGTAGTTCTCCATGCGATCAGTCAGTCTGCGTAGCGCTAGTCCGAGGTCTTGTGCAGCTTCCTTAGCGGGTCCATGGCCCAAAAATAATGTCAGGGGAGGCACCCTAGGGAGGTAATTGGGACCAAGGAGGAAGCTTAGGGGTTAAAGTCCAAAAGCAAGGTACAGGCAAGGATCAGGCAGAATCAGGGTCAAAGTCCAGGCAAAGGTTTTATAGGCAGGCAGTAGACTACAATAACAAGGTCCAGGCAAGGTCAATAATACAGAAAACAAGAGCATAACACAGGGCCGGAACTAGGGGTAGGCAGAAGAGGCACCTGCCTAGGGCGCAACCAAAGGGGGGCGCTTGGCAGGTGCCTGTCTTCTGCCTACCCCAGGATTGCTGCTCTACCATCCCGCGCTCGGTCCCCTTGACCCCCCCCGCCGGCGCTCTCTCCCCTCCCCTCTGTGCTAACTTCGCATGCGCGTGCTCAGCGTTCCAGGGGAGAGCGCGCACCGCGCACGCATGGAGGGGTAGAGAGCGCATTGTGCAACGCATGGAGGGGGAAGGCGCGGGGAAGTGCGGCAGCGCCTGGGGCGCCAGGTACACTTGGCCCGGCACTGGCATAACATACCCAGGAACCCTACCTCTCTCTCCCAGGCAAAATAAACACGTTCAAAATTATTTTCCTTCCCAAATTTTTATATGTCCTTCATAACTCTCCCATAACCCCCCCGAGTTCAATGGTTCACTAGAGTAGATAAAATAATTAGGGGCTTCCTGTGGGCAGGGGAACATCCAAGATTAAACTTTAGGATACTACTGTCAGGATCGCGCCGCCCGGAGGCTTACCTTAGCTCTGGGCGGCACGTCCTTCCTGCTCCGCGTCCTATCCAAAATGGCGGCGCCCATAGCCGCCACGTGGATATGCGGCGCCGGATAGTGACGTCATCGCGTCGCGCCTGACGCGATGACGTCACCGCGCTCGTTTTGGCGCGAGACTTGAATATTTAAAGGTGTATTGGACGCCATTATGGCGCCCAATTATAGGACCACATTGCCTTGATCCTGGGTATTGTATATTGATCCTGATATTGCCTTTTGACCTTGTTTCCTGTACTTTTGTTCCTGTGTTCCTGTATTTTGCCTTGCCTGGACTTTGTTCTATTTTTGTTCCTGTGAATACATCTTTACTTTTTGCCTGGACCTGTTTGACTCCTGCCTGATCCTTGCCTTGCTGCGTTATTGAACCCCTTAAGCTTCCTCCTTGGTCCACTAATTCCCCCCTGGGCGCCTAACGAAGGCCAACCTGTGACAGTATAATTGGGCCATGGACCAAACTGAGGAAGCTGATCAAGACTTCGGACGAGCGCCACGTGGTTTGACTGATCGCATGGACAGCTATGAAGCCCAGTTGTCAGTGTTGCTGCCTGCCTCTTAATCCGCTTCGTCTCAATCTCCGGAGTCTTCTTCCCTGTCCTTTGAGCCACGTATTCCTGCGCCTCCTCTCTACGGTGGCGACCCTCAAGCCTGTCGTGGATTCCTGAACCAGTGTGAGATCCAGTTCACGTTACTCCCCAGACAATTTTTCTCTGATCGTGCCAAGGTGGGTTACATTGTTACCCGTTTGACCGGAAAAGCTCTTGAGTGGGCATCACCCCTGTGGGAGAAGAAAGATCCCTTAATTGATAATGCTAATGCTTTTGTTTCTGAGTTACGGACTATTTTTGACGCTCCTGGTCGGGTCCCGTCTGCTTCCTCGCGGCTAATGCAGATTCGCCAAGGGACTCGGACGGTGGCCGATTATGCCGTGGAATTCCGTACCTTGATTGCCGAGACAGGTTGGAACAACGAAGCTTATCATGCTGCTTTCTATAATGGCCTCTCTATCCGCCTGAAGGAAGATCTTGTCTCCCGTGAGCTACCCTCTCGTTGGGAAGATCTTGTGGCTTTGGCCATTAAGGTGGACACTCGCCTGAGAGAGCACCAAGCAGATAAGGACCGTGCTAAGAATTTCCAACCTTCTCCAGTTCCTCGTTTCCAGAGATCATCGTTTCCTGGTATACCTCCTGCTACAGTATCTATGCCTCCCAATCCTCCTGTGACCCAGGCTGATGAACCTATGCAGGTGGGCCGCATCCAGCTCTCTGCGCAAGAGAGGTTCAGAAGACGCTCAGGAGGCCTTTGCCTTTATTGTGGGGAGAGTACTCATTTTGTTAAAGATTGTCCTGTGAAGCCTAAAGTACCGTACCCTCAAAGTAAGCTTGGGACATCGCAAGTGGCTAGCGTCACCCCTGGTCGCCAAGCAAAAACTCACCAAGTGCTTCTCCCTTTACAGATCCAGTTACCTCATAAGACTGTTCAAGTATCAGCCTTTCTGGATTCCGGCTCCGCCGGTAATTTCATGGACTTTGATTTTGCTAAAGTAAATGGGATTCCTCTGTTCCCTATGCCCTCACCCTTACGGGCATTTGCCATAGATGATAAGCCTCTTGCCACTGCCTTGATTTCCCAAACCACGGATGAGTTACCCCTACAGATCAGGACTTCGCATTCTGAGAAATTGCCTTTCCAGATCATCTCCAGTCCCTCATCTCCAGTCATCCTGGGGTTACCGTGGTTACGTTTGCACAATCCTGCCATAGATTGGTCCTCTGGTCAAGTCTCCAGTTGGAGTTCATATTGTCAACGTCATTGTCTCCATGCTCCTAAGTTCCTGACCTCTGCTTCCCTGATGGAAGAATATCCTTGTTCTCAGTCCACCGTGGTGGAGCATCTCCCTTCCAGAGTTATTGCCTCGTTGTCGCTCCACTCCTCTGTGTTGCCTGATTCCCAGCTGGTTTCTACCCCTGAACCAGCCAACCCTCTGTCTCTAGGTCTCCAGCGGACTTCACTGCCTATTGTTCCTGAAGAGCTTTCCCAGCAGCCGCCGCTGCCTATTGCTCCTGAAGGACTTTCCCAGCAGCCGCCGCTGCCTATTGCTCCAGAAGGACTTCCCCAGCAGCCGCCGCTGCCTATTGCTCCTGAAGGGCTTCCCCTGCAGTCTCCGCTACCTACAGCTCCAGAGGGACTTCCCTGCAGCCTTTTGCAGCCTGTTTATGTTCCTGTCTATGTTATTGTGATTTATTGTCATGCATTGTGTTGTGTTTTTTCCACAGCTCCTGTTCCGGTGTTCCTGGGGCCCCCCGTGAGGAGGGGGGTACTGTCAGGATCGCGCCGCCCGGAGGCTTACCTTAGCTCCGGGCGGCACGTCCTTCCTGCTCCGCGTCCTATCCAAAATGGCGGCGCCCATAGCCGCCACGTGGATATGCGGCGCCGGATAGTGACATCATCGTGTCGCGCCTGACGCGATGACGTCACCGCGCTCGTTTTGGCGCGAGACTTGAATATTTAAAGGTGTATTGGACGCCATTATGGCGCCCAATTATAGGACCACATTGCCTTGATCCTGGGTATTGTATATTGATCCTGATATTGCCTTTTGACCTGGTTTCCTGTACTTTTGTTCCTGTGTTCCTGTATTTTGCCTTGCCTGGACTTTGTTCTATTTTTGTTCCTGTGAATACATCTTTACTTTTTGCCTGGACCTGTTTGACTCCTGCCTGATCCTTGCCTTGCTGCGTTATTGAACCCCTTAAGCTTCCTCCTTGGTCCACTAATTCCCCCCTGGGCGCCTAACGAAGGCCAACCCGTGACAACTACAGACACCAGGGTTATGGAAGATAGCTCATTATACTCATTATACAAGTTGAATCAGGGACTAGTCTGATTGCCTTTTTGGAGTCAGGAAGGAATTTTTTCCCCCTCTGAGGCATATTGGAGAGGCTTAGGATGGGGGTTTTTTTGCCTTCCTCTGGATCAACTAGCAGTTAGGCAGTTAAAATTAAAAAATAAAAAAAAAGGTTGAACTTGATGGACATGAGTCTTTTTTTAGCCTAACTTACTATGTTACCATCCTCTAGAGGAGGCCTAGCATTGCCCAACCTTAAACTCTATTTTCTTGCCAACCCAGCTGGTGTATGTTCATTGGTGGCTGGTTCCTGACTTGAATAACACAGCAACAGTCTTGGAAGCTGCAATTATAGGCTAATGTAGCTATTGCTAAACTCCCCTATCGAGGTGTCTCACCCCACTATGTCACCACTACCCCTATGCGCACAGTGGTACAAGTCTTCCAAAAGTCTCAAAAGCTGGTATGGGTTGTCTCCACAGCTTGGTCTCCACAAACGCCAATATGGGGTAATACCTACCTCCCCCACTTCCATGCACTACCAGACATTGCCAGATGGGCACAGCTTGAGATAAAAACTCTTAAGGACATTGTTTCTGAGGGTGACAAAACGTATGAATCAATACGTCAAGAAATCAACCCCCACCCAGATATGTTATTTCAGTACTTACAAGTACGACATGCTTTTCAGGTACAATTTCCCGTGAGACCTGTAGATCTAGAGGTGACAACACTTGAAACTTATTTATATAAACCGGACCTGACAAAACCTTTATCCTGGTTATACACTATACTATCTACTGCGGGTCCCTCTGCCCTTGAGAGAGTTAGGGACAAATGGCAAAGGGATATCCTTGAGCTGGATGAAGAAAAGTGGAAAGATGCAGTGAAGCTTTTAACGGAACTATCCATCTCTATGAGGGATAAGTTCATACAAATAAAATTCCTGAACAGAGTCTACTTAACCCCTTATCGAGTGGCAAAAATTTATGAAACAGTCTCAGATCAATGCCCTAAGTGTAGAGTAGAAATACTGTAGGTACTATGTTTCACTTGTTCTGGTCCTGTCCGGTAATCCAGAGATTTTGGGGTGAAGTACTCCAATACATAAATTAAAAACTTGCATTACCAAACATTCACTCACCAGAACTCTGTCTGTTTAATAGGAGATTTACAGCTCCACTCCTACTCTAGAGTTTGTTATCTACAACTCCTATATTATGCCAAAAAAGCCATATTAATGCATTGGAAATCTCTTAATCCCCCTACATTACAGTATTGGCAAAAGCTGATAAAGGACTCCCTTTCAAATCAGAAACTGACATACCTGGCTAGAGGTTGCCCTGGAAAATTTTAAGCTATCTGGGGTACCTGGTTAAATACACAAACTGTTTAAGCACATCTAAACTTATATAATGTATACTGCAAATTGTACCTCTGTCTAACCTCCCCTCCCTCCCTCTTTTCTTTCTTCCTTTCTTCTGTCGTTGTTGGTTTTGTAAATTTTTTTTAAATAAAAACTTTTTTTTAAAAAACATACCCAGGAACATAGCAAGGCAATTACTATAATTGGGCACCTTTAAATAATTGAACTTGGAGTCAAAACGGCGCAGGCGCATGACGTCAGCGTGCCGCAGACGTCACGGTGTAGTGGCGCCACTACCCATGGCCATGGTGGTCGCCATTGTGGGAGCAACGCTGGCAGGAGACAACGCGGTGCCTGGAGCTGCAGGTAAGACTCTGGGCGGCGCAATCTTGACACATCCAAAACTGTACCCTTTTGCTTGTTCAGAGCCCTCGCTTGGCTCCTCTCTTATTAAGACCTGTCAACATCCGATTAGCTGAGGGCTCCTCCTGAGGTGAAAGGCTTCTGTTAGAGACAGAAGCAAGAGCTGAGACCAGGGAGCCTAGCATCAGTTCTGGATTTAGGGTGCCGAATGACAGGGTCACTGACTATGCATCTGACATGTGTGAACTCAGTCAGAGGAAGAAAGCATTTTAAGGGTTGTGGATAAAAACTGTCAAAGTGCAATAAATTATTATTGTCGGTAGCTTTCCTATATAAGTTTGTTATAAGTGTGAAATATTTTCTTGTGATCTGCACATCAAGGTAGTGTAATATAGTCTTATAAAACTCAATGGTATATTTTAGTGTGGCCAATCTTCCATTGAGGTAAGGAAAAAAATCAGTGAGAGTATTCTGTGGACCATCTCAAATCAATAACAGATTGTATATGTACCTTAAATATAAAATACAGTTTGACTTGTATAGAGGCTTTTAATAGATATATTCCACCTCACAATGAGCCATGTACAGATTGGCATATGTGGGGGCAACATTACTGCTCACAGCTGTGCCTATATGCTGTCTGTAGTAATTGTCACCTAATAGAAAGTAATTCAGGAGGATCACAATTTCTAGATCTGACAAATTTTGTTTGTGTCAGGGTAGGCCTTGTAGGTGCCCTAGGGGAGTAGTAGGGACCAAGGAGGAAGCTTAGGGGTTTAAGGTCCAATAGCACGGTACAGGCAAGGATTAGGCAGGAATCAAGGTCAAAGTCCAGGCAAGGTTTATATTGGCAGGCAGCAAAACAATACAAAGTCCAGGCAAGGTCAAAAATACAGGAAACAGGAACAAACTACACCCAGGAACAATAACAAGAGATTCCTATAATTCCTATAATTGGGCGCCATAATGGCGTCCAATGTGCCTTTAAGTAATCAAATTTGGTGCCAAAACGGAGCAGGCGCATTGTGGGAGCGACGCCGGAACAGAGAGGACGCGCCACCCGTAGCTGCAGGTAAGACTCCGGGCGGCGCAATCCTGACAGTACCCCCCCTCCTCACGGGGGGCCTCAGGACCACCAAGACTGGGACAGTGCAAAAACAAGGAACAATGGTTAATAATACATAGTAACATAGTTACAACAAGAAACAAACAGGAAAACAGGCAGGAACATGAACATTAAAGGGAATAGGCAGCGAATGCAGTAAATGAGACTCCTTGGAGACTATAAACAGCGGATGCTGTTGGGGAAAGTCCACTGGAGCTGTTGGCTGCAAAGGCTGCAGGGAAAGTCCCTCTGGAACAGTAGGTCACAGAGACTGCTGGGGAAGCCCCTCTGGAGCTGTGGGCAGCTGAGGCTGCTGCGGAAGCCCCTCAGGAGCAGAAGGCTGTGGACACCGCTGAAGACCTAGTTGCTGAGGGTTGGCTGGTCCAGGGGTAGAAACCAGCAGGGAAACAGGCAGCAGGAGTGGAACGACAATGAAGTAGGGATGCACCAAATCCAGGATTCAGTTCGGGATTCGGCCAGGATTCGGCCTTTTTCAGCAGGATTCGTACGAATCCTTCTGCCTGGCCGAACCGAATCCTAACTTGCATATGCAAATTAGGGCCAGGGAGGGAAATCACGTGACTTTTTGGCACAAAACAAGGAAGTAAAAAAATGTTTTCCCCTTCCCACCCATAACTTGCATATGCAAATTAGGGTTCGGATTTGGTTCGGTATTCGGACGAATCTTTCGGGGAGGATTTGGGGGTTCGGCCGAATCCAAAATAGTGGATTCGGTGCATCCCTACAATTAAGCAATGACTCTAGAAGGGAGAGATACTGAAGCTTGTTCCTCGCGAAGATGCTGTGGACTGCGGTGGACTGCGGAAAGGAATTTTCTTCAATCAGGGAAGCAGAGTTTTGGTGATTAGGGGTAGCATGAAGACAATGCCGTTGACAATATGAACTCCAATGGGAGACTTGGGAATGGGAAATCCCATTTTCATTAGCGAAAGCAATGTTCATGAAATTCACGGCAGAGCCGGAATCTAGAAAGGCTGATACTTGAACAGTCTTATGGGGGAGCCGGATCTGTAGAGGGAGAAGGAATTGGTGAGTTTTTGCTTGGATTCCAGGAGTGACACTAGCCACTTGCGATGTCCCAAGCTTACTCTGGGGGAACGGTTCTTTAGGCTTCACAGGACAAACTTTGACAAAGTGAGTATTCTCCCCACAATAAAGGCAAAGGCCTTCCGAGCGTCTTCTGAATTTCTCTTGCACAGAGAGACGGATGCGGCCCAACTGCATAGGTTCATCAGCAAGGAACACTGGAGGATTGGGAGATGAAGATACTGTAGCAGGAGGTACACTAGGAAACGAGGATCTTTGGAAACAAGGAACTGAAGGAGGTTGGAAATTCTTTGCACGGTCCTTATCTGTTTGGTGCTATCTAAGGCAAGTGTCCACTTTAATGGCCAAAGCCATGAGATCTTCCCAACCAGTAGGTAGCTCACGGGACACAAGATCTTCCTTCAGGCGGATAGAGAGACCATTGTAGAAAGCAGCATGGTAGGCTTTGTTGTTCCAACCTGTCTTGGCAATCAAAGTACGGAACTCAACGGCATAATCAGCCACCGTCCGATTCCCTTGGCGAATCTGCATTAACCGAGAGGAGGCAGACGGGACCCGACCGGGAGCGTCAAAAATAGTCTGTAACTCAGAAATAAAGGCATTAGCATTATCAATTAAGGGATCCTTCTTCTCCCACAGGGGTGAAGCCCACTCAAGAGCTTTTCCTGACAGACGGGTAATGATGTATCCCACCATGGCACGATCAGAAGAAAATTGACTGGGGAGCAGCGTGAACTGGATTTCACACTGGTTCAGGAATCCTCTACAGGCTTGAGGATCGCCACTGTAGAGAGGAGGCGCTGGGATACGTGGCTCGGAGGAATGGAAAGAAGACTCCGGAGGTCGAGTCAAAGCGGGTGAAAAGGCTGGTGGAGAAACTGACAACTTGTCCAATATGGCTGTTAGGGCTAAGCCAAAGCTAGACTGCTGTGCTTCATAGCTCTCCATGCGATCAGCCAAACCATGTAGCACTCGTCAATGTCTTGTGTAGCTTCCTCAGTGGGGTCCATGGCCCAATTATAATGTCAGGGTAGGCCTTGTAGGCGCCCTAGGGGAGTAGTAGGGACCAATCAAATGTGGTGCCAAAACGGCGCAGGTGCGTGACGTCAGCGCGCTGCAGCTTCGCAGCACCATGATGTCATTATGCTGGCGCCGCTACCCACGAGGACGCGCTGCCCGGAGCTGCAGGTAAGACTCCGGGCGGCACGATCCTTACAGTTTGTGGGATAGTGTAGTGAGTGGTGTCAAGCTAGTGTTTGATTGCTGCAATGCCTGCATTGTGTGGGATGGAAGTATATAAACCAGCATCATATACCTCCATCCCACAAAATGTTGGGAAAAAATGCCGCAGTGATGTTTCAAAAAGAGCTAACGCTTTGTGATGGAACTGCTTTCAGATAGGCTATTGTTTTTCCTCCTCAATATATGTCTCAGTGGGACTTGGATTTTGCCTATTCAGCACTATTCTTAAATCTGCCAGGGAGCTGCTATCAGCAGCACTATTGACTGATGAATTGTGGGGGAGAAGAAAACCCTTTCAGCTCAAAACCCCTCCTCCCGTAGCCCCCCCCCTCTCCCTGGCCTACCTTCCCCACTAGGCCGAAAGTCAAAATGTTTTCAGATTTTAACTTTGTGGCTTTCGGCACATGCACAGTAGAGCTGAACTGGCGAATGCTCCTTCTGTGCATGCTCTGCCAAATGCTGATGGATCCAGGAAGAAGACCACATGGAAGAAGATAGTGCCTGTGAACTCCATGGACAGGACGTGCACTGAGGGGTAAGTAGCAAGTTAGGGGCATTTGGGGGGGAGACAACAATGCTTTTTATTGCATATGAGGGTGTGTTTTTTGTTTTTTTTCCCCTCACATTCACAACACAAGTTCTAGTGAGCAGAGCAAACAATGGGCTACTACTCAGTTGTGGCCAATACTGGGAGCTGAGGTTCTGGTGAAAGAAAGCGAGATTGGCAACAATCTCAGCACAAAGCAGCGGGTATAGCAAAACATCTTGTCCACAGCGGGCTACATTGTGTTACCAGCCATTTCCTATAGCTCATAACACCCCCAGGCGGCTACATGTAGCGTCACTACTTTTATATACGAGTATTTGTGACGCCCTGTCTCGTGGCACCATGACGTCATTATGCTGGCGCCACTACCCACGTGACGGGCATGGGCGCCGCCATTGTGGGAGCGACACCGAAACAGAAAGGACGCGCTGCCCAGAGCTGCAGGTAAGACTCCGGGCGGGGTGATCCTTACAGTTTGTGGGATAGTGTAGTCAGTGGTGTCAAGCTAGTGTTTGATTGCTGCAATGCCTGCATTGTGTGGGATGGAAGTATATAAACCAGCATCATATACCTCCATCCCACAAAATGTTGGGAAAAAAATGCCGCAGTGATGTTTCAAAAAGAGCTAACGCTTTGTGATGGAACTGCTTTCAGATAGGCTATTGTTTTTCCTCCTCAATATATGTCACAGTGGGACTTGGATTTTCCCTATTCAGCACTATTCTTAAATCTGCCAGGGAGCTGCTATCTTGTTACATTCCCATTGTTCTATTGATCGGCTGTTGGGAGGGAAAGGGAGGGGTTACATAATTCTTACAGTGCTGATAAGAGTGACTGAAGTTAATCAGCGCACAAGTCACATGACTAAGGGCACCTGGGAAACTGACATGTCTATCCCCATGTCAGATCTGACAATCAAATATAAAAAAGGATTTTTTTTTTGAAAAATGGATTTCAGTGCAGAAGTCTGTTGGAATAGCACTATTGACTGATGAATTGTGAGGGAGAAGAAAACCCTTTCAGCTCAAAACCCCTCCTCCCATAGCCCCCCACCCCTCTCCCTGGCCTACCTTCCCCGCCGGGCCGAAAGTCAAAAAGTTTTTCAGCGCATGCACAGTAGAGCTGAACTTGCGAATGCTCCTTCTGTGCACGCTCTGCCAAACGCTGATGGATCCAGGAAGAAGACCACATGGAAGAAGACGGCGCCTGTGAACTCCATGGACAGGACCTGCACTCAGGCCCGGACTGGCAATCTGTGGGTTAGGGCAAATGCCAGATGGGCTGCTGTAAGGTGC
>CM044441.1:71497986-71525866 GCA_024363595.1 Xenopus borealis
GGTTATTTCTTTACTGCATGGCTTTAATTCAGGCTTTACATACAAACACACTCCTCCCCCTTTTGAATCCCTCTGTCCCTCCTAAAAAGGGTGTAACCAATTTAAATTCACAGTCCAGTCACATGTTTCATCCCACCAGGTCTCAGTGATACTAATTATATCATAATTTTTAGAGCATGCAATTAATTCTAGGTCTCCCATTTTACCTGATAAACTTCGTGCATTTGCCAGCATACAGCGGAGGTTATTACTTTTACTTTTTAAATGTGCATTACTTTGAGGGGAATTTTATGTTAAGTTAGTATTAGTCTGTTTTCCTTGTAACAGATGAACTTCCTTAGCTGGTAAACTGTATGCCCCCCTCACTCCTCCCCCATGACCCCTTACTAATCCCACTACCCCATCTACCCTAGCTTCCCCATAATTATTTCTCTCACCCACCCCCCACTTGCCTAGTTTAAACACTCCAACCTTTTGGCCATTCTTTCCCCTAGCACGGTGGACCCCCTTCCATTGAGGTGCAATCCGTCACGGCTGTATAGGTTGTACCCCAAGGAAAAATCAGCCCAGTGCTCTAGGAACCCAAACCCTTCCTTCCTACACCAAGACTTGAGCCACACATTTAGCAGAAATCAATGGCAGAGGACCCTTGAACCATTTGAAAATGTATATACCCTTCATAGTTTGGGCTTTTTCGTGGGTTTCACTCAAAAACTCAATCAATTCTAGTTTTTTTTTTCACTGAAAACCTGATCAATTCAAGTTCTTAGGTTGTTAACACCGAATTTTACTTTTGAGTTTCTTCTTATATTGCGAGTTTGTTTGAGTTAATTCGAGGTCTAAAATTTCTAAAATTCGAAATACAATTTTCCATAGCATCCATTAGGTGGAATTAATGAGAGACTTGGAATAGGGTGGGGCCTAAGAAGAAAATAAGTAACAAAAAGTATAAATAAAATTGCAGCTTCAAAGAACAGTAATATTTGGGTGCTGGGATAATTTGAAAGCTGGAAAAAGGCAGAAAAAGATAGCAAATAATGTGTAAACATTTTTTTTTACATTGAACATTCAAATACTTACATTCTATGATATACTAAAAGTTAACTTTAGTTGATGCTTTGCAGACTCTCTGATTGTCAGATGCTAGACAAAAGATTGGTATTATCAGCTTAAAATATCTCAAGCCACTAAAAATAGAAAATTACTGTAAAGCGCAAAAGAGGAGTACTCTTTTTGACTTCTGTTAATTTTTTGGGGGGTGGGTTAAGTTATAGTAAACTTTGATTTAAAATACATTAGTATTTGTCAGTATGTGTTCAGTACATCCCTGCAAAATAGTTTTTTTTTGTCTAATTAAAGACCAATTTTGTATTCCTAAAAATTCATATTCATTTACTAAATCACTCAATTTTCCATGTGCTTTAGCAGTAATGTTTTATGACACAAACTGTTGTAATATCTGTCACAATAAATGTGATTTAAGAAATGGATATAACGATTTTTTACAGTTATGTTGTAAATGTAGATTACAATGTGAAAGCTGATATGTTAACTAATATTACAATTTTATTTTCCTCTAATTTGGTCTTTTTCTAGGAAGTCTGCCTTACAGTTGAAAATGCAAAACAACGAAGTGCTAAAGCCTGCCAAGTACTTTTCGGAACTGGAAAAGAGTGTGTTACTGGCTCTGGTGGAAAAGTATAAGTATGTCCTAGAATGCAAGAAAAGTGATGCTCGGACTATTGCCCTAAAGCAGCGCACATGGCAGGCTTTAGCCCATGAATATAACTCCCAGCCTAGTGTTTCACTAAGGGATTTTAAGCAGCTGAAGAAATGCTGGGAAAATATCAAAGCTAGGACCAAAAAGATCATGGCCCATGAAAGAAGAGAAAAGGGGAAACTTTTTGGCCCTGAGTCTAATAGTCATCAAGCATTGAAAGAAAAGGTTGCAAGTATGATTCCCGAGCAACTTTATTTTGTACAAAACCAACCAGAGGAAGAAAGAGGATACAATCATGATACTTCCAACCAAGGTAATAAAACTAATTATCCGAGATAGATCCACTGCAGAGAAATGGCAGGGGAACTCTGTTTGAAGGCCAGAAGGGTGAGACTTGAGAAAATGGTCATTTGCTCAAGTGGAGGAGAAAATTAGCAATTGGTATTTATTGGCTTTTTAGTAATTTAGCTTTTTCTGTTCAGCAGCTGTTTTTAGTATTTCTGTAGTTATCTGGTTGATATGATGTTAGTTTCCCTATCAACAAGGCATTGGTCTGAATGAGAGACTGGAAAAAGTATAGAAGGGGGCCCGAATAGTAAGATAAGCAGTA
Organism: Xenopus borealis; assembly: GCA_024363595.1. Lineage (NCBI taxonomy): Eukaryota > Metazoa > Chordata > Amphibia > Anura > Pipidae > Xenopus > Xenopus borealis. The sequence goes on from CM044441.1 coordinate 71,500,317, forward strand.
CAAATTGACACTAAATATAAAATTGTAGCCTCAATGCATTAATGTCCCTGCTATTGAAAAGCTAATTGAAAGCTGTAAATAGATAAAAGATGAAGAAGAATAATAATGAAGACCGTTTTCAAGGTTTGAAGGAACAAGATATTCTGTAAAATACTAAAAGTTAACTTAAAGGTGAGGTACCCCTATAACTACATATAATGAGCTCTGTACAAGCACCAACCCTTACTATAACCTTTTTAACTTACAGATTAGCAAAAGTACTTTATGCAGGGGGTATATCTGTTCACTGGTCTTTTTTAATTATTAAAACAATAGTTACAATCTTCAGCACAAACCTTTTTATTTTGGTCATGTTGAACAAGGTGGTACGCTGACCCTTTAAATAATTTTTATAATGTTCCAAATATACTATCAGAGAGTTTTTTTAATTCTGTATTTCTCTATAGACAGCCACATGTCAATCTTCTCTTCCTGTGTAAGAATGAATATCATTGTATTATTTGTAGCATATCTATCAACTTCTTTATGTAAACAGTATTATTGCTGTTCAACAATCCATGTACATTTTTCCAGTGCAGGGTAAAATACACTACATTTAGTCTCACACGTGGTGGTTTTGTACACCCGTTGAGCGATTGCAAATATGGCCTGCATACCTGCCCAAATATGTAGTGACAGGCATGATTGAAACCCTCATGTCATCACATACCCATTCATAATCAGGTCCATAAAAATTTAAACAGAGACAACTTTTTTCTCATTTTGGTTCTGTACATTACCACAATTAATTTTAAATGAAACGGCCCAGATGCAGTTGAACTGCAGACATTCAGCTTTAATTCAGTGGGTTGAACAAAAAGATTGCATAAAAATATGAGGAAGGCTTTTTTTTAACACAATCACTTCATTTCAGGGGCTCAAAAGTACATAGTAAAATTGGTTTGAAAAAAGACAAAGTCCATCAAGTTCAACCCCTCCAAACACACACACACACACCCCTCCACTCTTTCACACAAACCGTATATGCCCATAGCTATACTAACTTTAGAGTTTAGTATAAGAATAGCCTTTGATATTATGTCTGTCCAAAAAAAATCATCCAAGCCCCTTTTAAAAGCATCAACAGAATCAGCCATCACAACATCACCCAGTAGTGCATTCCACAATCTCACTGTCCTCACTGTGAGGAACCACCTATGCTGCTTCAAATGAAAGTCCTTTTCTTCTAGTCTGAAGGGGTGGCCTCTGGTGCAGTGATCCTCTTTATGGGTAAAATGGTCCCCTGATATTTGTCTATAATGTCTTCTAATGTATTTGTAAAATATAATCATGTCCCTTCGCAAGTGCCTTTTTTCCAGAGAAAAAAACTCCAACCTGGACAGTCTACCCTCATAATTTGTCTTCCATCCTCCTTACCAGTTTAGTTGCACATCTCTGAACTCTCTCCAGCTCAGTTACATCCCTCCTAAGGAGTCCAAAACTGCACTGCATACATGCTTACTTGGGTTCTATAAAGAGGTATAATTATGTTTTCATCCCTTGAGTTTATGCCCTTTTTTTTATGCAGGACAGAACTTTAGTGCTTTAGTGGCTACAGAATGACACTGCCCAGAAGTAGACAACATGTTATCTATGAAAACCCCAAGGTCCTTCTCACTTAAGGAAACTCCCAACACACTGCCATTTAGTGTATGACTTGCATTTATATTATTTTTGCCACAGTGCATAACCTTGCATTTTTTTAACATTGAACCTTATTTTCCAGTTTGCTGCCCAGTTTCCCAACTTAGACAAATCACTCTGCAAGTGGCAGCATCTTGCATGGAACCTATAGTTCTGCACAATTTAGTGTCATCTGCAAAAATAGAACCCGTAATTTCAATGCCCACATCCAGGTCATTAATAAACAAGTTGGAAAGCAAGGGACCCAGTACAGAGCCCTGTGGTACCCCACTAACACTGGTCCAATTAGAAAATGTTACATTTACCATCACTCTTTGTAGTCTATCGTTTAGCCAGTTCTCTATCCAGGTACAAATACTATGTTCCAGGCCAACATTCCTTAATTTAACCAGTAACCTTCTGTGTGGCACTGTATCGAATGCTTTAGCAAAGTCTAAGTAAATCACATCCACAGCCATCCAGGAATCGAGGTCCCTGCTTACCTTCTCATATAAAGAAATTAAGCTAGTCTGGCAAGATCTATTATGCATAAAATCAGTCATCGGCATCAAGGGCCAATAAGGTCTTGAGCTGTAAAAGGGGCATAGAATCACGGGTGGTGGGGGATATTCTTCCACTTTATAGAGCACTTGTAAGGCCACATCTAGAATATGCCGTACAGTTTTGGTCTCCATCACTAAAACAGGACATTATTGTATTAGAGAGGGTACAGAGAAGGGCAACTAAGCTGGTTAAAGGTATGGAAAATCTTCGCTATGTGGAAAGACTGGCCAAATTGGGGATGTTCACGCTGGAGACGAGGAGCTTAAAGTGATACTGACACTAAAAAATTAATTTTAACATAAGAATGTACATTAATTGTTACCTATAGGTCACGTTGATCATTTTTTGCTGAAAGGTTTGTTTTTGTATATAACTGTTAGCTGAAACTTCTAAGCCTGACTCTTGACACTCTGACTTTGCCAACCTAACAGTCCCATCTCAGTCTGTTAGTTGCAGTTTCTAATGATAACAGATGCCTGCTGCACAAATATGGCAGCCCCCTCATACAGGAACATGGGGGATCAGACAGGTAATGTAACCGCATCATGCAAATACCTTATGGCAAAGTTAGAAGTAGCTTTCAAAGCCAATATTATAATAGATGTAAAAAAGAGTTTAATTTCAGGTGTCAGAATCTCTTTAAGGGGTGATATGATAACTATGTATAAATATATAAGGGGATCATATAATAATCTTTCTAATGCTTTATTCACCAGTAGGTTTCCAGCTGACACGAGGTCAGAAGAAAAGAGGTTCCGCCTAAATATTTGGAAGGGGTTTTGTTTACAGTGAGAGCTGTGAAGATGTGGAATTCTCTCCCTGAAATGGTTGTACAGGCTGATGCATTAGATAGCTTTAAAAAGGGGTTGGATGGCTTCTTAGCAAGTGAGGGAATACAGGGTTATGGATGAAAGCTCATTATACAAGTTGATCCAGGGACTAGTCAGATTGCCATTTTGGAGTCAGGAAGGAATTTTTTCCCCCTCTGAGGCAAATTGGAGAGGCTTCAGATGGGGTTTTTTTCCCTCCTCTGGATAAACTAGCAGTTAGGCAGGTAATAAAAAAAAAAAAGTTAAAAAGGTTGAACTTGATGGACGCGTGTCTTTTTTTTCAGCCTAACTTACTATGTTACATGCTGGAACAAACTCAGTATTGTTATTTGCTATGATGATCAGTATCCTATACTTTATTAATCCTTCGAAAAGCTTTCCTACCACCGACATCAGACTAACTGGCCTATTGTTTTGAAGCTGAAAATGGGATCCCTTTTTGAATAGCGGCACCACATCAGCAATTCGCCAGTCTCTCGGCACCATTCCAGGCCTCAATGAATCCTGAAAAATTAAGTAATTGGACAATTGACTCAAAGGATATTTCTTGTGCAGGTGTGGGCAGTTCTTTTGTTATGTCATTATCAGTTAAGCAGGTAAAAGCCCGGAGTTGATTTGAGCAGGGTCGGATTTAAAGAACCTGCACCCCTAGGCCCCTCCCACTCACTACTCGCACCCTACTCCCGCAACCTAATCCCCCAGCCTGATAGCAAACCCAATGTTTTCCCTACTTGTAAACCCAATCTCCCTGCTCGCTTGCAAACCTAATCCCCCCATCCACTCACAACCTAATCCCCAGCCAGCCCTCTCGGAAACCCAACCTTTTCCCTTCCATTTACACCCATCCCTGTCACTCTCGCCTCCCCTGTCGCCCAGTCGCAATCCACTGAATTGAGGACTGGGTGGGTGGGAGATTCAAACCATTGTCTAAATCTCCCGCCCAGTCCCCTGTAAAGATGCGGCTAGTGCATGCCGCCCCCTAAACTTTGCCGCGCTAGGCCTGAGCCTAGGTGGCCTGCCCACAAATCCGGGCCTGGATTTGAGGCGGGGGGTGCTTGTATGTGTAATTTTGCTGTGAACAGACAACATGCAGTCAAAGGAGATCTCCATTCAGGTGAAACAAGCTATCTTTGAGCTGCAAAAACAGAAAAACCCCATCCAAGAAATTGCTACAATATTAGGAGTGGCAAAAGCTACAGTTTGGTACATCCTGAGAAAGAAAAAGAGCACCAGTGACCTCAGCAACGCACAAAGACCTGGACATCCACAAAAGACAACAGTGGTGTATTATCTCAGAATCATTTCCATGGTGAAGAGAAACCCCTTCATAACACTCTCCAGGAGGTAGGTGTATTGATATCCAAGTCTACCATAAGAAAAAGACTGCATGAAAGTAAATACAGAGGGTGCACTGCAAGGTGCAAGCCACTCATAAGCCTCAAGAATACAAAGGCTAGATTGGACTTAACTAAAAAAACATATAAAAAAATCCAGCACAGTTCTGGAAAAACATTCTTTGGACAGATGAAACCAAGATCAACCTCTACCACAATGATGGCAAGAAAAAGTATAGAGAACAGCTCATGACCCAAAGCATACCACATCATCTGTAAAACAAGGCGGAGATGGAGGATTGGGCCTGCATGGCTGCCAGAAGCAGCCAAATGAATTCGGAGGTGTTCAGAGACATATTGTCTGCTTAAATCCAGCTAAATGCAGTTAAATTGATTAGGAGGCGTTGCATAATACAGACGACAATGTCCAAAAACATACAGCCAAAGCAACCCAGGAGTTTATTAATGCAAAGAAGTGGAATGTTATTGAATGGCCAAGTCAGTCACCTGATCTAAACCCAATTTAGCATGCATTTCATTTGTTGAATACTAAACTTCAGACTGAAAGGCTCACAACTGAAAGCTGCTGCAGTAAAGGCCTGGCAGAGCATTAAAAAGAGGAAACCCAGAATCTGGTAATGTCCATGAGTTCAAGACTTCAGGCTGTCATTGACGGCAGGGTTTAACTAAGTATTAGAAATTAACATTCATTTCATTTTCTGTTTTTTAATTTGTCCGATAACTTTTGAGCCCCTGAAAGTCTGCAGTTCAGTGCATCTGATTTGTTTCATTTAGTGGACCCGTCGCCCAGACACACAAATCTGTATAATAAAAGTCCTTTTCAAATTAAACATGAAATCTAATTTAAAATTTTTATTAAAGCATTCATAGCTGTTTTAATCTCATTTAAAAATCTCAGCTGTCAATTACATATTGTCTGCCACTCCTCTAGGCATAGAGGCGGGGCAGATAATTACTTTCACTTTCCATTCAGCACTTCCTAGATGTCACTGCTCTCCACACATTCCCCCAGTTCTCTTAACCATTTAATTGTGTAGCCAGGGCATGAGGATAGACATCGGGTCCCCCATTCTGGTGCACAAACAAGATTCTGAGATGATGCAAGGCTTGCCTTAAAAACAGTGTCCACAAAATGGCTCCTGTCTGCTTGTTATAATAATGACTTCCCAGACTGAAGGAAACAAGATTAAAATAATTTATATAGTGTAATTAATGTTCATTTGGCTGTACTAATGTGATAAAATATGATTTTGAATATTTTTATGTGGTGACGGGTCCACTTTAAAATTCATTGTGGTAATGTACAGATCAAAATTAGAAAAAAAGTTGTCTCTGTATAAATATTTATGGAACTAACTGTATGTCAATGGACACACCATAAAGTAGTGGGCCATATTGCAATTTTTCTTCAGAAGAAGAGATTGTGATGTAACATACCCTTAATGGCACATAAAACCTTCTCATAGTTTGATGTAGAGTTCATTCAAATACCTGACCCAAGGCTTTCTTAACCATTTTTCTGAGACTATGAATGATAACACAAAAACTTTTTTCACTCATGGTTAGTGGTTGGCTTAAGCCATTTATTATCAAACAACTGTGTCTACTCTTTACATCCTAATCATTACACAAACTACCCAAATGACCCTGATCAAAATTTGCATACCCCAGTTCTTAATACTGTGTATTGCCCCCTTTAACATCAATGATAGCTTGAAGTCTTTTGTGGTGGTTGTGGATGAGGCTCTTTATCTTCTCACATGGTAAATCCGCCCATTCTTCCTTGCAAAAAGCCTCCAGTTACTAAAAATTATTGGGCTGTCTTGTGTGAACTGCACGTTTGAGGTCTCCCCAGAGTGGCTCAATGATATTGAGGTCAGGAGACTGAGATGGCCATTCCAGAACCTTCACTTTATTTTGCTGTAGCCAATTACAGCTTGACTTGGCCTTGTGTTTTGGATCATTGTCATGTTGGAATGTCCAAGTATGTCCTATGCACAGCTTTCGGCCTGATGAGTACAAAACCCAGTATTTTCTCCTCCAGTATTTTTTGTATTTCACCTGAAGTTATTTGTGGGTTATTCTTTGCATCCCAAAAAATGTTCTGGCAGTTGTGGCTGAAATTTTTGTTCGTCTACCTGACCGTGGTTTATTTTCAACAGAACCCCTAATTTTCCACTTTGAACACTGCTGATTGGCATTCTCAATTCCTTTGATATTTTCTTATATCCCTTTCCTATTTTATAGAGTTCAACTATCTTTTCCTGCAGATCCTTTGACAATTCTTTTGGTTTCCCCATGAATTTGAACCCAAAAAACATAAGTGCAGCACTGAATGTAAGATGTAAGGGTCTGTCAGGAGTCCAGAAAGTCATTGACCTTTTATACACACCCACTAATTACAAGCAAACCGCTCACACGTGAAGATGGTTAACTTTAATAGCCATTCTAAAGCTCTCCATAGACGCAACGCTCTTTCCCTGCCAAACGACCGATCTTAGCGAAGTCCGACCAATCTGTCAAATTATCGTGCGGTTAGTGGGATACAAATGATCATACATCTTACGATTTTTCGTCCGACATTGGTCTGAAGATTGATCGGCCAGGTTAAAAAATCTTTATCGGTCCCCAGGCAATCTACCTATGTTTGCAGGGCAAGCAGGCTGCGATCCTTCAGTTTTGCTGGCAATATCGCCTGAAATGGTGTTTTTAGTTGATGGACACATCAGACATTTAAACGATCGTTTTGAGACAATCGTGGTCTCACGATAACCATTGGATCTTTCAAAAATCTTTGTCTATGACCAGCTTTACCCATGTTGTGTGCATTTTATCAGGGCAAATCACCACCATAATGAACTTATTGCACCAGCCTAAAATTTCAGCTTCTCAATAGCAGCAATTATCCAGGACTTCAAGCTTATCACAGGGGGTCAACATCTTGGAAAGTGTCTGCGACACTCTCATGTTCAGTTGGCTATGAGCAGCTTCTGAGGTTAGGGGTTGTTGCAAATTATCAAGCAGAAAATGAGGTAGTATGTAATATAATCTGATGCTACAATGCAGATCATTAAATGCTGATGCTAGTTGCACTGGTTTCTGAGCTGTTGTGGTAATTATCTGTATTAATTACTACTCAGCCTTATTTTGTGACATTTTTATTCTGTGTACTATATATTTTGATTCCATCCCTAAGTTCAGTAAGTGACCACAGCACAGAGCATGTGCAGTGACTCGTTAGAAAAGAAGATGGGGTGTTTTCACTGGTACAGGTCTTCACAGCTAAAGAGATGGCATACACGCCCATAACATAATGTACATAATTTCTAACCTACTTTTTTAGTTAAGCTTTAGTCTTTTTTACATCTGTATAAAAAGACTAGTATAAGTTTTTATCTACCAGAAATTTTTGTCCAGCATCTGCAAAAAAATTACTGTTTTAATGAGGTATTTTCATCCTATAGGTTTGAAAATAGCCAGGAGTGACATTTCACCCTTTTTTTAATGGTCATTTCAGATTGCATTCATAAAAGGGTAAAGACAGCGCAGCCCAGCCATGGGGAACTGCTCACCTCTTTACTTGCTTATATACATTTCTGTTCTCACCCTTTCTGATGGCAATGTCCTTTAAAGGAGGCATATAGGATACATTTTAAAAAAAACAACAAATTTTGTAGGCAATGATGTATACTATATGATGATAGTTTTACTATTGTCTGTAAATTAATATTAGTTAAAAATTGGACCCTTTACTTGAACTCCATAAAGAGGCTCACTGGTCCGTGCCAAAGTTTTTAATTATATCCATCTAGTAGGTTTTTTTGCAGAAATTTTCAGTAAAGTAATACAAAATTTTAAAGCACATTCCTTCTGTATCTAAAAGAGTTTAATGCACAGACAGGTTCATGTTTTTTACATCTCCTTTACAATCTTATACAAGTGAATAAAGTGTTGTGGAGTCCAGGGGCTGTGAACTGTAGAGAACACTTTTCACTCTATGAAAAATATACCTTTAAACCCTATTGTATCAATACTTATGTTATGTAAAATGTGCTATATAACTCAATGGCACACAGTTTAATAGTTCTCATGGGGCAATCTTTGGTTGTTGCTTAGCCCTCTAGATATTTTACTCATGTGTAGCAAAACCTATGAAATCATGGCATATGCCATTGGCTTAAATGGCAGCTCCAAAGGATACTATGTAGTTATTAAGACAGTTTTTCATAATGAAGCTGGAGCACTGTTATCCCAATTAGCAGTCCATGAGTTGGTTACAATGGAATCCCATTCATTATTTCCAGTAATCAAATTATAGAATGCTTCCTTGTTTTAAACGAGCAAGGGCCTGGGTTATGCTAGTTTAAATAAAGACAGTCATTTACATTCTATATTGATTTTAAAATTAGAATTGGTTAACAAAATATATTCCTAATTGTATTTAAAATTAATGGCATTAAAACTGAGGTAGCAGTATCCTGTATATTATTAAAGGAGAAGGAAAGGCATAATGACTTAGTGGTTGCAGAGGTGATAGCCATCCTCCAGTGATTATAGTTGCTTACCTGAGACCCCAGGCTGGTGTTCTCTTTGCTGAAAACTGCATCAACCTGCAGAAACAATCACTTGAATGCTTTCTCATAAATAAATAGAGGGCTCAGTAAGTTGAACTGTCTGGCTCTACCACTTAATTTTTTATCTTAAATGGTAAACAGCATAACATTTTATTGATTAGCTGTGTGTATTTTTCTGCATTAGAAATGGACTGCAAAAGAGTTAATCTGTTGGATCTGGAAGTACTTATTGATGAACAAGGCAAAATTCAGACCAAGCCTTTCAGGAAAGTGCCTGAAACAAATTCATTATGCGATGATGGCTCACCTCCCCAGTCAATAGACAAAGGTAATTCTAAATATTTGTTGTATTTGTATGTATTGATTGCTGGAGTACTACAAAACTATGGGGCTATATTATATTTGTAAAGGTTTTTATACCCCTTGTTCAGCAAAAACATTTCAACATTTATTGTACATACATTTTGGCTATTCTAATCTCAAAAAATTATCTATTGTGAATTTTGTTTCTTGAGCTAAATAGGAAAATTGAAGTTACTACCTGTTGCAAAGCAGATGGTTACATAACCAATGTATGGATATCTGTCAAAACAGTCACACCAAAGGTGGGAAGGGTATTTGTTTATTTGTTTTGTAAGTAATTGTTATTAAAGTTCCTAAACCTGACTGTTTTGCCAACCTGACTGCCCCATCTTAACCTGTCGAGTTTCTAGTGCTAGTGGACTACTTCAGCACAAATATGGCAGCCCCTTCAGAGAGGAACAGGGTAGTAAGAAAGGTAATGTAAAAGGATCAGGCAAATGCTTTTATGGCAAAATTATAAATTGCATTCAAAGACAATACTATGATAGATATTAAAAAAGGTTATTTTCTGATGTCAGTATCTCTTTAAGTTAAGTCCAATGGTTTGGTTAAATGTATTACGAGTAATAACTGGAAAATTTTATATAGCAATAATGCTCAAATAATACTCAAATTATCCATTTAGAAAGAAAATATCTAATCTACTTCCTTCTGCATGTGGCTCTCGTTGCAGTGACTGTTAGGATTTTTTGTTCCACTATTTTTACTAGATAATCGCTGTATTCTTCTTTTCTCCCCTTGGCTTGTCTAGTGGTCTTTGCTATCTTATGTTCAAAGTGGGGATGCACCAAATCCACTTGAAGATTCGGTCGAATCCTAGCTGAAAGATTCATCTGAATATCAAATCCAAATTTAAATAGTAAAAAACACACCCATCAACCTATTACTTTTATTAACCTACCTAACTGCTAGTTCATCCAGAGGAAGTAAAAAAAAAAAAAGCCTTAGAGGGGGAAAAAATTCCGTCTTGACTCCAAAATGACAATCGGACTAGTCCCTGGATCAACTTGTTCTATGAGCCATCTTCCAAAACCCAATATTCCCTCACTTGCTAAAAAGCCATTCAACCCCTTTTTAAAGCTATCTAATGTATCAGCCTGTACAACTGATTCAGGGAGAGAATTCCACATCTTCACAGCTCTCACTGTAAAAAACCCCTTCTGAATATTTAGGCGAACTTTTCTTCTAATCGAAATGGGTGACCTTGTGTCAGCTGGAAAGACCTACTCGTAAATAAAGCATTATAGAGTTTGTATTATATGATCCCCTTATATATTTTACCAGTCAAATTCCCCTTCTCTGTGCCCTCTCTAATTCAATAATGTCCTGTTTGAGACAAAAACTGAAGACCAAAAAGTGGAAGAATGACCCCCTCCTCCCGCGAATCTATGCTCCCTTTTTTTATTTCAATAATTTTTCTCTTTTTCTTTTGTTTGTTGTCTTTAACATCTCAGTGTACATTACATGCATACTTGAAAGGATATTCCCATGTATTGGTACCATTCACAAATGTTTTGATGCCAGTCGATATTTGAATTTGAGTAGGTTCCGTAATTGTATCACGGTGTAAGTTAGTGGAGATACAATTCTGTAGGTTTTTATGTCCGGCTCTGGGTTCCACAATAAGCTTTCTAAAGAAAATGGTTTTACCAAGCTTGCATCCAAGCTTACCCACAAAGGTGCTTGGACTCCTCCATGTATCGGGGTAATTTGGGCGTAACATGCTGCTCTGTAGTAATGGAGTAGCATTGGCATTCCTCGTCTTATGGAGAAAATTTTTCTTTTGATCCTTGATCCTTTTGTTGCCCCAAACAAAGGTCATGAGTGATTGTTGAAAACTTTTATCAGATCCTTTCTTAGGATGGCAATGGGCAGATTTCTAAAATAGTACAGCAACCTAGGTAATGTCATCATTTTAATACAGTTTATTTTCACTATCCACAAAATCTGTTTCGTCCTCCACTCCTGCAGTTCCTGTCCCAGTCCCTTATAAAGTTGAGGGTAGTTACATTTCTACATAGTTTCTAATGTGGGTATAAGGTGCATACCTAGGTATGACCGATATCTCTCCCTTATCTGGAACTTGAAATTAAGCTTTATAAGTTTAATGGTATTCTTGGGTATTCCGCAGGGCAAGAATTTGCTCATGTCTTTGTTTAGCTTTAGTCCTGAAACCTTTGTGAACTCTTGAATAATCTGAAGAAGGTTAAGGGTAGGGGCAGACGAGCATATTCGGGGAGATTTTAGTCTACTAATGCACTCGCAGTGCTTTGATTTCCGAAGCTGCCCGAAGTTGCCTCATGAGGAACCTCGGACGACTTCAGAAATCGAAGTGCATTAGCGCAGGTGATAATTCATTACAGCAGAGGAAAGGCAGTTTGGGGAGATTGTTGCTCAACAGAAAAGGAGATTAGTCACCAGGCGACTAAATCTGCCCATCTGCCCCTACCCTAAAGGTTGTGTAACAGTAAGTCATCAGAGAAAAGAGATACCTTGTGTTCTGTATCTGCAATGGTATAGCCTTTAATATTCTGATTATTCCTAATAGCCACAGCCAACGACTGCATTGCGATGGTGAAAAGGGCTGGAGACGGTGGGCACCCCTGTCTTGTGACCTTTTTTATCGCTATAGTTTGGTAAGAAGAAGTAGGGAGTTTCAGGGTAGCTGATTGGTTAGAATAATAAATTGAGATTATTGTAGGGAAGGGTTCACCTGTCCCCATTAAACCAAGAATTGCTTTGAGGTACTCCCAGTCAAGGGAGTCAAATGCCTTTTCTATATCCAAGGCAAGGACGCCCAGTTGTGTTTTGGTAGATTTAGCGTGTTGTATAATGTTAAAGGGGAGGTTCACCTTCAGAATAAAGTTAGTCAATCAATTCATGGGCATATATTATTCATTCTACTAATATACATTAATTAGCAAAAATAAAGGATTACATAGTTAAATACCCTGAAAGACAAGACTCCACCGAACTAAAAGCTTCAGACAGTCTCTTTGAGAAGGGTTCTCAGACACCACTCCACTGTCCTCCCCCCCCTCCCTTCAGTAAAATTTTGTCTTCGCTACTATGGACTGCAGCTGCTTCTATTGGTTTGTTTAAAGACTCCTGCACATCATAAGGTCTCCCCTCACAAATGCTGGGCGAGGGAGGGGAAGCCAAAGCCCATTACTCCCATATTTATACGAATGTGTCATTGATCCTGTGGCCTTCAGAAGACCAATGAGCTTTAAGAATACTATATTTACCACCAGTGTTTAATATTTAATACATGGCCTTCGTTCTACCCACTTTGCAAAAAAAAAAAAAGTGGTATTTATATAAATGGCCTGCAGGTGGCACTGTGCATACACAGGACTTTCTGTACAGCTTGAAAGTGAAAGTAAGACAGTCTCTTTGAGAAGGGTTCTCAGACACCACTCCACTGTCCTTCCCCCTCCCTTCAGTAAAATTTTGTCTTCGCTACTATGGACTGCAGCTGCTTCAAGACTCCTGCACATCGTAAAGTCTCCCCTCACAAATGCTGGGGGAGGGAGGGGAAGCCAAAGCCCACTACTCCCATATATATAAGAGTGCGTCATTGATCCTGTGGCCTTCAGAAGACCAATGAGCTTTAAGAATACTATATTTACCACCCATGTTTAATATTTAATACATGGCCTTCCTTCTACCCACTTTGCAAAAAAAAAAAAGCTGTGGTGTTTATACAAATGGCCTGCAGGTGGCACTGTGCATACACAGGACTTTCTGTACAGCTTGAAAGTGAAAGTAAGACTTACTGCTGTTATGTAATGGCTGCATGAACCTGCTAATAAAGCACCGTTATACTCTCCTCATCCTCGGCTACCAAACACAACAAAAGCGGTGTTTCTATCAAAGCTTTTTGCTTCCGGGTGCACTAACAGTGCAAGTCGTTGTCCCAGCGTGGAAGCATTAACTGAGTGGGAAGAGACGACTGACTGTAGTCCTCTGCGTGAGCAGGCAACGGACCCTTTTTAATACCGGGGGTTGTTTGGGAGAATGGGTACTGGATGTGTTAGTTTATTACACTAATTAGCGATGGCTATTTGCACAGACTCTTATTTCTATCCAGCCTGCTTGCGTGAGCCTTACAATCTGGGGCCCGGTATGGATAGCCTGCGTGTATAGCGCCTTCTGAGCATTCCCTTGCTCTATAGAGAGCGGCTCCTTCTGCTAGCCAATCAGAGGCTAGTAAGGGAAAATCTTAGTCTGTGACGCTCCATCATAACTGCCCCCTTGAAAACTTTCTCCTAAGCCTGTGTGAGAACAGCAGCTTTTCAAGTGAGTTTTAAACTGTACAGTTGGTAAAATAGGTACACAATTACTGTGAAAAATAGTTCGGAAAATCGTTCTTAGCAGACTATAATCTTTTGCTGTTTGGATAGCAGTGAAGAAAAGTGAACAACCCCTTTAAGGATCTTCCTTACTTTATCTCCAGCTTGTCTAAAGCTGTCTGTATTATGTCTGGCAGAAGCGATGATATTCTCCGTGCTAAGATACTGGTTAGTATTTTTAAGTCTATGTTCAGTTGAGAGAGAGGTCTGTAGTGCTTTGGTTGTAGGGGATCCTTCTTCAATTTCGGAACTAAAGTGATGTGAGCTGATAGCAGTTCCCTAGGGATAGGTTTACCCTCTGCTATATGATCGAACAGAGATTTCAAATGTGGGATTATTATATCTGCGAACACTTTATAGTACTTAGCTGAAAGGCCATCAGGGCCCAGAGCCTTTGCTACTTTGAGATTCTGAATCACATAAGCGATATCTTCCACTGTTATTGCACCATTTTGCATATCTATCCCTGACTGAGATAATGTAGGTTCAGGGTACTGGGAGAGAAAGTTCTGTATATTGTGATTGTTTGGTTTGTGTATGCAATTTCCTATATAATTCCAGAAATGTGCCTCGAATCCCTTCAGGGTTATAGGTAATGATGCCTAAAGGTGTCTTGATACGAGGTATCTGATTGATCTGTGATTTAGTTCTTAATAAGTTAGCTAAAAAGTGTTCTGAGGAAGTTTTGAGATGCCACGAAAAGTGTAAAGTGTGATCCTGATGTGTATGCAGACATGATGAATGTTATTATTTTTTAACATGGACTATTAAAGTTTATATATTTTAAGTCGCTGCCTCTGGTGCTCCGTCAGTTGCTGTTTCACCTTGTGTTGTAACTTTAGGACAATGTCCCTAGGTGTGTTTTTGGCACGAGGTCTGGCTAGTGCCCTATGTATCCTCACTATCTGTAGTCTCTCCAGCAGTCTCTGGGAGTATGGGTGTAAAGAGCTTCAGTGAGAATTGCTCTAAGGGTAAGGCCAGACAGGAAGATTCGGGGAGATTCGTCGCCTAGCGACTAATCTCCCCGAACTGCTTCCCCCTGCCTTCTAGCTGCTTGATGAATAATCGCCTGCGCCTATTCACACGCGGTGCTGCGCTTTCCTGAAATTGCTGGAAATTGCCTAAGGAGGCAACTTCGACTTCGGAAAACGCAGTGCCGCATGTGAATAGGCACAGGTGATTATTCATTAATCAGCTGGAAGCCAGGGGGAAGCGGTTCGGGGATATTAGTCGCCCCAAAGAAGAGGCAATTAGTCGCCAGGCGACAAATCTCCCCGAATCTTCTCGTCTGGCCTTGCCCTAAATCTGTTTCTGTCTCGGGGACCCCACGTAGGCGAATATTTACCCTTCGGGGAATGTTTTTGAGGGTCTATTTTTGAGATCCCTTAACAAGCCTTCAAATTATTTGCTCACCACTGATGTCAAACTAACTGGCCTATAATTGACTGAGATTGTAATCGTAATACCTTTTTAAATATTAGAATTACATCATCTTTTATCCAGTCCAGAGGTATTACACCAGATGAAAGTGAATCTTAGCAAATCAGAAATCGGGGCCAGGCTAAGATTGAACCATGCTCTCTTAGAACCTGGGGTTGTATGCCATCTGGCCCTGGTACCTTGTTTACATTAATTTTTATTATGAGTCAGCCACTAACTAGACTGAGCTGAGCCATCAGTGCAGCTATGAAGTGAGCCTAGGAACTCTGACTCCAAAAAGAACTGATTTAGCACATTTGCCTTTTCTGTATCTATTACAACGATACTGGTATGATTATGGTTGTAATAGATACAGAACCCACATCTTTTTACTAATATACCTGAAAACTTTTTGGAGCTAGTCTTAGACTCTGCTCTGATGCGCTCCTCATTTTCTATATTTGCTTTCTGGATAGCTGTTTTACATTTATTATTATGTTTATAGTAATTAAATGCAGCTTATGTTCCCCACATACTTCTCTTCTTTCCTATTAACCCTTTACTTCCATATTAAGCGAATATGTTGGTTCTTGGTGCTTCTGCATTTACTCCTTAAAGGAATACATTGAGAACAGCAATGATGTAAAAATGAAGTTTTTAGCAGAAAACAGCGACAGTGACATATAAGCCTGGTATTCTGCCAATATCCCAAATTAGTAAAATAGAATATGAATGTAAATTGCTAAATTTCACAGACCCCTCTGCATTCATTTACATCAATTATGGGGGTGGTAAAGAAGCTATACACTACAAAATGTGCACGTTTTTTTTAAAATTTTGTTTCATATAGCTTGTATTTAAAGGGTTCTTCACCTTCCAATCATGTTTTTCAGTTTGGTTATCTTCAGATTGATCACCAGATATAAAGAGTTTTTTTCTGTTGCTTTCTATTTACAGTTGTGCTCATAAGTTTACATCCCCTGGCAGAATTTATGATTTTGTAACCATTTTTAAGAGAATATGAATGATAACACAAAATGTTTTCTTTCACTCATTTTTAGTGGTTGGCTGAAGCCATTTTATTGATAGGAGGAGGGAGGTGGGTCTACAGGAGGGAGGGTTTTTTGCGCCACAGGGTTGAATTCTCTAAAGGAGAAGGAAAACCTTTAGGCGCAAAACCCCTCCCCCCCTTTGTTTTCTCCATGACTTAGAATCCAAAAAACATCAGTGCAGCACTGTATGAAAGATGCAAGGGTTTGTCAGGAGTCCAGAAAGTCACTGACCTTTTATACACACCCACTAATTACAAGCAAACAGATCACAAGTGAAGATGGTTACCTTTAATAGCCATTCTAACCCTTTTGTGTCAAGTTGTGTGCATGTTATCTGGCCAAATCACCCAGGTATTTAAACTTTTGATCCAGGGTCATTTGGGTAGTTTGTGTAGTGATTATGATTTTAAAAAAGAGTGAACACAGTTGTTTTACAATAAATGGCTTCACACAACCACGAGTGAAAGAAAAGTTTTTGTGTTATCATTCATATTCTCTGAAATATGGCTAAGAAATCATAAATTCTGCTAGGGTATGTAATTTTATGGGCTCAACTATGTTTTACCATGTTTCCAAAATTGAAGTTTAAAGATGTATAGTTCATATGTCTGGTGGTGAAAAAATGTAAATAAAAATGTAAACATCAATATTAGAATAACTGTCACAAATAGAAAGTAATTGAAAAAAAGAACTGTCTGAAAACATCTGTTCTGAAAAATGTTTGGAAGGTGAACAACCCCTTTAACACTCTAAATGGCAATATGCTTACAGACTTCATGCAAGCCCATCATGAAGGCTGAAGTGAGCCCTGAAATAAACAAATGGAGGAAGAATATTGGAAAATAATGGTCACTATTAGACTGCTGCCATACAGTACTTTTATTTTATATTGAAGTCTACCAATTATATTCTGTCTATGTTATCAAATATATTTTATGAACAATTTTAATTATGTCTTTATGTAAAATCCATCAGCTTTTTCTAATGGAGATTTGGAACTTCTCATTGATGAGCAAGGTAAAATCCAAGCAGAACCAATTCGGAAAGTGCCTGTCACAGAACCACAGTGCGCACAGGGCTCACCTTCAAGCTCCCTAAAAACAGGTAAAGAGAGAAGTTAAGACCCAGGGAGAAGTGAAAAAAAACTGAAAAGAAATAGGCAGAGTTTACTTTTTTGTGCATGCCTCAAAATATCTACATTCTGATTCTGGTGTATTTTAAACATCTAAAACAACAGACACATCCTTTAATGTAATCTTGTATGATTTGAATTTGTTTGTTTTGGATCCCTGGAATGCTGCTTTAGTTCTGGGATCACATTCAGCAATTAAAAGACAGTAGAATAAAATAAAACCATCTCTCCGTTGCCTTCTCCAGAGTCGTTGTGTCACACTAAGTGGCATTAAAAAAAGTTGCATTATGAGACTCCAACAGCTCTACTTGGCGTACAGTATGGAATATGAAGCCCAATGACAGATGGATCACATGGTGTGAAAAGACTTCCAGTTTTATCAAAGAAATCAATAAGCCTATATATTAAGACCAGCAAGAATGCAGGAGGCCTGCATTAAAGTATATTATTACTTTTCTGTAGTTCCATATAAGGGATGCAGGTGAATGCAGAAAGATTGATGAACATCCCTTTGTTTCTCCACATTGGGCTTAGCAAAACTTGGAGAAAACCAGTCTTTTCACACCATGTTATCCTATATCTAAATTCTGTATGTTCTGCATCAGTAAAATCATGGCAATATTACAAGTAAGGGTGGGAAGATGCACGGTATATAAACTTTTGTTTAGGGGGTTGTCAATACAGCATCACCCAAGGAAACTTGGGTTGTGTGTAGATGAGTGAAAAATGCATTTGTGGTATGATTATATGAAGTTGAACTACCCATTTTAGTATACATACTGCAGCATTATTGTAAACATTTTTTTTTTTGCTTCAAGAATCCTTTGTTGTTCCTGAAAGAGATGTGTATGAAGATCAAAATTCTATAGTCAACATGCACAGTTCTGAAAGCTCTCTTCATTCAACACCTATATTCCCATCCTCCAAGTTATCTGCTAACAGGACCTATGGCCGCAAACCATCACAAAATGGCATTTTTACAAAGATCCATGAAGAGCAACACCACCAGCAGATGTCTATCCTTCAGCTGCAGTTGATTCAGATGAATGAGGTGCATGTGGCAAAGGTACAGCAGATTGAGAGAGAATGTGAGATGGCTGAGGAGGAACATCGGATAAAGATGGAGATTCTGAATAAAAAGAAAATGTATTGGGAGAGAAAATTGCAGACAATCGCCAAGGAGTGGCCAGTAGCATCATTTAACAGGCCTTTTCCTAACTCTCCTTGACTCTGCTGCTGGCAAGAAAGCGTTTGATTCTTAGAACATCATTGTGCACAGTTTTTATAAACGTCTGCTAATGTGTTGAACATTCAGTAGGGCCACACACTGGCAACGGTTGCTTTGTAGGAAAATATAGAAACTGACAAGTGAAAAAACTGGGGGTAAAAATGTTTTAGGGCACTGCAAGAGCTGGTATTGGGAACAATGCTATTTGACTTTTAGTAGTATTTAAGAAAGAAAAAGCATCCAGCCTTCTTCTGTGACAGTGCTGCTTATGTTAAAATAAGCTGTACATTCACAAGCTAACTTTTTGTTTTCTTAACACTTATTTTACTGACATCAAGTTCACTTTTTATTGTTATTATTATTATTATTTTTGTATGTATATCAGTCCAAATGTTGGGTTTTATGTATTTGTTTTGTACATTGGTTGGGTAATATGTGGATAAACTTTATCCCTTTATTAAGCTAATAAGAATTGTGTGATTTGTAATTTGAGAAACCACTGAAAAAATGCAAGCCAAGTCACCAGCCAGGAGATTGTTTAAATATTGTTGTTGAATGACACCACTTTCGTAAAACTCGTAAAACCCTTCCACAACAATGTTTACATTATCCTCAGGTAAGTGTATGTGACACATCTACATAAGGTAAAAATGGTATTTGGTGTAATAGGCAAAAGGTCCTAAACCGTTGTTTATTTATATAGCATTACCTGATTTAAAAATTAGGGTTGCAGTGCAAAAGTCTAACTTTCTGATAATAAAACAAATTATATTTGCTGGCTTCTCGGGCCACATAGTAAATTGGTAAATCAGCTAAACATTTATAGACATTTCTGTTTCTGATTTTTGTCTTTTTCCAAGAGCCAACCTGTTAGTTTACAGTCTATACAAAGGGAAATGAACCCCTGAACTGGTTCTTAGCTTTTATCATAAAACCTCATCTTCAATTAATGCCCATGATTAGTTATTCCAGGATTGCATGAAATGTTTGCTTGCCGTGACCTTAGGTGTGATCTGAATGTTACAAGATTGGCAGCCTTGACATGACTCTGCTGAAGACTCCTAGGACTCCTACCACAACTGGTAGAAATTGGGGGAAAAGGCAAAATTAAATCAATGATTTTTTATTCTGACTAGTTTGTTTTTGTAAAGGAAGACAATTACATTTAAAATCACTGAAAATACATACTCTGCAATCTGTATAAAATGGTTTCCTTAAAGGACATGTAAACCCCCCCCACACACACACACATTTAATCCGTGAACAGCCTCTTTGATGTTTAGATAGCTGCCACTCTGATTGTTAAAATGTTAAGAGCAAGGATGCAGCATCCTCACTTAGAAATCCTTCTACTACTCTAACCCCCTCTCCCCCCCCCTCATGTGCATGCTCCGTTCTTCTCAGCTCAGATTACTAAACACACCCTCCAGTCTAACAGCCAATGGAGAGATAGCATTGCTGTTCCCATAGAAACTCTAACTGTCTGATCCTATTTTGTCCTCCTAACTACCTCTCCTGATGAGCTCAGCTTAACCATTACAGTGCTCAACCCTAGCAGAACTTTTTATCAAATTATGTTGTGCTTTTGTAAAACTACATTGCATGAACTTTTCATCATACTGTTTGCAGTTTCCAGTGTGATGATGGTGTGTCAGAAGGAAAATGTCCACCTGGTGAAAGCTCTTTTTTGTTTTAAGAAAATGTGATGGCGCAGGTAAATGGAGGGGTATATGCAGCACAAATTATGTGGCTTGGGTGGAACAGATATATCCAACTTACTTTATATACATGGTAGAAATATGGCTTTACATGTCCTTTAAAGGAAATTCAGCCCTGGGGAATTGAGGCCTTTAAAGGTAGCTTTGCAAAGATTGCAAATACAGTCATTGGGAAAACTGGAGCATCAAGTTTAGTTTCATGTTCTTTCTCTTTGATTAAGCTTTTCATTCATTATTCATTCATGAGGTGGGGAAATTTTCTCCCAACTCAATATGGGTGGCTGAAAGCATCATTGCTTTCTAGAGGTGTTGATAGATTATTTTCCCTGCACTAAATTTTGTCTCTCAAATTCTGTAACTACAAATACCAAGGCTTCACACCAAGTGCCTTTATACTGGTCATGCAACTCCAGGGTAATTTTTTTTTTAATATATATGTACATTTTTTTCTGTACAATTCATGAGTGATGGTTTTACAACTGTAAGATTACAATGTACATTAAATAATATGTTACAGTTGTAAGCATGTCAGTATGTGTCTGATTTGATTCCAAATGTATTAAGCATTTGGAGAATATGCTACGTTATAAGAGGACTTCTATCCCTTTTATCCAATGCAACTGTGATATAAAAGTGACTTGAAAATAAAGCAAATGTGAGGTGCAATAGATGTAATTGGTAAATTTATTTGTGTCAGTTTAAAGCGCAAAGCTTGTTGCCTAAACATTATAGAAACAACTTTAGTCTTTTAAAAAGTGCAGATTATCAAATCTATATTTAGTATAGGTTTTTATTTTCCAGATCAAAAATAGCAATTATTTGTAAGTGAAAATAATCACTTATTTATACACAAGTTTCTTTACACCATTAAGCAGTTTTAATTTTATTAAAGTGGTATGGTATTTTGGTAATCCCCCAATTAAAAAAGAATGGGTAAAAGCAAAAGGGAGAAAACTCTTATGTGCATCTTACCTGTGTGTTTTTGTGAATTTTATATTAAAGGACATGTCAATCCCCACAACAAAATCTAATCATTAAAATGCCTCATTACATTCTTTACATACCTCTTATTCCGGTCCTTGAAAAGCAAACAGCTCAGCTGCTTCATTCGTTGTTCTTCCTCCTGCTATCCTGCTTGTTCAGCCCCTCTCCCCCCTCCCTTCAGAATTGTCCTTGGCGCTTGGCGATCTGAATATGCGCTCTTAAAAGCAGAACATCCTGAACATGCGCAATAAAGAGGAATCGGCGTTCCGATAGAACTTGCAGCCACACCATCACTGAACCCTCTAAACACACCTCTCCAGTAGATTCACCAATCAACAGATGGCATTGGGGATTGCTGTAGTTAATTTATACTAACTCTCTGCTCCCTTGCTCCTTACACACATTCCTTCTTATGACTGCAGCAAGCGAGCAGAGCAGGAGAGTTTAACCATTTAACCACCTTCCCCAACCAGGATTTTTTTTCTAAGTAAGCTCAGCAAGTGAAAACAAGTTCAAATAAGTTTAAATAAAGTATTTTTAGTGAATAAACTGAATGAAAAGGTCAAGGGGGAGGCGCTATCAGCTCATGCCCATTTACAGCTGGAAGAATTTAATGCAGAGAAAATGGCTGCCTGGTGAACTATGCATATTGCCAGGAGCGAGGTAGCGGTGCGGGGCGCAGGAGGCGATTTCAGGAGCGCAATTGATGCGGTTTGGGTTGGGTTAAGTCGTTCTACCAAGACATAATAAAACATAAAAAAAGGTTGACATGTCCTTTAAGGATGCACCCAATCAAGGTTTTCCCTGTCTCCTGCTCTATTCTTCCTTCCCTATGCTCCCTGTGTGTGCCATACTCTGCCCATGTGTGACATACTCTGCCTGTTTGTGCCCTGCTCATACTCTGGCTCTGTGGAACATAAGCCTGGTATTTGTTCTGGGGTTTTTAAGCATTTGAAAATAAATTATTGTTTGTGACCCCTGAGGTGTTTAATCATGTGCGAGGGTGCTGTGTTATCCACAGGGGAAGAGGAGGCATATGGATGTAAGGGTATGACAACCTTTTTCACATACAGAGTGATAAGTGAGCTCCCTGCAGTGAGCACCAACCATTTGTTTTTTTTGGTGTGCTACCATAATTAATGTGGACATAGTCTTGTGGTAACATGGGTGTGGTTTAAAGTAGGTGTGGTTTGAAACAGGGAGTGGTCAACACTGGATTCCATTATCTGCCCTCCACTATGTAGGTCAGAAAAATTTCAGGCCTCAGAACCACAGAAGTTGAACAGCGCTGATCTATAGCAACTAGGGTTGCCACCTTTTTAAAATTATAATACCGGGGGGCGGGGGGCCAAAAGGGGGCGTCGTGACGGCAAAAGGGGCGTGTCGTGACGTCAAAGGGGGCGGAGCCACTCGAAGGATCGACTGAAGACGCGAGAAAGGTAAGTTTTTATTAGATTTCAGGCAAGGCAAGGGCCATTTTTAAGGGGGATTTCAAATTTACCGGCAGCTACATTGCCGGTAAATTTGCAATACCGGCCCCGGCCTTGGCTGGTGTTTTACCGGCTAGGCCGGTAAAATACCGGCTGGGTGGCAACCCTAATAGCAACCAATCCACAGGAAAGATTCATTGGTCATTTCTTTAAATGCAGAAGTCTTCTTGTTTACTATGGGTTACTTATCCTGAGCAAGTGCCTTGTGTTGCAAAAGTGGGACTATATTCTTTATTCGACCCTCTTCTGCTGAAGTCTCAATCACAATTTACTTTATTTGGACATTTTCAAATGCAGATTTTGTGCTACGTTTTGCTTACGTGCTTAAAATGATCTATACATAATTACTTTGTAGTTGAGTTTGGAATCAGAACTGTCCAATTAAGTTCCATATTTCCCACCGGTTTAACATTTGAGAACACTGTATTCTGTATATACAGTTGTAAATATCCATTGAAGAATCTTTTACCATTATGGGAATGTAGAAATATTCTGGGTATACAGGTATGGAATCCATTATCTGGAAACACTTTATCCAGAAAGTTCAGAATTATAGAATGGATATCTCATAGACTCCATTATAATCAAATAATCCAAATTTTGAAAAACTATTTCCTTTTTCTCTGTAATAATAAAAAAGTAGCTTGTACTTGATTCCAACTAGATATAATTAATCCTTATTGGAAGCAGAAACCGCTTATTGGGCTTATTTAATATTTACATGATTTTTTAGTAGATTTAAGGTATTGAGATCCAAATTACAGAAAGAACTGTTATCCGGAAAACCCCAGGTCCGGAGCATTGTGGATAACCCGTCCTATACCTGTATTACATATTTTAGAATTGTGATTAACTGTTGATATTTACAAATAGAGTGAAACCCAAAGTTGCGGGTGCGAGATAACGGCAAACCATTCAGGGAGATTAGTCGCCTCAAAGAAGCGGCGATTAGTTGCCAGGCGACTAATCTCCCTGAAATCGCCCAGTCTTTCCCAACCCTAAAACAGGAAAGGGCTATAAGAAAATATCAAAGGAATTGAGGAATTAGCAGTGTTCAAACTCTAATAAAGAAGAATAGGGGTTCTGTTGAAACCAAATCACGGTCAGGTAGACCAACTACAATTTCAGACACAACTGCCAGAAAAATTGTATGGGATGCAAGGAAAACCCCACAAATAACTTCAGGTGAAATACAGGACTCTGAAAAAATGTGGTGTGGCTGTTTCAAGATGCATAATAAGGAGGCACTTGAAGAAAGATGGGCTGCATGGTCGAGTTGCCAGAAGAAAGTCATTACTACACAAATGCCACAAAATATCCTGCTTACAATATGCCAAACAGCACAGAGACAAGCCTCAAACCTTCTGGCACAAATTCATTTGAAGTGATGAGACTAAAATTTTACTTTTTGGCCACAACCATAAACACTAAATTTGGAGAGGAGTCAACAAGGCCTATGTTGAAAGGTACACCATTCCTACTGTGAAACATGGTGGTGAATTGCTGATGTTTTGGGGATGTGTGAGCTAGAAAGGCAGAGGAAATTTGGTCAGAATTGATGGCAAATTTAATGCAGTAAGTTATCAAAAATTACTGGAGGAAAATTTGCACTCATCAGCCCGGAAGCTGCGCATGGGACGTACTTGAACATTCCAAAATCACAATGATCCAAAACACAAGGCCAAGTCGACCAAGTCATTGTCTACAGCAAAATAAAGTGAAGGTTCTGGAGTGGCCATGTCCGTCTCCTGACTTCAATATCATTGAGCCACAAAAACCTTCAAGCTGTCATTGATGTTAAAGGGGACAATACATTGTATTAAGAACTGGGGTATGTACATTTTGATCAGGGTCATTTGGGTAGTTTATGTTGTGATTATGTGATTATGTAAAAAGAGTAAACACAGTTGTTTGACAATAAATGGCTTCAGCCAACCTCTAACCATAAGTGAAAGAAAAGTTTTTGAATTTTCTGCCAGAGTATATAAACTTATGAGCACAACTGTTGCTGCAGGCTTCTGCACTCTGAGCTGTGTATAGAACTCTGCCTGCTTGATTCAGAAGCGCAAGGAACGGAGCAACAAGAACCTTGTAAGGACAGGGCTAGTGTTAAACCCTTCGTACTCCTAAGTACTCCTGCACTTGTGTCTCCCCTGCTGTCAAGACAGATGCCTATAATGTACACAGATTATTTTATAACAAGAAACACAAGTTTTGAATGTGGAGATTTATGACTTGTATAGATTAAATACTCACAGTTTTACTATAGTTTAGATTGCAAGGCCAAACACAGGGTATATACTCCCACAACATATCTTTTATAAAGTTAGAAATTTTTCACCAGCTTTTGGCCAATATTTGCCTTTTTCATAAACTATTAACTTTTTAAATATATAGTACTATGAGGCTGATATGTCATCTCTCCTTTCTAATCACATAAAACAAAGAATTAAGAACATATTAACAATTTTCTATGTTACCAGATATCGGAGGCAATGCTTAAAACTCCGAGACCCCCCCCCCCCGGAGGACTGGTCCAAATGGAGAGGCTTCAGATGTTTTTGTTTGTTTTGTTTTTTTACTTCCTCTGGATCAACTAGCAGTTAGGCAGGTTGTATATAGACTTAAAAGTTTGCACTTGATGGACTTGTGGCTTTTTTTCAACCTAACTTACTATGTTACTATGTAATAGTCCATAGGAAAGTGGATATCTCACACTAGATTTTGAAAAGTTCATTTTTCATTTCAAATAACCAAACTGCAAACATGGTAACATACAGTGGTGTGAAAAACTATTTGCCCCCTTCCTGATTTCTTATTCTTT
>CM044441.1:71553465-71575600 GCA_024363595.1 Xenopus borealis
TACTTGTTCTTGTGCTGTATGGTAGACAGCCCACTATTTTTATTAAGGTAGATCTCGTGAAGGGTGCCAGGTGTCGAGAGTAGATCCCAGGGTAACAAAGTCTGGCCACCCCTGCTCTAGAACTACAAACCATTAAGGGACATACATTCAGAGACATCATAAATGTTCTCTTATGAATACAAGAGAGCATTGTAAAGTACCCCTGCAAAAAGAGCTATTTTTAGTAGGAACCAGCATAGCTAGTTAAATCAATAAACAAGATTATCCAGTGGAGTATCCACAGACCCAGAGTCTCTACACTGGACTTTATGCTTAAGTTGAATTTGTAGCAAAATCTTGAACTTTATAAATTTGTATTTCATTTTACACTAAAATGTAAACTATTTATTGATGTAACATTAAGTCAATTCTTGTATAATTATGCCTCTGACTCCCTATTGCTAATGGCAACCTTGAAGCCTTGACTATATGCTGAAGAATATGAAGATTTGACTTTCTGGCGACTGAAGACATTACTGAAATATAATTCTGATAATATAACCTGGAATTTCAAGTACACTGTGGCCAACTGTCCCCATAGGCTGAAAAAAAAATATCTATGGTATTTTAACAACAAATTTGGAACTTGCTAGGATATAAAGATTTCCAGTCTGTGCATGACTAAAAGCTTAAAGGGCAAGGAAAGGCAAAACAATAAAATCCCATTTTTACTTTCTTTAATGAAAAATAAATATATCTCAAATATACTTTAATAAATGTGTAACATTTCCTGACTGTATTCAGGGAAATTCTCCCTTCATTTACTGCTGTGGATAGGAATTGTCAGACGGTCCCTAACTGCTGGGCAGGGAAACAATCATACTTATGAACAGCAGAGGGAGCCACCGCCTTACCAGTCATGCAGAACTCCAGTAGCCTGCAGTCGACAACTGTGTAGAGATTTGTGTAGTGTTTAGTAACAGTCCTCTTAAGGATCTGTTTAAATGCATTGTTTGTGTTTATTGCTATGCAGCACTGCTGACGCTAGAGGGCACCCTCTACATTGGTCCAGAGAGTATCCTAGGTTTCTATGGTCAGGACAGTTTCCCACGTGGAGCCAGCTAGGCAGTGCTACAAGCTGTTTGAATAAAGCATACAACCAAAACCTTCTGTCTGTGTGTGGGTCAGGATTCTACAATTTGTATCAGATTTTATTTTTGCCTTTACATTCCCTTAACTGTTTACAACTCCAGCTGCAGGGACAAAGATCATGGAGCCAGATTTAAACAGATAAACTTGGATTCTATTTGGAGGATTATTTTGCAGCAGCCACTGGTTCTGCAGAGTTGGAGAAAGTTTGTATTAAACAATATAAAAACTATAAAATCCACACTAGATTACATGACCACACAGGAACCAGTGCAGTCTGTATACTCTGATTATTAATCAGTCACTGGTACTATACCCCAGTGAAACTCAATAAGATCTTCCTGGATTAATCAGCAAATTGCTGGAGGGGTTGTGGTCAGCTAATGGAGCCTTTATAGGTGCTCCTAGGTGCACCCTATCCACATATCTCTTCACAGGAACAAAAACGGATAAATTTTATTTATAAGGCTGCTAGAGTAACCATTACCTCTAAATGGAAGGCCCCGGAACCCCCAACATTAGGGGAGGTAATTGTCCGATTGCGTGACATGAAAATGATGGAGGAAATGACCTCCAAACATAAAAGGAAGATGCCCCTATATCAGGGATCTGCAACCTCCAGCTGTTGAGGAACTACAAGTCCCACAATGCATTTGCTTTTATGAATCATGACAGACTCCTTCATTGCATTGTGGGACGTGTAGTTCCTTAACAGCTGGAGAGCCAAGGTTGCAGATCCCTGCCCTATATGATAAAATTTGGTCTAAGTGGGATTATTTAGTCTCAGGGATAGAAATTTCATTTTTGGTTAGCTGAATAGTATGCATGTGCGAATGGATAAAATGAATGTAATATGTAGGATGTAACATGAATAAAGTGAATAAAATTGGCTGTGTCGATTGAGTCACAGTGGCGGGAAATAATTTATGAAATGAGGTCAATAGAGTTAAGATGATTGTATAACTAAGTGCACAAATCTATTGAAAACACAGTGACCATAACATGAAAACAAACTGTCAATTCAACTGTTATAGTGATGTATGATTCTACAGTTTTCTTTTTGTACCTTCAGCTTGTCTTGATGCTTTAATATCATAACTTTCTGTAAATGCAAACAGTTATAATTTGTGATAAAAAAATGGCAAAATAAAATAAAATATAAGTTACAAAAAAATTGCAGTATAAAAGTAAAACTGCCAATATCTCAGAAATAATTAAAAATAGTGCTCTGGGAAGTTCAAGTTCACATTAATACATTTTGTTATATTTCCTTCAAGTTAAATCAATATTTTTTAAAATTTTATCTTTATTTGCATTTTCAGGGAAGGCTAAAACAGTACAAAATATTTTAGTCGTCATAAATTGGATCCATGTAACAAAAGGTGCTTTTACAAAATGACCCTGAGCATTCACAGAACACTGGATATTCAATGCAATAATTCTGAAGAAATAGGGTTCTGAGCCATTGGTTGCCTTAAAATAGAAATAGTAAAAAGTTTTCATACAAGTAAACAAAACTAGAATAAACCATATTGCCTTTATTCCCAAATAGAATCTTCAAGGTTACATTGTTATGTAAATGGAAGATACCAAAATGAGGGTGATTTGTGTTAGCAGTCAGCATTGTGACTTACCTATTTGGGACCCTTAAACTGTAGATAACAGCACCGTCAGGCCCCAGCATCCATCCAACCTTACCATGTACAGGTTTGGGATTTGTTATCCAGAAACCTGTTATCCAGATAGACTCCATTATAATCTCCAAATAACCCAAATTTAAAAAAATAATGTCCTTTTTCTCTGTAATAATAAAACAGTACCTTGTACTTGATCTAAGCTAAGCCAATTGGGTTTACCGTATTTAATGTTAACATGATTAGTCTTCTTAAGGTATGATGTATAAGGAAAGACCTGTTATCCTGAAATAATAATGGTTTCCATGCCTGATAATAAAAAAAACTATAGAGGAGGACACCATTATTGCTTTTTGGTGGAATATACCAAAAGCCATGATCATAGGCTAAACTTGGCCATACACAGGCTGGATGAAAGCTGATTTCAGATATAGCAGATTAATATATGCGCCCCAAAACGCCCAACTACTTATGTTGATTCCCACAGAATTCAGTAAGAACCATCCTGACGTGCAGATAGAATTGTTTTTTCTTCTGTGAAAAATAGCTAAAATCTTGCAAAAAATTGTTTTACCCTTTTAAAAGTTCGACCAGAAAAAGATTGGACTTTAAAGGAAAACTATACCCCCCGAACAATGTAGGTCTCTATAAAAACATATTGCATAAAGCAACTTGTATGTAAAACCCTGATTCATGTAAATAAACCATTTTCATAATAATATACTTTTTTAGTAGCATGTGCCATTGGGTAGTCATAAATAGAAAATTGCCATTTTAAAAAATAAGGACAGCCTCCTGGGATCGTATGATTCAATGGTGCACACAAACATACCAAACAAACTATAAAGTTAGGTCACATGAGCCAATTAACAGACAAGAGTTGTGTCTTTTGCTTCCACACTTCTTCCTGTTACAGTTAGAGCTGAAATATTTCTGGTCAGGTGATCTCTGAGGCAGCACACAGACCATCACAAAATGGTGGTTCAAGGCAAGAGATGTAAAAGGTCAATATTTACTTGAATATATATACCAGTTTGGTAAGATTCTTTAATATGTCACTTAATTTGATATAAACTGTTTCTTAAGTTTTCATTTTGGGGGTATAGTTTTCCTTTAATAAATACCCCCCCCCCCCTCAAAAAATATACACATACATAATAAAATGGTAATTTAGGTTGGGAAAATCATGCATTTCCATCAGATTCAACCTTTTGTCTAAATGAAATCTGCCTAACTCTAATTGATCAAAAGGATCCAATGAATACATACACAAGCAAGCAAGCAAGTAGTGGGTGCTGACCCCTCGCATCCCCCCCCCCAGCAGGCATTGATCTGGCAGACACATTAGAATGCATCCAAGTTTAAAGGGGTTGTCCACCTTTTGATGTACAGAGTGATATTCTGATACAAATTGCATTGGTTTTCTTTTTTTTTGGTTTCTGAGTTATTTAGGTTTTTCTTCAGCAGCTCTCCAGTCTGCAAGTTCACCAAAAATGTTGCTAGGGCCTAAATTCCCTTAGCAACCATACCCTGATTTAAATAAGAGACTGGAATATGAATAGGAGAGGCCTGACTAGAAAGAATAGTATTTAAAATCAGCATTAACAATAAATTTGTAGCTTTATAGAGCATTTGTTTTTAGATGGGGTCAGTGACCACCACTTTAATGAATTGCTAAAACTATATATTAGCCCACCACAGAAAATTCAGGATAAATTCAGTACAAATTCCTATAATCTACAATGACCCCAAAATCAAGACATTACAAATACAATGGAAATTTAATTTATGTTGCTCACAAAACATTATACAGGATAATTATTGTTCCAAAGGAGACATACGGAACATATATCAGGGCAAGAGAAGGATTAATATTATTGTAGTAGGAGAAACTTCAGAGACAGAACTAAACAGGGGATGCAGAATCACCGTAGATGAGATAAAAGTATTGCTTGGGGAGGAGGAAGTTGATAAAATAAGGAACAATTAGGCAGAAAGCATGTAATTGGCATTCCTTATAACAAGAGTGTGGGGGATAACAGCCCTGTTGAAGACATTCTATCCTCTCCTCTAGAACCCTCTAACATCTTTTCTCCGGGATGCTGGTTTAGCCCTCAAAGCTGAATTAACTGGCTGGAGGGAGGGACAAAAATCACTTCCAGTCAATCGGATCCCTAACTGTACGAGGCTTGAAACTTGAAGGACACAGCTTGCAGACACGATAGGTGACCCCTGCACCGGTTTCACTAGGAGAAAAGATATAGTTGCAGCCAGGTTTTTTTTCTCTTTAATTAGTTGTCAGAATGGTTTAGGGAGGCTTAGGCTCCCAAGCCTTATTGAATATCCACCCATGGACCCCATTTTTTTGCAAGCTATCCAATTGTTTCAGTGATGTGTTAACAAAGGGCATAGCCAATGTTTGGCTATTCTTTAAGGTGACATAAATATA
Organism: Xenopus borealis; assembly: GCA_024363595.1. Lineage (NCBI taxonomy): Eukaryota > Metazoa > Chordata > Amphibia > Anura > Pipidae > Xenopus > Xenopus borealis. Next base: position 71,558,677 of record CM044441.1, read on the forward strand.
TGTGTTATGAGGGCTGTCTCCAAAGATGCCCCAGTAGCTCCCCATCTTATTTTTTGCTGATTCACTGCACATTGCTCTATGCTGCTGTCGGTTAGTGAGCTTAGGGATAGGCTCAAAATATACAACACCCATAGAATATAAATGTCACAATATAAGGCAGATTGGTAATTAATACAGATAATTACTACATGAGAACACAGAAATCAGTGCAACTAGCATCAGCATTTAATATTCTTCCCATAGCATCAGCTTTTATTACAGACAAACCTAATTTTCTGTTTCATAGTGGCAACACCTAAGCTTAGCTTTGCAACAGCTGCTCAGAGCCCAATGAGCATGCGAGTGTCACAGACACTTTCCAAGTTGGTGACCCCCATTGATAAGTTTGAAGTCCTGGATCATTGCTGCTATTGAAAAGCTGAAACTTTAGGCTGGTGTTATATGTTCTGTATATAAAACATGGCATTTATAGCACTATTCATTTTTAGGGTTTAATTCTCCTTTAAGGGGGCCTCTTTTGAATTTCTCCTCAGCAAGAAAAACTATTTTGAAATTCTAATGTGTTAACAGCTTAATTCAATTTTAACCACGCAACGACTTCTTATCTAGCATGGTACCAAAGGCTTTAAAAGTAGGTGAGGTAATTCCACTAACATTGACATGGTTATAGCAGACCTATAATTTTGATATGTGTAACTGGGATGATATTTAAAAGTTAGGAAATAGGTGATGGCTATGGGGATGTTAAAGGCAAAACAAATAAAATACCATTTTTACTTTCTTTAACACCTTATATACCCCTTTTATAAGAAACATGGCTGTATGCAGCGACATTCTCCTTTCATTTACTTGTTCTGACAGCTGCAGATAAGAAACTTCAGACGGTCTCTAACTGCTCTGCAGGGAAAGGATCATACTTTCAAACAGCAGGGGGGAGGGACTTCCCAGAACTTCAGCAGCTTTGTTTGTTCCCTGTAGAACAGCCAGTAACCATGTAGAGATTCATATTTGCAGCAGTCAGAGTAAATGAAGGGAGAATTTCACTACATATAGTCATAAAAAAAAATATACATTTTTTTAATTGAAGTATATTGGTGATAGGTTTCTTTTTCAGTTAATAAAGTAGAAATTGTATTTTATTTCTGCCTTTATATCCTCTTTAATGTTTACAACTCCAGTTGCAGGAGCAAAGATCCAGATTTAAACAGATAAACCGGAATTCTATTTGGAGGATCGGTTGGATGAATTCAACCCAATTTCAACAAATTCTTCAGGATAATGCTCAAGCATCACTCACAAGTTGAAGTTATGCAGGGGATATTCCAAAAAGACAATGATCCTAAACACATTTCAAAATCTACACAGAAACCCCACTTGAATATCATCGAAAATCTATGGGAAGATTTGAAGCAGGCTATCCATGCTTGGAAGCCATCACATTTAACTGACATGGAGAGATTTTGTTTGGAGGAATGGTCAAAAATACAACCATCTACAATCCAAACACTCATTGAAGGCTATAGGAGGCATCTAGAGGCTGTTACATTTGCAAAAGGAGGCTCAACTACTTATTGGTGTGATATATCTGTTGTGTAATATCCCTGTATAAATTTTGTTATGATGCATATTGCATATTTTCTGTTAATCCAATAAACTTTGTTACTGCTGATCTACTACTGTTCCCATAAGGCTTGTTCTATATTAAAAGGAATTTGCTACTTTGAAAGCTCAGCCAATGATAAACAAGAATTAAGAGGGGGTTCCCAAACGTTTTCATATGACTGTATAATGTAAATATGTTGCTCCTCTAAGCCAACTTCTGGGAAGATATTACTATTAAAACAAAATGCAATTTGCTTACTTTAATAACAGGGTTTACTGAGAGAACTGCATAACTCAGCAATGCGAGAGGCACACTTGTATGCATAAAAACATTTTTAGCAAAATGTATTCATTAATAGCGGCGCTCTACCATGTAGAAAAAGTTGGAAAAAAATATAAGCAACTATGATGGTAATTAGAAAATACAAATGTGTCTCATTTACATTAAATGTTTTTTGTGCAGTGTAGTTTTCTCTTCTTCATAAATTTCACCAAGCAAGGAACTAATGTAACATCAGCACTACTGTTAACTGATTTTGTTATCCTTTGGGGTCAGTTTTACTGAATGCAGGAGATGGCATCTTACAGCAACACAAGTCAGCTTTTCATAAGTCATTTCCTTCGTGGTGTGATCCGCTTTAGCAGAAATGCATCTTCTAGTGTGACAGACCATAGAAAATGTTGATTCATTCATAATGGCATAAACCATTATAAAAACATTCAACATGTTTGTGAGATATTTATTAGATCTTCAATGTGCTATCTCACACTCAACAAAAAAGATTTTATATAGCCAGTGTATAATATTAAACAGCCTTAACTGAGAGAATCTCATGAAGCATTATCACAATCTCACATGGGCTTGATTCCAGACATGAAACATCACAAATTAGATGTTCTGTGTGCTGCATTGTAAAGATTCCACATTTTTACAAGCTTGTGTTTTTATTTGATCAAAAACAATGAATTGCTTTATTTACACAACTTAATTAGTCTAGACCAACAGCAGGCCACGTATTTTCAAGACATTGAGCAAAGAACATTAGGAGGCCCATTCAAAGGTCGAATTTCGAATTCATGTGAGGTTTTTTTTAACTCTAATAAAATTGAATATACTCGAAATTCGATTGGGAGGTTATTTAAGAAAAAAATCGAATATCTAAACTCAAACAAATATTACCGACCTGAAAACTCAAATTGAATTCGACTAAACACAAATAGAGTTCTTCCTCCAAAAAAAAACTTGAATGTCAGGAAGGCTTTTATAATCTCCAAACAGGTCAGTGGACCTCTCCCATTGTCTTAAACATGAACTCGGCAGGTTTTAGGTGGCGAATAGTTGAATTCAAATTATTCCCAGGGTATAGGTTTGATAAATCTCAAACTTCGAATTCCAATTTGAATTAAAATTGGAATCGAGTTTGAATAATTCACAATTCAAATTTTGACCAAAAATTTACTATTCGACCCTTAATAAATCTGCCCCTGGGACTCAAACAAGTCAGCACATTACTCAGTAGCTAAGGTCAATACAGAGTTTTGGCTCTCAAGGCAGCAACATGGTTTTCTGATAATGTGTAATTTGTCCTGTTTATACAGTTGCATGGAAAGACAAGCAGCTTTAAAAGGAGCTTAGGTTGTGGCTCATTGTGTACAAATTGTCTGTAATCTTGGGTACAATAAAGCCGCCACTTTCTGACAAACAAGCCAATGCTGAAACTTGTTGCCATTTTGTAAAGGTAGGATTAGAAATGTTTACTGCCATATTCTGTGGCAACCAACATCTTGCAGAAAGAAAGAGGATTCTATTGTTGAAGAATAGTCAGACTTCTGACACCCAAAGTAGTACTGTGGCTCTGTTATAAATGGTACTGTTTGAGGACTGCATTGTGTTGAATTCAATTTTCTTGCAGAATGCATCACTCTAATGCTCCAGTTTCACTTATAACTTTTGCCAACTCTTCAAGATTGACCTCTGCATGAGACAAAAAAAAAACAGAGTATTAAAATGGTTTTGGCAAAATTCAATTTAGGCAGAAATAAATTTGATGGGATGCTGTAAAGTACAATATTAAACATAACCAAGTATAAAGATATGCGCTGTGATAAAAGTCAAGTAATACTGCAAGAAAATTATATCCATCCTTCACTTAATTTTAGGATGGCTGAATACTCACTTAAGGGTATGTATAATACAAGATGAGTTATCCAAATATTATTAATAAACTTACTTTGTAGAGCAGGATAAAAAGGAGAAATAGTTTTCAGTGTTTCAATAATGAGATTCACATCTTTGTCTTTAAGAAGCTGAAGCAGCTCTGGAGTAAGTGGTGTGCTTTCCGTGTGAGCGCTGTTTGCCTGTGGTGTGCTGGTAGTGGAATCCTGAATATCTGGATATTGTGTACAAGATTTTTTACACAAATCCTGATCTGTCTTCTCATCTGTTTCTAACTGGAAATCTGCACACTGTACAACTTTGATTTGGTTACTCTCTTTTGTCTTCTCTATATCACCCAGAGGATGGCTTACATTATTATCTGTTACAGAAACACACAATTGATCTTTATCTACATCCAGATCGCAACTGATGGAACAAGAGGAATCAACTGGACAATAATCTGTATCATTCTCTTCCAGGTGTTTTTCTTCACAAATATCTTTGCCTTTATGCAAGTTGTCTGAGTTATCATCTGACGATGGACTTTGAAATTTTTTCAGAATCTTTCCTGTAAAGGAAAAATACGTACATACTGGATCACTGGTATGAGTTTGGTCACTGCTGCACCGATTAAACAAGGTAAAGGATGAAAGAAGATCTGTAGAGTTTCTCCTTTTTGACTTTTCATCTGCAGGATTTAGATTTGCATTAGCAGATGAAGATGTCAACGTTGAACCCCATTTGAATGGAGTTGATGGTTTCAGGGAAGATGCATCTTTTGCGAACAGTGATTCCCATTTAGTATTTCTGTAGCCTATATAATACACAAAAATTACCAGAATTATTGATGCATTTAGATTTCCTACAAGCAATACATTTTATTTTATTGCTCATAGGCCTGTATTTGAGGTAACTTCCTACATGTGCATGAATGACTATATAACATCAGAATGACACCTGTTCAAAAAGCAGATTTATGTATAAACAATCATATTAAAGGGATTGTTCATCTTTTTTCAGTTCAGTTGATTTCAGAAATACTTTTTTCCAATTACTCTCCATTTTTAATACTGTTTTTTTAAAGTGTAAATCTAAAGTTTAATGTTCCTGTCCCTGGTATTTCAGTGTGGCAACCCAGTAAACCAAGTGCAGAGTCTGAATTGTTTCATTTAATTGCAACAATTGTTATAATTTGCATTTAATGAACATTTAAATTTCAATATTAGTAAAACTTATCCAAATACAAGGTAATTGAAAAAAGTCTTAATTTCTGGTGAACTATCTGAAAACTACTGAACTGAAAAAAGTGTTGGAAGGTGAACAACCTCTTTAATTCTGTAATTTATGGTGTAGTTTTTATTTCTAAATTACATTGTTTACACTGCAAAAAAATCACTCTACCATATAAAATGTCATTCCTGAACCAACAAGTTTATTTTTTTTAATTATAATTATGTAGTGAATTAATAACTCAATAATCATTAATTATAAAAACGAATAGCAAAATATCACCATCTACACTACATAAAAGTAAACTCAAAGGTAAAAAACATTTAAAATCTTCAATATTTATATAATTTAGTATCTGATGCAATCAACAAAACTGTTCTCACAAAGCATTACATATATTTAATTACTGTATACATGGTTCACAAATTTCAATTTGCTAGTTTTATGATTTGTGGCTAATCATCAGATCCATTAAACAATTTTTGTCCATACACTAACACTTTCCAAAGTTGGCATATTGCAGGACTAAAAGGGCCAACTTAGCCTCGATTCAGTAAAGCAGCTCTATACGCTAGTTAAAGCTGTACTTAGACGTTAACACACAACTACCACCTGCTACATCTTTTTGGTGATTGAAAGGAGTATACCCCCAAATGATATTTTTGGTTGATGGTTACCTTGGTTAGAGTATAAGGCTGCACTAGTTATTAATGCACAGCAGGGTGGGAAATGGGAACCCTTAGTTTGAAACTACTAGGCAGCCTGTTGCACCAACCCCCTACCACGCATATATTGTTACCAGTTAAATGGTTATGCTGAGCTGGCGCTGCACAGATATCAAAAGCAAGTCATACAGGTAAATAGATCCCCTTACTGGCACAATGGCACGTGAAGCAAAGAAGACAACTTCCCAACAGTGACGAGACATAGGGTGGAATGTCAGGGGCCTTAATGTCAGGATCAAAAGGGTTGTAGTCTTTAAATTTTGCAAAACAATACTCTCCAGACATACTGTGTTCTTCAAGAGACTCATGTCACGGGCAATAAAATTCTTGCCCTTAAGCACCCCTGGGTGGGATGAGCATACAGTGCCCCCTTTTCGCAGTACTCAAGGGGAGTCATGATCTTAGTCCGAAAGATGGTACAACTTCATCTGTCCTCAATATAACTAGACCCGCAAGGCAGATACTTGTTCGTTAACTGTGTGGTAAACTCCCATTCATTGCTAATACTCAATGTCTATATACCACCACCATTCCAACATGAAGTGATTCAGAAAGGGGCAGTGTTCATGTCTCCATTTCCAAACACCCCTGGCTGGGTGACTTTAAAAACACCTGGGACCGCACACTGGATAAGTTACCCCTTAATGTACTGACACAACCAGGACAACCTTCATCAGGTAGCACCCCGTTTGCTAGATTGATGACTGAATTGGGCCAAACTGATCCGTGGAGACATGATAACCCCACAACACGCTTATCTAATTGTCACTCACAGAACTCTTTGTAGGCTGGACTATGTGTTTCTGAATAAACTGGCACAACTTCTCATCCTTAAAATTGAGCATTTGCCAAGGCATCGCTGATCATTCCCCTTTATAAGGCTTGTTAAAATGGTATGACATGAAGCCCCAACCTGCATGGAAGTTTAATGCATTTTGGTTAACTTTGTTCCCTGAACAAGAAATACTGGAGCAACAATGGGAAATGTTTAAGGATAATAACCCCAATGTTAATAGTCGATTAATATGGGACACATTTAAAATGTACCTTAGGGGGTCTCTGATTGCACAGGTAACTGCCATTAAGCAGGAGAGCAGTGTCATTGAAACCCAACTATGTGACAAAAGTCACAAAGATTGAGGCTGTGCATGCACTGACCCCCTCAGGCCCCAACTACGACCATTTGAAACTGTGTGAAAGAGAACCAAGTAACTATTTACATGTTAAGGCTAAAGGTAAGTTGTTCTTTACAAAGCAAAATTATCCAGAACATGGAGAGCTTACTGGTACCTTGCTAGCGCACATGGCCAGAGCCCAAATCACCCCAGTGATAATTCAGAACAGAGATGAAGCAGGGACTATTCTAACAGATCCCCTACAAGTAATTTAATGTTTTTTTCAATTTTACCAGAAATTATACTCCACTACTTCCCCATTCTCTCAAACAGATGCTAAAATATACCTACATGAGATCAATATGCCTAAATTCATGGCAGAGAACAGAGACATCCTTAACCCTCCAATAACCTTGGAAGAGGTTAGGACAGCTATCTCTGCACTCCCCAACCACAAAGCCCCCATTCTAGATGGGCTCCCATGGCGCATACACTACCTTTTTACCTAAACTACTAATGCTATAAGGATGCAAAGTGTCACGGACACAGTACTCCCAACCGCACGTGACTTTAGGTGTGGCTGACAGGGGTCACTCACTCAGTTTCTCACCCACCTTGCGCACAGGTTAGACTAGCAGAACAGCACTCCAAACACCAACCAACACCCACAACTTGCTGCCACCACTCAACTTCACACTGGTGTTGAGAGAAACCAGGTATTCTAGTAGTGAAGGGGTTAATTCAAACACACACTTCCTACCAACACTCAATGGTTAACTAGCATACATACAGACTAGCATTTCCATTCAGCATGCAGAGGGTTAAGGCTCACAGTTACTCTCTTTCAGTCTAGGTTCTTTTAGAGCACCAAAGACAATCTTATTAAATTATATATATTTAATATTATAAAAGGTATAACAGTGCAGTTAACAAAATGATATTACAAAAAGAGACATACAATCAATAATACAAACAGTTATAAAATAAAAAGGGAAAACACGGAAAACCTATACTTGGCTTCAAGATATAGAATTCCTGGTCCTGGAGGCAAGGGTAAACAAACGGGGTAACTTCCAATCGCAATTGGTCCTCCAAAGTAAATCCAACTCTTAGTCCAAAGAGCTGACTATTTATCAGTGATTTCGGGGCATCAGGTAACTGCACACTCCACCCTCCCTCAGGAATGTAAGGGGGCGTGGCCTAGCAGGACACAGATTGAGTTTTTATGACCTCCTGTGAGAAGCAACTGGACCAAGAATACAATGATCATAACTCCCTATAGGAACATAGGAGAGATATGATATTATATTCATTGGTTATGAATTCTCTCCTGGATTCCATAGATACTAAACATCAATACTGTGTCCCGACATTCACATCTGATAAACAGAGTACCAAACCTAGCCATGTTTGGACTCATCTGAAAGCCAATATTACTTTGAACCCATCACCAGTTTTTAACGCTGTTGGTACAACAGGTCTGGGTTCTGTGAGGATGAATATGTTTTTGGTTGTGTTATTTGTGACCTTCCCTTCACCTGTGAGAAGCCTTTGTGTGAACTTAGTTCTCCCTCCTTGGGCTTTCCCCCCTCTTAGCTTATGGCTCTTATCAGCCAGGGCTTGGAGAAGGCATAATAGTTTGTGACCCCATTACACATGGATGACTCCAGACCTTAGTGAATAGAGGCTTGCTATGTGTCTGATTTACCTAAGACATGCTTCTTCATGATACCTTGGCCTGTTTTATTAGCTATTACAGGCCTGTATCATGACACTTAGTTAAAGGGTTCTCTGTCGCCCTCCATGACAGAAGCATCAATAGTGCGTATTCCTAAGCCTGAGAAGGACAAGTTGGATTGCAGCTCCTACTGCCCTATATCTCTGCTCACAACATTTGTAAAAATTCTAGCTAAACTATTGGCAACCATGCACTCCTCAGTAATCACCCTGACCAAACCGATTTTATGGCAGGGAAATCCACCACTTTAAATATCCTCAGAGTCTATGTTATACAAGCCCAATACAAACAAGCAGAAGATAGGGTCTTGGTTGCACTAGATGCGGCTAAGGCCTTTGATTCTGTAGAATGGCCCTTTCTTTGGGCAGTACTGGAGCAAATAGGCTGTAGAGTGGAGTTTATAACCTAGGTGAAGCTGTTGTACAGTCTTCCCCTGGCCAAAAGTGATAACAAATGGCTGGACATTTAGGCCCTTTCTCACTTTGCAGAGGAACAAGGCAGGGGTGTCCACTATCACTTCTATTGTATGCCCTAGCCATTGAACCCTTAGTGCTTAAAATACGACAATATATACTTATTGAAGGGTTCTCAATTGCCAACTGTAATGATAACGTGAGACAGTATGCAGATGACATGATACTATTCCTCAAAAAGACGGACGAGTCTTTGGACCGGGCACTTATGATAATTGATGAAATGGACCAGTACTAGGGCCGCCTCATAAATTGGGCAAAGTTCAATGTTTTTTATATTAGGGAAGGAAGAGAGTGTAGACCTCCCCATGAGACACCCATTACTCTTAAATATCTGTCCATTTGCATTACCAGAGACCAATTAGACTACTTGCCTTAAAATGTATACCATCTATTGAAATATACAAGAGAAAAACACAAGCGTGGGGGAAGTTGCAGGAAGAAAAAACCTGGTAAAAATAGTACTCCTCCCTAAAATACTATACACAGTAATGCACTCCCCAATATTTCTGAACAAAAGTTTTTTCAGACCCTTACATCCCATGTACTTCTGTGGAAAGGCTCCAGACCTAGGCTTAGAAGGCCTTCAATCAAGTTTGAGTAGCACACACGATGTTCACTCCTTGTTTGACTGGGTGCACCTCCCAACGTATCCTTCCACACTCAGAAACACTTGTAGAGAGTCGAAATGGGCAGCACTCCAGAATTAATTTAAAACGCCTTTATTTTAAATCGCAGGGCAACACACAGCAAAGTTTCGAGCCAAGCACGGCACTTTATCACTGGCCTTCCTACAAAACTCAACCTCTAATGGAGGCCAAACGCTCACGCACTTTTATCTATACTACATCTCCTCACAGTTGTTGCAACTTTCACACAGGTTCCATTTACAAAGCCAAGACAGTGCTGGGAAAATGGGATACATAGGCCCAATGCCCACTAGAGTATACCAGCTAATTAAAGGGTATCAAGCATATCCCATCCCAAAACCCAACAACACACTTATGGTACAAGCGCTACGAATTTGTGATAAAGTAAACAAACTAGTACCTTAGCAGGGACAATTGAACACTATACACCACTATGGGAAAATAACTCATTGTCTGAATGTTGTAAGATGCAGGAGACCACACTAGGGCCCAACGATCGGATCAGAATGGCACAGATACGGGCGGTCGGGTCGCGGGAGCGCATCAACGAACAGATGCGCCCGCGATCTGACTGGATTTTTAATCCTGCCTGGTCCACATCTGGACGACTTTCGGCCAGATATCGATTGGGGAAGCCCGTTGGCAGCTTTTACCGGCCCCTGTATGGCCACCTTAACGCACACACCCAACACTCCAAAATTGCATGGAAAGACAATGTAGGCCAGCTGGATCAAGAAGAGTGGCAAGAGGCCCTCAAATACACCTCCCCATATGTACATGAACATACTATAAAAACATATTCTGCATAGAGCATATCTTACCCCCTTAAACCTAAGACACTTTAACAGAAACACATCCACAATGCCCCAAATGTTGCTCCAGTTGCCCTAACTTCTTCCACCTAATATGGACCTGACCTGTATAAATCTATACACGATACCATGGGATACCCGGTCCCTATGGTCCCTAAAGTCTGCCTACTGAAAATTATAGAGGGCCTATACCCAAACACACACACAAACAGCAATGGCAGAATTACTTCACTGTACAAGAAAACACATAACCAGTAGGTGGTTATCACAATGTCCAACATAAAGTTGTGGTGTTTATACAAATGGCCTGCAGGTGTCACTGTGCACAGGACTTGTACTGTGCATACACAGGACTTTCTGTACAGTTTGAAAGGAAAGTAGGAAGTAAGACAGTTATCTAAACGTTGCATGAATCTGTTAATAAAGAAGTTATACCCTTCTCAGTCTCGGTTACCAAAACATAACAAATGGCGATGAGGATGTATTTTCTACCTCTGCAGCAGCCTGCACCTTTTCTACCAAACCCTGGTGAGCCTACCATACCTTTTACTGCTTGGATCTGTATGTTTGATAATTACATTATTGCTGCTGACCAGGGGGAGATTTCTGCAGCTAGAAAGCGTGCTTTACTTATTCATTGCCTAGGAGCAGAGGGACAGCGTATATTCTATACATTACCATTACCTGATGATACCTATGAAACTGCTCTTACTGCTATAAAGAACTTTTTTGTGCCAAGAGTAAATGTGGTTGCTGAAAGATATAAATTCCGCCAACGTGGATAACGTAATGGCGAATCCACGGAACATTTTGTAGCAGCTTTGAGAGAGCTGGTTGTTACCTGTGAGTTTGGGAATCTAACAGATGAAATGCTAAGAGACCAAATAGTGGAAAAAACAAACTCACCACGCATTAGAGAGAGACTGCTCCTAGAACAAGATTTAACCCTTGCAAAGGCTATTACAGTTCCTTGCCAAATTGAAACAGCTGTTGCAGAGGCTAAAACTCTCAATCAGGGAACTGCTGGGAATGTACAGATTTTGAATTCATGGCATTTCTGTATGAATGAATTGTAGCCTAATAATGCGCAGTCACAGGCAAAATACAGTGCTAAGGAAAGGGATTCACTGCAAAATCAGAGCAAATACAAATAAAAAATATTGTTTTCACTGTTGTTCAACACAACCTCTTGCAAACTATGCTAAATGTCCGGCCAAAGCTATACAGTGTCGCAAATGTTTGAAACCAGGTCAGTTTTCTGGGGTCTGTCGTAGTTCTGCTAAAGATGTTCATGAACTCACTACTACAAATGTTACAGTATTCAGTGTGGATAAAGCTGGTACATTTATTCCAGACAAGTTTATATGCACTGTCAATGTCAATACTGCTTCTGCTGAAAAGGGACACTCCATTGACCTGATGCTTGATACAGGTTCAGCTGTTTCTATACTACCAAAGAATATTTTCTTGAAATACTTTGCAAAATATACGCTTGTTGCACCTGCCCTGAGACTGGTCAGTTACTTAGAAAGGAAAGTAGGAAGTAAGGCAGTTATGTAACAGTTGCATGAATCTGTTAATAAAGCAGTTATACCCTCCTCAGTCTCGGCTACCAAAACATAACAAAAGTGGTTGGATCAAATTAGTGAATCAAGCACTCCCACATAGAGCAATAACCTACAAAAACAGGGGGTGCCCAGATAAATACAAACAGACATGGAACCCCTGGTTAGAAAATCCCCAAACTACAACAAGTCCAGGTTAAACGATCCCATGAAATAGAATCTTCAAAATATGCATCTCTGTGCAGGCCTGGTGTCTAGCATCTGCTCCTGAAACTTGTACTGTATAAGATGTAAAGAAGTTAATCAAATGTGGAAAATGGTGTTTAACAATATACACAACTTGTATGAGACCATGTTATCAGAAAAGATGGTTTTGAACTAATCTATGACTGTGCCGTCTCAGTGTTTGAAACAAAAAAAATTGTTCAGTGGCATGACTGACATTTCTTTTTAACCTCCACCCCCAAAAAACTAAACAAGTAGAACTTCATTTTTCTAAATGCTTAAAGGACCAGCAACATCAAAAAAAATTTTTTTTTTTTAAAGTAATAAAAAGATAATGCAGTGTTGCCCTGCACTGGTGAAACTGCTGTGTTTGCTTCAGAAGCACTAGTTTTGTTTATATAAATAAGCTGTTGTGTAGCCATGGGGGCAGCCATTCAAAGGAGAAAATGCTCAAGTTACACAGCAGATAGCAGATAAGCTCTTTAGAACATAATTTTATCTGTTATCCATTACTTATCCCCTAGGCCTAGCACCCGCCCGCACTAGCATGCACAATCGCAGGAGCCCTGGGGAGCAGTGCATCCCCAGTATTACCCATAGAGCAGCTGGGCGGCATGCTGCAAATCCGGGCCTGGAAAGAAAAGTTTTTGTGTTATCATTCATATTCTCTGAAAATGGTTGAGAAATCATAAATTTTTCCAGGGTATGTAAACTTATGAGCACAACTGTATTTGACACTTTCCCTTTTCCAGATGTCTTGAAACCAGCTATGGAAACCCCTTAATTTAAGGGTACCAAGGCCTTCGGTGCCATAATCAGCTGCTCACCCTGGCTTATGGCAAAAAGTTGTCAACAACTAGTAATAATGATGCAGAATATAATGCAAGCAATGACTGCAAAGACAATTAGTTAAACAGCAATTTTAGCAAGTTGGATTTTAATGTAGATTTTCACTGGTAGGTACTGTATTCCCTTGTACTCCTGATTGAGAGACTGAACGCACTGTGGTTATGTTTACATTACAGCAAAATACTGGAAATTTATGGAACATACCTTATAACTATTAGGCTAAGGGCAGACGGGGAGTTTTCGGGGAGATCTGTCGCCTGGCGACTTATCGCCGTGACGAATCTCCCCGAATAGCTTGTTAGCGCTGCGTACCTGCTAGACGCAAGCGGGTGCGCAGCGCTAACAAGCTATTCGGGGAGTCAAAGACGTGGCGTTTTGTCGCCAGGCGACTAATCTCCATGAATCTGCTCGTCTGGATGAGCCGTAAAGGCAAAATAAAATGCCTGACTAAAGGGGATAAACCCACAGTTTCTTGTTATTTTACACAATGCTTACTGAATTCTTATATTTACCAGTACTTTTGGTCCTGCAGACCCAGGCAGGTCTTGACTCAATCTGTTCTGATGTCTTAACATCATTTTTATTCTCATCATCTGCTTCTGGTGCTTCTGGTGCTTCTGTATCAAATGATTCTTCTATCTCTTCGCTGACAGAGACAGATGTGCATGGGGATAACGGTTTATCCTGTATTGATTTTCTGTTTTGATTTTTAAATTCTTTTTCAAACAGAAAAATACATTTTTATGATCAGTATTAAGTAATTGTATACATACAGTACATACACAGTGTATAGAACAGTTTTACTGAAAAGAAAAATAAATAAATCAAATGCATTGCTGTACTTTACAGCCTGTGAAGAACAACACTGCCTGGCGAAGGAGCACATTATTCAAGCTGAATTTAGGGAGTCCCAAAGTGGAAAAAACGAGTCAAAAAAAGGACACCAAAGAATATTTTCACTTTAAAGGGGTTTTTCACCTTACAAACAATTGTTTTCAGTTTAATTGCTATTGGATTGTTCACCAGAAAAAGATTTTTTTTCAATTTCTTTCCGTTTTTTTACTGTTTTTCCAAAATTTACAGTTAAAATTTAATGTCCTGGTCTCTGGTGTTTCAGTCTGACAGCTCAGTAATTCAGATTTTGCAACATTTACTTGATACATTTTTCAGCAGCATTTCTGGAGTATTAGCAAATATTGTTTCAATTATATCTGTTTTTAAAGGGCACCTATCGTGCAAAACAGTTACCCCCAACCGAATGTGCGAGCTGATAGAGCCTGCATTCTGGTTGGGGATACTGCTAATTTTTTTTTTAAAAAATGCCCCTCGCCAGCGCGCTTGCACTGGAGGGAGCTCCCGGTATGAGACGCCATGACCGTTTCTGCGCATGCGTGTTTGCACGCGTGTGACATCATGCACATGCGCATTAAGAAAAGCGGCCCCAACAGTGACCGCTTTTCTTAATGCTAATGCGCATGACGTCACGCGCGCAGAAAATTTCATGGCGGCTCGCACCGGGAGCTCCCTCCAGTACCACCAACCGAGATGCAGGCTCTATCAGCCCGCACATTTGGTTGGGGGGTAACTGTTTTGCACAATAGGTGCCCTTTAATGAAACTCAGGGACTCAGCAGAGACAAAGATAAAAAAAATGTATACATTAAATGTATCAAATTAGAACAATTTACAGAGTAGGCAACACCTCTCCTCCAAAAGCTGCTTTAGAAAGACAAAAGAAGTTGAAAAATGAAACTTTACACTTTTATTATTTTATAGAATGGCCAATTCTAAGCAACTTTTCAATTGGGTTTTATTATTTATTTGTTATAAGTTTTATAGTTATTTGTCTTTTCATCTGATTCTTTGCAACTTTCAAATGGGCGTTGCCATCCCCTTCTAAAAAAATAAATGCTCTGTAAGGCTACAAATGTATAGTTATTGCTACTTTTTTATTGCTGATCCTTCTATTCAGACTCTCTCCTATTCACATTCCAGTCTCTTATTCAAATCAATGCATGGTTGCTAGGGTAATTTGCGCCCTAATTACAAGACTGCTTGAAATGCAAATTGAAGAGCTGCTGAATAAAAAGAAAAATAACTCAAAAACCTTAACTAATAAAAAATGAAAACAAACTGCAAATTATCTCAGAATGTCACTCTCTACATCATACTAAAAGTTATCTCAAAGGTGAACAACCCCTTTAACTAGGTTTTCTTCATCTACTTTTAGGAAATGTTTTAAAGTAATATTTTTTTTTTTTTAATTATGTTTAGCATTTGAGTTTGGAATTCCAGTAGTTGCTATGGTCCAAATTACTTTTTATAGTTTTAGCTTTTAGTAAAATGGTTTTAAGATTTGTAGTAATCTATTCAGTAAATGACACAGTGTATTAATTATTTTGATATATTTTGTTATTGCAGTTATGCACATGGAAAGACACATGGATAGCAAGTTACTAATTAAAGAGGTGTTATATTGATATATACATGTTGTCTGGCTTGCAACACTGTGATGTAAACAATGTATCACTTTTTGATGCACCTGATGAAGTGGAGTCCTTGGAATGCTGTGTGGCCAACAATACAAGTGATGGGGTTGAACCCCATTAGTCTTTAATAGTGCTGCTGTTTGAATAATTTGGTCTACAGGACATTATGTTACTACAGCTGAGCACAGAGACATATTATTGGAAAGCCCTTAAGTCTTGTGTAACATACTGCTCTGTTTCATATTTAACAGAGAAGCCCTTAATGAAATGTTATATCTGAAATACAAATTATTAACCAGTATGTCAATTGTTACCAGATGCTGCTTCAGAAAACAAAGTGAAGGAAGACAAAATATCCAAAGAGGATCTCCTTGCTTTTGATCTTTCTTTGAATTCCTCTGTTGAGGTTGAATTTTCATCTGGATGGATTACTTCATCTGAGCAGGAAGCAATAGCAGCAGACTCTTTCCACAAAGGTTTCTTTTTTCTGCTTATATGACCTTAAGAAAATAATAAAAAATATATATATTGCTCAGTACTTACTTGTGGATGTTCTTTGGCTAGGACATCAAATAAAAGCTGCTGATTACTTTGCATTCTACAATAATTATCTAAAGAAATCAACGAACCATTCTTATATGATGAATCAATTACTTTGTGGTAGAACTTCAAGTTCAACTGCCATTCGATATCAGAAATAATGAAATATCACTTTGATGAATCTGCCCCTAAAAGTTAATCCTTAAATAGTGTGAGATCAGAACTCACCAAAATAAAACATTTTCTAAAATCCCAATAGGAATGAATAGAAAGTGAGTGAGTTTTATTTTGGTGAGTTCTAATTTCACACTTTGATAAATCTGGCCCTTAGACTGCAGCTGTAGGGCTGGGAATTAAAGAAAATCTAGAAACAGTTGTTTGATAGGTCAACAAATGCTTGACCAGAAAAATTACTGAGAAAATGATATCCCATATTCATTAGGTAATAACCTTCCCATAGGAAAACAGTATCGGCTGCCAAATCAACCTCTTGAAATTTGCAACATGGTGGTCAATGGCGGATTAACAATTTATATTTAAATAATTGTTGTGGTTCTTTTATGCTCCTACAACTGGTGCCACCAAATTGTATATCAATAGAAACGGGCAAGTTATGGTATATAACAACTTTTATATTTTTATAACATTTTTGCATATACCGAC
The DNA here is from genome assembly GCA_024363595.1 of Xenopus borealis. Taxonomy (NCBI): domain Eukaryota; kingdom Metazoa; phylum Chordata; class Amphibia; order Anura; family Pipidae; genus Xenopus; species Xenopus borealis. The sequence goes on from CM044441.1 coordinate 71,575,510, forward strand.
ACCATATGACACATCATATGAAGATTCTTCCATCTCTTCGCTGACAGAGACAGATGTGCATGGGGATAACGGTTTATCCTGTATTGATTTT
>CM044441.1:71577795-71588242 GCA_024363595.1 Xenopus borealis
GTCGCCAGGCGACGGATCGCCCCCGAATCTCCCCGTCTGGACTAAGCCTTAAAAGGAAAATCACTCAGGACTGATACTTAGTAAACAAATTAAACCGTTTTAAACAAATGACACCTGACTTCTAGATGATCCATAGGATTAAGTTAAACCTTTTCAACCAACCAATATCTCACTTCTTGATGATCCAGAGGAAGATAGAAAAAAACACATATGAAGCAGTCTCCAATTTGCTCTAGTGAGGAAAAAATAAATAATAGTCCTTGTGATGATCAATACTGTGTTAAGTGCTTCTCAACAAACCGCAATTCCCGTGTCCAATTGGCAAGATTCAGATACAAAAAGAATGGATGGAGAGCACGATTGCTTGCTTACAGTGTCTTCATTTTATTTTGCAGAAAATCCTGCACAAGGCAGGATGTGCAGGATTTTCTGCAAATAAAACAAAGACACTGTAAGCAAGCAATCGTGCTCTCCATCCATTCTTTGTATTTCAACTGGTGTAGGACACAACAGACAATGTATTACATGGTCTTCTTATGTATTTACATATATTACAAAAATCTGGTGCACTGAAAAAATAGATTATGCACTATACATTTGAGGCTGTGCTTTTTCAGCGCTTTGTAAATGGGAACAATTACATCTTCAATTAAAAGTTAGGGTAATGGGCTAGATTTTAAAATTTTTAATCTCAAACAGATACGATGAATTCAAGGGGTGAAAATGAAAATGTGATTCATTATACTAAAATAAGACGCTTTCTAAATAAAAAATTCTGAAATATTCGTTACTCTTCACTCCACTCAGCATCTTTCTCTTCATTTTGTCTTTGCACAATAGTTGAGAATCTGATACTGAATGACACTTAAGGTGTCTATATATGGTGAGATCTGCTTGTTTGGAGATGTCGCCAAACGAGCGGATCTCTCCCCGATATGCCCACCTTGAGAGGATACGGCAGGGTATACTGACGGTCGGATCGCAGGACCGCATCTACGAACAGACTTTCGTCGGCAGCTTTTATCGGCCCGTGTATGGCCACCTTTAGGTCAAATACTGCCTTTGGGGGGGGGGGGGGGGGGGGACACTCCTTTTGCAAGATTTATTAGAGTTCACTCCATTTAGTTAGTTTGTGTTTGTGCTAGAGTCTGTTGCTTGAATAAGTGCTAATGAAAATTGTAGAAAATCTTACACTCAACTCCTGCATGAAGACAGAATGAAGTGAAACAAATGAGGAGAGGGATAGTGAAGATAAACAATGAACAGAATTTTTAATTGATCATATTCAGAAAGTTTATTTTTTCAGCATGATGAAGCTTAGATAAAATTTTCATTTTCTCAATAGTTTCCCTTTAAAGGTTGTTGTTGTTTTTGTTTATGAGGTTAAGTTTTAAAAATCTAGGCCATTTCCCCTTTAAAGCATTGTACTGTATTTATGAGGTTATGTTTAAAATATCTAGGCCATTTTTGCAATAGTTCCCCTTTACCTTTAAGCATATTATAGAATTGTCAGTTCTAAGCAACTTTTCAATTGGAATTCATTTTTTCTTTTTCATAGTTTTTTTTTTTTCTTAACTTATTTGCCTTCTGCCGACTCTTTCCAACTTTCAAATGGGGATCACTGACCCTATCTAAAAACAAATGCTCTGTAAGGCTACATATTTAGGGGCAGATTTACTAAGTGTCAAAGTGAAAATCCGAATAAAATTCAAACTTTAAAAATTTGAATTCAAAGTCATTTTAGGCTACTTCGACTATCAAATAGCCCAAAATTCGATTCGAATTTAAAGATTTTGAAAACTTTAATTTTCTAAGTACTATCTGTTTAAAATCCTTCGAATTCCACTATTCGCCACCTTAAAGGGATCCTGTCATGGGGAAAATGTTTTTTTTCCCAAATGCATCAGTTAATAGTGCTGTTCCAGAAGAATTCTGCATTGAAATCCATTTCTCAAAAGAGCAAACAGATTTTTTTATATTTCATTTTGAAATCTGACATGGGGGCTAGACATATTGTCAATTTCCCAGCTGCCCCAGGTCATGTGACTGTTCTGATAAACTTCAATCACTCTTTACTGCAGTACTGCAAGTTGGAGTGATATCACCCCCCTCCCTTTCCCCCACCCAGCAGCCTAACAAAAGAACAATGGGAAAGTCACCAGATAACCGCTCCCTAACACAAGATCACAGCTGCCTGGTAGATCTAAGAACAGTACTCAATAGTAAAACCCATGTCCCACTGTGTACTATTCAGTTACATTGAGAAGGAAAAACAACAGCCTGCCAGAAAGCAGTTCCCTCCTAAAGTGCTGGCACAAGTCACATGACCGGGGCAGCTGGGAAAATGAAAAAATGGCTAGCCCCATGTCAGAATTCAAAACTGAATATAAAAAAATCTGTTTGCTCTTTTGAGAAATGGATTTCAGTGCAGAAGTCTACTGGAGCAGCACTATTAACTGATGCATTTTGAAAAAAACATGTTTTCCCATGACAGTTTCCCTTTAAAGTTGCCAAATTGCCATTGTACCCTATGGGGGACCTCCTGGAAGCTTTCCAAAAATGTTTTCAAAAGTCCTGGAAAATAAAAATTTTTTGGAAAATCGTTCGATTCAAATTCGATCGAAAACAGACCTATTAGATCGAAAACAATCCATTTTTGATTGAAAACCTCCCCCCAAAAAATTTGGATGGTCAAATTTTGAACCTTAGTAAATCTGCACCCTTATTGTTATTGCTACTGTGTATTACTCATCTCTCAATTCAGACCCCACCTATTCATATTTCAGTCTCTTATTCAAATCAATGCATAAATGCAGATTGCTCAAATTGAGAAGCTGCTGAATCAAAAGTAAAATAATACAAAAACCACAAATAAAAACCCACTGCAGATTGTCTCAGAGTATCACTCACTACATCATACCAAAAGTTAACTCAAAGGTGAACAACACCTTTAAAAGAATGCAAAACAATGGCAGTTTTAACTCTTCTTGGCAAAATATAAAAGCTATGGCAGTGACACAAATGTTTAAGTAGCTAGTGGTAGAGATTCAACATTTATGGGTCAAAAGTTTATCTATGTGGGATAAGTAGATAAAAAAGTGTAATAACATTTGATAGCTATGGGTAAGTGCACTGTCATAATTTAGTAAATTTGTGCTGATTGTTTTGTCAGCTAGAGGATATAATTGTACTGATTCTACTTGCTATAATATTTTGGAAAACAAACCCAATTCAGAATTGGGATCACTAACTGTTGGCCTGAGGAATTGCAAGGGGGAGGGGGTTTAACTGTGATGCAAACTCAGCATACAGTTCATACTATTGCCAGTCTGAACCAGTTTAAGGTGTTAATGGTGTGTATATTTGGACAGTAGATATTTAAGTCTTTATTTATGTTTTTGGTTTTTTTTTTTTAAGAAAAAAAAAAGTCACAACGAATACACATCAAAATAATAAGACAAACCTGGCTTACAATATTAAGTCTTAACATATGATGTCTCCAGTGATCCCTTTAAGAGTATACACCAAAATGAGTTCTCAGTTGGGCAGACTTGTGCAACAATTTACATACATACATTCATATAAATGTCTTACTATCCCATTACTTCCATGGACCTGCTATAAGTTGAATATATCTTTATTCAGGGATCTATTAGGATCCCCGGGCCAGGTACATTAGCCTAAAGGAGGGAAGAGCTTTGTTAATTACATTTACTCATTGAATTAAGCTGGCCATAGACACAAAGATCCGATCGTATGAATTGAGGATTCGTACTATTTTCGGACCGTGTGTCCATCTCCCAACCTGCCGCTAACCTGCAGATCAAATAAAGTAGTAAAAGCACAGATCAGCCCATGTTCTGCCCCAGACAGGGATCCCAGGTAAGTTGTGTCAAAACCTAGTGACAGTCTCCCACTGAAAATTGTACGATTGGCAATACACACAGAGATATCGGCAGCTGACAGAAATATTTTAACCTATCCAATCGACCGATCTACGCCGGACGAAAAATGTCGGGACTCTCCACACACGGTCCAAATCAATCGGATCTTTGCGTCTATATTCAGCTTTATACTTTCTTTTTTATATTACATGGATATATTCTTTGTTGTTCCTTGTTTATTACCCAAGAAGTGTGATGCTTTATGGCTGTACTTGTCTATTGTAATTTAGCACTTTGGAAAACGTAACTCTCCAACTAGTGTAGGATCTGGGATTCACTACGGCCTTGACAGTATGCCAACAGCATTATGTGACGTATTGCTTTTGGACCAAAAAATCCTCACATTATTATTTATATTAAGCATATTTTTATATACACAAACACAACTAGCTAAATACTTTCAATGGCTGAGATGGTTAAGAGAAATGTAAAAAATTACATTGGATAACCGCATTTCCTTAATGCAAAATATTGGTGAACATACCCTGCTTTGTTTAGTATACTCATTAAACACTTGCACTGTAGCTTCGAGTTTGTCAGTTAGATTCTGCACCATATTTGCTTCTTCTTGGGATGTAATTGTGAATGAATCCTGCAGACAGAGAGAACAGAATTCAGATACATTAGTTCTATTTGCTGAACTTTTAAATATATTAAAAATGTGTTTAGAAGTGTAAGTAAATGTTCAGCCCAAAAATAATATTTGTATGTGGGAACCAAAGAGCATTTGCAATATACATCTTATTTAATTTTCACATAAGAATATTTTATATAGGTATTGGACCGGTTATCCAGAATCCTCTGGACACTGTGGTTTTGCAGAAAAGGGATATTTCCGTAATTTGGATTGCCATAACTTAAGTCTTAATACTTAACTTATTTAAAAAATAATAAGTGTTATCTAGTGCCTTAAACAAACTTGTCAACAAACTTTCTGACTGATTACTATGGAGGTGGGAATACAAAATTTCCTTTCCCAACAGCCACATGAACAAATTTATCTGGGATCAGCATACAACTGAATCCTGTTGCACATCTGTGTGTACCTCGGCAGTGTGGTTCTCTTGCTATGCATACTACTTAAGATTTCTGTGGCTGGGGATCATTATAGGGGTTATGGCTCATATGTACTTCCTCGGGTTAGTCCTCGTCTTGAGATTTTTCTTTAAAGAATAAACTGCCCCAGCACAGCTATTACCTCATAAAGCTTATATATTTCTGGACCTGGTGCCACATAAGTGGGTTAAATGCCATTCAATATGTGCTGCAAACATGGGTGTACATTATAGGTTACCACAAATATTGTCGATGGCGTAGTGCAGGCGTTGCAAGATAGGCTGGGGCAGAGAAGAAATAGTGCTAAACAAGGTGATGTAGTCTTATGCAGGAGAACACCAAAGCTGCCCCTTTTATAACTGATTTTTTTCTGTGTTGTACACTGATGTAAAACATATGAAAACATACAAAACCAAAGGAGCAGTACAGATCCAAATAAAAATTTGAAATGCAATTTGCATAATAGACATAATAGAGAGCTCATCTAGGATCTTTTGCTGACCACCATTACCCTATGTAAATAATTATTTTTGGGGAGTTTAGAGCCATCGTTAAGACAAAGTGTTCAAACCACTTGGGTTGGAATCATTGTTAATGGTGCATGTCAGAGCAAACAAATACACAGGGCAGAATGCAGTTGATCAGCTCTGCCTTTAGCACACAAGTGAAAGGAATGATTGTGGCTTAATAAACTTAACACTATTTTTTTACTGCACCATGGTATTTCAAGTATTTTTATACAGACTACAGTTCATAAATTTAGCTTTTTTTTTTTTCTTTACCATCGGTAAACACATAGGTAACAGAACACAAACACAAAAAAATATTGCATTTTGAATCCTGAGTGGTTGTTTATGCCAAAAAGGAACCAGGAGAGGCAACGCTTTTTCCACAGAAATAGATGATATATATATTAATTGTTGAATAAATTATTGCATTCTATTGCAAAATTTGCTTCTTTCATTGTTAAATCACCTCACCTTTAAAGCGCAAGGAAAGGCAAAGGAAAGAAATAAAATCCCATTTTTACTTTCTTTAATGAAAAAGAAATCTATATTCAATATACTTTAATTAAAAAATATGTACCGTTTTTATAAGAAACCTGACGGTATGCAGTGAAATTCTCCCTTCATTCACTGTTATGGATAGGAATTGTCAGACGGTCCCTAACTTCTGGCAGGGGAAGCCCCTGCCTTACTTACCAGCCATGCAGAACTCAAGCAGCTTTGTTTTTTGATCATTTATGATAATCCCTAAGAAGCCCAGATCACACGGAGCATATGTATGTAGTCTAGTCTTGCAAAGATGTATAATAAAGTTACAAGATGACAGCCCCCTGTGGCCAACTTTGAAAGCATAAATCATTTGTTTGTTTAGGCTTGTGGTACAGTAAATTCATGTTTATGTTTAGTATACAAAATACAGCATTTCTAGCCTTATTTTATTTTAGACTGTCCTTTGGATATGTCCAAACATTAATAAAAGAAAAAGACTTGGTAATCTTGTTTTTTTCAAGAGCATTAAGTGTAATATGCACCACATTTATTATGTTATGAATTTTTAACTGTAAAAAGTAAACTATATATCAGGGTCGGAAATAGGGGTAGGTAGCAAAGCTTGGGGGGCCTCATAAGAACCCTACCCCTAGTCTGCCACTGGAAAAGTTTAAGCTGGTGCTGACATAGGCCATTCTGTGCAAGCTCATTTGTGTGGTCAAGTCCCCGCCCATATATATATCTGCCTGATGTCCATGGGTTCTTCCCAAACTCTAGATCTCCTTCAGAAAATCTCCTGACTGTATGTGTACAGGAAGTCCAGATATACATGTATCAGACCTTTCAGCAAAGAGAGCAGTGAAGCTACATTTTAGGCTCAGGCCAGACGGGAAGTTTTGGGGAGATCCGTCGCCCCTGCCTTCCAGTGGCTTAAATGAATAATAGCCTGTGCCTATTCACATGCGGCGCTGCGCTTTCCCGAAATCGCTCTAAATTGCCTAAGGAGGCAACTTAGAGCGACTTCAGAAAAGCCAGCGCCGCGTGTGAATAGGCACATGCGATTATTCATCAAAGCCGCTGGAAGGCAGGGGGAAGCAGTTCGGGTCGATTTGTCGCCCAGAAGAAGAGGCGATTAGTTGCCAGGCGACAAATCTCCCTGAATCTTCCCGTCTGGCCTTAGCCTTAACCTTAAGCTCCACTGGGGCATGGCCCTGTGAATGATTAACATATCTGTGGGTTCTAGTGAAAGAGCTATTCTTTAAGTAGCCAGATTTGAAGTATATTAATGTTTTAGCTTTCTCTTTTTGAGGTTCACACGTCCAGATGCCTTTTTTTAATTTATTAATTGAAGAGTTAATAAAATTATAGAAAAACTTTTCTTATGTGACAAATTTCATATATTAATACATTTATAAAAGTTATTTTATTGCATGTATATTCTGGAGAATGGGTCCTATACCTGTATGACAAAATAGCAATATTTTTTATAGCTACATATTAGTTAAAAATTTCCCTGTTATCTATATAACAAACCTGTAAAAGCTTGATTTTCAAGACATGATTGTTATATCAATAGAAATAATTTTTGAAACAGTACAAATTAAGAAAGAAAATGCTGACAACTTACCACATATTTTAAGATGTCCTCTTGTTGGTCAGCTAAATTAAAAATCTAGCAGAAGGGACAATTATTGCAGAATTGTTAAAAAAAACATAAGTGATAAGATTTATTCATTCGGCATACTAAACTGAATTCCCAAAAACATTTAAAAAATGAGGATGCCAAAAATGGTTACCACTGTACCCTAAGCGCAAAGGTCAGATGTGCTTCTTACCCATATAAAATAAAAGACATTGAAATTTTATAAAGATAATCTGATAGTAAAATGTTCTTATGAGATGTAGCTTTTTTTTAAACTGTACAGGCTGCCTTGCAACAGTCATATACCTAGTAAATAGTTAAATGTTATTGCTAAAGTAGAAGTGAGTTAATAATTTGCCAACAACCACACATTGGAGCGATTGAAAAATGAATGGGAGATTGTAGGATATAACAGGGTTATAATACTATTAAAATTAACTTGGCCTACGACATGGCAGTTTTGGCAAGTTGACTTAATCCTTTGACTCTTAAACGGTCAGGTATAAATAGGAAAGGCTGTAGGAATTTAGATGCAGACTGGCTTTAGGCGCTTTTTAGTGGAGAGGGTTCTCTTCCCCTATCACTATTTATATCTGTGATTGCAACACTGTTAGAGCGATTAAATGACATTGGGGTGTTCTGCAACAGGATCCCATGTTGATGACTTTTGTAGCCTTATTGGCAAGTATTTTATTTAGAAGAGGCAAGATCATGCGTGTCCCCAAAAATTAATTTCTCTCTCTGACCCAATCTCACTAAAAAAAATGGTACCAGACAGGGATGCCCTCTATCTCCCCTATGATATGTAATCACGCTTGAACCTCTTCTCTCCACCATCAGACACAACCCCAACATCCATGGGATCACAATAGGCACCACACAGCATAAAATATGCAGGTACGCGGATGATTTACTATTCCCGCTCACACAACCAATTATCACTGTACCAAATCTTATTAAGGAGATACTCACATACAGCAGACTGAGAAACCTCAAAATAAATTATAGCAAATACAATACACTTAATATAAATCTTCCCCCTACATTACAGACAGCACTAAAGGACAAATTCACCTTCAAATGGACTAATGACAGAATGACTTACCTTAGCATCTCTCTGACAAAAAATTTCAAAGACTGGGCTAAGATGAATTATTCTTCTAAAATCAGAGAAATTAAAAAAGAAATGGAGGTGTGGTCTACAAAAACACTTTCTTGGTTTGGCACGGTAAACACGCTAAAAATGAATGTACTACCTAGATTGCTATATGTTTTTCAAACATTACCACTAAAACCACCAAAGGACTTTTTTCTACACTAAACAGTCCGGTTATCAAATTTATTTGAAACAAGCGTCCACGCATAAAACTCTCCACTCTGCAACAACCCAAATCTGAAGGGGGAATAGGCCTACCTAACTTCGCACTACACCACCAAGCATGCGTCTTACAACGCATCATGGATTGGACATACCATGACCATAACAAAGCCTGGATAACAATTGAACATAATAATACCACACAACGGCTGAAGCTCCTCCCATGGTTGCCCCCTAAACATCGCCAACCTCCCACAAACGACCGCTCACTTGTCTCCTATACACTGCAAAAATGGGATTCCCTCAAAGACAAACTCAAGCTGAAATCGAACAATCCACAACCCAGATTTCTCTCCAAGTTTACAAAAAGGATATTTCCAGAAGTGGAATGGAGGAGGCATATCACAGATATTCCACATTTCCCCTACTATCACACTCCCCAAGTGGGAACAAGTGAAAAGGAACTTCAACCTCCCTCAAAGGGAGCAATTTAAGTTTCAACAAGTCTTAAAGGGGTGGTTCACCTTCAAGTGAACTTATAGTATATTGTAGAAGGGCCAATTCTAAGAAACTTTTCATTTGGTCTTCATTATTTATTTTCCATAATTTTTTAATGATTTGCAATTTTCTTCTGTTTCTTTGCAGCTTTGGGGGGGGGGTCACTGACACCATCTAAAAACAAATGCCCCAAAAGGCTACAAATGTATTGTTATTGCCACTTTTTATTACTTATAATTCTATTGAGTCCATCTCCTATTCATATTCCAGTGTCTTATTCAAATCAATGCAGGGTTGCTAGGGTAATTTTTACCCTAGAGACCAAATTGCTGACACTGCAAACTAGAGAGCTGCTGAATAAAAAGCTAAAAAACTCAAAAACCAAAAACAATAAAAAATTAAAACCAATTGTGAATTGTCTCAGAATATCACTCTCTACATTATACTAAATGTTAACTCAAAGGTGAACAACCCCTTTAAGCTTTATATCAGAAAATTAACAGAACCAACACAGAGGACCAACTGATGCCGACAAAAACAACCCCCACAGTGCAACATCTCAGTGATCTATGGGATACTTTTATCTCAGACTGCAACTCCTATAAAGAGCCTAACCCACTTTAAAGAATGGGAAAAAGAACTGAACAGAACTTTCAATGAGCAGGAGAGAGAGGATATTATCTCTAAATATTTCATGGGTCAAAGGAGCTCCAGAATTCAGGAAAATAATTACAAAATCATCACAAGGTGGTACAATACACCAGTCAAGCTTAACAAAATATTCCCAGGCACCTCAGACAAATGCTGGTGATGTGGCTCCTATACGGGCACGCTATTACATATACTGTGGGACTGTGCTGGAATACATTTGCAATGTGGAATTACAACTGTTGATACCCAAAGACCCGGCAATTATCCTCCTCCATCAAAATGAATACCCTGTATCCACTTACAAGAAATCATTAATGCAATATGCCTTGAATGCAGCAAAGAT
>CM044441.1:71599465-71643164 GCA_024363595.1 Xenopus borealis
CATTGCCTAGGGCCTGGGGAACAGGCGCAGTGCAGGTAGAACGGAGCGAGCGACTTATTACTGCATATTCTGATTATTAATCAGCCTTGCTATATCAGCTTCTATGGCAGATATTATTTGACTTGTGCTGTTTTGATAATTTATGACGATCCCTAAGCTCAGGTTCGGACTGGGGGGCCTGGGGCTTCTGCCTCAGCCCCCCCCCCTGGACCCTGAGGGTTTCTGCTTCAGGGCCTCCCATCTAGCAAAACCCGCCCCCTACTCTTGTGTGCATGCATGTCAATGTCTACACAGGGGAGGGGGTGGAAGGTTTTTTCATCAGCGAAAAGAAAAGAAATAAATCGATGTTGCGGATTTGGGCCTGCGGGGTCCACTAGAGCCCGGGGCCCACAGGGGTTTTTCCCCAGTCTTACCCTACTTAATCTTAACCTCCCAACAGAAGCCCAGACCACACTGAGCATGTGCATGGTCTTGAAACTATGTTTAAAGGAGAATTCAACCTGTAAGAGGAAAAAACCCTCCCCTGTGTAGTCCCCCCATCTCCCCCGCCTACCTGCCCCCCTGGCGTGACTGTGCATGCGCAAAAAGTCACGAAACTTCTGAATCAGAAACTCAGCGACGTTTGGCACATGCGCAGTAGCTCCACACTGGCAGATTCCTCCTACTATGCAAGCGCCTGAAAACGCCGGTCAGTACAGGTTGAAGAGCAAAAGAGACAAGATGGCACCTGTGAACTCCACTGGACAGGACCTGGAAGGAGGGTCAACTAACAAGTTAGGGGCATTTGCTCAGGGGGAGGGAGATGGGGAGGGGGGTAGGATTTTTCCCTTACAGGCTTATGACCGCTCCCCTGCGGCCAACTTTAAAAGCATAAATCATTTGTTTAATTAGGCTTCCGGTGCAGTAAATTCATGTTTATACTGCATTACTAGCATTTTTCTGTTTTAGCCTTTAGTTCGTTTGCACATGGCTAGGAAACTGGCTACAGGATATGGTACAGAGGGCGGTTGTTAATGGTAAAGTCTCTACTTGGAGTAAGGTCCTTAGTGGCGCCTATCAGAGCTTAGTATTGGGTCCACTTTCATTTAACTTGTTCATAAATAACTTAAAGGAGGGTATTGCAAGTAATGTATCAGTGTTTGCAGATGACACAAAACTATAAAGCCCAAAGAATTCCATCCAGGATGCAGCATCCTTGCAGAAGGATCTTGACAAACTGGCAATCTGGGCAGATGAAATTCAATGTTGATAATTGTAAAGTCATGCACCTGGGATGTAAAAATATGCAAACCACCTATATCCTTAATGAGACTGAGCTAGGCAAACCCATAATGGAAAAGGACCTTGGAAGTCCTTGTAGATAATAAACATGGCTCTAGCACGCAATGCCAGTCAGCAGCTTCAAGGACAATCGGGGACTTGAGCTGTATTAAAAAAGTCATAGATGGGGGGGGCGTGGCTATGAGCTAACCAAGATGGATGTGTTGTAAGGTAGCTCAGGAAGTGTGCTACAGAATCCTGAACCACATCCTGTTCGTGCGATTCGGACCGCTAAGTAAAGCTGCGCATTTCAACACAGTACCGTCCAGGCACCAAACCCTACGATAAAATTAAAGAATCGTGGAACAGACGGCCGCAGCTCCAGAAATCCAAGATGGCGGCTCCGCCTAATCCTCACAAAGAAGCGTTGCGCTGCACAGAGGACAAAGCAGCATGGACCAGGCTGACAAAGGGAAGACTGCAGGGGCATCAGCAGCGCATAAACTGAGCAGGTATGCCAGAGATTCCCCAGAAGACCCCGATACACAGGGTGGCAGCGGTGCTGCAACTACAAGGCCCACAATCCAAGATGGAGGGCACACCTCCCCCCCAGAAAGGGTCAGTGAGCCCTATAGAATCCAAAAGAGCATGGGCCAAGCAGACAAGGTGAAAAGAGCAGGAGGCTCAGTGTCACACAATACTGGCAGGCATACCAGATATCTAGATCCATACACGAAGACGGCTGAGCAGGCAACATCCCAGCCATCATTAAAGGATATAATGACATTAATAAACAACAACCATGCAATCACTATCGCCAAAATCGATGACCTCAAATCCGATTTCGCCATCCTAAAACTTGACATCCAAAAGATAAGAGAACGCGCAGTGGAGGCAGAGAGGCGCATCAGCACACTGGAAGACATCACAAATCCATTACCAAACAACATTGCAGAATTGTCGCAAAAAGTAACAGCTCTGGAGGCCAAACCAGACGATATGGAAAACAGACTGCGCAGGAACAATATTAGACTGGTGGGCGGAAGGCAATACACCGGAAAAATTCCTTGAAAACTGGGACAAGCTGGGCGACAAAACCTTCTCATCAACATTCATCGTGAAACGTGCCCACAGGCTTCCGACCCGCCCATCTCCCCCTGGAACCCCCACTCGCCCATTCATTGCAAGGCTTCTAAACTTCAGAGACCGCGACACGATCCTGGTGGAAGCCTGAAAGATGCAAGAAAGTATCCATGACAACTCCAAAGTCTCCATTTACCCTGACTTTTCGGTGGAAGTCCGTAAGCAAAGCCTGAAGTTCCTGGAAGCAAAAAAGCGTCTGAGGCAACACAACCTTCCCTACGCTATGATGTTTCCAGCCAAACTATGAGTACAAGGAGGAGACCGGGCACACTTCTTCACGAAACCAGAGGAAGTCATCTCGTGGCTGGAAACCAAGGCCCGGAGATCCCCACCTCGTTGGCACCTAATACCGGACTTACCCTTGCCAGAACGGACCCTTATCGACAGACACGTAAGCACGGGACACTGCAATGCTACCAACTACTTTTTCCGCCACCCTAAGACCACAACAGGTTAATTGACTGCCACTAGGAGATACCTTTCTCATCCCCATAAAAGGTTCCTTAGTTTTGGGTATAGGTCCGCCCAAGTTTGGGGGGTGGACAGGGAGGGACTTGGACAATCTTGGGAAGTTAATTGCTAGGTGTTTTCAATTCTTTTCCTTTTACTTTCTGTTAAGTGTGTACACAGAGCTCAATCTAGGTGTTGATAGTCTATGCAAAGTACATATGCTGATGTTCACTTATATGACAATACACTATGCAAAGCACATCATCATCATCATCATCTCTTGGAACATTAGGGGCCTCAATTGCAAATTCAAAAGGGCCCTCATGTTCGACTTTGTCAAAAAATGCCAGCCCTCTATACTAATGCTGCAGGAAACGCACCTCACTGGCCAAAAGCTCCTATCCCTTAAGCGATACTGGGTGGCACATGCTTACCATGCACCCTTTTCAACACATGCCAGAGGAGTTTCCCTTCTTGTGCGGAAAGGGACAATATTTGACCTTCTATATGTCCGCACTGATTTCTATATGGACACTATTTAATTCTACACTGCAAAATCAACAACCAACCACTAATCCTAACCAATATATATTGCCTTCCACCCTTCTCACTTGCAGTATTGGAACATGTCTATAAAATTCTAGCCTCCTTGCCATCTACACCACTATGTATCATGGGAGACTTCAATGCTACACTGGATCATTGCCTAGACAGAATGGGCCACAATCCAGGACTAAACAGATGGGCAGAATCACTAGGAAACACCCGGATGAACAACTATATTCCTGCCACTCACTCAGCCACGGCTCCCTGTCACGCATAGACATGGCCTTAGCCTCAATGGACTAGTCGAATCAGCAGAATACCTACCAAAAGCATTCTCAGATCACTCCCCGCGATCAGTAAAACTTTTATCCAGTCCCTGCAATAATAGAAACTCATGGAGACTAAACTCTTTATGGCTCTATCACCCCAAGGTCAGAGAATGTTCCCAGGAGGAGTACACCAGCTATTGGAATATCAACCAGAACACTGCTTCGTCAGCCACTCTCTGGGAGGCGTCTAAGGCCGTGGTATTTTGAGAAGAGAAATCTCAGCCACCCGAGCTACAAGCAAGAAGGAGGTAGAAGAGGCTGAACAGGCCCTGGCAATGGCTGAAAACAATTACAAGATGGCCCAAACAGAGGAAAACCAAGTGCTCCTAAGCCAGGCCCAAAGGAATCTCGAAATAACCCAAACTAAACTGACTAAGAAAAGACTTCTCTATTCCAACCAAACAGCATTTGACCAGGGTGACAAGGCAGGGAAGTTACTAGCACGCTTAGCCACCATCAGAAACACTCAAACTCTAATACCAAGAATCAGAGATGCAAGAGATAACCTGGTATCCAGCCCCCAAGATATTTTAAAAAGCTTTGCCAGTTTCTACCAAAACCTTTACTGCTCAAAGGCCACATATACCAAGGCACAGCTGATGGATTTTCTGAACCCCATAGAGTTCCCCAGGTTGACCCCTGATGTGGCCGACTACCTAGACAGGCACATCACTAAGTTTGAAGTAGCGGAAGCAATGGCCTCACTGCCAACAGGTAAAACCCCTGGAGCAGATGGGTTCCCGATGGCATGGTACAACCTCCAAGGGAACCTCCTCATCCAACACCTTCACGAAACATACCTGAGCTCAATTGAAACAGGCTCCCTTCCCCTTTCATTCCATGCAGCAATAATTGTTCTGATACACAAAGAAGGGAAAGACCCAGAATACTGCAACGCATACAGGCCAATATCCCTGATCAACACAGACGCCAAGATCCTGGCAATAAGGCTGGCGAAGGTGATCTCCTCTATCATTTATCCTAATCAAACAGGCTTCATCTCTTTTCTATGGGCCAACAAGGTGCCTCGACTGTCGTGGACTCTACTCACAGCTCTCATAGCAGAAGGAGGCCTTGCATTACCACACCTGTACCACTACTTCTTGGCCAGCCAAATACACCACATTCATGGTTGGCTTCACGTGGACGAGGCTGACACTGGCTTAACTCCCCTTGCCCTCAGATTGAAATCCTGGGAGGTGCTTAGGAATCTGCCATACAGGAAACTAGCAAACTACACCCCGTGCCCTGCAGTAATCACAACCCCCTACAGAGCTTGGATGGCTGCCTGTAGGATACTGGGACATCCCCAGCCTATACTATCTCCCATTTTACCACTCTGGAAAAACTCCAGCCTGCAACATCTCAAGACTATCACTACTGGCCGTCAATGGGAATTAGACTGCTAGGAGATCTTCTGGTAGACAATACCTTCCCAACCCTCATACAACTGCGAGCCAAATTTGGAGACCGCCCGGTACAGCTGTTCCGGTACCTGCAACTACGACATGCCTTTCAGGCTCAATTTGGTTCCCTCAATGTGGCCTACAAAACCCCCTCAATAGAACCTATTCTACGAGACCCCCAAACTAAAAAGTTAACATCCCGCCTATACCAAGCCCTCCTAGACTCTGCTCATTCATCCTTCGCCAGAGCGAAAACTAAGTGGCAGCAAATACTTCCAACACTGACTGATGAAGATTGGGAGGAAATTACTGACACACTATATAAGGACCTCATCTCTATCAGGGACAAAATGGTCCAATTCAAATTTATCTATCAAACCTACATTACACAATTAAAGCTCCAAAAAATGGGAGGAAGACCAGCGGCGGACTGTTCCAGATATCAGACACCAAATGCCTCCTTTCGACACCTAGCATGGGAATGCCCTCCTATACAAAACTACTGGAGGGACGTAACCCAATATCTCGAAAACGCCCTGGATTTTCCGAACCTATGCACCCCAGAAATTTGCCTCTTGGGACTGATAGAGAGCCGACTCCCACTAACCAAAACTAGATCTCTAGCCCGAGTCCTGTTGTTCTATGCCAAAAAGTTGATAGCTACGCATTGGATGGGGAACACGGCACCTATAACTGCCCAATGGGTCAACCTGGTGAACAAACTCCTCCCCGCGATAAGACTTACCTATGAGGGAAGGGGATGCCCATCGAAATTCGAGAAGATATGGTCCCCTTGGCTAGACAGCCATGCAATTGAGTGCACTAATTAAGTAGCTAATCAATCAATTAGTCAATTATTTAACTAACCAATCTTAACAGCATGATGTCAATAATCAACACCAGGTAAACCAGCAATACTAGAATCTTTAGCAAGACTACTCTACACAATAATATATGTATATTCCTTATGCTACTTGACATGTGGACTCATTGTACACCTTCTTCATATGTTAATTGTTTTTCTTCTAAACAATAAAACAAGAAATAAAACCTTTAAAAAAAAAAAAAGAAGGTCATAGATTTACAGGAGGAGGGGGTTATTCTTCCGTTATACAGTGTGCGCTGGTAAGGCCTCATCTAGGAAATGCCAGATCAGTAGCACTTCCATTGTATTTTAGTATTTAGCCATGGAGTGCTCCCACAACCTTTTCTTTTTGCATTTGTTCTAGCACCCCACACTCGTCCCTTTAATTGGTGGCCCCATGCCTTTTGGAAAAGGGTGTTGGTCTGGGCATTCTCTCTCTTTTAAAAGCCGCAAGTAGGGAAGGATCAATCTCATGGAACCAATGCTGTGGTCTAGGTTATCTCTCTCTTTTGAAAGCTAATAGCGGGGGAAGACTAAGCCCTATGATTGAAACCAATGCCCAGTTTGGGAGACCTTCATTTCAGGGAATGCATCTATGCCGGGAGGCTTTAGCATTTGAGTATTATGACCAGAGGTAAATAGTTAGGGACCGCCATATGGGTTTTCCTTGATGTGGTATGGTGGCTTATCAATTTTATGATCATAATTTTCTAACTAAAAAACCCTGTCTTTGTAAATAAATGCATCTACATAGATTACTTGTGTGTCAGGGACCAGGGAATATGCATTGATCAATCTCTCTCTTCTTTTTCTCTATGTCTGCAGTTAATTTGACCAGATCAGTAGCACTTCCAATGTATTTTAGTATTTAGCCATGGAGTGCTCCCACAACCTTTCCTTTTTTGCATCTAGAAAATGTAAAGCAGTTTTGCTCTCCAGTGCTCAAACTGGACATGGAAAGGCAACTAAGATGGTAAAAGGTATGGAAAATTTCAGCTATGAGGAAAGATTGGACAAGTTGTGATTATTCATGCTGTGAAGATGAGCTTAAGGGGGGATATATTAACTATGTATAAATATATAAGGGGATTGTACAATAACTTCTCTAATGCTTTATTTACCAGTAGGTCCTTTCCTTCCAGCTGACAAAAGGGCACCCATTCCGATTAAAAGAAAGGAGGTTCCGCCTAAGGGATTTCTTACAGCTAGAGCTATCAAGATGTGGAATTCTCTCCCTGAATCAGTCGTAGCTCATAGGACAAGTTGATTCAGGGACTGGTCCAATTGCCATCTTGGGAGTCAGGGAGGCAAATAAGCAGGTCAAATTTGATGGGGCGGGTGTCTTCTTTCAACCTAACTTACTATGTTACAATGACTTTCTAGCTACAATACTAAGATACTTACTTTTTCGTTCAAAGCACTCATCCTAAAAAAGAGAGTATCAAAATGTTAAAGCAGGAATAGGAAGTTACCACTGTATAAAAACATTTGCTGATCTTCTTGGATAATATATATATACACAAAAGCCATGAATATTTTCACTACTCATTGAAACTTGTGTATTATAATAAAAGTACCTCCAGTTGCAAAATATGAGGATATTAGAAGTTACCTAGGAGATCCATGACCTGTATAAAAACTCGGGTTTTTATATGGTCATGAAACTCCTCAGTAACATTTAATATCCATATGAATGCGACCATACATGTGACAATAAAAACTCCTGCTCGATCCTTCTGGACTTAGTTGTCAGACTATAGGCCCATGTGTGGGGCCAGCTGACATGCCTGCCTGACCAATATCTGACATGCTGCTGCAGTACTCTTACCAACGGCCTGCATGGTCAGCAATTTTGATCCAATTTTGTTCCAAAGGCCAAAACTCAGATAAGTCCAATATCTTCTACATCAAGGTAGGTACACTTAGTAAAGGTTTGCTCAGTTGGTGAACTTGTCAAATGAATGGATATTTAATGGTCAGATTTATCAAAGGTCGAATGTACTCAACGCGAACAGGAAATTATTTATGAAATAATGTGAATGTCTAAAATTCAATCAAATGGGAACTATCTGAAAATTTGTTTCATATTCAAATTGAATACGAACAAAACTTAAATTGAATTTTCCTCTGAAATAAATTTGAATATCAGGAAGGCTATTAACATATTCAAATAGGTCTATGGTCCTCAGCAACTGGCATGTAAATTATTTCAAAAGGTTTTATGGTGGAGGTATAATAAGTCTCACATTCTAATTTACATTTGAATTGGGGGATTAAAATTCAAATATTTGAGTTTTGACACCAAAATAAATCAAAATTTACTATTTGCCCCGAAGTGTACAACCAATTTAAATTGTTATCGACACGTTTGTATAAAAATCATAGGAACATGTCCGCATCAGTGAATAGATGCTGCTCACCAAATATTAGCAGCAAAAGCCCCAAAGCCACCCAACGGCTTTAGGGGTCTTTTAGCTGCAAATAGTGCTGCAAATATTTGGAGCGCAGCATCTCTTCACTGATGCAGACACGTTCCTATGATTTTTACAGGAACGTGTCATTATCGCTTTAAAGGACAAATGCAGTGACAAATATTGACAGGGGTTTTTGAAATACATAATAAAAGCAAAAAATTAGAAACCATTTCACTATCAACACATGGAATAAAATTATTTTTAAAGTAATTTAAAATACTTACTTTTGATGTCTTATTAGATTGTATTTCCAAAAATCTGGAAAATTAGTATTAAACAGTCATTAAAACTGCCCATTATTCTTTAACGAAAAAAATCTTCCCTGAAAATTTCTTTGTAAGTTGCTATCAAAAACTAGATTTGTCTATATTCTCTGCACTATTTTTTATGCCTTTTGACAATGTATCAGGAATCCGGTAGCATATTTAACAAATGTATGTCTGAAATTAGCTTAGAATTACATTTTCCTTTATTATACAAAAATATTAGGGGGAAAAGATCCTCTTTTAGTGCCAGCTAATGCCCAACAAAAATTCAATACTTTAGCCAAGACATATAGTGACCTGAAAGCACATCCCACTGAATTGTCCATTGTGCTACTATATAACATAGTAACATAGTAAGTTAGGCTGAAAAAAGACTCGCGTCCATCAAGTTCAACCTTTTTTTTTTTTTTTTTAATTTTAACTGCCTAACTGCTAGTTGATCCAGAGGAAGGCAAAAACCCCATCCTAAGCCTCTCCAATTTGCCTCAGAGGGGGAAATTTGCCTCAGAGGGGGTAAAGATACCAGCAGACCATGGTCTTTCCTTATAATTTCTGGCCATAAATCATACATTTTGCAGAGTAAACAATGAGGGATCTGCACCCTGTAATCTTCTTCAGGCAAAACAGCTAATGTACTGGCACAAAATGAGAAATCCAAGTGGGATTAGCCTTATTGATTGCAAAAGTGTAGTGTTGCAAAGGGGAGCACTACGAAACATTTCAAACACAAGTATGCAAGGCTAGTCCTCACTTGGAATTGCCACATTGTGCCAATACATTTGTTGTTTTACCTTGGAGTTACAGTTCATCCCTTTAAAACCAAACAGCATATACCTAAGCATCTACTTTTAAAAATTTGTTGCAGAAATGTATTTATATCAAAGCTGCCTTGAAATAAAGCATGGTATAAAAGGGTAGTCTATAATATGCATCAAGCAGCATACTACAGGAAATATACAAGTGTTTACTTCCAAAGCGATCAAGAGAAGGCCAAATATATTATGCAACTTACCTCACATATTGCTTATTTAATTAACCCAATTAATCGAACATATATAAACTCAAATTGTACACACCATTGTACTTGGCTGGCACAGCAGTACTACCATACAGATATCTTAACATAGCGGTATACCCCCCAGGTCACACAGCCTTGATGTTGGGTCTGTATGGAACCAGTGAGTCAAAATATGTCCAATGAATATAATTTCTTTAATATGTTTTTGGGGGTGGAAACACCCCCAAAAAAAAAACAAATGGCTGGTAATCACTGCAGGGTTATCACTCAAACCGTTTGTCATATTAAAGGGGAATTCAACCCTTCCCGCACTAACCCCCAGCCCCCCTCTCCCACGGGCAAATGCCCCTAAGTCGCTACTTACCCCTCCATCTTCTCCAGTGACGACGTCTTCCTTCTTCCGTCGGCACATGCGCAGTAGGACGCATTTGCTGATATGAGCTACTGCGCATACGCCAAAAGTTCATGAAGACATTCGGTGCATGCGCAGTAGTACAAACCGGCAAATGCTTCCTACTGCGCATGTACCGCAGAGCACTGACGGAAGAAGATGTCGCTGGAGAAGATGGCGTCTGGGATAAGTAGCGACTTAGGGGCATTCATCCTGGGGGAGAGGTAAGCCAGCCTACAGGGGGTAGGGGTTAGGGGGAGGGGTTTAATTCCCCTTTAAGACATACTTTTAAATCTATATGCCTCATTCTCCCCTATGGATAGCAAACCCCACCAAATAATTAAACATCTTAGGGACCCCCAACAATTTCAGATGCTAACAAACCCACACAGGATTCACCTCCCATAGGCAGAGTATGGCACACATAGTCAGAGTAGGGCAGGCAGACTATAGCACACAGGCAGAGTTTGGACCAATTTTGTAAGAGTTCATCCTGTTTGTTTCCCCTTGCCTCCAGGAACAGGAAGTTCTAGATTTCCTATTTAAGTATAGGCTTTCTGAGTTTTCTTTTATTTTATAAACTGTTTGTGATTATTTTAGTGTATGTCTCTTTTGGACATCTTTTTTGTATATTTTTATTTATATTTGGGGTGCTGTTGTGTTAGTCTAACTTGTGCGCAAGGTGAGTGTGAGAGCAAGCTAGTGACCCCTGATAACCACACCTAAAATCATGTGAGTGAGGTAACAATCAACAAACACCTGCATTGAGGACTTCTACATATCTGTAAACCAAACAGTCACAATGAAGGACAGAATGTGTATACAGCATATGTTCTATTTATTTTTTCATGTTGAAATAAGGTGTATATACTACCTGGAATTGGAAGCCGATGACAAAAGAGAAGAGGTGCATTGCCTTTATGTTTATGCATTTAGTAAAAATATTACTTCTCAAGTTGATTGGGTTTCATGGGTTGATATCTATTATGGGGCAGCACAGTTGCTCCTTGGGTAGCATTGCTGCCTTGCAGTGCTGGGGTCCTGAGTCTAGCCAGGGCACAATTTGCATAAAACTAGTATATTTTACCTGAATCTGCATGCGTTTCCTCCATTTAACCCCACACTACAAAATCATAGACCATCCTGCTAAAATAGGCCTCACTGTATGTAAATGTGATAGGAACTTTAGAGTTTTAGCTCCACTGGGGCAGCGACAGAAGATAAACTCTGTAAAGCACTGTGAAAATATGTCTGTCCTACATTAACATCAGCAAATAAATATGTGCAGAAAAAGTATACTTTTTAATTGCTTCTTTATTTTATTTTTTACAACTTGAGTAAATAACTTACCATCTTTGTAAACTCCAGTGGCTATGGTTGTGAAGCTAATCTAAGAAAAGAAAAAATGATTTTGTTAAAAATAATCTTTAAGCATATGAAGTATAGGTTTGAGGTCTAGTATTGGGAAACTCAGCATCAGAGCAATATAATATCATATAGTACTGAATCTTCCTTTTAGATTGATTTGATTTTGTTCTATAATACATTTGAAGTTAGCATAAATAAATTCTGATTGCACGATAATCCCATTTTTTTATGTTTCCAGAAGCCTTAAGGTATTTGCTTATGACAAGGCTCCCGTGTGAAAAACATCTAGTTCTAAGAATTACCTATAACATATCCAATACCTTGAAAAAAAACAAAAACAAACAAAACTTGAGCATTGTTTGGTTTAGGTGAAATGTGGGCATAGGCTTGCCAGCTATTTTATAAAACTTGGTCCAAAAATATGCTGTCATAACTGCCCTTGATTCCATTCAATTAAACTGAAGGCATTTTGGGCATTCAGAGAGAGCACTACACAAGAGCAAGGACTATTATGAATGGTTTGCAGTTGCAAGATTAAGATCAGTTATTTTTTTGCATAAAGTCAGTCTGATTACTGATTTGATTCTTAATAATGCAGTATATTTTTTATTATATTAGTGTATAAAAGGAATATAGGTTGATCGGAACTGCACTAGTTGTTTGTTTCCAGGCTTTAGGGCTAGGATAATATTGCTCCTGTGAAGCTTTTCCAGAAAATTTGTAGTGTCTCAAGCAAGGTAAATAGTTATTAATGTGTCATCTAGAAATGTAGTCAAAAAGCATTAAAAAAAAAAAAAGTCAGCTATGCAATGAAAGCTTTAATATTTTGTACGTCAGTTAAACTGGTCATGTGTTTCCATGCTGGTATTACTACTGGCAAGCTATAGTGTATGACAAACTCATAGACACTTTGCTTGATAGTGTGTAGAAGTCAGATAGTTCTCACACTGTGTTGGTGAAAATATATTCTTCCTGCAAAAGATACTCTACAATTAATGTAGCACTTACCTTCATTTTATTTGACCCTTCACTTTGCTCAATTTCCTTTGCCTGTTCTCTCAAGATTAATTCTTGTTCATAAAATGGAACATTTTTTCCATATAAAGGCAAGATGTGGCTATACTTTTTTCGCTGTAACAAAAAAGTTTTTTTTAACACAAATATTAAAAATGAGTAAACTGAAATTAAAAAGTAGCAGTTTTTGACAACTTTTTGAGGAACTATGGGGAAGAAAACTATCACTATCAAAATTTTTTATAAATCACATTAAAAAAAAAAACGGAAAGACTTTATACTTACGATATAGTTCAATCTGTGCTTGAAGCTTTTGAGATGTTGCATTATGCTATATAGTGGTCCTTTTTTAAGACAAAGATTACACTGAAAAGCTGTCTGAGAACTTGCATGTGAATTTATTTGTACAATATACTGTAAACCTAAATGAAACAGGTAATAGTTTAGTAGTTTGTAAGGCTAGCATAATATACAAGTAAGCCATTATAATGTAAAGCCATCTTCATGAACAACAGATCAGCATTGAAGAAACGTTACATCCACATATCAAATTACTGCTATACTGTATAAAAAAATATACAATTATGCCAAATTTTTTAACTTTAACATTTACTTTATTATTATTGTGAAGTAAATGACAGCAAGGTAAATTTACTGGACTGAGGGAGTAGCCTACTATGAACTACTATTTAGTCAAATGTTTCTTTCTATGTAAAAGGGATAGCCTTTTGTGGTGTTGACAACTGTTGATAACGTTGTATGATAAAGTAACATATACAAAATTAAACAAATATTCGTTAGTGCACCAGAGCCCTCAAGTATCGATGAGTTTCAACCTGCACAACCCAAAACTATGAACAAATTGGAGTCAATTATATGGCTAATTAGGGCAAGCAGCTGTTAGATGGCACTATATGTCTGTCTGTGTAACTATTTTTAATAAAGCATTACAAAGATATGCCTTGCTGTACAATATACACATATATATTGCACTGGAAAAGTGGTTTTGGCAGTATTGTTAATTTGATTTAGAGAAGAAATGGGGCTGGTCAAAGATAACCCCTAGGCAGCATACTGAATTTACAGGGTTAGTTGGTGAAAGGTGAAGGTGAGGTTTGGGTGGGGCGACCATGAACTCTGTTTTAGTTAGGTTGAGTTTGAGGTGCAGTGTGTTCATCCAGGAGAGGAAAGCAAGCAGTTAGCAATTTGGATTTGAACATCAGTAGTTAGTGAAGCGGTAACTAAATATATCTCTATGTCATATGGATATATTGGATATTTTAGACCAAAAGATAAAACAACGTCTCCTAAAGAAAGTGTGTAAAGGGAGAACAGCAGAAGGTTGAGTACAGAATCCTGAGGCATTCCCACACTATACTGAACCAGGGAACCAGAGGACTTCTTAGCAAAAGTAACAGAAGGACCAGTTAGGGCCCGTACACACGGGCGTTTTGGACCTGCGCTCCGCCGCAGGGGAGCGCAGGTCTAGATGCACCTCATTCTTTTCAATGAGGTTGTACCCACGAGACGCGTGTAAGCGCCGAACGCAGGTTCAGACGCAACATGCTGCATTTTTCCTGCGTTCGGCGCCTACATGCGTTTGTGTGAGTACAGCCCCATTGAAAATAATTGAGTGCGTCTATACCTGCGCTCCCCTGCGGCTGAACCCTGTGAAACGCAGGGGAGCGCAGGTAAAAACGCCCGTGTGTAAGGGCCCTTAGAAAGGTAGGAAGAAAACCAGGATGCAGCTTGATCATGGATATCAAGAGAGAGAAGAGGATTTGCATAAAAACAGTATGGCCAACTGTATCAAACGCATAAGGCAAGTCCAGGAGAATAAGACTGCCCATGGTCTGGAGATCATTTGCAACTCTACATAATGCTCTCCTAGTGGAGTGTGCAGTTCAAAAGAGGGTTTAGAAGATTATGGGTGCAGAGAAAGTTAATACAAGAAGACCTTCCAGAAGTCTAGAGCTTAGGGATAAGTGAGACACAAGGCAATAATAAGACAGGATTGGTCCAGTGTAAGCTTTTATAGAATAGTTTTGACACAGGCCTGTTTGAATAAAGAGGGGAAATTGCTGGGTTAAGGACAGGAGCATGCTGTTTTAGTAATGGTGAAGACATAGGATCAAGAGTTATAGGTGTTATAGGACAACAGAAGATGAGAAAAGTCCTGCAGGGTATGTTCATACAGAAGTATTTCATTTGGGGAGGGATGAAGAAATTAGTTAAAGGGGTGGTTCACCTTCAAGTTAACTTTTAGTATATTGTAGAAGGGCAAATTCTAAGAAACTTTTCAATTGGTCTTCATTATTTATTTTTTCATAGTTTTTTAATGATTTGCAATTTTCTTCTGTTTATCTGCAGCTTTCAAATGGGGGTCACTGACACTATCTAAAAACAAATGCTCTGTAAGGCTACAAATTTATTGTTATTGCCACTTTCTATCACTTATCATTCTATTTAGTCCCTCTCCTATTCATATTCCAGTCTCTTATTCAAATCAATGCAGGGTTGCTAGGATAATTTGTACCCTAGAAACCAAATTGCTGACACTGCAAACTAGAGATCTGCTGAATAAAAAGCTAAATAACTATAAAACCACAAACAATAAAAAATGAAAACCAATTGCAAATTGTCTCAGAATATCACTCTCAACATTATACTAAAAGTTAACGCAAAGGTGAACACCCCCTTTAATTACCCATCCTTATGGGTGGCTGAATTACTCCACTGCTGGCGATCAAAGGAGGACATTAGATCAAGAAATCGATATGCCAAGACAGAGAGGTTATCAGCATGACAACTGATATAACCCAAAATAATGCAGGGCGGTCAGAACAGAGGAAAAAAAGAAAGCAGAAGTCAGAAAGGAATATAGATTTGACAGTCACCCATGCAGAGAAAGGGTGGACCAGCTGAAGTGCATTCACTTCAAAAGAGAGAAACAAGAAGCATGAGAGGCATGTAGGCATAGAGATTACCTTCAAGTTGCAATGGGGGGGGGGAAGAGCCATAGGCAGTAGAGTGGAGGTAAGAGAGAGAGAACAGACAGCCATAAAAGAGAGCTACCTCAATAGCTTTGTCATTCTGAGAGAGCTAGGTCTCAGTTAGGGCAAAGAGATGAAAATACTTAAGAGCAATACAGATTGTGAATTAAAGTGGATTTGTTAGTAATGGAGTGGGTATTACGAAGAGCACAAGTGAAGGAGGGATAAGAATAGGGATACAGGTTAGACAGGTTAGAAGTAATTGGGGTTTGAACAGAGGCATTGTGTGGGTGATAACATATCAGAAAGACAGGTATATAGCAGGGTGGCCAAACATCCCTGTGTGCTTCTTCTAACATTATACAATGAGTATCAATATGTTTAGAGCCCATGGAGTTTTGAGGACAGGCAGACAAGTCTGTTAAAAATGCCGGCTTGAGTCAAGGAGCTTCCCAAAAATAAATAGCAACAATGAAAGGTGTATTGACATATTTTGACTAGCACGATTTTCCACCACATGCCAGTCAAATCACAAGGTGTTTAGAATATTTTTTGACTTACCAATTAACGGTTCTTTCCTTTTTAGACTTAAAACATAATCTTCAAGGCTCCTATAGTTATCCAAAGAACTTTTGTCTAAAACAGAAAATGAAGGTAGCATAATTTGTTAATGATTTTTAATGCATAATCTACCATTAAAAACAGGGAGATGTTCTTACTAGAAAATCCTTTTTTTTGTAGGCTTGTACTGTCAGTACAGGACAAGTGGGGTTAAATTGCTCCTCTCTGGAGGCAGGACAAATTAAAAACCCATTATTCTCCTCCTGTATATAAACCATTCTTGTCAGTTTTTGTGTCAAAGCTTGCTGGTGGAGAAGAAGAGAACCCTAACTAACCTGAATATGGATGAGCAGCAAAAACCCAGCAACCCTCCAATATGGATAATTTGGAATTGGCTGCTATGGATATGGAAACTGATCTGCTTAAAGGGCAACTAAAGTCTAAAATAGAATAATGTTAGAAATGTCATCTTGTAACTTTGTTAGAAATCTCTGCAATACCAAGACTACGCACATGTTCAGTGTGGTGTCGGCTTCAGTTGGGAGGTTAAGTTTAGGGATTGTCATAAATGATCAAAACAGCACAAGTCAAATATTATCTGCCATAGAAGCCAATGCAGCAAGTCTGATTAAGAGACAGAATATACAGACTGCACTGGGTCTGTGGATACAAATCTCTACATGATTACTAGCTGTTTTAGAAGGAAACATACAAGGCTTCTCAAGTTCTGGGAAGTAAAGTGGGAGGATCCACCCTAATGTTTGAAAGTATGAACGTTTCCCTGCAGAGCAGATAGGGACCGTCTGACAATTCCTATCCAAAGCACTAAATGAAGGGGGAATTTCACTGCATACAGTAAGGTTTATTATTAAAACGGTATACATTTTTTAATTGAAGTATAATGGAGATAGATTTCAGATGGTACAGATTATACTGCTTTATATGGCCAATTCATGGTGACAGACAGTATTCCAGCGAGCCATAATGAAGTTCCAGAAGGCAGCCGAACAGAACCGGATAGGTATAACCTTATATATTGGAAGCAATGACGAATACCTCTGGGAAAAATATTAAGCTTCCTCCATAGCAGCTATACTGGTTATTGGTGACCATAATTTTAAGAATGTTTCAATTCCTGGTTGCAATCTTGGTGAATGCATTGTTAAACTATAAGGTTACTTGGAAGCCCCACAGTCCAACACTGTGGCTCAGTAAAGCTACCTCTTTGATATGCAGTTGATTTGGTATAATGGAGTAACTGTGATTGATTTAAAACCCGACTTATTATCCTTTGGAACTTTTGAATGCAGTAATGTAGTTTAAACTGTGCTTAGGTTAATTCTCATTAGAAGATTGCTAAAATCTGAATCTGTAATATTTCTGCCCAGTACATGATACTTCCTTGAGGGTCACTTTGTTCTGTGTGCCTACTTGTCTATTTAGGTAAGCCACTGTTGTTCAGTTGTTGGATTGGATCCTGATGTTTTTTCAGGAGGAAGTGTTTAAAGATTCTGACAGCTGTTTGAATCTTTCACCCGCCCAGTCCTCAGCAAACGAGAAGTTGCGATGGTGAGAAAGTTGAGTAGTGAGGCTGGGCGAGTGGATTGGGTGCAAGTGGGGACAGCGGCCTAGGGGTAAAGTTTTTAAATCCAGCCTGGTTACCAATGTGCCAGTGCACTGCATACCACCGTCAGCTGCAAGATGTGTATATGGAGTTCTTGACACCATGTTTCTCGGCATAATCGGTGGCCAAGTTCCTCCCCAGCCTACAAGCTTTGCGTTGGTGACCCTGCTTTCTTTAACTGGCCACTCTGTGTCTTGCTACAGATGGGGTAAATACATTCACTCATGTAAACAGGTGAGAGATGCTGGTGTCAGGTGGATTAGCTGGGAGAGACCCTGATGATCTTTTGTTTCAATGTTGTAAGATGTTACATTGCAGTGGTCTGATACTGTATATCATGTGTCCTAGGAGGCTGAGGATGTTGTGAGCTGTCAGGAGAGGATGCCTTAAAGGAACAGTAACACCACAAAATAAGTGTTTTAACGTAAAGAAAATATCATGTAGTGTTGCCCTGCGCTAAAACTCATGTGTTTGCTTCAGAAACACTACTATAGTTCATATAAACAAGCTGCTAAGTAGCAATGGCGGACATTGAAAAATCTGCTGTGTAACTTGAGACTTTTCTCCTTTGACTAGTTGCCCCCACGGCTACACAACAGCTTATTTATATAAACAAAAGTAGTGCTTCTGAAGCAAACACTGCAGTTTTACCACTGCATTATATTTTTAATACAATTAATTTTTTTGATGTTACTGGTTCTTTAATAAATTCCTGAGTCTACTTTGCAGAAATAAAGCTTTGGGTGGGGGAAAGAAAACGCAAGATTGGGGTCTAGGATCATGCCTAGGAATTCTAGCTTCTGCATCATTCAAGGACACTTTTTGTGGTTGATTAGCAGTTCAAGTTCAAGTTTCCACATATTTTTACAGTTTTCCTTGCAATGGGGGCCTGTGACAATAATATTGTCTAGGTACACTGTGGCTGAGATGCATTGCATCCTGAGGATTGCCAAGAGGTTATTGAGCAGATTGAAGAATAAACTGAAAGTGCGGTTTGCCTATAGGGAACTGTAGAAAACGTTAGTGAGCCAAGCGAATGGGCTCCACGTATGCATCTTTTAGGTTTATCTTTCAAATGTAGGTGTTGGAGTGATTTCATAATGGTTGGTAAGGATTCCATTTTGAACCATTCATACTTTATGAATTTGGTTGAAAGGGTGACTGGTTGACCTCCTCACTTTTTTGTCACAATGAAAAAGTTTGGAAGAGTTGACTGTGAAGTGGTCAGACAGTGGTACCCTGGTGATGACAGAATAAGTAGGTGATCTTTATGATGGCCTGGAGAGCCTGTCTCTTGCAAGATATTAAATTATGGCACAAATCTGCTGGTTCTTTTTGAAGATGATATGAGGAAGGAATTCTGTTTGAGGATGATCTATAGAATGAGGAGGTGAAGTAACTACTTCATGACATAATAATGGGCTCTTTGGGCGGTTATGGCTACTGTGATTGTGGGATGCAGGATGGCCACATAGCTCTGGAAATTTGTTTACAACAGAATCTATTTTCGCTCATGGGGTCTCTGAGTATAGTGTATCAAAGGATAATGGAGCCACTGTAAGGAGCTGTTGATATACGTCAGAGCTAGTTGTTCTGGTGTTATGCACCATTATGGCAACCTGGAATAATTCCAATATGGAGGAAACACACACATGCCATCAACTTCCATTGTGCAATGTGCTAAAATAATGGTTAGGAGCTGAGGGTGCTGTACTGAAATCACACCAGAGTACCCAGGTGGCTGCAGGATCTGTAAGCCAAACGATCTATGATAGTGCACAACTTACTCCTGTCTGAAGGAGTAGTAAGATGGCCAACAGATCTGACACGTCTACTGTGTGGCCTAAGGGACAATCACACATGTCACAGTGTCTGGTATGTGTCTGTGTAACCTGGAGCTTGCCAGTAGTAAGACTCCTTGAGGGGCTGATCTGAGACATAAGCAGGGGAACACACTGAAGTATCTTCATGGGGAGAGCAGACCAAAGGGGCTTAGCTACACAGGGAGCGTGCCAGTAGCAAAACTCTAAGGAAAATGTACGAGGGCTCAGACACAAGTAAAAGAGCACATTGAATCAACTCGAATGGAGTGAGCCCTCCAAAAGGGGCTCAGTTATTCTGTAAGGTATAGAAGAGAACATTGTGGGCTCAAACTGATTATATACTGACCTTGGTTGTTAACCTAAAGCTGGCCATAGACGTAACAATTACGATCTTTCTCGGGAAAGATCTTTCCAAGAAAGATCGTTCGTTTCAACACACACGTATAGAGCTGAATCGTCAGATATACAGGTAGAAACAATAGAATTCTACTTGTATCTGACGATTCAGCACTAACAATGGCCGATGTTCAGGAAGATTTCAAAGGCATCAGATCAAAATTTTCCGTCCAGTCCGATCAACCAGCCGACCTCTGACGATATCGGTCGGCTCATTTCCCACCATACACGCACCGAATATCCTACGAAAATTCGTTTCGTACGATATTATCTGTGCGTCTATGGCCACCTTAAGGCATTGCTCTACCTGTATCAGATTAAACAGGGATCACTAACTAGCCTGAATAATAAAACTGGTAAGACCCTTAATGTGTCAAAGTTCTGATCAGAATTCAGAAAGTCTGATTTAAAGTATCAAAGGGTTTTAGATAGCTCAAAGTTGTATTCAGGCATGACAACTATGGGCTCCGCCATTATAGACATGGCATCGAAGAGGCGAGGAGTGCTATCGGGCAAGAGGAGGAGAAGGAAGAGTTTTTAGTTTGTTCTGCTTCCAGAGAGGTTAACCCAACTGCTCTCCAATAACAGGAAAGGCTGTACTGAAAAATGTCTAACTATCTTTTATATGGTGCTAGCATATTAGCACAGAACTGTGCTTTGAATTTGGGAAGAAACCAGAGTAACTGGAGGTAATCAATACAGAAACATGAACATTTGCATTGAATGAAATCCTGGACTCCAAGTGCAACAAGGCAGCATTTTATATATCTTACCTGTAAAACAAAGGACTATATAGACTTTAACGCATGTTAGTAACTAAAAGAACTGCAGACAGGAAAGAGCTTGGTCCCAAGACTGTTAAAGGTGTGGTTCACATTCCACTTTTTTCAGTTACATTTTTTTCATATTGTTCCCCAAAAATAAAGACTTTTTTCAGTTACTTTCCATTTTTTGTTTTTTATCGTTTACCCAAAATCAAAGTTTAATGTACCTGTATCTGGTGTTTCTGTCCATCAGCTCAGTAATTTAGGTATAGACTATAAAGTGTTACAATTTTGCTACATTAATTGATACATTTTTCAGTAGCATTTTGAGTATTAGCAACTATTGTATCAATTCTAACAGCTGCCTGTAATGAAATTTAGGGATTCAGTTCATCAGGGCCAAATACAAGAAATGTATCAACACATAGAAAATAGAAAGTAATTAGAAAAAGCATTTCTTTCTTGTGAACTATCATGAAAAAAAGTTTTGGAAGGTGAGTAAACCCTTTAAGATGACAAAATTATTATGTGGTAATTCACCAGTGATATAAATGTTGCCCTTGCTTTCAATGTAAATGGTTGCAGACTCAATAGCAAGGTTTCCAGGTATTTATGTTCTCATGCTCATTTTAAAATTTAGTTAGGGAAATCAACATAATCGGCTGGCAAATGAAAAATATTGTTTATATTATTAGTCCTCCTTTCCAAATAAAGCTGAACTGCACTGGGAATTATTGAACGGAGAATGACTTGGAGAGTTGTATAATACACTGAGTTACTCAGTGGCTACTAAAGCATAGCAACAACATTTTGTATCTCAAAAGATTCCTGGTAAGGCCTCACCCTGCAGTGAAGTTTGGGCCACCAGTCTTTAAAGGGGTTGTTTACCTTCATGTAAACATTGATGAAACCACTTACAATGCTCTCAATGTGTTCGATAACAAAAAGTAAAAATGCCATTGTAAAATCTAATTTTTATACATGGCACTCTGACCAGTTTTCTAAAGGGATGGGAGTGGCCTATTTTGAACCTGACACACCAAGAACTACCTATATGATTACATAATGATTCAAAGGCTTTGCCCTTACTTGTTTCCTATTGGACACTGATACTGCCCTCCTCCTATTTATTCATTGGTTGCTTGTGCACTGTATCCAGTCAGATAATTTTAGTAATTTTGAACATATCTGACATTATGCTTAATGCCAAAGTCATTAAAAGAGATACAAGTATAGAAACGCCAGTATTTATTCCCAGAAAAGGTTGTACCCCTTTGGAACTCCATTCAGTTATAGCCTAGGCAAAAGGAGAGTGCAAGAATTGGGAGAACAAGGTTGCTCCTTTCTTTTCTGCTTTAATTGTCTGCATGGCTGTGTGATTGTTTGTTGCAAGGCAGGTTATTTTATATTCTTTGTCCATTTACCTATGCCATTGCAATGGAGTAATCCACCAATGGCCATTCAAATGATGTGACTGGTTATGGTGCACAAGCAACCAATGAATTACTTGGAGGAGGGCAGTATCAATGTCCAATAGAAAACAAGTAAGGGCATAGCCTGGGCATGATGATGTAACCATATAGGAAGTTCTTGTTGCGTCAGGATCAAAATAGGCCACTCCCATCCCATCATAAAACTGGACAGAGTGCCAGAAGAAGGACCGAGTTAACAGGTATGAAAATTAGCTTTTACAATGGCATTTTTACTTTTTGTTACTGAAGCTGGTTTTTCTAACACATTGTGTTTCATAAGTAGGGATGGGTGAATTTATTCATCAGCCGCAAATTCACGGCAAATTCCCGCGATTCACCTCCAGCGAATAAATTCCCGAAACAGCCGCAAAAATTCGCCTGGCGAAAATTCACCTGACCAAAAAAAAAAAAAAAAACGAGACATGCGGCGAAAACGACGGGACAAGCAAATTTTTCGCCAATTTGCGAATTTCGTTAGAATTTCACTATTCGGAAGATTTGTACATTGACGGTGACCAACCCCTTTAAGGCATGAAGATCCAAGTTATGGAAAGATCCATTATCTGGAAAATCCCAGGTCCCAAGCACCTTGATCCCCACCCCCCATCTGCACACATCTCAACCCCCTCCACCCATCTGCACATCTCACCTCCCCTCAAACATGCTTCCTGGCAGTCAAATTTGTATGTTGATCCTCTGTCCCTGTAAAAGTTTCCCCAGCACATGGCAGGCAGACCCTCCCCAGCCTGAACTTGTAACAGGATCCTCTCTGCCTGTGCACAGTTGAAGTCAATGCAGCACACAGCCCACACTCCCCCTCCCTCTAGCAAACTTGTAACCGTTTCTCTTCAGTACCTGAATGCAGCTCAAATTCCCCAGCACAGGAAGCAGTGGCAGACAGCAGACACAGCCAATAGGAGTTAAGTTAGCTGACAGTATGTGTGTTGTCATATAATGAAGTGAAGTAGTGACTGTAGGGTTTTTGGGGGTCAGTGACCGCCTCCCAGCACAGGGTCCATTAGTACAGGGAAACTTCTGATGTGAATACCTCTAAACTGTGCCTTTTCTGTAAACTATGGCAAAGTTTGTTCTATTAATCGGACTGTTAGTTTTGTCAATTTGTTACAACGGTGAACAACCACTTAAAATGAGATGCAAAGAGTACAGTGAAGTGAAACTATATATACAATCTTTTTTTACCCATAGAGGAGAAGGATTAATTGACCAAGTGATTAATTGGATGCTGCAGCCTTGCTTCTAACTTTTGAACAACTGGAGTGGCAGGTGTTTAAAGATTTAAAGTGGACCCGTCACCCAGACACAAATATCTATATAATAAAAGTCCTTTTCAAATTAAACATGAAATCCAATTTCAGATTTTTATTAAAGCATTCATAGCTGTTTTAAGCTCATTTAAAAATCTCCACTGTCAATCAATGCCTTAGGCATAGAGGTGAGGCAGATAATTACTTTCATTTTCCATTCAGCACTTCCTAGATGTCACTGCTACCCCAGTTCTCAACCATTTAATTGTGTAGCCAGAACATGGGAATAGACATCGGGTCCCCAATTCTGGTGCACAAACAAGATTCAGAGATGATGCAAGGCTTGCCTTAATAACAGTGTCCACAAAATGGCTCCTGCCTGTTTACTATAATTATGAATTCCCAGACTGAGGAAAACAAGATTAAAATAATTTATCTAGTGTAATTAAAGTTCATTTTGCTTGACTAATGTGATAAAATATGATTTTTAATTTTTTTTTTGGGGTAACGGGTCCACTTTAAGATAGGCTGTTCACAGATTACATTTTTGGTGGGGGTGAATTGCCCTCTAAAAGTGGCTTGGATAACTTTGTTAAACATAATATCCAAGGCTACAGTGGTTTACAGTTGTTTAATATAGGTATCAGTATCTATAGTTAATTTAGTTAATATATTTGCATTCGTGTGATAGGTATGCACGATGTATAATTACGTTTGAACTTGATGACCTATTGACCCAAAGTAACCATAGCCTTTCCATTCAAAATACAGTAGGTTTGACATAACAAAATATACAATAATTGAAAGTTTTAAAAAAATTACAAACTTACCATAGTCGTATACATCCATCTTAAGTTGCACGTTGTTCCAAAAATTAAGCAAAGTTAAAACATAATTAAATAAATTTGAGCTAGACAACATTCTGTTTAATCACTGTAAACATCACAAAATCACAGCAACCCAATAAACATTGTAAGATGTTTCAAGACTATATAGACTCCCACACTATTTCTCCCTGTCTGAATTTATGAAAAGCACCATTCCCATACAAATCTGGCAGGGATTAGCCCTTCTACTATGCGGAAATAAACTGCATTGATTGGAAGGGAAATGTTTTCAAGATCACTCAGCCAGTGCAGCTACTTTAAAATTAACACTATTACACTAAATATACAGTTGTGTTCATAAGTTTACATACCCTAGCAGAATTTATGATTTCTTAACCATTATTCAGAGAATATGAATGACACAAAAACTTTTCTTTCACTCATGGTTAGTGGTTGGCTGAACCCATTTATTGTCAAAGATATTGGGGAAAAAAAGAATAAACACAGTTGTTTGTTTATTTGTTTTTGTAAATAAAGCATACATCAGTAACAATGAGTTAAAGTTGTCTTTGTGTCTTTTTTACAAATTAAACATTAAAGGGAAACTGTCATTGGAAAACATGTTTTTTTTTTTTTTTAATGCATCAGTTAATAGTGCTGCTCCAATAGACTTCTGCACTGAAATCCATTTCTCAAAAGAGCAAACAGATTTTTTTATATTCAGTTTTGAAATCTGACATGGGGCTAGCCATTTTGTCAATTTCCTAGCTGCCCCAGTCATGTGACTTGTGCCAGCACTTCAGGAGGGAACTGCTTTCTGGCAGACTGTTGTTTTTCCTTCTCAATGTAACTGAATAGTACGCAGTGGGACATGGGACATACTATTGAGTGCTGTTCTTAGATGTAGCAGGCAGCTGTTATCTTGTGTTAAGGAGCTGTTATCTGTTTACCTTCCAATTGTTCTTTTGTTAGGCTGCTGGCTGGGGGAAAGGGAGGGGGTGATTTCACTCCAACTTGCAGTACAGCAGTAAAGACTGATTGAAGTTTATCAGAGCACAAGTCACATGACTTGGGGCAGCTGGGAAATTGACAATATGTCTAGCCCCACGTCAGATTTCAAAATGAAATATAAAAAAATCTGTTTGCTCTTTTGAGAAATGGAATCCAATGTAGAATTCTTCTGGAACAGCACTATTAACTGATACATTTTGAAAAAATTTTTTTTTTCCCATGACAGGATTCCTTTAAAGGGCACCAATCATAACTAAAATGATTTACTAAGTTAATACACTATGTGAAAGTTCAAGAAATCCGATTTTTAAAACAGTTAGAATTGTTTGTTTAAATGATCAGCTCACTATACCTTCTGCAAAATCTCCCCTCTCTCCACTGCAGTTCTAGCTGAGGCAGGCATCTTGGATTTCACTGACTCCTCCTACCTATATCTTCACAGCCAACTGTAGCTCTGAAATCTCGCACATGCTCAGTTGAAATTCCTTGCTTGCCTAATAAACCTTCTAAGCTATTTTGAAATCTGCCAAACTTGTGTGTTAGTGCTGCCACCTTGTGGAAGTTGTTGTGTGCACTTCTCTTGATACTTCTAGAGTTTACTAAAGCTAGGCATTCTGGGTAGAATACTCAGGGCAGTGCTACAATCTGAGCATGCTCGTGAACTCATTTGCATGTTGTAGTCACAGTATGGACTCCCTCAGAGAGAGAACATTTGACAAAGTATGGGATTTTTTTTAAAAACTGCAGTTTTTTTCCAAAAGCATATGTAGTTTGATTAAACATGTTTAGGTTGTACTGGTCAGAGTGTTATTATGGGTTTGATTTTGGCTGTGATTGGTGCCCTTTAAAGGTAAATGTGTATTTTAAGACTTTCATGAATCATATTTATACTGTAACATTGTATACTGAACATATCGTAAGTAAAGAAAAAAGAAAAAAAAAAAATTTCCTCATTACATATTTTAGGCAGTTTTATAAAGATTATATGAACCTTGACACTAATACAAGTATAACAAGTGGTATACTTATACATGTTAAAATGTCAATATTTGGTCCTGAGATTTCCATTATATGTAGACTTATATGAAGTCTTAAACTTTAGCTGAAGTTTCAGGGCAGTTTAAACTGACTGAAAGGCAGAAGATTTTTTACCCAAGGTTGCCATAAATCATTATAGGTCTCGCTTTTGTTCTCTACTATCTCTGTTAAGTGATGCATTTCCTGTATATAATTAAGTCTTGATATAAATGGAGTTACAGAAAGTGTGGGGGAGATCCAATTTAATGCTATGATCTTGGAAAGGTATTATTTAGCAAAATATATTATTTGTTTGTTGCATATTTCTGATGTTATCTGCACTATAGTATTAAAGAAATTTTCCAGAATCGGGCAGGTCAACCATGAGTGTTTGTAATCACCTATCTCTCAGTGACTTGAGGGGGGCCACACGGGCCATAACTGTTGCTTTTGAATCTTAGCTGAATGCTGAGGATCAATTGCAAACTCACTGAACAGTTATGTCCCATGTGACCCCCGTTCAAGTCGCTGACTAACTCAAACTTACAGAGCTGAAAAGCAGGAAGTTGGACTCTGGCTTTTTTTGTTAGACATCCAGTCACTCCAGCCTTTATAGTTTGCATTTTTCCCTGACTAACTATATTGGAAACATTTTTTATTTTGCACAGTCTATTTAGCCAGTTTTTATTTTTACACTGAATGGTTCCTTTAAGTTAAAATCCTTTTCCCACGCTTTCATGAAGGTAGTAGTCTGACTTGATGGAGTCTCAATTAGTGTTTATTCTTTTTAAATCATAATCTCTACATAAACTACCCAAATAACCCTTATCAAAAGTTTACATTCCACTATTCGCCACCTTAAAGGGATCCTGTCATGGGGAAAATGTTTTTTTTCCAAATGCATCAGTTAATAGTGCTGTTCCAGAAGAATTCTGCATTGAGATCCATTTCTCAAAAGAGAAACAGATTTTTTATATTTAATTTTGAAATCTGACATGGGAATAGACATTTTGTCAATTTCCCAGCTGCCCCAAGTCATGTGACTGGTGATCTGATAAACTTCAATCACTCTTTACTGCAAGTTGCAGTGATGTCACCCCCATCCCTTCCCCCCCCCCCCCCCCCCCCCCAGCAGCCTAACAACAGAATAATGGGTAGGTAGCCAGATAACAGCTCCCTAACACAAGATAACAGCTGCCTGGCAGATCTAAGAACAGCACTCAATAGTAAAAACCCATGTCCCACTGCGTTCCATTCAGTCACATTGAGAAGGAAAACCAACAGCCTGCAACAGAAAACAGTTCCTACCTAAAGTACTGGCTAAGTCGCATGACGGGGCAGCTGGGAAATTTACAAAATGTCTAGCCCCATGTCAGATTTTAAAACTGAATATAAAAAAAAATCTGTTTGCTCTTTTGAGAAATGGATTTCAGTGCAGAAGTCTACTGGAGCAGCACTATTAACTGATGCATTTTGAAGAAAACGTTTTCTCATGAAAATATCCCTTTAATACCCTTTAAAATAAATGACAGCTTAAAGTATTTTGTGGTAGTTGTGGATGAGGCTCTTTATCTTCTCAGAAGGTAAAACTGCCTATTCTTCCAGGCAAAAGGCCTCCAGTTCCCATAAATTATTGGGCTGTCTTACATGAACTGCATGTTTGAGGTCTCCCCAGACACAACTCTTGACACTAGCCCTATGCATAAAGTAGATTCACTGTTTTTACTTCTGCCTCATGCCCAAGTCTATGAACCTACATTTCCCTGCCTCCTAAAAAGTGTTTAATAACATACTGAGAACTCCTATAAAAAGTACATTAACAGTAAAGCTACCTTAAATCTTTACAACATTGTAATAACCTTCTTGCACACAGTTTTCTTCCAGAAATCTATAAAGGGCACAAGTGATGTGTGGGTCAGCAGTAACTCAACCTGCATCCCACCCTAACCTGCAAAATGTTGCCATTGCAGAACCCTCACCCAACCCATACCACCGTCTTCTCACTCTGTATGCTACTTCTGTGCGTGTTCTGGTTCAAAGACACCAAATCTTGGGGAGCAGTAGAGAAGTACACTTCTCCATTCTGACTTGCAACCAACCTTAACCTGCAATGGTTGGCCAAATTTCAACCCTAACCCTCCCAATAGGTGGACAACTTGCACATCACAAAAGGACACCATACAAAGAATGGATTTGCCAGGGATGTAAGTTTACTACCTCCTTACCAAAGGTTTCTCACCAAAGTATCAGGTTTCTCACCAGAGTATCAAATTATGCATGGTCAACTAGTATCTGTGACCTTACACATTGTAAAAAGTTAGCACTGACTCAGCATGCAGTAATTTTCGTAAACCATTTTTTGTCCATTGTTATAATGAAGTACAAATTCACAATTAATTTTAGCTGAATGCAATACATTGTGAATGAAGTATTTAAAAAAAAAGGCAGAACCCTTATTATAATCAGTTATTACAATTCAACAGATTTCTTATTAATTGGCAAGATCCCTTTAAAAATAGACATTTAACTAACCGGAGAACAGAAATACAGGGGATGGATTGTATTTATTTGATTCATATATATATTTTAAATTTGGTTTATGCACTAGAGCACTTGTGATTTTTGATGTGCACTACCTGATGATTCTACTGACCAAAAACATTAAAAGTGGGAATAATACAGGATCTTTTTCTGGTGCTAAGAAGTCTGAATATGCTATTCTTGCTCTTATACCAAACATAAACAGCAACAATAAATACCGTCAGTACTCATTAAACCGGAGCAAAGCTAAATGGCGGCAGAAAGATAGATTACCATCACAACTAATAAGTAATCATCAAAATATCTGGTATAAATCATTATTTTGAGGTATTTTTTTTTTAAAAAAAAGAGAAAGCAGTTCAGTTTAGAAACATTACCATTTTATGGTCTTCTCCTTGATAATGCGTTTCAAGGCTTGCTTCGCACACACATGCAACACGGCATACCTACAGATTCAAAAGAAATTACTTTGTGTGGATACTGACCATACTATCATATATGTTTTAGACAATTTCCTTTTAACAATTCAATCCTTACAGTAGTAGTGTGATACGTTATACGTGACACGTGCAAGGTGTAGTTCAACATTTAGACTTACAGTATCGAGAGTTAACACATAAATATATGCCACATATTACTACATTAATTGAAAATGTGCATCGGTGGGGGTGCACTTTGCTGGTCTGGCGGTTGCCCACCTGTTGTGCCCTCTGCAATGTTCAACAGTTACACAGTTATTACAACTTTATTAAACCCAACTAGGGGAAGAAATAGGGGAGAAGGGGAAGTATTTGTTATCTGAGATGCATGTTGGTAGTTGACATTGTGAGTTTAATGCATGAAATAAACTATGTGAAATACAATATTTAGTAAATAATAAAAATAGAACATCTTTTTAACCAAAATGTGTCTTTCTTTTTGTTTGCATCTGAATGGTGACAGAAGTGGTTTAGTTTTGTGAGTGTGAAGGGTGACCTTTCTTTACATAGTATCTGCCCATGGGTCCCTTGCTTTTTCAAATTTTGGGCTTGACTACTCAGTTTTTGATTCATCAATTACCCCCAGGACTAACATTTTCTTGACCTCTGTAGGTCTACAGGCTTCCGGAAGTCTATAGGGTTTTAAATTGACCTGCACCTGTGGGTCAGTTATTATATAATGTTTTATTAGGTTGGTGCGGACAGGCAGTTCAGAGAACACGTCAGTATTTCTTTGCAGGAATTCCTCTAACTCCTGGTTTTGCACAGCAGTGAGGGTCTCTGCTACTTTCACTTCAGGTATCTTATTTTGGGTTTCCCACAGAGGGGGCTTAAAGGAAAAGTAAATGTTTTTCTTTTTCTATCTGTAAATTTGCTCTAAACAGCCCCCCCAGATTAATGTACCTTAGTCCCTGTTGCAAGTCTGCTCTGGTTTCTGTGTTAGCAGCTTGTTTCCCCTTCTTCCTGGTGCAGAGTGAAGCCCCATTTGTAGGTAATGTAAAAGCATCATGCAAATACTTTATGGCAAAGTTAGAAGTAGCTTTCAAAGCCAATATTATAATAGATGTACAAAAGAGTTTAATTTCAGGCGTCACTATCTCTTTAACTGCAAAAAGAGATTAACTTTGTTTCCAATGTTTAAGAAGATTCAAATGGTAAATTTGCTCAGGCTTTTTTTTTCCTGGCTGGGATACATTTTAGTTCACCTCACCCACTTTCTCAAGTACTTTAAATGGTCCCTGCCAATTTGCTTTCTACGGCACTAATAAGAGAACTCTATCCCCAGCCTTAAGCTGACCATCAAGCATCAATTCTATCCTGCATAAGGGAAATATGTTCAATTACACCAGTAAAAAGTGGCCTCCTGTTCCCACATTTCTTTTACAATGTCAAGGAAGCCCTGTGGGTGTCTAATATAGACCAGTTTAAAGGGTGAAAACTAGGGATACACCGAATCCAGGATTCGGCCTTTTTCAGCAGGATTCGGATCGGGCCCTAGAGAAAACCTGGTAGAAGCCTGGGGTATCTCCCTTATGGCAAACATTCAGTTAACAAAAAGTCTCAGTCCTTTCCATCTTTTGCCACAACCCTTTTAAAAATTGTCTTGTTAAAGGGGTTGTTCACCTTTGGGACAATAAAGCTAGTTTAAAAGCCCATGTAATAAAAAAAGTTTTTGTAATGTATCTTCATTACTTAAAATGATTGATTTCAGAGATACTTACCATAGAAATTGATCATCTCTGCCAGTTCTCTCTCCTATGAATCGGAGATTGTGGGAGAGGCTCTGTGTAAAAAAACGACAGGTTGCCATATAAGGAAGTTGAGGATTGACTCTGCACAGAGCATGCTCTCTCTCCTGCTTCATTTGCATATTGTTGATCCGATTGGCTGAATCTTGCCAGCCAATGGAATCGAAGATACGCAAATGAAGCAGGAGAGAGATAGCATACTCTGTGCAGTCAACTTCCTTATATGGCAACCTGTTTTTTTTTTTTTTCACAGAGTGTCGACGAACCCAAGACACAGAGGAGAACTGAGAGAGATTTGCAGAGATGATCCATAGCTTCTATGGTATGCATCTCAGAAAGCAAACATTTTAGGTAATAAAGATAAATGACAACTTTTTTTTATGACATGGGCTTTAAAACTAGCTTTATTGTCCCAAAAGGTGAACAACCCCTCTCTACAATCTCTCTACAAGCCCATCTGTCTAGGGATGATATAAAGATGTTTTCAGCTAGGTAATGTTTAACAATTTACATAAATCTTTCATAAAGGCATAAAGGGAGTCTCCTGATCAGTATTTCTTTGGGAATACCAGTGCCTCTGGGTAGCGTGTGGCATAATGCAGACCCACCAGTACATACTGGTGTCCTCCAGAGGACATCACCGAAGTCCCAATTAAATCCATACCAATTCTTTCAAATGGAACCTCTATGATAGGCAAAAAAAGTCTGC
This sequence comes from Xenopus borealis, assembly GCA_024363595.1. NCBI lineage: Eukaryota > Metazoa > Chordata > Amphibia > Anura > Pipidae > Xenopus > Xenopus borealis. Next base: position 71,631,226 of record CM044441.1, read on the forward strand.
AAAATACGTTTTGGTTTTGTCACATCCCAGGTGTCCTCCCAACACATGTTTTTGAGCCATGTGTAATACCATACTCCTATTTGGTTGAGGTACCATCAGCTGTTCCACTACTTCCCCACATATTTTGGTTCATAGCCAAGTGTAGCTATAACTTGTCAGCTCTGGAGAATTGAGATTCTCCATTAATTACTTTTAATATTTTCCTGGGCTTTTGCTAGTGTGGGGTCCTTCAAATGAGTGATCCCAAAATTATCCCATGAAACCTCTAAATCAGGTATATAAGAAATAGCCTCAAGCTCATCTGTTTCCCATACAAGTACAGTTATTCTTCAATAGCTACCCCACGGGGTGTCCAGTACCAATCTTGTTTCAGTTGGTTAAGGGCTGCACTCAGTAGGACTGGGTTTCATTGCACTGGCCTTTTTATGCTGCGTTTTCTGGTCCAATAAGTTCCAAAACAAGGGGAAATCCATTCCCAGTATTACCTTATGCATAAGAGATTTTACCACCCCTATCTCATGACATATAGTACCACAGGGGGTTTCAAAGATAACCATGGCAGAGGGATATTCTTTAACATCCCCATGTATACACATTACCAATAGAGAGGGTCATTTTAGTTTTATCACATGGTCAGCATTTACAGTAGGTAGCAGGAGTTTTTCGCATATGGTGCTCCTGCAACTGTACCTGTGGCTTTCCATTTCCTAATTACATTCCTGACAGTTGAAAATGACATTTTAAACCTCTGAGACAGCATTTTGTAACCTTCCCCTAAACCAGGATACTGAAAAATCTTTGTTTTCAGATCTTTTGAGCGTTGCTTTGAGGATCCCATGCTGTCACTCTTCAGAGGAGAGTCAAACAGAAGCACAAGTTGCAAATGGCCACCTTAAATACTGTACCTTTTTTCATAATTGGAAACACCTGCTTATAAAGTTCAAGGCTTAACAAGCTAATCCAACCACTTTGGTGTTGCCAGTAATCAGTATTGAGCAGTTACATGCATTCCAATTAGCAAAATTACAAATGTGCCTAAATTCTTGCACAGGCAGTTTTTCACATTTGATTTAATGTACAACTGAATACTGCTTCACTAAAAATATTTGTTCAGAAAACGCCCCATACCACTTACCTTTTTTGTTGAAAGTGGAGTTAATTATTATGTAGGCTGAGAGGGGTTTCCAAAATTTTTCATATAACTGTAAATATATATATATATATATATATATTTTTTTTTTTTTTTTTTTTTTTTTTTTTTTTTTTTTTTTTTTTTTTTTTTTTTAAGTCACCCACTGTTCAATTAAATAGCTCATGCAGAAAAACACAATCAATCTAAATGGGTCCCTTAATGATGTGCTTGGCATTTGCACCTTTCCTGCCAAAGCTTATAAGCCAAAGCATGGGACATCTAATGTCAATACACTGTATTGGTATAAAAGACAACAAAATTTATTAGCATTAATGCACCATAAATAACACTAATGGACTAAAAATTACATTGCACCAAAAAAGGACACCCTTCTACTTTGTGCTAATACAGCTCTGCAAATTATGTTGGCTCTATATAAATACATGTTAATAATGGCATCCAGGCTTCCTTAAAGGGCACCAATCATAACTAAAATCACTTACTAAGTAAATACACCATGTGTTTTAAAAATCAGATTTATTGAACTTTCAGTTAGAATTGTTTGTATAATGTAAATCATCAGCTCACTATACCTTCTCCAAAATCTCCCACTCCCATGTCCACTGCAGTTCTAGCTGAGGCAGGCGTCTTGGATTTCACTGGCTCCTCCTACCTAGATCTTCACAGCCAACTGTAGCTCTGAAATCTCACACATGCTCTGTTGAAATTCCTTGCTGGCCTAATAAACCTAAGCTATTTTGAAATCTGCCAAACTTCTGTGTTAGTGTTGCCACCTTCTGGAAGTTGCTGTGTGCCCTTCATTTACATAATGACATCACTAGCAGGGGATAAGATAGGGAGATCTCGTGATACTTCTAGAGTTGACTAAAGCTATGCATTCTGGGTAGAATACTCAGGACTTTGCATGTTTTTTTTCAATGTAGTTTGATTACATGTGTTTAAATTGTACTGGTCAGATTGTTATGTGTTTGATTTTGGCTTTGATAGGTGCCCTTTAAAGAGATACTGACATCTGAATTAAACTTTTTTTTACATCTATTATAATACTGGCTTTGAAAGCTACTTCTAACTTTGCCATAAAGTATTTGCATGATGCTTTTACATTACCTGTTTGTTCCTGTACGAGGGGGCTGCCATATTTGAGTACGATAGTACAGCATTATAAACTGCAACTAACAGGCTAAGATGGAACAGCCAGGAAGGGTCGGACTGGGGGGCCCGGGCCCACTGGAGCATCTATCAAGGGTCCCCCTCTGGACTCCCCTAGTACGCAGACATGGTCCCGAGCATGTGATCATGCAGCCATGTGCACTTAATTTTTCTTCCGGTTGTGGCAGGGAGCCGTCAGAAGATCGCAGGTCTGGGTAGGCAGGGCCCACAAGGGCCGGAGGCCAACCGGGTTTTTTCCCAGTGTCCAGCCGGCCCAGTCCAACCCTGCAGCCAAGTGTCAGAGAGCCAGGCTTAGGAACTTCAACTAGCAATTATATACAAAAACAAACCTCTCAGAAAAAAACATGACCTATAGGTAACATTTAATGTACATTCATACATTAAAATTAATTTTTGAGTGTCAGTATCACTTTAACTTAGCACAGCATACTGTGGCGAAATCTATTACTGTTGCTTCAGGATGGACAGTCATCTGTGTGACATCCTCAAACACACTGAACTCACAGATACAGGACCCTAACTGCAGGTAAAAAAAACACTGGTGTACTAGAAGGGGGGGGGGGTTTATACATTAATGGACTTTTCTGGCTGGGGTAGGTTAAAGGAGACATAATGGAAAAATTCAAGAATGCACCAGTGCATTAAACTATTTGAGATATAACAACTTACTTTATTGAAAATTTCTGCAAAAACCCCAGTCCCACCCATTCGTTCCACTTCCTGCTAGCTGAATTGTCTGGCTGTGCAGGGGAGCCAGCGGCACTCAGCACACTGCACTGTAGGATAGGAACCAATCAGCAGCTAGGGTTACCTAATAGAGAACAGTATCCTATATTTGCTAGTGTGATTGCAGGGCTGTGATTGGCTCTCCCCTCTTTCTGTGCTTCTGGCAGGGACTGTTAGGAAATGGGCCATCCCTTATTTGAAATACTGGAAAAGACCATAGCAATAAAGGGGGTATTTTTGAAGATAATATTCATTTTTAGCCCAAGGTAAAAACAGCACCATATAGTATACATTATTACCTACAAAATTAGGGGGGGTTTTCATTTATCCTATTTCGCCTTTAATTCTTCCTGTTTTGTGCTGCCTGAAGGGTTGTCAGAAAAATACTACCATATCAAAAAAAGAGGGATATACCTTTTAAGTATAGTCTGTAATTAAACATTTTTACACTAGTAAGTTTTTGCCACTCAACTTTCTTAAGCATTACAATTTTGCATGCAGAACATCAAGTGGCTTTGCCTGGTTTCCATTACCTTACAAAAGAGTGCTTTGTCTGCAGACGGGGATATATTTTCATTTTTGCTGGCCATGAATATCTGTTTTATTAAAAAAATAAAAGTTTAGATCCAATATATCAAATAGATGTATAAACATGTATAAACATTATGATATTCATTCTTCTAAAACAGGAAGCCTTGAAACACGTGTTTATAGGAATGTTGGTGTAAAAGCAGACTATCATACCTTTCATTTTCATCATATCAGTCGGAACCAATGGAGGGCATGCTGCTTGCTACTATAAATTAGGAGAATAGATAATACTATGTGCTAGGATCAATTAAGATCCCACAAAAAGAAGGGGCTAAATCATATGCAATACAACCAAAATTATGTCAGGCGACTAATCTCCCAGAATCGCCTGATATGGATTAACCCTAACAGCTTGTTAATATACACTATGTGTTTCAGAACACACAACGTTTACTGGTGTACAGCAACAGTACATTGGTGTTTAATGACTTTAAAACTGAACCAAAATTGCACATCATGCTACTTACAAGTAAGGAATAACAATGCAACACTAAAATATTTTTAAAAACACTTGTGTGTGTGCATGTGCTGTACATTTGCAAAAACTGTGTGGGTGCATGTGTGTCTAGGAGTATGTGAGTTTGTAAGATGTGCAAAAGTGTTCATCAGTGTGCAAAATTAAAAGGTTAACACAGCAAAATCTGCAAATGTGTGGTGTGTGTGCAAGTGTGTGTGTTATCTAGTCCAAGCAGAAGTATGTTGTGGTGTTGGTTTAGGAAGACACTGAATAAAGCCTGAACACCGGAAATGTGTCTGTTTGGGATCAATCCTGGGATGATCAGGTACCAGTGCCAATAGTAAAGGTCCCTGTGGTTGTATCTAGTAGCGTGCTTGGCAAAAAAAAAAAAAGTCAACCAATTATCCAAAGTTTGTCCCTCTCCAGTTACTTATGTGTTCTGTAAAAAGAAACTTTTTACATTTTGCAACTGAAACAAATTAACATGCTCCCGCAGATCTCTGCAACAACCATCAGCTTCTACAGCAGAGCCTCTAAAGCAAGGCTGGTATAGAAGCATAAGGGCTATAGTGTATTTCTATCTCGTACCACTAGGGTCAAAGGTTCTATTTCAGCCAGAGGACTACCTGTAAGGCCTTAAGCTGGCCATAGACGTAGCAATTACGATCTTTCTCGGGAAAGATCTTTCCAAGAAAGATCGTTCGTTTCAACACACACGTGTAGAGCTGAATCGTCAGATATACAGGTAGAAACAATAGAATTCTACTTGTATCTGACGATTCAGCACTAACAATGGCCGATGTTCAGGGAGCTTTCAAAGGCATCCGATCAAAATTTTCCATCCAGTCCGATCAACCAGCCGACCGATATCTTAATCCTCTGACGATGTTGGTCGGCTCATTTCCCACCATACACGCACCGAATATCGTACGAAAATTCGTTTCGTACGATATTATCTGTGCGTCTATGGCCACCTTTAGGCTAGGGCCAAACTACACATATTTCAGCATGTGGAGAAACGCAGGCCAAGAATCTTTTCTGTTGCATTGCCTGCACTTGGCAGATGCTGTGAATTTTGGTGCAGAAATACAAGATTTTGCAATCGTATCGAAATCTGCTGCACCGTCGTTAAAGGAGAGGGTAACCCTGTTGGCGCAAAACGCCTGTCCCCCATGGCAAATGCCTCTAAGTTGCTACTTACCCCTCCTTCTAGGTCATCTCCAGTGGAGTTCACAAGAAGTCTTCTTCTTGCATCCATCGGCGTCTTCTGGCCCATGCGCAGGAGTAATTTGCCGGTTACTGATGTCTGTGACCTTTGGATGCAATAGATCAGGAACCAGCAAATGCCTCCTACTGCGAATGCGCCAGAAGACGCGCTCACTACAGGAAGAAGACTGCTCCTGACAAGATGGCGCCGTGAACTCAGCTGGAGAGGACCTAGAAGGAGGGGTAACAAATTAGGGGCATATGCCCGGGGGGGGGAGGAAGGGGGCCTACGGGGGGTGGAAGGCGTTTTGCTCCAACAGGGTTTCCTTCTCCTTTAACAATTGCAGATGTAGACAATACAGTAGAAGAGGAGAAGCTGGGCAGCGGACTCTCAACCTGTGTTTCTCTACAGTGTAATGTGGCCCTAGCCTTAGTATGATTTCCTTGTTCTTGTGTGGGTTTCTACTCTGGTTTCCTCTCACTCTCCAAAAACCTAAGGCTGGTTAACTGGTTCCTAAAATAAATACCATAGAACCTGCAAATGCAACAGGAACTTTAAGGGTCACTTACAATTCCCCACACTGGGTTGGTGCTATATAGATAATAATGGATTATTTATTACCCTTACTTAAGGGTAGGTACACACAGTGGTCAGTAGCAATTGTTCAAATTTGGCTGTCATTTATTTACCGTACGGCAACTTATCTAATGCTTCACAATAGATCTGGACACATACGGAAGGAGAGAAACGCTGACCAATATAAAAATAAAGTCTTGCTCAATTTTTGTGTTTTTATCTTATTGTTTTTAGGTTCTGTTCGTATAGAATATTCGGGAAACAAATTATCTCATGCAACACCACCACATGGTAAAATATAAAAAAAAAATCACTACCCATCATCAGGTGTATATAGCGTTGTCAAAATTGTAAAGGCTTCTCCATATCCATTTATGTGTATGTTAACTACTTATTTTAATATCTAATGCTTTAGTTAACATTGTAAATGCGATATTTACAATTTGTTTACTCCCATATTGCTGATTTTGTGCAATTGCGTATTTTTGATGCATTCGATCGTAAAAGTAAATAATCAGTATGTTTATGCGGAAATTTTAAAATCGCTAACACTTTACATACCGCCTGACAATCTCGATTTTCTTAACAAAACCCGCAGGACAGCAACGCCATTAAACAGATCTTTGCCTCCAGACAGAATGTCTGACGTCACAAGCTTCATCTCGCGAGGCTCACGACTACACAGCGGAGTTGAGTATTTTAGGGTAGCTCAATGAAGCAACGCTGCAGTTGTTGTTGGGCATGTCAGACTTTGCGTGTCCTTTTATAAGTATTTTTTTTTTACTTTGCTCCTGCTTGTGTTCGGGGTAGACGTTTTCTATGGTGTTTGCAACTTTGCAAGCCATTCCCACAGTCCCACTGCTTCCATAGTCTTCACGTGATATTGACCACAACAGAGTCTGAGCAATTGTTTTCTCTGCTTATTAAAACGTATCCCAGGAAACTTGTGGTCGATGCTAACAGTCCGAGTCCAATAGCTATTGGAGTCTCGGTTTCAACTAGTTCACCGGAAGTTTATTTTTCCTCATACAGTTGTGCTCATCACTCATAAATTTACATGAGGAATTATTCAGTATAAAAATAAAAACTGGGTAAATAATTAGGCAATACAAAATAAAAAAAATGTTTCTAACATAGTTAGCCAAAAATATAATGTATAAAGGCTGGATTGAGTGGATGTCTAACATAATAGCCAGAATCCAATTTCCTGCTTTTTAGCTCTCTTGTTTTCCACTCAGGGGCGTAACTACAGAGGAAGCAGACCCTGCGGCCGCAGGGGGGCCCAGGAGGTATAGGGAGCCCATGAGGCTCTCATTCATATACAATATCAATACATACTGGTAAAACAGGACAGCCTTTGGATATGTTGGGGGCCCTAAAATGAATTTGCTGTGGGGCCCAGTAACATCTAGTTATGCCACTGTTTCCACTGATTGGTTACCTTGGTGACCAAGTAGTATCCAGTCAGTGACTTGAGGGGGGCCACACAGGCCATAACTGTTGCTCTTTAAAGGGGAATTAAACCCCCTGGCGCTAACTCAAACGCCCCCCATAGGCCCTCCTCCCCCCAGGCCTACCTCTCCCCCCGGGCTATTGCTCCTAAGTCCCTACTTACCCCTTCATGCAGGTCCCCTCCAGTGATGTTCACAGAGGCCATCTTCTCTTCTAAGCGATTCTTCCTGGATCTGATGGCGATGGACTGCCCATGCACAGTAGGACGCACAAAGTTCACGAAGTTCGCCAATTGAACTTTGTGAACTTTTGTCGCATGCGCAGTAGTACCAGCGTCCTGAGCATGCGCTGCCAACGGAGCCGGATCCAGGAAGAAGAGAAGAATCGTTTAGAAGAGAAGATGGCCCCTGTGAACATCGCTGGAGGAGACCTAAAGTGCTGAAAAGCAGGAAGTAGTGTTCTGGCTATTATATTAGTCATCCCGTCACTCCAGCCTTTCTACATTACATTTTTGGCTAACTATAGAAACGTTTTTTATTTTGCACAGCCTATCTATCCAGTTTTTATTTTTATACTAAACTGTTCCTTTAACCATTTTTCAGAGAATATGAATGATAACACAAAAACTTTTCTCATGGTTAGTGGTTGGCTGAAGCCATTTATTGTCAAACAACTGTGTTTACTCTTTTTAAATCATAATCACTCCACAAAATGGAGTAAAATGGGAGACCTAGAATTAATTGCATGCTATAAAAATTATGATATAATTGGTATCACTGAGACCTGGTGGGATGAAACATGTGACTGGACTGTGAATTTAAATGGTTACACCCTTTTTAGGAGGGACAGAGGGATTAAAAAGGGGGGAGGAGTGTGTTTGTATGTAAAGCCTGAATTAAAGCCATGCACTAAAGAAATAACCATTGCTGGCACTGGTGAGTGTGTGGAATCCCTCTGGGAAGAGATTTCGACTGGGCAAAAAGTTACAAAGAAAATTTTAATTGGTGTATGCTATAAACCACCTCGTATACAGTAAGTGACGAGTATGAAGCCCAGCTACTTTTACAAATAGAAGCAGCTTCACAACTAGGTCAAGTTATTATTATGGGTGACTTCAATTATCCGGACATTGACTGGGTTAATGGGGTTGCCAAGACAGAGAAAGCTAATAGGTTTGTAAATATGCTAAATGACAACTTTTTATCCCAGCTCGTTCAAGAACCTATTAGGTTCTATTGGATCTTGTAATAACTAATAATACTAATCTCATCTCATGCATTTGTGTGGGTGAGCATTTGGAGAATAGTGATCATAACATGGTCTCCTTTGAGATTTTGTTGCAGAGGCAACTCTATAAGGGAGTAACTAAGACATTGAATTTCAGGCGTGCAAACTTTGACAGTATAAGGGCATCTCTGCAACATATTAAGTGGGAAATGCTTTTCACAGGGTTAAACACTGAACAAAAATGGGAAGTCTTTAAAATGCTGCTTAATAAATATACATGTCAGTATATCCCGCTTGTTGCTAAAGAATTCGATACAGTGCCACACAGAAGGTTACTGGTTAAATCGAGGAATGTTGGCCTGGAACATAGTATTTGCACCTGGATAGAGAACTGGCTAAAAGATAGACTACAAAGAGTGGTGGTAAATGGAACATTTTCTAATTGGACCAGTGTTGTTAGTGGGGTACCGCAGGGCTCTATACTGGGTCCCTTGCTTTTCAACTTGTTTATTAATTACCTGGATGTGGGCATTGAAAGTATGGTTTCTATTTTTGCAGATGATACTAAATTGTGCAGAACTATAGGTTCCATGCAGGATGCTGCCACTTTGCAGAGTGATTTGTCTAAGTTGGGAAACTGGGCAGCAATCTGGAAAATGAGGTTCAATGTTGATAAATGCAAGGTTATGTACTGTGGCAAAAATAGTATAAATGCAAGTTATACACTAAATGGCAGTGTGTTGGCAGTTTCCTTAAGTGAAAAGGATCTTTCGGTTTTTATAGATAACAGGTTGTCTAATTCTAGGCAGTTTCATTCTGTAGCTACTAAAGCAAATAAAGTTCTGTCTTGCATAAAAAAAGGGCATAAACTCAAGGGATGAAAACATAATTATACCTCTTTATATACTCATCTGGAGTATGCAGTGCAGTTTTGGACTCCAGTCCTTAGGAGGGATGTAAATGAGCTGGAGAGAGTGCAGAGACGTGCAACTAAACTGGTTAGAGGGATGGAAGACTTAAATTATGAGGGGAGACTGTCCAGGTTGGGGTTGTTTTCTCTGGAAAAAAGGCGCTTGCGAGAGGACATGATTACACTTTACAAATGTATTCGAGGACATTATAGACAAATATCAGGGGATCTTTTTACCCATAAAGAGGATCAGCGCACCAGAGGCCACCCCTTCAGACTAAACGAAAAGGACTTTCATTTGAAGCAGCGTAGGTGGTTCTTCACAGTCAGGACGGTGAGGTTGTGGAATGCACTGCCGGGTGATGTTGTGATGGCTCATTCTGTTGATGCTTTTAAGAGGGGTTTGGATGATTTTTTGGACAGACATAATATCAAAGGCTATTTTGATACTAAACTCTACAGTTAGTATAGCTATGGGCATATATGGTTTGTGTTTGAAAGAGTGGAGATGTGTGTGTGTGTGTATGTATGCTGGGTTTTTAATTTGGAGGGGTTGAACTTGATGGACTCGGTCTTTTTTCAACCCAATTTAACAATGTAACTATGTAAGGTCTGTCACCTCGCCTGAAGGATGACCTGGTATCCAGAGATCTTCCTGACTCCCTTGAAGACTTAATCGCTCTCGCTATTAAGGTGGACACTTGCCTTAAAGAACATCAGGCTGATAAAGAGCGGAATAAGAAATCTCATCCAGTGCTGGCACCGCGCTTCCCGAACCCTGTGATACCTCCGTCCTCTCTGCAGTTAACCACTTTTCCTTCGGAGGAGCCCATGCAACTCGGGAAGGCTTCACTTACTGCACAAGAGAAACTCCGCAGACGCCTTTCTGGCCTATGTTTATACTGTGGCGGACAATCCCAATTAGCTGTTTCCTGCCCTGTCAAGCTGAGGAATACTCCTGCTCCAAGTAAGACTGTTGTTTCCTTTGGTGGTAGCTGTGTTCCCAAGCCTTCGGAACATTCTCACAAATTTCATGTTCCTGTACAGACCCTGTTGCCCTCCCAGGCAATACCTGTCTCAGCCTTCCTTGACTCCAGAGCTGCAGGAAACTTTATGGGCTTGGCGTTTGCTAAAAAGTTTGACATTCCCCTCTTTCCAGTGACTCCTCCCATACGGTTCTTTGCCATCGATGATAGACCCCTTTCCACCGACACCATCACTCTGTCTACTGGTGAATTGTCTGTCCAGACTGGAATACTACATCGGGAGAAGATGTCCTGATCATTCCTTGTCCCTCCACTCCTGTCGTGCTGGGTTTACCATGGTTACGATTTCATAACCCTTCCATCGACTGGTCCTCCGGACAAATCTCCCGTTTTAGTCTGCACTGCCAAAGACATTGTTTACTTTCTCAGCCCATCCAACGGGTTACAGCTTCTTCAACGAACCTATCCTCCTTGCCCTCTGTCTACAGGGACTACTCCAATGTCCTCTGCAAAAAGTCAGCAGAATTCCTTCCCCCGCATCGGCAGTATGACTGCCCTATTGACCTCCTTCCTGGGACCATGCCACCCCATGGGCGGACTTATCCTTTATCTCCTGCAGAGACTGCTGCCATGAAGGAGTATATCTCCGAGAACCTCCAGCGAGGCTTTATCCGTCCTTCTACCTCCCCAGCTGGAGCTGGCTTCTTCTTCGTGGAAAAGAAGGACGGTGGACTCCGTCCCTGTATTGACTATTGGGGTCTCAATAAAATAAATGTTAAAAACAAATACCCCTTACCTCTTTTTTCTGAACTTTTTGACCAACTTAAAGGGGCCAAGATTTTCTCTGAGTTGGATCTCCGCGGGGCTTACAACCTCATCAGGATCCGAGAGGGCGATGAGTGGAAGATGGCTTTCAATACTCGTGATGGGCATTACAAGTACCTCGTGATGCCCTTCGGCCTCTGCAATGCCCCCGTCGTCTTTCAGGAGTTTGTTAATGATGTCTTTCGGGACCTCCTGGGGAAGTCTGTTGTTGTGTATCTGGATGACATCCTCATCTTTTCTCAAGATTTGGAAACCCATCGCTCCCAAGTCAAAGAGGCTCTTTGTCGTCTTAGGGAGAATTCCCTTTTCACCAAACTGGAGAAGTGTACCTTCGAGGTTCCCAAGATTTCCTTCCTTGGCTACATTATTTCATCTGAGGGCTTCGAGATGGATCCTGCCAAGGTATCAGCTATCCAGAAATGGCCACTCCCACAGAGTACAAAGGCGATCCAGAGGTTCATAGGCTTTGCGAATTATTACCGCCAATTCATCAAAGGCTTTTCTTCCCGCATTGCTCCTATCCTCTCCCTCATCCGCAAAGGAGGGAAACCCAATTGTTGGCCTCCTGTGGCCCATGAAGCCTTCCAGTCCCTTAAGGGTGCCTTCATTTCTGCCTCAGTTCTTCGGCACCCTGAGCCTCACCTACCCTTCTTCATTGA
>CM044441.1:71670508-71684152 GCA_024363595.1 Xenopus borealis
ACCTCTCAAATCAATCAATTAGTGTTCATTCCCATCTTAGTGAAGTATACAATTCATGGTCTTTACAACCACTTTAAATCGATTTGCCCAGTGACATATATTTAAAAGTAGAAAAAACATATATATATTTAAAATTAGAAAAAGCAGTGTATAATTTAACTCCCACAATTTTGAATGCCATATTTCAAACCACAATCCATTCATTTATGCTTACACTAATATTATCAACATGTGGTATAGGGAGGGTTAAAAATATTTAATTTATGCTTACACCAACTAGCCTCACCTCATAAGCAAAGGTTAAAAGTATTTGCCAATTTTTGCTACTTGGACATTTTTTCACAAATTGGTCACTCTGTTATCTCTTACTCATTATCTCTTAATCAGTGATAACAGAAGCAACAAATTCGATACTTTAGGCTTCAAGCTAACAGTTATTAAACCTAGCATCATATTGTAGCAAACCATTAAAAACAATGTTACCAATTTCATTGGACAAAGGTACTTGAAATATAGACACTACTCATTTAGAGTCTACCTAACCATTTACTGATCCAAGACATCTTATATTTACCAGAAGCCATATGCTTCAACATTCAAATTATATTAACCATTCTACATTATTATTCTTTAACGACTTCCACAAACACCATTAACGTTATACCTTACTCTGCCCCTTAGTCGACTCCTAAGAATGCTGTCACATGTATCTGCAAAGGGAAAGAATATCTATCACTAGCCTTTATAGGAAGCATTTCACGCTCCATGCTTCATTTAAACCATTCGGAGCTAAGGAGTTTAATCTCAGCATCCAACTTGCTTCACGTTGTTGCATCTTTTTCGTAAAGTTACCTCCTCTATTTAACGGTTGAACTACTTCCAACACTGCCCATTTTAGTTGTCCATGTGTGTGTTTAGCTGTATCAAAATGTCTAGCTACTGCAGTATCTGTATATGTGTCCTTTTTAAAATTTCGTATGTCCCCTTTATGTTCCTTTATTCTTGTTTTAATACACCTTGTGGTTTGCCCCACATATACAAGACCACAGGGACACTTCAGCATGTATATTACACCTTTAGATTCACACGTGGCATAGTCGTGTAGTTTAATCCTTGTGCCTTTTGTTGGATGATCAATCTTATCACCTTTTATAATAGAGGCACAGCACACACAGTTTAGGCAGGGGAATGTACCTTTTTTCGGGATTCCCAAAAATCTCTGTTTGCTAGGTTGCTGAGTCATTGTTGGGCATACAATGTCCCTAATTGTCTTTCCCTTCTTATAGCTGAACAATACCAGCATGGATCGCCATGTTTAGGAATAAAGGTGTTGTTTTGTGTGTTTGAAATTCACTTGAAAAAGGATCCATGCTGGTCCGAAACATGTTGTGACACAATAAAAGTTTGTTGCAGTACAAGTCTGCGAATTGCGTGCTCCATCCTACCACAAATTTGAATTTACATTTATCAATATTGAATCTCATTTGCCACTTAGCTGCCCAGATTGCCAGTTTGTCAAGATCCTGTTGCAAGGATGCCAGATCCTGTATGGAATTAATTGGGCTGGATAGTTTTGTGTCATCTGAAAATACTGATACATTACTTACAACACCCTCCCCTAAGTCATTAATGAACAAGTTAAATAAAAGTGGACCCAATACCGAGCCCTGAGGGACCCCACTAAGAACCTTACTCCAAGTAGAGAATGTACCATTAACAACCACCCTCTGTACCCGATCCTGTAGCCAGTTCCCGATCCATGTGCAAACGACTTCATTAAGCCCAACAGACCTTAGTTTAGAAAGCAGTTGTTTGTGGGGCACGGTATCAAACACTTTGGCAAAATCCAAATAGATCACATCTACTGCCCCCCCACTGTCCAGCATCTTACTTACCTCATCATAAAAAGCAATCAAATTTGTCTGGCATGACCTATCCTTTATAAAGCCATGCTGATTGCTGCTCATAATGCCATTCACTAGGACAAAATTTTGAATGTGATCCCTTAACAAGCCTTCAAATAATTTGCCCACCACAGATGTCAAACTTACTGTCCTATAATTGCCAGGCTGAGATCGTAATCCCTTTTTAAATATTGGGATGACATCAGCTTTTCTCCAATCCATAGGCACCATACCAGATGAAAGTGAATCTGAGAAAATCAGAAATAGGGGATGGTCTAAAACTGAACTAAGCTCTCTTAGAACCCGTGGATGTATACCATCAGGCCCTGGCGCCTTGTTTACATTAATTTTTATTAAAGCTTTATGAATCATATCCTGGTCAGCCACTGACTAGATTGAGCAGAGTCAGTGCATTGATGAAGCAAGCCTGGGAACTCAGACTCTATTGTATACACTGAAGAAAAAAACTGATCATAATAGACAGTCTGAAAGATAAAGGTAGAGGCCTTATAAGTAAGATATAGAGCAATGAAAATAAGGCTCCTGCATTTTTGTTTGCCAGCATAACTTACACTCCAGGCCTTGAAGTGGCGTTCTGATAAAGCGCCAGTCTGTGCTTACCTGAGATTTTGGCACACTGTATTTATAGATGTGCGTCGATGGGCCTGCGCATTGTCGTCGCGTTCAAATAGGCGCCATATTGTGGATGGGCGCTCAGTGTCTTATTGCGCATGCGCTACCTTGCCATGGCAGATTTGCGACTTATTGCGCTGTAGGCAACAAAAGGCCTGAAACCCGCCAGCTTCCCCTGTGGGCACTCAGAAGGTGATAGCCTCGGCCCTAGGTGCTTCAGAAGGAGAGAGAGCAGCTCCTCTTGTATGGGGGTATTCCTTGACAGGAGAATTGAGATAGGCGCTGGTGGGACCCGGAAGTGCTTTTATTCTCTAATTCCTATGCCTTGCTATGTCAGGGGGATTTAACCCTTCATAGCCCACTGCCATGCGTAAGTACAGGAAATTGTTTTGGCAGGACAATGTCCTAAAATGCGTTCCCTGAAAATCTCTCCCTCATATTCTACCCTCCTCCCATGCTTCCTGTCTTCTCTTGACACTGTCTCACTCCTTACCCCATCCTCTATAGCAGCTGATCATGTCACCCATGGCAGGCACGAAAGAAGCTGCACAAAACTGGAAGCAATACAAATAAAGGTACAAACTACAGGGAAACTCAAAAAACTAAATTAAATAAGGTGAACACACACAGAGGGGGCATTTCGAAGAACATACATGAAAGCTATACAGTACATAAAAGTGAGACATTGCACACAAAAAAAATATAGATTATAATGCATAATGTATCCCCTACTAAAATTTATAAAGATATCAAAGTCACCTCACTCGACCTGCGGCCTTGTGCTTTTATTTGTTCACATAACTACTCGGTGACTTATAATATCTTTATAAATTACAGTAGGGGATACATTATCCACTATATAATTTACAGTTTGGTTCATAGGGAAATGACCAAACTGTAGATCATATATATATATGTAGTTTAAAACCACTATATTGTGGTTGTTGTTGTAAACACCATGAATTTTTATGACGTGAATTTCACCTTTCATTGGATAGATCAAGTACCAAAGAAGGGACAGATAGAAAACAAATTCAAAAACCAACTAATGCAAAAAAACAATCTCCCAAGCCCTATCTAAACCACAAAAATCCACTGGGTTTAAGAGGTCCTTGTTTCTATCACCACCCCTTACACTAGGCAATACCCTTTGGAAGGACACATTAGACCAGGGCTATCCAACTCGTGGCCCGCAAACCTCTGTTGTGTTGCCCCCCACTTGACAGCCTCCTTGCTGTGTCTGCTTACCATTTGTAAACTTTAAAAGGTATCACTACAGAGATTAACTGTCCCCTGCATTGTTTAAACCTCAAATTCAGACTGTAAGCTCCTGTACTTTTCACACATGTAACCCCCCCTGAATTGTTAGCACCTCTATTGTTCACAACTTAAAACCATGTATTGTTCACAACTGAGACCCAGAGTGTAAATGCCCATATTGTTCACCTGTTCACACCGAAATTGCTGTAGGGTAATCCTATCACATTAACTACAAAGCATTCACAACTTCTCTGAGTTTTATATATCAACTCTCTGAAGAGTTACAATGTGCATTGAAGAGTTTATATGCTGAAGATTTCCCATACCAGTTAGTTGAACTGAAGAAGCTGCTCGAATGATTACTCAGCAAGTCCAGTTTTTTTATACTTTATTATTTATATTAGATATTTGCCACTGTATGTAGCACATCTAAGGTTTCCATCTCCTGCCTATGCTCCCTGTGTGTGTGACATACTCTGCCTGCCCTATTCTCCCTGTGTGCCATACTTTGCCTTTCCTACTCTGCCTGTGTGTGCCATAATATGTCTGCCCCATGGTATGTGTATGTGCCATACTCTGCCTGACCCATGCTCCCCAGGTGTGCCATACTCTACCTGCCCTATGCTCCTTGTGGGTGCCGTACGCTATCAGTCCTATACTCCCTGCAGGTCGTACATTGCCCATCCTATGCCGTTTGGGTTTGCCATGCTCTGTCTGCCCTATGCCATACTTTGCCTGCCCTATGTTCCTTGGGTGTACCATACTCAGCCTTCCCTATGCTCCCTTCATGTGCCCTGCACTGCCTGTGGAATATAAGCCTGTTATGTGTTCTGGGGGTTGCTATCACTTGGCAATTGTTAGGGCCCCCCGAAGGTGTTAAATCATGTGCTGGGGGTGCGGTTTTATCCACAGGGGAAGAGGCATATGGAATAAAGGGTAGGTCTTAACATGACAACCTTTTTCACATGAGCAATAACCCTGCAATTAGCACCAACCATTTGGTTTTTTTTTGGTATGCTACCACAACTAATGTGGACATGGTCTTGTGGTAACATGGGTGTGGTTTAAAAACAGGGAGTGGTCAACACTGTATTCCATTATCAGTCCTCCACCATGTAAGCCAGAAAAATTCTGGCCCTCTGTACCAAAGAAGTTGGAAAGCAGTGCATTAGTCAATTATAGAAACATAGTAATTTTGGTTTAAACAAGACACAGATCCATCAAGTTCAACCTTTTAACTTTTTTAACCTGTCCTAACTGCTAGTTGATCCAGAGGAAGGCAAAAAAACCCATCTGAATCCTCTCCAATTTGCCTCAGAGGGGGAAAAAAATCCTTCCTGACTCCAAAACGGCAATTGGACTAGTCCCTGGATCAACTTGTATTATGAGCTATCTCCCATAACCCTGTATTTCCTCACTTGGAAGCCATCCAACCCCTTCTTAAAGCTATGTAATGTATCAGCCAGGTCAACTGATTCAGGGAGAGAATTCCACATCTTTACAGCTCTTCCAAATATTTAGGTGAAATGTCTTTTCTTCTAATCGGAATGGGTGACCTTGTGTCAGCTGGAAAGACCTACAGGTAAATAAAGCATCAGAGAGATTATATGATCCCCTTATATATTTATACATAGTTATCATATCGCCCCTTAAGTGCCTTATCTCCAGCATAACCAGCGCTACGAAACAAGTTGGCGCTATAGAAATAAATGTTATTAATAATAATAAACATCCACAATTTGGCCAGTCTTTCCTCATAGCTAAGATTTTCCATACCATTTACCAGCTTAAGGTGGCCATAGACGCAGAGATCTGCTCATTTGGCGATGTCACCTAATTGTCACATTGAAGTGGGCAATATTGGGCTGATCCGATTGTGGGCCCTAAGCCAGATATCGATCAGGGAAGCCCGTCGGATGGCCCCACACACCGGCCGATAAGCTGCCGACTCAGTCTGTTGGCAGCTTTTATCGGCCCGTGTATGGGGGCCTTTAGTTACCCTCCTCTGTACCCTCCCTAATACAATAATGCCCTGTTTGAGTGATGGAGACCAGAACTGTACGGCATATTCTAGATGGGGCCTTACAAGTGCTCTATAAAGTGGAAGAATGACCCCCCTCCTCCCGTGACTCTATTCCCTTTTTAATACAGCTCCAGACCTTTTTTTGCCCTTGATACTGCTGACTGGCATTGATTGCTACAGCCAAGTTTATCATCTATGGAGAGGTAAAGAGAGAAGAAATGACCCATACAACTGCACCTTCCCATCTATGTTCGATACAGCATATTATAGATGTATATAAACCATTAAAACATAACTTTTAATAATTAGCATTAAAATAAGTCCAGAATTATAGTGCTAAGTTAAAATTAAGGGTCCAGCAGGGCACCGAACTATGAAAAATCGGCCTGGGAATATAGTAACAGGTCCAAAATCCTATTATAGTTTATGGACAGAGGTGCCGTGGGGGTATTCCACCACCTTTTCCACTGCGTAAATAACAGGAGTAAAAATGGTCCGTATATCTGACTAGTGCCTCAGGCACAATGAATCTATCTGACTTGACGTAGCTTCTTATCATGGATATTGGTAATACTCGGCCCACCTGCTGGTGCCCTGTCTGACTTGTGCCTCAGGCACTGCAACTATCTATCTAAGCAGGCGTAAATAATGAGAAAAAATAAACCGTCCAAGGCTATCCTGTCTAGCTTGTGCCTCAGGCACCGTAGCTGTCTAACTAGACATGTCCCGTGTATCGGGTACTAGCAAAGGAAGCAGGAGCGAACCCTGAACAAAGACCAAGACTCCCCATCCACCCTCACCTCCCCTAGGTGCCCTCCAAGTCCCGGAGCCACCGGGAGAATGACAACTTCAACTAGTGCGAGACCCTGCCGGACTCAAACTAAAAAGCGCAGACGCGCGTTTCGCCCGATCAGACAGGGCAACAGCAGGCGGGCCGAGTATTACCAATATCCGTGATAAGAAGCTACGTCAAGTCAGATAGATTCATTGTGCCTGAGGCACTAGTCAGATATACGGACCATTTTTACTCCTGTTATTTACGCAGTGGAAAAAGTGGTGGAATACCCCCACGGCACCTCTGTCCATAAACTATAATAGGATTTTGGACCTGTTACTATATTCCCAGTTCAATTTTTCATAGTTCGGTGCCCTGCTGGACCCTTAATTTTAACTTAGCACTATAATTCTGGACTTATTTTAATGCTAATTATTAAAAGTTATGTTTTAATGGTTCATATACATCTATAATATGCTGTATCGAACATAGATGGGAAGGTGCAGTTGTATGGGTCATTTCTTCTCTCTTTACCTCTCCATTTCTGATAATGTCTATGTTTTATTAGACTGACCTTGCACACCATCTGGGTAGTCCTTCTCATTAACAGAAGGTGCTCCCCTATTTCTCTCTATTTCTATACAAGTTTATCATCTACAAGGACTCCAAGGTCCTCTTCCATAATGGATTTGCCTACTGCAGTCCCAATAAGCGTATAAGTATCTTACATATTATTATATCCCAGGTGTATGCCTTTACATTTATCAACATTGGATCTCATTTGCCAATAAGCTGCCCAGATTGCCTATTTGTCAAGATCCTGTTGCAAGGATGCAGCACCCTGGATGTAATTAATTTTGCTGGATAGTTTTCCGTCATCTGCAAACACTGATAATTACTTACAATACCCTCCCCTAAGTCATTAATGAGCAAGTTAAATAAAAGTGGATCTAATACCGAGCCCTGAGGGACCCCACTAAGAACCTTACTCCATGTAGAGAATGTACCATTAACAACCACCCTCTGTACCCGATCCTGTAGCCAGTTTCCCATCCATGAGCAAACACCTTCATTAAGCCCAACAGACCTTAGTTTAGAAAGCAGTCGTTTGTGGGGCACTGTATCAAATTCTTTGGCAAAATCCAAATAGATCACATCTACTGCCCTCCCACAGTCCAGCATCTTACTTACCTCATCATAAAAAAGCAATCAAACTTGTCTGACATGACCTATCCTTCATAAAGCCATGCTGATTTTGAATGTGATCCCTTCCAATAATTTGCCCACCACAGATGTCAAACTTACTGGCCTGTATTTGCCGGGCTGAGAACATAATACCTTTTCAAATATTGGGTGGAGGGGGGTTTGCCATTGGGCCCTGGAGCCTTGTCACTGACTAGATTGAGCTGAGCCATCAGTGCAGCTATAAAGTAAGCCTGGAAACTCCTCTATTGTATACACTGAAGAAAAGAACTGATTTAGCATACTTGCCTTTTCAACCATACTGGCACCATTATTTAATGGAGCAACACTCTCAACCTGCATCTTTTTACTATGAAAATATTTAAAAAAAACTTTAGGGTTAGTTTTTACATCCGCAGAAATTAACGCTTCATTTCCTTTCTATGCCTTCTGGAGTGCTGATTTACAACATTTTTTATAGTGTTTATCAGGACTGGACTGAGAATCAAAATAGGCCCTGGCATTTCAGGTACACAGAGGCCCAATCAGCCCACATAGAGGGCCAAACAGCCCACTGAATACTGACTTTCTATGGCACATTATAGCAGCCCATCTGGCATTTGCCCTAACCCACAGATTGCCAGTCCGGGCCTGGTGTTTATATTCATTAAATGCAGCTTCTGTCCCAGCAGATTTAGTTTTTAAATGCCTCTCTCTTCTTTCCCATTTACTTCTGTATTAAGCCACATAGGCGAATTCTCTGATCTTCTACATTTACACCTTAAGGGGAAAAAATTGAGAACAGTAATGATTTAATATTTTAATTAACAACCATTTCTGGTCTGTGTGTTTGTAGCTGAAAACTTAATGCCCCAATCAATACTCTGAAGGGCAGCCCTCAAGGCACTAAAATGAGCTTTTCCGAAATTCATGGTTTTTGTTGCCCCAGTATATGTTTTTTTTTTTTTGCACCAGACTTTCAATTATATAACATTATGGTAACAATTACTCAGGGGTTCAATGAGATCACTGAATCCAGAATAGCATTTTTTTCTAGTAGGCTCCTCAACCACCTTTGTGCAACAAGTTTATAAACTTGTTCCCATTAACTGATCTGGCAGTACTGTTGCTCCAGTCAATATCTGGGTAATTAAAATCCCCCATTATCAATACTTTTCCCAAACTAGCAGCTTTTTCTATTTGTGTCAGGAGCTTAGCCTCCTCCTCCTCACTTACATTAGGGGGTCTATAGCATACCCCTACAATTAATGTGCTTGGCTCTTTACAATTGATGAAGAACTCCACCCATAAGGCTTCTGCCCCCTCATTTTCTAACCTCCTCCTTTATATAATTTTTTAAATCCTATTGCCTCTTTCTCTCTGAAACAAAGTATAGCCAATGATACTAACTGCCCATCCATGCGACTCATTCAGCCATGTTTTGGCCACACCAATCACATCATATTTTCCCTCCAGCACCAGTACCTCTAGCTCTCCCATTTTACTGGTCAGATTCCTTGCATTTGCAAACATACATTTAATACCAGTACTATGATGAACATGACTTTCAAAACCGTTCTTGAGGACTTCACCATTGGTACCTATGTGTACCAAGACCGTTGGGTCTTCCCCCAGCCCCTCCCAATAATCTGTCCACTCGTTCTACCTCATGCTGAACCCTAGCTCCAGGTAAGCAGCAGACTATTCGTCATGCAGGGGGCCTTAAAGCAGATTTTGTAATAATTTAATCCCCTAGAACTAGAACCTGCCTTCCCCCCCCCACACCCGTATTAGAGCCACTGCCTCCCAGGGTGCTCTGAGAGTCAGCCTTCACCATTTCAGAGATTTCTTCCTTAACATCTTCAGCCAAAATGGCAAATTTGCCGTTTTGGACAAGCTGTGGACCAGCCCCTCTACCCTTCTGTCCCCTCCTGACTGTCACAAACCTTCCTCCAAAGCAAATCACCGGCACACAGGAATAGCTAGCAGGTAAAACCTTGTTAGTTTATTGATAGTGCAGCATGCAACGTTTTGGTGTAATCCCCTTTATAAAGCATGGAGATGCAGAGTTCTCCTTCGCTGTGCACCAGGTGATCGTTATTTGGAGGGCCAGGGTGTGCGAGTGGAACCATCAATCTTACAAACCTTCCTCCTCCATTACCCTCCACTGCCCCTTCTCCTCCCCCCACTCCACTAGCCCCTGCCAGTGGTTGCTCTGTGAGCCCCCTTTCCTCGCCCACATTTGTTGCTGCCCTCAGTGCTGCAAGTTCCCCCTTAGAGTCTGCAGTTCAGATTCCAAGATGAAAACCCACCATCTTTCTTAAAGTAAATACTGCATGGAACTGCTACTCCAAACCACATACATGTGACAAGACACACAGAGTGAGAACCAGCAATCTTACTTGCACTCATATTTACACTGGGTACTTACAGTCTCCCAAGTGAAATTCCTCACAAATGCCATTTTGGTTTTAAACACCTAAAGGTTTTTAACGCAGCTTAACACTTTATTAACAAGCAACACTTGATTAGCAGCTCCCACACTTGTGCAATGAGAAATGTATGGAACTTTCAAACCACAGAACAGAGAGGCTGATCAGAATTTAACTGATTAACTCCTTCCCCTTAATAGGCAGTAGGGTTGCCACTTGGCCGGTAAAAATGATGGTTGATCCGAATGTTATTAATAGGGAAAAACAAATATATAGGAAGGCCAGTATTTGTTTTCCTGAAAAGGTGGCAACCCTAATTAGCAGAAGAGAAAAACTTTTTAAAAAATGTTCCCCTTAGAAACTAATTGCAGGATTTAACACAAAAAGTAAACAAATGCACTAAACGTATCTACCAGTTTACCACAACAGACAAAGAAAAGAGGTTGGTCTCAGATACACTCAGGAGCACACAGCAGTCAGTTATTAGCACTTACTCCCTTCTTGCACCCAGCACTCCCAGAATGCACAGCAAACACCAAGGCTTAATACTAAACTTAATCTTGCATGTCTACAGCTGTAAGAATGTGTGATGGAAAAGCTAATCATGAAAGAAAGCAGACTATGGTGGGAAATTTGTGGGAAAAGTACAGTATATTAAAGTGAAGAGGATTCCTAGGGATCTTATCTATGCTGAACAGGTAAAAAGCAACATGTACAAAGATCATAACACACAAATTGCACCCCCAGTTGCAGAATCAACACATTAAATCAAATAATAAATTAGAAATTTTAAAAAACATACTAAATTCTACAATAAAGGCAAACATACCTTTTAACCATTTAAGTGCCCAAAGTATCCCTTGCATGTATTTTGATGTATGAAAGAAAAATTACAGCAAGTATGATAATTCCCCTTATTGTACATGAATTTAAGAAATCACACATGAAAGTTCAGAGTAGAATTTTTATTGTCTATGTAAAAGACAGTGCACAGTATGAGAAATGCAAAATGTATTAAACAATAAATAGCATTATTGAGCCGATATGTGTTCTTTTTGACACAATATCAGGTTTACTCTTCAATTTCTCCAGGCCGACGGATGTCATCGATTTTCAAAATCATTTTAACAACTTGTGTAGCCAAAGAAATCTGCTGTTTCTTGCCAATTAATGTTTCTATGACATGCTGCTGCTTCATATCTGCAAAAACAAAAAAATCATCTAAATACAATTATACACATCACAAAGATTGTAGTTGCAAATGTATCACAAATTTTTAGTGGCTGTATACATTCCCTGTTTTTTTAAATATTAATAATTAATAATATATTAATAGATTAATATATTAATCATGAGCCATACCCCTTAACTATACCGCTTTTCACAGGACAGTCTCTGACCATCCAAGCACACGGTCTTGATTCTATATTGAAATGTCCAACATTGCCCTTTCAAGCCAATTTCTGTACATAGAAAGCTGCAATGAACTACCAGAAAAAGTTACAAGTTCTCCAAACTTAATTAAGATAAGCATGCCTCTTGGGGAACATAGACTTGCAGCATAAAGGAACACCACCAAAAAATTAATGTTTTAAAGTAATGAAAACATCATGCACTGTTAAAAGTGATGTTTGCTACTATAGTTCATATAAACAAGCTGCTGAGTAGCAAAGGCGGAAATTGAAGAAAGGCTATATGGCACAGGATAAATAATGGATAACATAACATTATGTTCTAAAGAGCTCACTTAATATCTACTGTGTAACTTGAGCCTCCTCTCTTAAACAGCTGCCCCCATTGCTACACAGCAACTTATTTTTATAAACAATAGTGTTTCTGAAACAAACAGCAGTTTTACTAGTGCAGGGCAACACTGCATTATACTTATTACTTTAAAACAATAAAAATTTTTTGATGTTACTGGTCCTTTAAGTGCTATGGCAGATTAGGAGATAAAATCACTCTTTTCGTGGGCCAATTTATCTCCTCCAAATGCTTCCCCACCAGCAATAATGTAAATTGTTGGTTGGTTTGGAAAAAAACACACATATTGCTAGGTCACCCAAAGTCGCCTCTGGAGAAATCTTGATACGTCTAAAGCTGGCCATAGACGTACAGATATAATCATACAAATGTACGATTCTCGGATCGTTGCCAGAGTGTCCTGGGATTTTTTGTGCCATGGCGATCGGCCGTTCAGTCGATCGGCCGGGTTAGAAATTTGTCAGCTACTGATAAGATCCCTGCATGTATTGCTGATTTTCAGTGGGAGACTGTCGCAAGGTTATGTTGGACCAATTTTTGTACAATTGCTTCCAGGGCAGAACATTGTCTGATCTGTTCTTTTACTTACTACATCTGATCGTTTGTCTGATATTGCAGGTAATTCTGCACGTCTTATGGCCACCTTTAGCAATATGTTGGTTTTACCGGCCAGCAATTTCAGTTATTTCCAATGGAGATGCAATTTTCAGGAGACAAATCTCCCTAAAGGGGAATTTCCCCTTCATTAGCAAAAACAGAAAATGTATAACCCCAACACCCCCAAAAATGCACTTATACTTTTCATTAACTATCAAAAGTTAGTATTATATTTAAGTTCCTTTCATTTTGCAATGCTTTTAGTGCTGCTTTTCCAGTATTAAAGCAGACTGAGTAATTATTTACTGTAGCTTTATTGAACAAGTACACTTTACAGTTAAGTTATATATAATTGGCTGAGCTGTCCCAGTATGTTACACTCAGCATACATGGTAAACACACACGGAGGTATTAATTGCTGATGCTTTACCTCCCAACCATGGAAAAAAGCATGTTTTTAAATTGGACATGGTATTTGGGGGGGTGGTGTATAAAATAAAACAATGTATTAAAAGTGTACTGCAGAGAATGTTATATATTGCTTGGAGTGCCCCTGTGGGCTACAATATGTAGAAAAAAAATGAACATGTGGGCCAAGATTATAAAAGGCGATGGCAATCACCACATTTCTAGGCATTTTTAACAGGTAGACAAAAATCCACAGGGCTTAAAATTTTGGGGCATAACAGTGACACAGTTGGAGGGGGGGGGGGGTACGGTGAAGAGTACCCTACAGAAAGAAAACCGATGGATTTTTAACATGCAAATATATCCAAAAGGCTTAGACATAAATCTAAAGGCATTCCTGTAAGTGTACGATATCCTTAAATGTGCTTTCAAACACCCCTCTTTTACCCCTTTTATCCTTTTCACCTTTCACATTTCTACAGAGATTTTATCATTTTTAATATGCATATGTTTGTGGGTAACCCCATTTAATTATGTATTTATGTAAATATGTATTTAAATGAAATCCATTTCTCAAAAGAGCAAACAGATTTTTTTTATGTTCAGTTTTGATATCTGACATGGGCCTAGCCATTTTGTCAATTTCCCAGCTGCCCCGGTCATGTG
>CM044441.1:71701281-71763773 GCA_024363595.1 Xenopus borealis
AAAAAAAAAAAAAAAAAAAGGTTTTATTTACACATCTTCCCTTAAAATTGCCATCAGAATATAAACTTGATTCTAAGGGGCAGATTTATCATTCACTTGAAGGATTCTAAATTCGAACGAATTTTAAAAAAGATTCTAATTTTTGAATGTTTTTGAAGACCACTTCGACCATCGAATTTTGAAAATTCGATCGAATAATTTGAATAAAAATCTATTTGAATATTCGACAGTCGAATAACTTGCCCTTTAAATTTTTATTCGACTGCCTAGTTCACCAGATTCAACCTACCGAATTGGATTTAATTATTTTTGATCGAATAAAAAAATTAGATTGAATCGTTAAAATCATTTGATTCGAACGATTTGATCAGTTAAATTATTTCTATTCGATCGTTCAAATTACGGTAAAATCCTTCGAATTCGATGATTTTCAATCCAACCACAATTCGATTGGTCTCCCTCGAATTCAACCAATAGTAAATCTGCCCCTAAGTGATATTAACGCTATGTAACTTGAGATTTAGCCAGTTTCACCACAATGCAAGTAGTACTCCCTATACATCATGAATTTTTACAAGTATAAGCAGCCACATTATTTGTTTCAGAGGAGACTTTCATATCCATCAATGAGAAGTGCACTATAAGTGCCAAAAATCAGACTAGCTGGATAAGACGACTCCTGCTCATGTGCCTAAACAGAGCAGAGACAGAAAATGTATTACATGAAATTACAAGATGAAATCATGAGCTAATGACTGGGTCCTGAAATACTAAAACTGGATCTCTCATCCCCATTCAACTGTTGTGGTTCCTGGAAAAACTTTTTCAACGCTAGCCACTGGGTCACATAATTGACAACCCTAAACAAACAGATTTTTTTTTTAAATTCATAAACAATATGTAAGTCCCCGTTAGAGAAAAGAGGTATAGAGCACGTTTCTCACAGAACACCTGTCAATTTGGATGATGTTCAGGAAGCATGGCCGACATCCTTTGCTTTGCATTTACAAAATACTTACATACACACTTGTTTTGGGTTACTGCACTAGTTCAACGAACATGTTTTTGACTGGTCTGCTTGCTGCAAGTCTGACATGATGCAGATCTGCCCAGGCTAGAAAAGTTAGCCTGATAATTTTTAGATACTCAAACAGCAAGAGCAGTGGGGTGTATTTTTTATTTAAGCTTTAATTTAACCAAATTATGAAGCAGTAAATGATCATTTCTAGTGTGTATAGAAAATACCAAGGAACTGAAACAAAACATTGGTGTGCCTTATTAATTCTGCACAAGATTCCTAGTTTATCTGATCACAAACAACATATTGCATACAGTTGTTTCATTGTCCTCACCTGTTTTACCATTTCAAGAAACTTTTCTTTCTCATATTTCTGAAGAGCTTTATAATCTTCAACAGAAGTAACATCTAGCTTATGCTTTGTCTTGGGCTTTGGTGGTTCAAATGGACAAGTGAGAATGGCGATTTTAGCATCTTTCACTACCTAAAATACAACTGCATAGAGTTAGAAGAATGTTCAGTTTTCATAGATGAAAAAGGAAAATAAGTGAAAAAGAAAACACACTTTTGGCATTTGAGGGTGGCTGAAGTCCTTGTCCACTATAACACCTTTGATCAATTTTGTATCCTCGAGTTTACCTCCAACTTTACCCTCAACCTTGATCAACTCAAAGTCCACATCCTTGCGATCCATATCAGCAACAGTCAAAATGCTATTCACTGCAATTTCCGCCATCTGGCGGTGACAGCGGTTGATCCTATGGGAACAGATGTTAAAAACATTAACCAAAACGGAAGCTTATCAAACAAGATACTACAGATAATTATTTATCATCCACCTCAAAGTGAGTTGTTCTTGTAGATAGATAAGCAAACACCCTATGACCATAGGTATGGGAATTCTCATTCTGAAACCAGATCCAAAAGTTCTGAATTATGATTAAGTTTATTTCCTTTTTCTCTGTATTAAAAACTGCACCTGCAACAATTTATTTTTATATTACTTTGGACAGATTTGCGGGTAATGTTGTGGTGCTCTTTTCACTACCAAGCGTTTTGCAAATAACGCAGGTCGGGTGGCCAGCAGCTGCACAAAAATCCGCGACCTAGTACTGCCGGCTTCTGGCCACTAAAGTTATAACTTGCAGTTGCTCTGTCTGCGTGCGTCCGTCTTCCTCTGCCTGCCTTCCTCTATCTATAATACACAAGAGCAATGAATATCCTTATAATCAGAGGTTAGTGATGTAATTTCTGTCACGACTCACCAAAAGTTGTTTTATAATAAGGTACTCTGTTTCAAAATATGAAGATATTAGAAGTCACCTCGAGTTCCATGATCTATATAAAAACACAGGCTTCGACGTGGTATTTTTATATGGTCCTGAAACTCATTGGTAACTGATAATATCCTTATATTTTACAAAAGGGGGGTACTATATAGATACAAAATCGGTAAATATTGCCATTTTACATCTTTTACCTTAATCCACCACTTGGTGATGGTCTGGGTGCTCCCTCAGCGATCACCTGACCAGAAATAATGCACCTCTAAATATAACAGGAAGTAGTAAGACAGAACTTTGTCCATTTATTGGCTCATGTGATCTAGCATGTATATGTGCCCTTTGTTTGTTCACCTTGAAACGTATGGTCCCAGGCTGCAGCCCTTAGTATTTAAAATTGCAATTTTCTATTTAGAATTACCCATTAGCCAACGGCACCTACTAGTATTGGGCGAATTTGACCCGTTTCGCTTCAGCAAAAATTTGTCCCGGGCGACATGTCGCCATTAAAGTTTATGGCCATTTATGACGTGCAGCAAATCTCGGCACCATTCAAGTCTATGGGTGCAATTTTCGAGGCAAAACGGGAAAAAAAAATTCACCCATCCCTAGCACCTACTACTAAAAAAGTATATTTTTATTAAAATATTTTCTATAGATGAAGCAGGGTTTTACATATGCAATACATTTTTTAGAGAGACCTACATTGTTCTGGGGTATAATTTTACCTTGAAGTGCAAGGAAAGTATAAAATAGAATAAGGCTATGTATTTATGCTTTCAAAGTTGGCCACAGGGGGCTGTCATCTTGCAACTTTGTTTAACATCTTTGCCTGACACTGGCACTGTACATGCTCAGTATGGTCTGTGCTGCTTAGGGATAGTCATAAATTATCAAAAAACAAAGCTGTTTGAGTTCTGCATGGCTGGTAAGTAAGGCAGGGCCTCCCACTGCTGTTCAGAAGTATGATTGTTTCCCTGCCAGAAGTTAGGTACCGTCTGAAAATTCCTATCCACAGCACTAAATGAAGGGAGAATTATACAGGATGCAGTCAGGTTTCTTATAAAAACGGTACACATTTTTAAATTAAAGTATATTTGAGATAGATTTCTTTTTCATTAAAGAAAGTAAAAATGGGATTTTATTTCTTTGCCTTTCCTTGCCCTTTAAGAAAAGCACCAGGCCCCTGTATAAAAAGAGCAAAACCTTACACTTTTGAACCCAACGTTGTCATTGCTGTTTGAATGAGTGGCTCCAAGTTCTCAGGATTAACTGGAAAACTGTCGCTGATCTTGTCAAGATGTTCAACTGCAATACGAGCAGCTTGTTCGTACCCATCGGCAATCCTGATAGGGTGGATACCACGATCTAACAACTGTTCAGCTTGTTCCAAGAATGCACCAGCAAGAACTGCAATAAGGTTTTTATGTAAGCAAGCATACATTAATGGATTACTTTTAGTTTATAAAAGATTTGTTTGCAAAATGAAATGTTCTTACCTACAACACCTGTAGTGCCATCTCCAATCTCATCATCCTGAGACTTAGACAATTCAACCATAAGTTTGGCAATTTGGTGATCCACATCCATCATGTTAAGAATGGTTGCACCATCGTTGGTGACTGTAACTTGTCCATCCTTATCCACCATCATCTTGTCAAGTCCTAAAATCATTTTGTAAACATTCTTAACTTAAGAGGGTACCTGCTCAGCAAATATATTATCCCCAACCAAAGGTGTGACTAATAGAGCCTTCACTCTGGATAAGGCAACACGTTTTTTTTTTTTTTTTAATTGACCCCCCCCCAGGGTTAGGACACTCTAATCAGGAGTGAGCGCCCAGTGAAAGTGGCCATGTCATACATAGAGCATGCGCACAGTGCACTTTTCACATCACATACATGCGCATAACGAGCAAGTTATTTGCTCATTATACACATGCATGTGCCCCAAAATGGTCGCTCATATCAGGTGCTCCCTCCTGGTACAGGTGGTATTTAAAGAAAAACAAAATACTGTTACCCCCAACCGGAGTGCGGGCTCTATTAGGCCTCACCTTCGGTTGGGGATAATGTTTTTGTCCAACAGGTGCCCTTTAAGATCAAAACCAAAACTTAAAGGGGTGGTTCACCTCTAAAGTAACTTTTATTATGTTATAAAATGGACTAAGCTATTTATTTTTTTTATAGATTTATAGTTATTTATCTTTCACTTCTAATTCTTTGCACCTTTCAAATGGGCGTCAGTGTCCCCTTCCAAAAAACAAATGCTCTGTAAGGCTACAAATGTACTGTATTACTTTTTATTGCTGATCCTTCTATTCAGACTCTCTCCTATTCATATTCCAGTCTTCTATTCAAATCAGTGCATGATTTATAGGGTAATTTGGGCCCTAGTTACCAGATTGCTTAAAATGCAAACTGAAGAGCTGCTGAATAAAAAGCTATAACGCAAAAACCTTCAGTAATAAAACATTTAAACAAATTCTCAGAATATCGCTCTCTACATCATACTAAAAATTATCTCAAAAATGAACAACCCCTTAAAGGAAACAAGTTACACGAAAGGCCATCAGCTTACCATTAGGCCCAAGTGATGTTCTTAGTGTGTTTGCAACTGCTTTAGCTGCCATAATATGAGACTGTAAGAAAGCAGACATAGTACAGAATCAGTAATGGCATATATGTTTAAAGAAGATTACAAAATTAACAAAAGTACTGCTAACAGATTGTGGCTGGAGTGCCTATGGCAAAGGATTCCAGACAGCCCAGATGCACCTGTATGGCAGTATGAACTAGTGATGTGCAGGTCAGCTTTTTCCCCAACTTGCACCTGCCCTCCCTCCACCTGCGCCCAACTTCCCTTCATAGACCCACCCCTCTGGTGACATTTTAAAGGAAAAGTAAATGTTTTTCTTTTTCTTTCTGTAAATTTGCTCTAAACAGCCCCCCAGATTAATGTACCTTAGTCCCTGCTGCAAGTCTGCTCTGGTTTCTGTGTTATCAGCAGCTTGTTTCCCCTTCTTCCTGGTGCAGAGTGAAGCCCCGCCCCTTAGTTTACTGAGCAGTCCATTTGCTGCTGTTCCACAATAGAGAGGAAGAGGGAGCCAGTGTGTGCATTAGTAAGCTAGTTTCCCCAAGCAAAAGGTGCTGCACACACTGGTCTCTGCTATGTCATAGTATGCAAATGATCTCCAGGACTAGTCACAGAGATAAGGTCAGCTCAGTAAGCTATGGGGCGGGGCTTCACTCTGCACCAGGAAGAAGAGGAAACAAGCTGATGATAACAGAAACCAGAGCAGACTTGCAGCAGGGACTAAGGTACATTAATCTGGGGGGCTGTTTAGAGCAAATTTACAGATAGAAAAAAAAAAGGTTTACTTGTTCTTTAAAAGGGGTAGGGTGAGCAGCTTTAAAGTCAGAATCTGGCAGTTGAAGGGGACGGCGGGGAGAGCAGGACCCGCCCGCAAAGGGGAGTGCGAGGTTGGCCCAAACCCTATCGACCTGTGGGTATCAGGCCGGCCTGCACATCACTAGTATGAATTGCCATAAGCACAAAATTTGGGAGAATGTTTAATTGCAGTTCTGGATACATTTGGCTCACTACCGCAGAAAGGCAATTTTCATGGAATTCAAACATATTATAAGCTATGGGGACCTGACGCTTAAACATTTAATCGAAAAATGGGTTTAATCTAAAACGTTCCTAATTTCTCAGAAAAGCAAAAAAAAAAAAAAAAATTTGTGTTTTAAAGAAATAGCAACATAATCATGTACTGTTGCCCTGCAACTGGTTTGTTTGCTTCAGAAAGGCTAACAAAGTTTATATAAACAAGCTCTGAGTAGCCATGGGGACAGCCAATTACACAGCAGATAACAGATGGGATCCTAAAGAATTCTCTGTTATCTACTATGCTACCTATGCTTGAATAGCCACCCCACCACTAAACAGCAGCTTGTTTATATAAACTATAGAACTCAACGCCAACTACATAAACGGAATGCCAGTTGAACCAGTGCAGGGCAACAGTACATAAGAAAGAAGAGAAAGGCAAGCTCGCACCAGGAGGGAGCTCCTGGTGTGAGCCGCCATGACAGTAGGAGCGCAGTCGCTTTTGTGAGCTTGTGAGGTCACGTGCATTAAGAAAAGCGGCTCCAACAGTGACCACTTTCTTTAATGAGCATGCACGTGACGTCACAAGCTCAAAAATGTACATGCGCTCCTACTGTCATGGCGGCTCGCACCGGGAGCTCCCTCCCGGTGCGAGCTTGCTAGCGCTGGTGGAGGGCATTTAAAAAAAAAAAAAAAAAAAAAGTACTAGTACCCCCAACCGGAATGTGGGCTCTATCAGCCCACACATTTGGTTGGGGGTAACTTTTTTATACGATAGGTGCCCTTTAAGGAATATAACATACATATGTTGTAAAACAGCAATTCGGAAGGCAAAGATACGAAATGAGGAGCACAGTAGCAATAGTAAAAATATGCGGGTTAAGGGTGTTATGTTAACTAATGGCACAAGTATGGTTAGAACAGATACAGAAAAGGCAAATATGTTAAAATCAATTATTTTCATCACAATAGAGGAGTCAAGAGTTCCCAGGCTCACTTCATAGCTGCACTGTTGGCTCAGCTCTATCTAGTCAGTGGCTGATTCAAAAAGCTTTAATAAAACTAATGTTAACAAGGCTCCAGAGCCAGATGGTATACACCCCCGGTTCTAAGAAAGCATAGATCAGTTTTAGACTGGACCCTATTTCTAATTTACTCAGATTCGCTTTCACCTGGTATTGTACCTATGGATTGGAGAAAAGGGATTACAATCTCAGCCTGCCAATTATAGGCCTGAAAGTTTGACATCTGAGGTGGGCAAATTATTTGAAGGCTTGTTAAGGGATCACATTCAAAATTTTGTACTACTGAATGGCATTATGAGCAGCAATCAGAATGACTTTATGAAGGCTATGTCACAGCAGACAAATGTTATTGCTTTTTATGATGAGGTAATATGCTGGACAGTGAGAGAGCAGTAGATGTGATCGATTTGGATTTTTCCAAAGTGCCTGATACCATGCCCCATAAACGGCTTATCTAAACTAAGGTCTGTTGGGCTTAATGAAGTTGTTTGCACATGGATAGGAAACTGGCTACAGGATTGCATACAGAGGGTGGTTGTTAATGGTATGTTCTCTACTTGGAATAAAGGTTCTTAGTGGGGGTCCCTCAGCACTCGGTATTGGGTCCATTTTTATTTAACTTGTTAATGACTTAGGGGAGGGTATTGTAACTAATGTATCCCTGCAACAGGATCTTGACAAACTGGCCATCTGGGCAGCTAAGTGGCAAATGAGATTCAATGTTGATAAAGTCATGCACATGGGATGTAAAAATATACAAGCTACTTATACTTGTAATGGAAAAGGACCTTGGGTCCTTGTGGATAATAAACTTGGCTGTAGCAAGCAATGCCAGTCATCAGTATCAAAGACATATAAAGTATTAAGCTGTATTAAAATGGGCCTAGATTCACCGGAGGAGGGGGGGGGCATTCTTCCACTGTATAGAATACTAGAAGAATGATATAATAATCTCTCTGCTTTATTTTTTTCCAGATGACATGAGATCACCCATTCCGATTAGATGGAGGTTCCGCCTAAATATTCAGAAGGGTGAGGGTATGGTATTCTCCCCCCAAATCAGTCCAATACACAAGATAGCTTTAAGAAGGGATTGGTTGGCTTTTGGTGAGGGAATATAGGAGAAAGGGCTATGGAAGAAGGTTGATAGTACAAGTTGATCCAGAGACTAGCTTGAGAAAAGACCGTGAGGGGTCTGAAACGTTGCTGAATGTTTGGGGTCAGAGCCCTATGTCCCAATAAAGGCTTTTAAAGAAGAAATATTGATGGTGCCGCCAATTACTTTTGTTACATGGATTGAACGGATCAAAGTGGAAACCGTTGGGATTGGCACCACCTGGAAGCAAATTGGAGGTGAGAGTGCTGACTGAAAAATTTGTGATCCAGAGACTAGTCCGATTGCCATTTTGGAGTCAGAAAGAGATTCCCCACACCCCATGAGCAAATGGGAGCAGCTTATAAAACGTTTTTTGCCTTCCTTTGTATAACTAGCAGTTAGTTATACAGAATTAAAAGGTTGAACTTGAAAGATGTCTTTTTTCAACCTAACTTATGTTAAATTACATTTCGTTAAAGCAATTTAATTTTTAGATGTTATTGTTCCTTTAAGGCATCACCCAGCTGCCCTCTCAAAAGCAACATCACTTATCAAAGACCATCGGAGACATTCGCGTTATAAAGCTATTGAATATTTGAGGATAAAGAGCCACGCAATGTCCTTTTTATTCTTATATAAACCTCAAATCTCTGCTACTACAAACCGAAAGAGCTGTAAACCCCACAAGTCTAACGGAGCAAACATTTCCTGAAATATCCACCTTACTAGTATGTATCGGTGAAACATGTAAGTTTTTGTGCGACACCCACAGAAATGCACGGATTCCATTTTAGCTTTAAACCATGAACTTGCGGCCTTCCAAACTACTCTTTACCTTCAGCGCATCTAGCCCACTGAGACGAGACTTGCGATCCTGGTCCTTGATGATAATAAAAGGCCGCCCATATTCATCGAAGGCGAGAGTACCAAGCGCTGACATGCCGGCGACAAAGAATCGAACGAAAGAAAAAACGGATGCCTCGCCACACGCTATCAATGGACCCGGCTTCCGTACTGCGCACGCGTAGCTATCAACTTTCTCTGTACTGCGCATGCGCCTCAACAGTCGTTTTTTTCCCCCCAATGTTCTAGAAGCGTCTCTTTCTTGGTTAGGGTGGGGCATACGCAGTACTATTACATACAGAATACTTTGCCAATTTGTCTATGTCTACTTCTTTATTTTCTTTCGGGGAGAGCGTTACAAAGCACGAACACGCAACCTAGCAATTACGTGCTAAACAAACTAATTATTCAGTAACAAATTATTCAGTAGATTTGTGGTTTGGTAATTTTCCGTAACAGTTTTCGTTGGTTATACATAAAAAGATTACAAAAACTATTGATAACGTTTGGAGGCTCGTTTATACAAAAGTCTTGTAACCATAGACTGCGGAGTAGTACATATTGTTACATCTAGCGGTGCAATGCATACACTTTTTTAAACGCCCCTTAAGTGAAATCATCTCCTCTCAGTACATGTGCTTGGCCGGACGTTATTTCCTCCCCTTCCTTTGCTTGCTACTGTTCCACAGAAACTCGTCCTATCCTGTGTTTGGTATTATTCTTCCCCAGCTTAACAATACTGTCTGTAGTAGGAAGTCCGTGTACAATACTTTGACACTTTCGTGTTCATATATTTACCTTTTTTTTTTTTTACATTAAATCAATACTAGGTAACGCGTGGAAACGCTTGCATTGACAATCTGAACAAATTTTATGGTTTATTTTTATTAAATAAACATGAAGGTCGCTGAAAATATGTCAGAATAAAAAAACAATGTTATTGGGTTTTCAGTTTAATATGGAGCTAGCTCTTATTGACATTTTTGCCAGTGACCCATGTAATACTAAAATTTGGTAACCCTAGATATAATCAGTTTATGCCACTGAAAATATGTTCAATGATGTATAATCTTTTGGTGCCACCCTACCATATACAGCTGTCTTATTTTTATTCCTATAGCAAATATTTTAGGGCTTTTTGTAATTTAACTTCCACACATCCATGTATGCCCTAAAGTTACATTGTTAATTAAAAAGACAATAGTCCAACCCCTCTAAAGTCTCCTGTGCATTATTACATTAAAGAGATACTAACACCAGAAATTAAACCTTTTTTTATCATAAAATTGACTTTACATGCTACTTTGGCATGAAGTATTCACCCAGTGCTTTTTCACAAAAAGGGTTACTGTCATGGGAAAAATGTTTTTCAAAATGTTTCAGTTAATAGTGCTGCTTCAGCAGAATTCTGCATTGAAATCTATTTCTCAAAAGAGCAAACAGATTTTTTTTATTTCATTTTGAAAAAAGACACGGGTTTAGACATATTTTCAATTTCCCAGCTGCCCCAAGTCATGTGACTTGTAAAATTCAATCACTATTTACTGCAGTACTGCAAGTTGGAGTGATATCCCCACCCCGCCCCCCAGCAGCCTAACATCAGAACAATGGGTAGGTAACTAGATAACAGCTCCCTAACACAATATAACAGCTGCCTGGTATATCTAAGAACAGCACTTAATAGTAAAAACCCATGTCCCACTGCGTTACATTCAGTTACATTGAGAAGGAAAAACAACAGCCTGCCAGAAAGCAGTTCCATCCTAAAGTGCTGGCACAAGTCACATGACCAGGGGCGGCTGGGAAACTGACAATATATCTAGCCCCATGTCAGATTTCAGAACTGAATATAAAAAAAATAAGTTTGCTCTGTTGAGACCTGCAGTCCCTCGTTTGTGCAGGAAAGTCCCTATTTTCTCTGCATTGAACAGCCAGAAAAAGAAATAAAGTTTCTAACTTAATTGGCTTATGGCAGAGAGTCCAGAACAGGTAACAGGTGCAAATAAGATACTTTGTAACATTTTTGAAATAAAAAAATAAGTAATTGTAACAGTTTAGATAAGGAGAAATATTTTCAAACTTTCATAACCTGCCAAATTTTGTAAAATGAACATTGTTATTAGAGGGTCACAAAAATGGGCATGGTCGAAAAATATCGCTACGCTATGTTTGCAGCTGTGCCGGTGTTGTGTTTGGTAGCCGAGGATGAGGAGAGTATAACAGTTCTTTCTTAGCAGGTTCATGCAGCCATTATATAACATCAGTAACTCTTACTTTCACTTTCAAGCTGTACAGAAAGTCCTGTGTATGCACAGTGACACCCGCAGGCCATTTGTATAAACACCACATTCCCCCTATAGTAGGAAAGCATTTGGACAAATAATAAACAGTAACAAATAAACAGTATGTATCTTAAAGCAATAAATACATTCTTCACATAGTCCTTGGTCCATGTGGATAGTTTTCTGATTCTCTCAGTATGCCTTATAGGTTCACATCCTTCAGGCCTATTGCGGTTTGCATTAGGAATAGGAAAATGTCCTTCATCAAATGGAGCTTCTCCAAAGTCATATCTAGCAGGAGCAAGACGACTTGCATTCCATATGCGTCCATCAGACAGGTCATATGTGTATGGTCCTCGCTGGCGTCTCACTTCAAGTGGTGTAGTAAATTTAGATTGTCCTTGTTTCAGTATTCCTGGTTTCTTAATTCTGAATAAAGATCCAGGCTGAAAGTGCACTTCTCTTGCACCACGTTTTCTGTCAGTATAAGCTTTGCATTTGGCTTGTTGACGTTTGTCAATGTCAGCAGTAGATGAGTTTGTAGGAACAGTATTTGGTGGAAGTTTGATGTCTGCAACATGTAAACTAGTGCTCATCTGTCTGCCATGTAATAATTCAGCTGGAGATGATTGGGCCGTTACATGGCATGTTGCTCTGAAATTAATACTTTCCAAGATTTCCCAGTAAGATGTGCTGTCAGCAGTGCTTCTTTCAGACTTCTGTTGAATCGCTCGAATTCTCCATTTGCTTGTGGGTAATACACTGAAGATTTCCTATGCACAATATTCCTCTCATATGAGACAAACTGTGGTCCGTTATTTGATATTAAATCCTTTGGATAACCTTCTCTGCTGAAGACTGTAGACAGAAATGCTATTACTGTCGCTGATGTTACATGAGAAACAAATGCAATTTCAGTTATAGCAAATCTGCAGTTTATAGGAGCATCTGCAAAAGGACCGACAATAGCAATAGCAAGTTTTTCCCATGCTGAATCAGGAAATGGTACTGGCTGAAGTGGTGGTGTATGTGTGATAGCTGTTTTGTCAAGATTCTGACAAGTAACACAAGAATGAATGGCAGTTACCACATCGGCATCCATTGCTGGCCACCAGTACAGATCTTACAACCTTTGTGATCTTACAACCTTTGTTTTGTACGTACATTCCCTTGATAACTCTCATGTGCAAGTTGTATGAGCTTTTCTAGCAAGGTCTCTGGTACCAGTAAGCGGTGAGCTCCACGGACAACATAGCCATCGACTAAGGACAGTTTGTGTCTAATCCTTTAGTAAGGTTGAAGATCAGGACTGTTTTTTTTTTCTAAGCATTTGGCCATTTGCTTTGTAAAATGTCTCATAGTTTTACTTGAATTGGACATGTGAGGCAAGCTTGCTTAAAATCAGCAGCTGTAACTGTAGATGATAGTAAATCGGTTAGTGCTACAACTTCTACTGTATGTCCTCATCCAGTGTATCAGAAGCTGCAGGTAAAGGTCAATGTGACAAACAATTGGCAGTAACATTTTTCTAACCTGGTTTGTATTGCATTTTGTAGTTGAAATTCAATAGCCTTGCTGACCATCTAGCTATAAGCATTCCAGCTCTTCCTGGTTCCTTTGTTGTAAGTAGTGTAGTTAAAGAGCTATGATCAGTGCATAAGGTAAATTCTCTACCCCATAGGTAGGTTCTCCATTTTTCTGTTGCCCAAACACAACAGTTGAATAATTACGCTCTGTCTCTGTAAGTGTTCTGGATGCAAATGAAACAGTTTTCTCTGAATGACCAGCATGGATCTGTGTGAGAACTGCACCAATGCCATAGTCTGTAGTAACCACAGTGGGTATTGCAGGATCAAATAAAGCTAACGCTGGACTGTTCACAATTAACTGCTTCACTATTTCAAAGCTATGTTGAGCAGTCTCTGACCAAACCAGTCTTGAAGTTCCACGTAGTAGTGCTTGAAGTGGCTCCACAACTGAAGCATAGTTGGAAATAAACTTAAAATACCAGGAAGTAAGACCTAGGAAAGCTCGTAAGGTCTGGAGTAGGTGCTTGTGTAACCGTGTTCACATGGTCAGGGTCAGGCAGTTATCCATCTTGTGAAATTATATGACCCAGAAATGACAGCTCAGTTTGTCTGAAGTGGCATTTTGAAAGGTTCAGTTTTAGCCCTGCAGAATCAATGCATTTTAGAACCTTTTCCAGGTACTTGTCATGAAGATCCATAGTTGGAGCATAGACAATTATATCATCCAAGTAGCACTGTACACCAGGTATGTCATGGAGTATAGAAGACATCAATCTTTGAAAACAACTCGGTGCTGAAGCCAGTCCATAAGGTACACGCTTGAACCGAAACAAACCATCATGCGTGATAAATGCAGTGAGGTCTCAGCTTTCCTCATGCAGTAATAAAGCAGTTGATCCAGAGGAAGGTAAAACCCTATCCTAAGCCTCTCCAATTTGCCTCAGTGGGGGAAAAAATTCCTTCCTGACTCCAAAAAGGCAATCGGACTAGTCCCTGGATCAACTTGTATAATGAGCTATCTTCCATAACCCTTTATTCCCTCACTTGCTAAAAAGCCATCCAACCCCTTCTTAAAGCTATCTAATGTATCAGTCTGTACAACAGTTTCAGGGAGAGAATTCCACATCTTCACAGCTCTCACTGTAAAAAACCCCTTCCAAATATTTAGGCGGAACCTCTTTTCTTCTAAACGAAATGGGTGACCTCGTGTCTGACTCTGACTAAGTTGTTCCTGCTCTATCCCTGTTTCCCCTTTGTTTATACCTTGCCTTGTCCTTCCTTCCTTGCCTTGTCTTGACCTTGTTCCTCTCTCTGCCTTGACCTTGTACCAGCCTTGCTTGTTCCTGATTCCTGTTCTGCCTTGCACTTCACCTCCTGCTCTCCAGCCCTCTCATGTTCTCTGATCCAGTCTCCTCCTGCCATCTCTTCCTCTTTCCCAAGCTACACCTGCATTATACTCCTTGTCTTCTCCTGTCTCCTGATCTACGCCAGCACCGTCCTGCCTTATACTTCTAGTCTGCTCCTGTCTCCTGATCTATGTGATCACCATCCAGTCCAGCTCTGATCTTCGCCCTCTCCATCCTGTTCCGTTCTGCTCCTGTCTGATTTGACACCCACATCACCCTGTTCTGCCCTTTGTCTTTCTATGTCCTGTGGGCAGGCCCGCCATCAGGGGAGGACAGGGGGGACAAGTGTCCCAGGGCTGTCCCTTACGAGCGCACTAGCGAGCGCTCACCTCTCCTGCGGCAGAATGCGGAAGTGCCGAACGTTTGCGAAGTCCTGAAGAGGCGGAAAGACCCAAAGTCACGAAAGGAGCTGATACTGAAGTCCTGAAGCGGCGAAAATACCCGAAGTCACTAAAACAGCTATAATAAGTCCTGAAGCCACAAGTTCAATTCTACTGACACCAATGTGGGTTTTTTTTATTTTTTAAATCCTCTAGCCACCATTTTTTTATTTTAATACTCTATAGGCCCCTGCATCAATTTTTTTTATGGGGCCCCAATTTTTTTTTTACTTTTCGGGGGGCCCTGACCAATTTTTTTAAAAAAAAATATTTTATGGGACCCCAATTTTTTTTTTACTTGTCGGGGGTGCCTGACCACTAATTTTTTAAAAATATATATTTTATGGGGCCCCCAATTCTTTTTTAACTTGTCGGGGGGGGGTTGATCACCAATAAAAAAAAAAAAATTTTATGGGGCCCCAATTTTTTTTTTTACTTGTCTGACCACTAATTTTTAGAACCCGTTTTACGGGTGGCCCTTCCACCAATGTTTTTTTTTTAAATATATTTTAGGACCCCGATTTTTTTTTTAACTTGTATGAAGGGCCCTGGCACCAATGCTTTTTTTATGGGGGGCGGCCTGGCGCCAAATTTTTTTTTAACTAATAAGGGAGCCTTGGGGGGGGTTACGTTTTTAGCGCTGATGTCTGTGTGGTCTTTGAACTTTGATGTGGAGTGGCCAGGGATTAGAGGCGGTGCTTGGGTGGTAGGGTGGGCGGGGCCCAGGGGGCCCCAAAAATTTTGTTGTGCGGGGCCCTGTGATTTCTAATGGCGGCCCTGCCTGTGGGTTCAGCCAGCTCTTGCCAGAAAGACTAATTTCCTCCTGCTGTCTCCACAGCGCCCCCTATCCTTGACACAATGCACATCTTCAGGTTAGTAATAAACAAATTAAAATGAACAATGCCAAAGACTGAACCCTGTGATATTCCTTTTTCTGCATACTTTATTAACCTCTGTCTACCTAATAAGATTTCAGCTTTTAATTTGCGTGGCTTAAATGACATGTAAACCCCCCCACAAAAGTGTATTCAGTGAACAGCCTCTTTGAAATCTTTTAGTACCCGTGACTCCAGTTGTTCAAAGGTTTATAATAAGACTGTAGCATCCACTTAATCACTTAATTCCTTCTCCTCCTCCACTTCTCTTCTCCACCTGGCATGTTCAGTTCAGTCTAATCTCAAATTACTAAACATACCCTCTAGTATAGCAAATAAAGAGATGGCATTGGTGGTTCCCATAGAAACTTTGTTTTATTGAGATGGTATGATTATTACATTACCTGTAACAATACACAGGCAGACATTTATTTATTACAATAGTGATTTATCAGATTCAAGTTTCATCTGACTAACTGTTTGTACAGCTGTATGTGCACCAGATTCCACAGTAGTAGTGGAAACATGGTCTTTGGTTGGCTAAGATTTTTGTTGTGTTCAGCTAAGAAAGTAAAAACTTAAACAAAACCAAACAAACTTGTGTGGGGTGGTGAAAAAATTAAAACACGTCGGGGTGTGATCCCAGTGGTGTTAAAGGACAAGGAAAGACTAAAATAGAATAAGTCTAGAAATGCTGTCATTTTTATACTAAACATAAACATGAATTTACTGCACAACAATGCCTAATCAAACAAATGATTTATGCTTTCAAAGTTGGCCACAGGGAGTTGCCATCTTGTAACTTTGTTAAACATAATTTCAAAAGTTCCAAAAGAACAGGGATGTTGCTGATCAAGATGTATATTTGGAAGAGTCACCTTCAAAATATATGGTTGCTACCCTTGTGGTGATTGCAATTTGTGTCAGAAAATGACAGACCTTGCAGAATAAAAAATTACATTAATTGCAAAACACAGGGGGTAATCTATTGTATTGAGTGCTTTTGTAACAAATGATATATTGGAATGACAAATTAGATTTTAAAGACTCGGATACAACAGCACTGCAGCAAATAACAGAAGCAATAGTTACAAGATAGTATCTACAGTTGCACTACATTTAAAAAAAACATCATGATGCAAATTCATTACATTAAGAAGAAGAAAAGACAGATTTACAAAGGGTTGAATTAAAAAAAAATTCGAAATTCAACCACCAAATTTTTTAAAGAGCATTTTCGATTGAAAATGGATCGAATAGGTCCGTTTTCAATTGAATAAATCGTTGAAATCATTCAAATGCATTGTTCGATTCAAGTGATTTTGGGAAAATGTTCAAAAAATTTCAAAAACACTCCTTATAGGTTCCAGGAGGTCCCCCATAGGCTAAAATAGCAAATCAGCAGCTTTAAGGTGGCGAAGGGTCGAATTCTAAATCTTTTAAAGAGATACTACTTTGAGATTTGAATTTTGGAATTTTTTCAATTCAAATCGAATTTTGGGCTATTCGATACTCGAACTACCCAAAAATTACTTCGAAAATCTAATGTGTAGTAAATGTGCCCCTTAGAAAAAAACACTATTTAAATGATAGGGCTATTGGATTTCTAGATTGAATACAGTCTCCCCATCTGTTATTAATGAAAATAATGACTTTACTTACTTTATTTGAATTGAGAGTTTTGGTATTGATCTCATAGAACAGTGATTTAACAGATAAATGATTACTGTAACAGGAGAATAAAGCTTGGCCTCTCATAACAGCACTATCCTTAAGCATAAATGACAATTTTCCTCCAAAAAACTCATTTCCGAAAAAAAATTTTTTAATATAAGAGCAATCTGATTGGTCCAGTTATTTGTTATTTGCCATGAGCAATAGAAAGCAGAGGGAGGGAGGGGTGTTAATGGTGTGCTATTATTGGTATTGGTTTTATTCAAGCTCATCTATAAATGTATAATTAGCAAGCGGTGAGGTAAACAGCATAGGTATTGTAGGCACTTGTGTTTTATTCCAATAAGTTTTTAGCAGCCAAATGTGGTGAATATCTCTCCAAACTTGTGTTTACATTTTCACCGGTTCTGTCTTCTATTCCAAGGTACCTTGAGTTTGTGGTTTTATAGGGTTAAATAGCTCTCTCCTGAGTACTAGGATGGTAAAAACCAGATAACAGCCCTTGGTGTCCTGCCATTCTCCCCCTTTGTCAGGCCTGGATTTGTGGCCTTGCCACAAAGGCCTGCGCCAAGAGCAGTGCATTTTTAGGGGTGACATACTGCCCAGACACTTCTATATTTCTGGTTCCTACAGGACACCAGCAGTGGAGTTACTGGGGGAGCAGAGGAACCAAATGGAACAGTACATTATTAACTTGTGTTTATGGGAGGGGCACATTTGGGGAGGGGCACAGGAGGCAACCTGCCTAGGGGCACCTCATTTGTGGAATCCTCAGATAGTAACAACAGAAGCTAGCAACCTCTTGAGATATCTCCACCTTTTGTATTTTCATTTTCCAACCTTACCTTAAAAGTTGGTATGGATAGGTACTGTTTAATTTACATACTGAGATATACCTGAACTCTCACAAGACAATAGTGTTGGGATATTTTAAACTTAAAGTTAATGCACAAGTCACTTTAGGTTAAGTGGATGTTTGCATAAGTTATGTGAATACTACCTTGTGTGAATCACGAGCAATGTAATTTGAATTAATTGTAAGTGAAGTGTTTAATATTGAGAAAAATTTTGGTTGTTTTAAACTTAATTTATTGCACTTTCATGGAGGTTTATGTTACCCACAATATAATAATATTCATTTGTGAGAATCACTATTGCAAAAGCCACATTTCACTTGGATTCAGTTAATTGAAATAACGTATAAAAGGTGGATATTCACAGATAGTTGGCATTAATTACTTGAACACCAACAAGGGTAAAGAGGAATAATCTTTACAGAAGAGGACAGAGCATTGCGTTGACTTGAGGAGTATTGCACATCCGTCCTTCCAACCCTTCACTTCCCAGGTCTCTCACGGTCTGACCTGCATTCAACCACGTTCT
Source organism: Xenopus borealis (assembly GCA_024363595.1). Classification (NCBI taxonomy): domain Eukaryota; kingdom Metazoa; phylum Chordata; class Amphibia; order Anura; family Pipidae; genus Xenopus; species Xenopus borealis. The sequence goes on from CM044441.1 coordinate 71,719,688, forward strand.
CCTCAGCCAGACCCCTTCACAATGCCGGATCTGATCAGTGTGTGGGAATTTGTGTATGAGACCAATGAGGATTGCAAGTCCCCCACTGCCTCCAATTTCAGTGCAGGAACACGGTCATGGCGAGCTGAAACTGAGCTGCTTTGCTGTTAAATGTAGGGCAGGTAGAGACTGTACATTGCAACCCCACAGGTTTGTATCAGAGCTGCCCAGTTGACATCTGTCATTCTACTGCAACTTCCAGCATTCTGCCTCAATAAAGTTTTAGTTGGGATAGCAGGTATAGTAGGGCGAGATGGTACCTATAGTAAAAGTGGAATAATAGTCTCTGGGTAGGGATTGTGACTGTGGGATGACAGGTATAGTAGGGAGACATGGTCCCTATAGTAGCAGTGGGATAATAGTCTCATATGGCTACACTAATCCTCGCCCTACTACTTGCTTTCCCAACCCAGTAATGTTGTATTCCAGCCCACTGCATGAGGGGTATGGTAGACCAGTTTTAAATTTCTGTACCAGGGCCCTTAGGGGTCTAGTTACACCATTGCTGGGCCAGTGCTCATCAAAATAAGACAAGGGGTCTTCCTATAGGAACACAGCAGCACCAAATTAACTTGTATCTTCCAAGGGATCCATTGCATATAATAGGGAATCATTGCCTTTTCTTTGTTCTTTAAGTTTTCTCAGCTTCATGTAATTTAACTTAAAATATGTATGCATTGTAGATATTTTTGTTTAGATGTCTGCTATAAACATTTATGTGATTATAGACCAGAACAGTGGTAGAGAATTACTGCATTTTCAAACTCTGTTGTCTCTTGTCACTAGTATCACTAGTGGTATGTTAAGGTGGCACAAATAGTTTCAGAAATATAGATATACCATTCTGGACACTGTGCAGACATAGCAGATTATCTCTATTACCATACATTTTTTGGGCTATTATACAGTCAGTCTTTCCTTAAAGGATAATTCAACCCCTCCCGCGCTAACCCCCAGCGCCCAGCCTACCTCTACCCTCAAATGGCCCTAAATCGCTACTTTACCCTCCATGCAGGTCCCCTCCAGCCAGGTTACAGAAGAAATTATACAAGCCCCTCTTAAAAGCATTAACAGATTAATCCATAACTATATCATCTGCTAGGGTATTCCACAACCTAACAGTCCTTACTGTGTAGAACCGCCTTCAGGTGAAAGTTCTGCACAATTTAGTATCATCTGCAAAGATAGAAACAGTACTTTTAATTCCCACCTCCTCCAGGTCATTAAAGTTGAAAAGCAAATTTCCCACCACTCTTTGTAATCTATCCTTCAGACAGTTCTCTATCCAAGTACAAATGCTATGTTCCATAGTAATATTATACCAATAATAATTGGTAAATTATTTCAGCGATTTAGGAAAACGCAGCGCCGCGTGTTTATAGGCGCAGCGGACTTACAGTTTAGCGGGCGTGAGACACGGGCAAGCAATTAAGTGAGATTAGTCGCCCCAAAGAAGCAGCGATTAGTCGCCAGGCGACTAATCTCCCTGAATCTTCCCGTGTGGTCTAGCCCTAAGATTGCTACTTCTGGGTCCTGACCTGAATGAACAGCTTTTTTTCAACAACTGTTTTATAGTCTGTTTTATAATCTTTACGCCATACTCTACAAGTCCATTACTCTGCGGAAATCTTGGGCTTCAAGTGACAAAGTCTTTTCCTATAAACAAGAACCATTGTCTGTTCTTACTTTACTTGGTATTCCATATCTGCATAAGTGTGTTAAAGGAAAACTATACCCCTAAAATGAATACTTGAACAACAGAAAGTTTATATCAAATTAAGTGGCATATTTAAGTAAAAATTGCCCTTTTACATCTCTTGCCTTGAACCACCATTTCGTGATGGTCTGTGTGCTGCCTCAGAGATCATCTGACCAGAAGTATTTCAACTCTAACTGTAACAGGAAGAAGTGTTATAGCAAAAGACAGAACTCTGTCCATTAATAGGCTCATGTGACCTAACTTTATAGTTTGTTTGGTATGTTTGTGTGCACCATTGAATCCTAGGATCCCAGGAGGCTTTCCTTATTTTTTAAAATGGCCATTTTCTATTTGATTTGATTACCGAATGGCACATGCTACTAAAAAATTATATTATTATGAAAATGGTTTATCTACATGAAGCAGGGTTTTACATATGAGTTGTTTTATGCAATATCTTTTTATAGAGACCTACATTGTTCTGGGGGTATAGTTTTCCTTTAAGTATTTTACTTACCTCAAATGATGTGCTATTTTTTTACCATGAATACATTATATCAACTTCACTTGTATCCCAGGGACCACATGGCATTTCTCTCTGTATTAGGGGCTCCCTTGGAACTGTTGGAGCAAAGGTTTGGCAAATTGTGTAGCTTGTTATAACTTGAGCAATATCCTAATTTATAGAGGGCCAAATAAGGATTCTTTTGCCCATCTTTTGTATTTTTGAATTCAAAAATGCCCTTCATGTAGTATGGTTAGCACAGCCTTTCGCAGAGATGAAGGCAAAACAATTTGAGATCAATTTGAGATCCTTTGAGCAATACTCCATCCCATGTAGAAAGTTCATCACAGTATTGACAATATGACTTTGGGAGATATTTTGTTGGATTGTTTGAATGTAATGCTGTTATCACTTCTTATAGATGATCATCAGAGGCAGTGCTTGTTTTAAATTTCTTCCACATTTCTTCTGATACTGCTTTCATAGCCATAAAACTATTAATATGTATTTCCACACTTGATTACTTTTCACTGACTGATGCAACAGTGTCCTCATTCCATGTTCTTTATAATGCATCTGCAACTAGAAGGAACCTGCCTGGAGTACATTCTACTTTGTAATCATATTTCAGCTATTTCAATAACAAACGTTGAATCCATGGAGGAGCTTTCCATAGTTCTTTCTGTGTGATGGTAAGTGGTTTGTGATCTGTTTCAGCTATAAATTTTGTCCCATCCACTTCACATCCAAAAGCAATTTCAAGAGTCTATTTTTCTATTTGTGCATATTTGCACTCTGTGTGTGTGTGAATGGGTGTAATGCATATGCAACTGGCTTCCATTCCTTACCATATTGTTGTAGTAGAACTGCACCTATTCCATCTTTTGATGCATCTGTTGATATTTTTGAACACCAATGTATGTCAAAATATTGCAGAGTCTGTGTACAACAAAGAATGTCTTTTGAACTAATGTCCCTGCTTCTCACTCAGCATACTTTAGCAACAAGCTCCTCAATTGGGGCTTCTTGTCTGCCAGATTAGGAATTTACTCGCCATGGTAGTTTGACATACCCATGAATCTCTGCAGTTCTTTTTTATTACTGGGACTTAATCTTTTGTCATGCTCTGCTTCTGTAGTGCCCCACATTAAAATATCATCTATGCACCCAATTGGGGACAGTAATTACCAGAGACTACTGCAAATTACTGTTTGCTTACCTTACCATTGTAAGTAAGAGTGAGTGTGCATTTTTCTACTGATGGTATTTCAGACCTGTATACCACTGATGTTTTACTTTTTAATCTTGGTTTCATTTGTAGGTTTCTCAATATTTTTTCTTTGGATAATGTTTGTCTCTGACCCTGCTATTGTTATCAAAAGGGCCACTTTCTGCACACTGGGAAGTGCTGTAGTGTTATTAGCTTTCATGTATAGTACCAGTCTCTGCTTAAAGATGTTCCATGCATCCCCAACATTTCCCACAAACTTAACTGGAGCAGGCAGATGTAGCCTGTCTGTCCTTATCTGTGCTTGGAATGCTACTGTCAAAGGCTGAGATGGGCCTGCTGCATCCTCTGTACCTGTTGCAGGTTCTTACATGGTAGGAATAGACCCTGGAGAATCAAAAAATGGTAAATATATCACTGTACGCCAAATTACCAATTTGCAATTCTATCCTAAAGTTATAATTTTTTTATAGAAATTGGTAAAAAAATTTTAAAAATTACCTCAAACCTTCTACAGTACTGTATCATCCACACATTAGATACCAATGTAAAACATCATAAATATGATTGCCAGGAATCTACTGAACAGTTTGATGCCCAATGTGTATTGGTTTACCTAAGTATGTGGCATATAGGGCCCCCCAAACATAGACACCCCATTTGAGCTATCAGTTCTGTAATTCCAGATACGGCAAACCTTTCCTAAATTTGGTGATTTTGGTGACATTCCCAAAAATCACCTCAAAAATTCCACCCTGCAGCATTGTATTTCCACACATACTTATAGGTATCAAGATAAATCACCCCAAATATGAAAGCCTGGGGTCCTCTAAACAGTTTGATGCCCAATGTACATATGATTATCGAAGTACATGGCATGTAAAGACCCCAGAATCTACCTTGTGCATACTTATTTGATGGCTTACATTTACACTAATTTATAAACACTGGTAATTTTATATGGGATAATAGCTACAAAAAGTTATGGTGACCCCTAAAAATCGTATATTTTTTGAAAGTACACATTCTGACGAATTCAAATGGTTAATAATGTCTTTCCACTCCAAACTACCATACTACAAAGCTACACTAAAGGCAGCGGTTTTTATGACATTTCTGAAAATCGCCTAAAAAATGCAATGGCCCTCATTTTTCGAACCCAATTTCTTACATACAATTGTAAAGCACCCTAAAATTTGATGCCCAGGGTCTACTGAACAGTTTGATGCCCAATATGCATAGATATACCAAAGCAGCTGGCATGTGAGGACCCCAAATAAAAAAAGTGCATGTGAATTTTTATGCTGCCATTTTGCCTTCTGTGAAAAAAAGACTACTCACTGTGTATTATTTTCCACAAGACCCTCCTAACAGCACAAAACCCCCCCAAAACCATATATATTTGTAATGTACACATTCTGAGGAATCCAAAATTGCGAAAAAATGATCAACAATGCGAGCATAAAACTGCAATAAAATCACAAAAATCAAATACCAATAAGCAAATCAATGAAATAACTGATCCGACAGCGTGGTTAGTGGTCAGAATGTTTGATCCAATAGTCATGCTGGGAAATCAACAGTTTTTAGGGGAACAACAAGGGAGAAAAAGAAGAACTAAAAAAAAGTTAAAAAAAACCTGTGTGTTTGTGTATACATGTGTGAACAAATCTAAAAAAGTTTTTTTAAAGTGTGTATATGTGTATTTGATAAATATATTTGTGTAAATATGTGCATATGTATGAAAACAAAAAATAAACAGAAATCACTACCTACTGTTCTGTGCATGTGTAACCGCATGTATGTATGTTTAATTACGTGTGTGTGTGTGTAAATAAAGGAGCCACTTACCATCTCTAGAAGAAGAATCAGGAGTCCTTACCAGAGCTGGAGAGTCCAGGATTGCAGAGACACACAGCAGGGACTGATTGGGCGACACTGATCACACAAGGTCGGGCCCAGGATGCAGGAAGAAGACTGATGCGACTGGAGCAGGTAAGACGTCGGTTCCTGCTATGATTACGTCACAGGACCTGTGTGGCAGCCCCTAGGCTTGTTTGTCTAGGGGGTTGGGGGCAGCTAGGACTCCCTACACGGCGATAAATGCAGCTAGTGCAGTGAGGAGAGGCTGTAGTGCTTAGCACGTATATAACACGTGCTTGGCAGTCAGAGCATTTTCCTGCCAGCATTTATTATATACGCGCTTGGCCGTTAAAGCGTTAAATCAGGCTTTACATACATACAGATTCCTCCTCATTTTTCATCTCCCTGAGCCTCCTAAAAAGGGTGTAACAATGTAACACAGCCCGGTCACATCCCACCTGGTCTCAGTGATAGCAATTATATCATAATTTTAGCATATGCAATTAACTCTCCCATTTAACCTGACAAAATCTGTGCATTTACCAGCATACAGAGGAGGTTACTACTTTTACATTACTTAATGGAGATCAGATCTAAAGTTAGTATAAGCCTGTTTCCTTAGTTGGTAAACTGTATGCGCCCTCACTCCTCCCTGAGGACCCCTTATTAATCCCACTGCCCAGTCTACCCTAGGGCATTCACCCCCCATTGCCTAGTTTAAACACTCCTCCAGCCTCTTAGCCATTCTTTCCCCTATTTTTGATCCCAATGTTATTAATAGGAAAAAAGATAAGAAAAGGTGGCAACCCTACCCCCATCTAGGGTTGCCACCTGGCCAGTATTTTACCGGCCTGGCCGGTATTTTTGATGGTTGATTCCAATATTATTAATAGGGGAAAAAGATAAATATATAGGAAGGCCGGTATTTTTTTCTAGAAAAGGTGGCAACCCTACCCCCATCCCCAGATATATCTGATGCTGCTAGGTCCTGCTCAGTGAGCAAGAGACTCCTTTCAAGATTGTCAATTGATTGTCTTGTTCCAAATCTGCAGACTGGTCACTGAATCAGACCTTCAGTCTTGCTAGCTGTCATTATCCCAGTTCAGACCAAAAACAGGTGTATGGGTCAGGGTCTTCCTAATCCTTCCCTTGGGTTACTATTCCCTGGTTTCGGTACCCATGCAAGGGGTCCAACTCCCAGCAACTCCAGGTAGGCACAATATAAATAGACACTTTAACCTCAAGTGGGGTCCCCGCTAATAGTATGAAGGAAGGTCTTGCCACTTGCATAGACACACCAGATTCACTCTTTATCAAATAACTTTGGGCACCAGTGGTTGTTTAAAACCAGCAGAACATTTATTCAACTGGTGGTACACTTCTCATGGCGGCTCGCACCGGGACCCAGCCCAGCATAGCTGGAGCATAGGAAAACCTTTACCCTTTTACATAGTGACATCTACTGGCCAGTCACTGAACTGCCAGCACAATACTTTCCTATAGGAAAAATTGAACCAAAGAACATAAAGGTTAGCAAAACCTTTACCCTCTTACATTGGAAAAAAAATTATAAAAATAATTTATAACAAACTTTTACCCTTGTTTGAACCTCATTTTGCTTGTTACTGAGCCCCCACTAACTCCTGTGTTTGTAACTCCACTTTAAAGAGTACTATGAAACCTTAAATCTGTGACTTCATAATCGATGTGTGGGAGCTGCTAAGTGTTGCATGTGAATTAAGTGTTAAGCAGCGTTGAAAACCTTAAAGTGATACTGACACTAAAAAATGAAATTTAACATATGAATGTACATTAATTGTTACCTATAGGTCATGTTGATGATTTTTTGCTGAGAGGTTTGTTTTTGTATATAATTGTTAGCTGAAACTTCTAAGCCTGACTCTCTGACACACTCTTACTTTGCCAACCTAACAGTCCCATATCAGTCTGTTAGTTACAGTTTGTAATGATAACAGATGCCGGGTGCACAAATATGGCCGCCCCCTCATACAGGAACATGGGGGATCAGACAGGTAATGTAAAAGCATCATACAAATACCTTATGGCAAAGTTAGAAGTAGCTTTCAAAGCCAGTTATTATTATAGAGGTAAAAAAGAGCTTCAGGTGTCAGAATCTCTTTAAGGCATTGGTGTTTGCTGTGCATGCTAGGAATGCTGGGTGCAAAGATGGAGTGAATGCTAATAACTCACTGCTGTGTGTTTTGAGAGTTTCTGACTGAGACAAACAGCTTTTTCTTTTATCTGTTTTGGGTAAACTGGTAGATACATTTAGTGCATTTATTTTCTTTTTGTGTTTTAGCCTGAGAGTTTCCAAGGGGAACATGTTTTGTTTTTTAAAGTTAACAAGGGGTTGTTTTACTGCTGGTAGCAAACAGCATTTTTTCTCTATTTCCCTCTGTCTGCTAATTAAGGTATTTACTTGTCTCATGCCATACATATAGCACTGCCTAGATATCAAAAATGAGAGTTTTTTTCTCCCATAATGCATCATGGGTGGAGACATGTAAATCACTCCTTTATGTCCCTGTGGCCAACTATGCATCCAGAACCGCTGGTTTATAGCACAGATACAGCCTAATAGTTCAGAGCCATATATCTGAATATATATCTGTCTTGCAGACAGCCTGTTTCGATCTTGTTAGATCTCATCCGTGCAAGATATTGGAACATGGCTTCTGAGGGGTAGGACTTGGAGAGCAGCAAAAAGGGAAACCAAACCTGGTTAGAGTGAGAAGGACTGAAAGGAGCCAAAAAGCCCTTCACAAGACATAGCATGCAAAGTGAAGCCTTCTGAAATCAGAAGGTAAGTGCAGGTAAAAATGCTGTGTGTAAGTGCCCTAAATCTGTGACTTCATAAGCGAGTGTTCCATGTGATCTAAGTGTTAAGCAGCGTAAAAAACTTTAAGTTGTTGGTGTTTGCTGTGCATGATGGGAGTGCAATCGGAACTGCAGACTCTAAGGGGCAAATTCACTAAAGCGCGAAGCGTCTAATGCTAGCGCTAATTTGCCAGCGCGATGTCATTTCACAACATCGCAAATTCACTAACAATGACTCAGGCGAATTTTCGCTAGCGAAGTAGATAGACTTCGCACCCTTACGCCAGGCGAAGTTGTGCACTGACGAAGGATCGTAAATTCGCAAATTCACTAAGATGAACATTTTCCTGAACGTTAGCACTTACGTTAGACGTTACTTCGCCTGGTCAGACCAGGCGAAGTTCAATACAATAGATAGGAGGTTGAAAAATTTTTTTTACATTTTTTCTAAGTCCCAAAAAAATGCGGGCGTATTTTAGCATAGGAGGGTGATAGTCTGATAAAGATCAATATTTTTTTGGGGGGGATTACCCTTCTTCCCCCCTACATTTCCTAACATATGGCAACACAACTATACAGGGGGCACATGTAGGGCAATAGGACAACTTTATTTAATTTATTAAAGCTTTCCTGGGCTTGTGTAGTGGAATGTAGTGGCTGTAACATATACTTCTATTATAAGTTAAAGTTCCCGCCGTATGCAAATTAGGCTTCGCTAGCGTAACATCGCTCTGCCTAGCGAAGTAACACTAGCGCAACTACGCTACTGTTCGGCGACCTGAGCGTAAATTTGCACTTTAGTGAATTTGCGTAGTGCTGGCGAAAATTCGCCTGGTGAAGTGCGGCAATTTGAGCATCTTAGTGAATTTGCCCCTAACGGCAAATGTGGGAGAGGTTTGATACCGTGCCCCGCTACTGTTCGGCGACCTGAGCGTAAATTTGCACTTTAGTGAAATTGCGTAGTGCTGGCGAAAATTCGCCTGGTGAAGTGCTTTCTAAACTAAGGTCTGTTGGGCTTAAAGGGATACTGTCATGGGAAAACATGTTTTTTTTCAAAATTCGTCAGTTAATAGTGCTGCTCCAGTAGACTTCTGCACTGAAATCTATTTCTCAAAAAAGCAATCAGATTTTTTTATATTCAGTTTTGAAATCAGACATGGGGCTAGATATTTTGTCAATTTCCCAGATGCCCCTGGTCATGTGACTTGTGCCTGCACTTTAGGATGGAACTGCTTTCTGGCAGACTGTTGTTTTTCCTTCTCAATGTAACTGAATGGAACGCAGTGGGACATGGGTTTTTACTATTGAGTGCTGTTCTTAGATCTACCAGGCAGATGTTGTCTTGTGTTAGGAAGCTGTTATCTGGTTACCTTCCCATTGTTCTGTTGTTATGCTGCTGGGGGAAGGGAGGGGGATGATATCACTTCAACTTACAGTACAGCAGTAAAGAGTGATTGAAGTTTATCAGCGCACAAGTCACATGACTTGGGGCAGCTGGGAAATTGACAATATGTCTAGCCCCATGTCAGATTTCAAAATGAAATATAAAAAAATATGTTTGCTCTTTTGAGAGATGGATTTCAGTTCAGAATTCTGCTGGAGCAGCACTATTAACTGGTGCATTTTGAAAAAAACACTTTTCCCCATGACAGTATCCCTTTAATGAAGTAATTTGCACATGGATAGGAAACTGGTTACAGGATCGGGTACAGGGGGTGGTTGTTAATTTTGTACTTGGAGTAAGGTTCTTAGTGGGGTCCCTCAGGGCTCTGTATTGGGTTCACTTTTATTTAACTTGTTCATTAATGACTTAGGGGAAGGTATTGTAGGTAATGTATCCGTGTTTGCAGATTTCACAAAACTATCCAGCCAAATTAATTCCATTCATGATGTGGTATACTTGCAACAGGATATTGACAAACTGACAATCTGGGCAGCTAAGTGGCAAATGAGATGCAATGTTGATAAATGTATGCATGATAAAAGTCATGCACCTGGGATGTAAAAATATCAGATACTTAGGGGGGGAATGTATTTAAATTCGCTAATAGCAAAAGAATACGCAATGCGATTAAAAATCCACATCTCACAATGTAATATTGTTACTTAAAATGTTATTGCATTGCGAATTTAAATTGTGCACTCTTAAGAAGTGCTTGAAGGTGTTGTAATCTTTAGGAGCAAACATAACAACTTTTTCAGTAAGAAGTTTTATTACATTGACTACGCATTGGCGCAAGCTGTAAAATTCGCAAACTCTCTTCCACTGTCGGAAGTGGTCCCTAACAGTTTCCGGATTCGCAAAAGCTATATTAAATTCGCACAAAGTAAAAATTGTTCGCACAGAGGCATACCGACTTTTATTATATTCCCTCAATATACCCTTAAGTGGACTACACTAGGCAAATCCATTAAGGAAATTGACCTTGTAGATGATAAACTTGGCTGTAGCAAGCAATGCGAGTCAGTAGCATCAAGGGCAAATAAGGTCTTGAGCTTTATTAAAAGGGGCATAGAGTCACGTGAGGAGGGGGTCATTCTTCCACTTTACAGAGCACTTGTAAGGCACCATCTAGAATATTCTGTACAGTTTTGGTCTCCATCACTCAAACAGAACGTTATTGTATTAGAGAGGGTACAGAGAAGGGCAACTAAGCTGGTAAAATGTATGGAAAATCTTAGCTATGAGGAAAAGACTGGTGAAATTGGGGATGTTCATACTGGAGAAGAGGTGCTTAAAGGGGTTGTTCCCATTTGAGTTAATTTATAGTATAATGTAGAGAGTGATATTCTGAGACAATTTGCAATTAGTTTTCATTTTTTATTGTTTGTGGTTTTATAGTTATTTAGCTTTTTATTTAGCAGCTCTCTAGTTTGCAGTGTCAGCAATTTGGTTTCTAGGGTACAAATTACCCTAGCAACCCTGCATTGATTTGAATAAGAGACTGGAATATGAAAAGGAGAGGGACTGAATAGAATAATAATTAATAAAAAGTGGCAATAACAATACATTTGTAGCCTTACACAGCATTTGTTTTTAGATGGCGTCAGTGACCCCCATTTGAAAGCTGCAAAGAAACTGAAGAAAATTGCAAACCATTAAAAAACTATGAAGAATAAATAATTGAAAAGTTTCTTAGAATTGGCCCTTCTACAATAAACTAAAAGTTAAGTTGAAGGCGAACCACCCCTTTAAGGTGTGATATGATCACTATGTATAAATATATAAGGGGATCATATAATAATCTCTCTAATGCTTTATTTACCAGTAGATCTTTCCAGCTGACATGAGGTCACCCATTAGAAGAAAAGATGTTCCACCTAAAAATTCAGAAGGGGTTTTTTACAGTGAGAGCTGTGAAGATGTGGAATTCTCTCCCCGAATCAGTTGTACTGGCTCACTTTAGACAGGGATTGATGGCTTTTTATCAAGTGAGGAAATACACGGTTATAGGAGATAGCTCATAGTACAAGTTGATCCAGGGTCTAGTTTTTTGCCTTCCTCTGGATCAGCTAGCAGTTAGGCAGGTAAAAAAAAGTTAAACGGTTAAACTTGATGGACGTGTGTCTTTTTTTTACCTAACTTACTATGTTACTGTTACAATATGTGCTTATTTTTTTCCTGCCTTGAAGGCTAGTTATGGTTGCATAAATAATAGGTGTACTGCTAAACAGAGCCTCCCCTAGATTACTAGTTTGCATAAAGGCTATTAAATAGCCAATCCCCTAGCCCCCAAGAATTTTTTCCATGGTTGATGTTGTGATGGCTCATTCGGTTGATTCTTTCAAAAGGGGCTTGTATGTTTTTTTGGACAGGCATAATATCAAAGGCTATTTTGATACTAAACTTTACAGTTAGTATAGCTATGGGCATATATGGTTTGTGTGAAAGAGTGTAGGTGTGTGTGTGTGTGTGTGTGTATGCTGGGTTTTAATTTGGAGGGGTTGAACTTGATGGACTTTGTCTTTTTTCAACCCAATTTAACTATGTAACTATATATTTTTTCCCAACTCTGTTTACACTTGAATGTGGCTCATGGGTAAAAGAGGTCGGGACCCCTGCACTAGATCATGAGCACTTATCAAACCCCACGCAGCTTAACCCTTTAGAATCTACGTTCTGTGGCAAAGTAACTTGAAATGCCACAGAAATTAGATTCTACGTTCTGCAGCATTTCCCCCTGGAAGCAAGCGATGCGCCCTAAAAGCTGGCGCATCGCTTGTAAACCAGGCAGATCCCCCTAGGCAACGAGCAGAGCGGGTCACACTCACCGATCCCTGGTGCGATCACGTGCAGGCAGCCAATGGGAGCAGTGGAGACTCGAGGAGCACAGTGATGACGTCTCCACTGCTCCCCCTATAAATTACACCCCCTAGACGCCGCCTCCGTGTCATGTCGGATGGAAAATTTAACATGTAGTTTATGCATCCGATTTTTGTATCAGTCCCAATATATTTTAACCCACATGACAACATCAGACTTGTAGGATGCATTTTGTCGATCCGACACCATCCTACAAAAACACTTGTGTAGTTCTACCCTTAATGACAAGGGTTAATCAGTGCAGCCTCAAAGAGATTGTTCACATTTACATTACATGAAACAGAAACTTTGCCATTGTTTTTTTCTTTTTTTTAAATTGCAGTTTGTGTTATTTAACTTTTTATTCAGCAGCTCTCTAGTTTGCAATTTCAGCCTTGTTTCAGTCTTGTTGCTAATGTCCAAACTACCCTAGCAACTATGAATTGATTTGAATCAAAGACTGGAATATGAATTGTGTTCAGCCTGAATTAAAAAGTAGCAATAACAATAGGTGTATAGCTTTAAATTGTTGTTTAGATGGGATCTGTGAAAGAAATAACAACAAATGTTAAAAGAACAAAATTAAGGCCAATTGGTTAGAATTTACCATTCTATAACATACTACAAGTTAACTTGAAGATGAACCACCCATTTAATGTTACACTATGGGGGGGGGGATGTGCAAGGTCTCTCTCTGCCAGTTACATTACATGCACAACCTAAAGTAATGAAGTCCAAAAGGAGGGAGCACACACTCACACCTGAAAACCGATACTGGTGCTGACACGTATCTAGGCTACCAGTCAAGGCTTGTTCATGCGAAGCTTGAAAGTTGATTTTACGGAGCACTCAGTAGGTTTTTTGAAGTTTAAAATCCTCTTTTATTGGAAAGCATTAAAATCACAAATCATGAGTGTGACAGAACCCCACACTTGACGCGTTTCGTGGCATCTCGCCACTTCCTCAGAAGCATGAGGTATCAGAGATCTCCACACCCATTAATAGAGAAACACAGAGACCACCCATAAACACAGAACCACCCATAAAAACATTAACCCTCAAGGTGATACTTAAACACTCCAATGTAGCATCAATTAACATAAATAAATGAAAAAAGTGCAAATAAAACCACTGATACATTGACTCAAAAGAGTATCAATCATTGCTTCTATTGGAGAAATAATAACATTAAAGCAACAATGTATAAATAGATAAAGTTATGGGTAAGTAGCAAAACATGGAAACGAAACTACATTTCAGCACAACTATAAGCCAAGTATTATACAACAGTGATTTTCAACCTTGTGCCTCCAGCTGTTAAGGAACTACAAGTCCCACAATGCATTTGCCTGACTGTGGCTGTCAGACTCCTTCATTGCATTGTGGGACTTGTAGTTCCTTAACAGCTGGAGGCACAAGGTTGAAAATCACTGTTATACAATACACCCAAAAAATATGTATGTTAAATAATTTATGTAGTCAATCTACAAAATGATTTAATGGCAATAACAAGCCAGCTCCCACTGTCTATTTAGTCCCCCAGAACTTTCTACAGTTTTTAATTGGTATATCCAAAAGGCTTCAAGTCTGCTTAATTTAGAATCAAAATCTCCTTTTCTTATGTCACGACGCGGTCTGTCTATAACTTGGAAAGAAACTTCTATAGCTCCCTCATGTGCTTCAATGATGTGTTTAGCTATGGCAGATTTTTTGTCATGCCGATCTACGGCTGATATGTGTTCTAGGACCCGGGTACTAATCATTCTGGTGGTTTTCCCTATATATTGGGCCCCACAACTACAGGAAGCCAAATAGACGACCCTTTGGAGGTGCAATTGAAATATTGTTTAAAGGGGTGGTTCACCTTTACGGTAACTTTTATTATGTTATAGAATGGCCAATTCTAAGCAACTTTTCAATTGGTTTTTATTATTTAGTTGTTATAGTTTTATAGTTATTTGTCTTTTCATCTTATTCTTTGCAACTTTCAAATGGGCGTCGCCGTCCCCTTCTAAAAAAACAAATGCTCTGTAAGGCTACAAATGTATTGTTATTGCTACTTTTTATTGCTGATCCTTCTATTTAGACTCTCTCCTATTCACATTCCAGTCTCTTATTCTAATCAATGCATGGTTGCTAGGGTAATTTGGGCCATAGTTACAAGACTGCTTAAAATGCGAATTGAAGAGCTGCTGAATAAAAAGCGAAATAACTCAAAAACCGTAAATAGTAAAAAATGAAAACAAATTGCAAATTATCTCAGAATGTCGCTCTCTACATCATACTAAAAGTTATCTCAAAGGTGAACAACCCCTTTAATGGGGAAAGTGACACCTGTAACCGTACTTTTAAATGACTTAGAAACATTAATCAATGAACAGGTTTTACATCTGTTCCGGACACATCTATAAGTGCCTTTATATTTAATCCAAGCACAGTCATCCTTCTGTACTTTAGTAGTGTATAAACTCTTAGAAATATGAGCTGTCAAGTTCTTACCTCTTTTAAATACGAAGGATGGTTTGTCCTCCAAAATGTTCTTTAAGATAGGGTCCTGGAACAAAACTTTCTTAACACTATTATGGATTATATGGACACCCCGATTATAGGTCGTGCAGAAACGGTATCCTATTTCTGTCCCCTGTCTCTTTTACTAGGGTGGTGTCTTTCTTTTGAGACTTACGATTTTGTTTAAGCAGATGTTGGCGATCTGAAGAGACTGCCCTTGCATATGCTGTTTTAATATCGACAAAGTTGTAGCCTCTTTCACTGAATCTGTCCCACAGTAACATGGCTTGCCTATTAAAGGCATCCCAGGAGGAACATATCCTGCACAAACGCAGGAACTGTCCCACCGGGATATTCTCAAACATGAAGTGGGATGGGCACTGTTGGCGTGTAGCAGTGTGTTTCGGGTGATCGGTTTACGATGTAAGTCTGTGGTAACCGTAGTGTCCTGTATTCGGAAAATCACATCTAAAAACACAATTTCTGAGATATGGGTCTCGTAGGTGAATTGTAAACACTCAACCGTGTCGTTGCAATATTGAACAAATGAGGCCAACGTGACAGCGTCCCCGTCCCACATTCCTATACAATCATCGATATATCTATAGAAATGTACTATCTAAAGGATTCATATCTCCGAATATAAAGGTTTGTTCCCACCAACCCATAACCAAATTGGCATAGGTTGGTGCGAAGGATTCTCCAATGGCGCCCCCCCCCGTTGCTGTAAATAAAAACGACCATCAAACAAAAAATAATTGGAATGTAACAGAAAATCAATCCTATTTAGAATAAATTCATTTTGGGTTGGGGGGAACGAACCTGAAAACATCAGCCAAAAACGTATTGAATTGAGACCTACGCCATGATCTATAGAAGAATAAAGGGACACCACGTCCATGGAAAACCATCTATAAGTTGGTTTCCACACTAAGTGGGACAGTTTATTTAGGCACATTGTGGTGTCTCTTAAATACGTAGGCAACTTGAAAACCTTTGGTAACAACAACTTATCCACGTACTTTGAAAAATTCTCTGTAAAAGAACCTATACTTGCTACAATGGGACGGCCCTTCACGTTTTGAAGGGTTTTGTGCACTTTGGGAAGCACATGAAAAATTGGTAAAACCGGATGTTCACAATAAAGGTACTCAAATTCCTTCACATTTATAATGCCTAAGTGCTGCAGACAATAGTTCATGCAATTTCTCCTGAAAAATTATAGTGGGATCTGAATCTAGGACCTTATATGTTTCTCTATCGGACAGTTGACGCATGATTTCCGATTCATATGTTTTGGCGTCTAGAACCACCACTGATCCGCCCTTGTCGGCACTTTTTATAACAATATCCGTATTCGAGCTTAGGGATTTCATAGCTTTATATTCACTCATGTGCATATTCCTGCAGCTATACGTATTAATATTTTTATCATCATTTTTACTTCTACGACAATTATGCAACTCCAAAGATTCAATATCCTGTTGTACCAATCTCTGAAAAAGGTCAATTGCATTACTTTTAGACTGAATCGGATAAAACTTAGAACGTTTCTTGAGATTGGAATGTACAAAAGGAGATGAATCTAAAGGGTTCTGCTTCACATTTTCTTGTAATAAATCATGCAAGTTAACCAAAGTGCATTCATCTTGAAAGTCAAAATCAAAATCCAAATCCAATTGGGAGCAACCCCTTGTCTGTGCTTGTATCTCATTAGTGCCCCCATTAGAATCAAGGTCGGAGGCATTAGTTTCTAAATCAGTTGCAACAGGCAGGGCATTGTCCCCTTTAATTTCAATTAAAGCAAAATGCCTTTTTAAAGTCAATGATCTGACAAATTTGTTTAAGTCCAGGATCGCTGAAAAAGAATCTACGTGAGTATCTGGTACATAATTTAACCCCTTAGAGAGTAGAGAGAGTTCATCCTTTGATAAACAGTATGAAGATAGATTAATTATATTCTCAGTCATTGTAGAAGGTATATTTACCATCGGCACATGAGGAATCGGATAACCTGAGCTAACATCCAGTCTTGGACACTCGCTACCCTCAGTGGAGTTGGTCACCAACGTTGGCTGCGTTTTCCACCTCTCCCTGGATACTGGCCCGGGGGTGCGCCTCCGTCCACCTCTCCTTGTGTGTTTCTGAAGCTGCGCGTATAGATGGGATCCTGTCGGACATAGCCTCTGTCTTTGTAACGGTCCCTTCGATAACCATGATCTCTGGGGTCTTCTAGCTCGCTCTCTAACCCCTCTGGTTCCGATGTTAAAAAAGAAGAGGCGGAAGAAACCGGTGATAGGGATCGCGAGCGTGGTGTACCTTTCTCTCTCCCCACAACCTAAAGCAATAGGTGAATTGAGGCATCACTGTAGGTGCAGACTAATTTACAACATTTACAGGTAAAAAAACAACATTCACAGAGAACTGCCAGCCATTTTGGGGAACACCATAAAAATAATAAATAAATGGTGTAAAATTAGGAAAACAGGATATATAATCATTAAAAATTAAGTCATTAAACTGCTCTTTTTGAAAGTTCTACATTTTCAATTACAAAGCGACCCAGAGGATAGAATAAGAAACAAAGAGTGCTTAACTTAATGAAGGTTTTAGAGGGTGCATGTGTTAGGTGAGTGCCTCTCATTGACAAAGAGACAAAAAAAGAAAAAAACACCTTTTATCCTGCCAATAGCCACTCAGAATTAAGCTTTCATGAACTATTACACCTTTCTTTGTAGCAGTAGCAATTCCCCTAGAACCGAGGCATTTGGGTTCATCGTCTGCACGTGGTCCATGACACTACATCCTTGAGACAACAAGACTCCTAACCTGTCCTCACACTCGGCACTTGATTCCAGTGGATACAACCTTACAGAACAACTCATCGGCCATAGTGTTTGGAGGTTCATATCCCCTGTTGCATCACATGTCTCAGAGCCACAATAATCCTTTAGCCCCTTCTGCGATGATTGGAGAGGGGGTTAGGTGCAGGCAAAGAGTGGTGGTAAATGGAACATTTTCTAATTGGACCAGTGTTGTTAGTGGTGTACTGCAGGGCTCTGTACTGGGTCCCTTGCTTTTCAACTTGTTCATTAATGACCTGGAGGTGGACATTGAAAGATTGTTTTCTACTTTTGCAGATTATACTGAATTGTGCAGAACTATAGGTCCCATGCAGGATGCTGCCACTCTGAAGTGATTTGTCTAAGTTGGGACACTAGAAAGTGAGGTTCAATGTTGAGAAATGCTAAGTTATGCACTTTGGCAAAAATAAAATAAATTCAAGTTATACACTAAATGGCAGTGTGTTGGGAGTTTCCTTAAATGAGAAGGATCTTGGGGTTTTTATAGATAACAAGTTGTCTAATTCTGGGTAGTGTCATTCTGTTGCTACTAAAGCAAATAAAGTTCTCTCTTGCATAAAAAAGGGCATAAAAACATAATTATACCTCTTTATAGATCCCTAGTAAGACCTCATCTGGAGTATGCAGTGCAGTTTTGGATTCCAGTCCTTAAGAGGGATATAAATGAGCTGGAGAGAGTGCAGAGACGTGCAACTAAACTGTTTAGAGGGATGGAAGACTTAAATTATGAGGGTAGACTGTCCAGGTTGGGGTTGTTTTATCTGGAAAAAAGGCGCTTGCGAGGGGACATGATCAATGCTTGAATTGGAGTGAAAAAAATTAAGGGGTGCTCTGTGTGGTGAGCGTAGCGCAGCATGCTAAGACAAGCCCCTCCCATAACCATAAGCCTAACCCATTGTTATATGAAGCCTCACTTGCCAATACTTTCTGGTTTCACCCACTTTAAAGCAAAATCATATTCTATATTTCCTAAGATCATTCTCTCACTATTCCGTTACCTGCTGCTGTTTAATACCTTTTTTTTTTCTTTTTGCTTCCCCTGTTTTCTTCTCTCTTTTTCTCGATAATCATCTCTGATTCCTGCACCTGCTTTATCTGTTTAACACGTCTCTATCTCTTCTCTATTTCTCTCCCAGCTATTTTTTCTCTCCTTTTATCCTATTATTTAACTATATTTTAATTAACCTCTGCATTTTATTTGCATGCAAAAGAGGAGCAAAAGACAGTTCCGGGATGCAAAACACTTGCATCCCTGTGCATCCCTCCCCAATTCCAGCACTGGACATGATTACACATTACAAATACATTGTAGACAAATATCATGGGACCTTTTTAGAATTTAGAGAGGTTGAACTTGAGGGACTTTGTCTTTTTTCAACCCAATTTAACTATGCAACTATGTAACCATTCTCAATAAACAGCCTCACGCTGCTTTGCTGGGAACAAGCCCCAACCCAGTTTCCTTCAGTGAAATTAAAGGTATTGGGTATGGCGAGGTGCCACTATGTACAGGGAATAGGCACAAGCCAAGATGGCTGAGCTGGGGTAGCCAAGCCTTTCTTGTGTTGGCTGAAAGTTTTCTGCTGCGCTGCGTTTGCCTGCTTCAGGTGAAGGTAAGCGCTGATAGCAGGAAATAACAAGCAGGGCAGGAGAAGGTCTCTCCCAGAGCTTGTCAGCATCTGTGGGGATTTGCCCTGCTGCTCCTTTCCCTTCCATGTTCCCTTTGCTCCACTTTCTTCCTACCAGTGCGCACAGTCCATGTAACACCCACCACCGGTTTTGAGCGGCGTTGCATAAGCTCAGACGTGCGTCAACTTAGCTGCCGACGTCGACACGCCCGCGCACTTCAATTCGGACACCAATTAAAGTATGGACGCTCGCCCCAAAACACTTAGGCGCAATGACCTCTAATTTGGGCGCTTAGCTTCCTATTGGTCCCTGAGGTGTCTTTCCTCAGCCTGCTCCTGATTGGTTCCTGGTCCCTTAAATACCTTTCTCTTACTCCTCACATTGCCCAAGCTGGCTTCAGTTCCTACTGTTCCTGTTAAAGGCCTGGTTGTCCGAGTTTCCTGGTTTTGACACTCTGCCTGTTCTCCTGACCTCCAAACCTTCGCTGCCTGAAAATTGATCTCTGCCTGCATTTGACTACGCCTTAGCCTGACCCCTTGGTACTTCGCTTCTCTGAAACCTGTCTTCTGGAACCAACCTTTGCCTGCACTTGACTACGCCTTGCCTGATCCCTTGATACCTCATTCCTGTTAACTTGCTTGGCTTCTCTACCAACTCCGCAGCAGAAAGCCCGGGGCCCCAAAAGGGTGTCGGTGAATACCGGAGCCGTAGAGAGGTTCCTGTTACCATCAGTTCTCCTGGATCAGCTACCTTCCTCCGGGATCCGAGGTAAAGAGATCGTTATAGTCCATCTGTAGCTGCAGGGCAGGCATTTCAATTTCTTGCACTACCGGCTGCTCTCTTCAGTGCCTTTCCATTGCAATTAAAGCTGGTACTTTTATGGTGTAGGCGGGCAACCAGGGGTGCAGGTCACAAACAAATGATTAGCCAGCACTCACCAAGTTAATGTTCAAAGGAGGTTCCAGGTACACGTCCAATGGTGTCCACTTTAAACCAACTTGTAGTATCCAGCAATAGTAACAGACAGCACCATCTGGGGGACCCGTCACCCAAAAGAAATATTCAAAAATCCTATTTTATCGCATTAGTCAAGCAAAATGAACTTTATTTACACTATATAAATTATTTGATTCTTGTTTCCGTCAGTCTGGGATTCAAAATTATAGCAAGTAGGCAGGAGCCATTTTGTGGACACTGTTATTAAGGCAAGGATTATATCATCTTAGAATCTTGTTTGTGCACCAGAATGGGGGACCCAATGTCCATCCCCATGCACTGGCTACACAATTAAACAATGAAGAGAATGGGCGAATGTGTGGAGAGCAGTGACAACTAGGAAGTGCAGAATGGAAAGTGAAAGTAATTGTCTGGCCCGCCTCTATGCCATTGGCATAGAGGAGGGACAGAAAATATTTGATTGACAGCTGATAGTTTTAAATCAGTGTATAACAGCTTTGAATGCTTTAATAAAAAATAGAAATTGGATTTCATGTTTAATATGAAAAGGACTTTTATCTTACAGATTTTTGTGCCTGGGTGACAGGTCCACTTTAAAAAGCATTTATTGGTATCTCATGACTTTTAAGATTTGGACAACTGCAACGTTTTGAACCACCATGTGGCTCGTTATAAAGCTAATGTGACGCCCATGATCCAAAAATTTTATACTATATCATATAGCGCCATCTACTGGCTAAATGTATAATCACAATTCAAATACAGATAAAAGATAAGAGGGTTATTGCTGGAACACTTCTGTCCACATAAAAAATGTTGCTTCCATTTTCTGGAATCTGTAAAAATAAAACATACAATAAAAACCTGATTAAAAGCAACTATCTGAATATTGAGTGTAAATCATATTCTCGATTGAGCCCTTAGCAGAGAGGTATCTAAGGTTATAAACAGACACTGGGGTGTTCTAAAGGAGGGGTTTCCCACCATAGAAACATTTCAAAATTTACCACTTATGTCCTACAAAAATCATAATACAATTGGTTCGATGTTGGTCAGATCTGACTTGGGGGGCAAACAGAGCAAACAAGGTGTATTGCGCCCCAAGAAGAATGGGACCTTCCCATGTTTATCTTGTGGCTGTTGCTCCAACTGTCAAAAGGGTGAAACCATATACGATCCACACAAGGGTTACCCCATTACAGAGATACTGACACCTGAAATTAAACTATTTTTTACATCTATTAAAATATTGGCTTTGAAAGCTACTTCTAACTTTGCCATAAAGTATGTGCATGATGCTTTTACATTACCAGTCTGATCGCCATGTTCCTGTATGAGGGGGCTGCCATATTTGTGCAGCAGGAGTCCGTTAGCATTAGAAACTATAATTAACAGGCTGAGATGGGACAGCCAGGTTGGCAAAGTCAGAGTGTCAGAGAGTCAGGCTTAGGAACTTCAACTAACAATTATATACAAAAACAAACCTCTTAGCAAAAAATGATCAATATGACTTATAGATAACATTTAATGTACATTCATAATTACAATACATTTTTTAGTATCAGTATAACTTTAAGATCAGGGGATACTACACATACACATCTTCTTTTATAGTATACACCATCAAATGCCCTTGCGGTAAGGTTCATATGAGGCAAACCAGCCGCATGATACGGGAGAGAATAAGGGAGCACAAATTGGCCATCAAGTTAAAGAAAATGGATCAAGTGATGTCATGCCATTTTGTAGAGTATGGTCATGGTATCCAGCAACTAAAATTTCAAATTGTTGATTATGTGCCCATTTTCCGTTGGGGAGGCGATAGAAACAAAGAACTATTAAAACGGGAAGCCTGGTGGATAAGGTACTTAGAAACTATGGAACCTTTGAGGCTCAATCGAGAATATGATTTACACACAATATTCAGATAGTTGTTTTTAATATTGTATGTTTTATTTTTACAGATTCTGGAAAATGGAAGCAACACTTTTCGTGTGGACAGAAGAGCTATAACGCTCTTATCTTATATCTGTATTTGAATTGTTATTATACATTTAGCCAGTAGATGGTGCTATATGATATAGTATAAAATTGTTGGATCGTGTGTCGCATTAGCTTGATAAAGAGCCACGTGGTGGTTCGAAACGTTGCAGTTGTCCAGATCTTTAAAGCCATGATTTTAAGGAAATCTTTGGATGGTGCTCTGTTACTATTGCCGGAACCAGGGGCACAGGGCCAGATTGGATGTAATCAGTCCAATCGGCCTAAGGCTGGCATTGATTTTGATGTCATAGCAATGCGCCACCGAGAATGGAGCACTCAAATATGTGCAATTACTCTTCAGGGATGCAGGCCCCATTGGGGGATGCAGGGGCACAGACCCTTGGTGCTGTTTTATGCCCCGCACCCCCAGTAGTTCTGCCACTGCATAGGTCTCCAAACCTGCTGGATGCTCG
This sequence comes from Xenopus borealis, assembly GCA_024363595.1. NCBI lineage: Eukaryota > Metazoa > Chordata > Amphibia > Anura > Pipidae > Xenopus > Xenopus borealis. The sequence continues at coordinate 71,742,577 of CM044441.1, forward strand.
GTCTGTGTTTCTGATTCCCAAGTTACAGTCTGACCGTTTCTGTACTCTCTCCCATGCTGGTATTACCAAGTTTTTGTTCCTTGTTTCCCTTTCTGGCTAGTGTATGCCTGTCCTTGGACTTTTGTTAACCTTGAGCTGCTGACTGAGCCATTAAGTTTTTCATTTCATTATCCTCCCTGTTTCAGTACTATGTAACTCAATTACTTTAAGTTGGCTAAATAAACTCTAGAACAAATAAATTCAGGTAGTTAATTATTTTAAAACCAAAAACAATTAAAAAATAAACTATAAGGACCTAATTTTATGTGTTGCAGATTCTACCTGTACCACAGGATTTGTTGTATCTTGTTATTTTACATTCAGTATACAGGGTATAATGACAGACAGGACCGTTAAAGGGGTTGTTCACCTTTGAGTTAACTTTTAGTATAATGTAGAGAGTGATATTCTGAGACAATTTGCAATTGGTTTTCATTTTTTGTTTGTGGTTTTATAGTTATTTAGCTTTTTATTCAGCAGCTCTCCAGTTTGCAGTCTCAGCAATTTGGTTTCTAGGGTACAAAATACCCTGCAACCCTGCACTGATTTGAATAAGAGACTGGAATATGAATAGGATAAAATGATAAGTAATTAAAAGTGGCAATAACAATACATGTGTAGCCTTACAGAGCATTTGTTTTTAGATGGTGTCAGTGACCCCCATTTGAAATCTGCAAAGAAACAGAGGAAAACTGCAAATCATTAAAAAAAACTATGAAAAATAAATAATGAAGAAAAGAATTGAAAAGTTTCTCAGAATTGGCCCTTCTACAATATACTAAAAGTTAACCTGAAGGTGAACCACCCCTTTAAATTTTATATTAATTCAATTTGGTTTATTTCTGATTTTGTAATGTTAGTCTTTTTTACTGCTTTCTATGCCTACTCCAATAACTAGACTGAATGCACTATTTGGGATTCGTACGAATCCTCAAATCCTTCGGGATTTCTGATTTGCATATGAAAATTAGGGGCAGGAAAGGAAAAAGTGGGAAAATTGTTCTTTTTTACTTCCTTGTTTTGTAAAAAGTTACACATTTTCGCTTCCCACCCTAATTTGCTTATGCAAATTAGGATTTGTATTTGGTTAGTCCAGACACAAGGATTCGGCTGAATCCAAATCCTGCTAATAAGACATAACCATGGCCAAATCCCAAACTAAATCCAGTATTCGGTGCATCCCTACCAATAACATCCTTCTTTAAAATCTTCAAGACATAAGACCTTTCTGTAAAGGTCCAACCACCATATTTTAAACCATCTGTATTGATGTATGTTGTGCTATATACCTTCTTTGTCTACAGTGTCACTTTAGTTTTCAGGAAGAATTGTGCAATGTTCAACAAATAGAGTAGCTATAGGATCTGGCAAAATCTCCTGGTAACAATCTGGCTGTGTATCCACAATAACATTTGGATTACAGTGTAGCTTGATTTGCTACCCGCAGGTTTTGGACCACCTTGCATGCCTCTTCACGGGTGTGGGTTGGCACCAATATGGATTTATGCAGCTTAGTTACCATCAAGTACAATGTACTCATTTATTATTACATAGAAAATATAAATCATTTTTAAAAATTGGAATTTGTTACTTAAAATAGATAATGAGATTATGGAAAATGGCCTTCCAGTAATTCAGATCTTTCTGGATTACGGTTTTAAAGGTAAGAAATATATAACCTATAGCTGTAGTATGATGCAGACAGTGAAATTCTAGACTATTTTCAATTTTTATTTGTGTTTGTATTTAGTTTTTATTTAGCACCTCGCCAGTTTATAATTTAATCAGACTTGTAGAAAACACGTAATACAACTATAAAACTGCAGTCACACAGTGAAATAGTTTCTTGGTTGCTGGGTCAGTTACCCCAATTTGAAAACTGGAAAGATATATATATATATAATTCCAAACAGAGCAAAAGTCGGCACTCACGAATCAGTAATTAGGTACGCCTGGGTGCAGCTCCAAAATTATTCATACGAAACAACCACAAAGAGATCCGCACTCTCAGGACTTATAAAATGAAAAAATTTATTAGCGAAAAATGACTGACGTTTCAGCCTCCTCCAAGGCTCTTCTCAAAGTGATTAGTGGTTTAAACAAACTGCCTTAAGTACAAGATAAGGCGGGAACTTACATTGGCAGTAGCTGACATCATACCCACATAATTAAGAGTTAATGGCTAGACATAGAATTGTTCATTGCTAGCTTAAAGGTATAACATACACAGCCTGCATCAAAACATCATAGCCAAAACGTCCATTTAAAACAAATACAATGTGGTAAAAAACCTAATGTTAAAAACATATATTTGTAACTAGCTCTAAACCATTTAAAAGTTAGAAATCAATCACGCACTAAAAACATGTGCAATATGGTTACAAAATGATTTACATGGTAGTTACAATTACTAGGCTTGAGTATTGGTGTTGGACCTATCAGGAGACTAATATATTTGTTAATTAGTAGCTTCATAGTAAACTAAATCTCAACGTGTTACTAATCGGTTTCTCCAACTGGGGGGTTGTAAAGAGGTCGGCTCATATGGGAAGTATTTGAATAAAGTATACTGAGGTTAATTGAATAAAGTATACGAGAAGTATTATATATATATATATATATATATATATAAAATAACTAAACTAAAAGGTTGCTGAAAAAGTTACTAAAGGTTAACTTGAACTTGAATTACAACTTCAACAGTTGAGTGCGTATATGTCATACCATGGCTTATATCATATGCCAAGGGTTAATACTTCCATAAAATTACCATTAAAGGGGATCTAAACCCAAAAAATGAATTGAAGCAATCTTACTCGGGGTTCTAAACATTTACAATTTAATTTATGAGATATTCACATATTTAGACTGTTAACACTAGGCTTTTAAATAAGTGAAAGTCAGCAACTAAATCTGAACAGACACCTACAAGTTAGAAAACAAAGCAAAGATATGATTGGTTACTATGGGCAACATCACTGGTGATGTTTGTCTCTAATGTTAATGAATATGACCCTTGGAGCCACTGAAACTTTGGCCCTCGAGCAATCGAGCTGTAACATCTCAGACTTAAAATATAAAATGAATATTAATTGCAAAAATACTCAGATGATCACTTGAGTAAGTTTACACAAATTCATATTTTGGGCTTAGCAGGGCTGGGCCAAAGTAGTTTGGCACCCTAGGCAAGGTGTTCAATCAGTGCCCCCCACGCCCCCTGTTCTGTATGACCATTTCCCACCTATTCACTTTTTCTTAAATAAAGAAACCTTATAACACATTAATAGGGATGCACCGAATCCAGGATTCAGCCAGGATTCGGCCTTTTTCAGCAGGATTCAGCCGAATCCTTCTGCCTGCCCGAACCGAATATGCAAATTAGGGACAGGGAGGGAAATCACATGACTTTTTGGCACAAAACAATGAAGTAAAAAATAGTTTTCCCCTTCCCACCCCTAATTTGCATATTGCATTGAGGGGGTGGATCAATGGGCACTGGCAGTAAGACATGCAAAATTTAATAATTCAGAATATCTGTTTTTCAAATTCAACATTTTAACCACTGCTAGTTAATCTAGAGGAAGGCACAAATCCCCATTTTGCATATGCAAATTAGGGTTCGGATTTGGTTCGGTATTTGGCCGAATCTTTCGGGAAGGATTTGGGGGTTCGGCCGAATCCAAAATAGTGGACTTGGTGCATCCCTACACATTAATGAATCAAACTGTATGTGTGCCAGCCAGCAGCAGACAAAAAATTGCCCTAATCTGTACCTGTGTCAGCAGCACCCAAAATATTGCTCCCAATCTGTATCTGTGCCAGCCAGTAGCACCCAAACTATTGCTCCCAATCTGTATCTGTGCTAGCCAGTAGCACCCAAAATATTGCTCCCAATCTGTATCTGTGCCAGCCAGTAGCACCCAAAATATTGCTCCCAATCTGTACCTGTGTCAGCCTGCAGCCAAAATATTGCTCCCAATCTGTACCTGTGCCACTAGCATTGCCCCCTAAGTCTGTACCTGTGCCATCAGCCATGGTCCCCCAAGTCAGTACCTGTGCCATCAACCTGTACCAGAGCAGCAGCAAAAATATTGCCCCAGATCTGTGCCAGGCAAAGGGCAAGTAAGAGGGAGGTGGGACTGAAGTAGAGCAGAATGCTGCTGTTGGAGACGGGGGCAAGTTAAAACTTAAAGAATAAAAAAAAAAAATTTCCCTTCTAAAGAGCGCCCCCCCTATGACTGCGCCCTAGGCAGCCGCCTACTCTGCCTACCCCTAGTTCCGGCCATGGGGCTTAGATTCCCTTTTAAGAAAATTTTAAAATCTAAATCTATATTCTGAGCTTTAAGTTGATTTCTTTGCAAAAGTTGGGATATATAAATTCAGTCAGGGGTGTAACTAAAGAGTAAGAGTAAGCAGTAACCCTGTGGCTGCATGGGGGCTCAGGAGGAATTAGGGCCCCACGAGGCCCTAATTCAACGGTAGCAATACATAGATATTGATGGGGTGGATCAATGGGCACTGGCAGTAAGACAAGCAAAATTTAATAATTCAGAATATCTGTTTTTCAAATTCAACATTTTAACCACTGCTAGTTAATCTAGAGGAAGGCACAAATCCCCATTTGAAGTCTCTCCAATTTGCCTCAGAGGGGAAAAAAATTCCTTCCTGACAAAGACCCTGGATCAACTTGTACTATGAGCTATCTTCCATAACCCTGTATTACCTCACTTACATAGTAGTAACATAGTAAATTAGGTTGAAAAAAAGAGACATGTCCATCAAGTTCAACCTTTTAATATTTTTTAACCTGCCTAATTGCTAGTTAACCCAGAGGAAGGCAAAAAGTCATCCAACCACTTCTTAAAGCAGTGTAATAAATACAGTGGAAGAATGACCCCCTCCTTCCCAGAATCAATGCCCATTTTAATACAGCTCAAGGCCTTGTTTGCCCTTGATGCTGCTGACTGGCATTGCTTGCTACAGTCAAGTTTTTTATCTACAAGGACTCCGAGGCCCTTTTCCATTATGGATTTGCCTAGTGCAGTCTCATTAAGGGTATAAGTGGCTTGGAAATTTTTACATCCCAGGAGCATGCCTTTACATTTATCAATATTGAATCTCATTTGCCACTTAGCTGCCCATACTGCCAGTTTGTCAAGATCCTGTTGCAAGGATGCTGCATTCTGGATGGAATTAATTGGGCTGGATAGTTTTGTGTCCTCTGCAAACACTGATACATTACTTATAATTCCCTCACCTAAGTCATTAATGGACAAGTTAAATAAAAGTGGACCCAATACCGAGCCCTGAGGACTCCACTAAGAACCTTACTCCAAGTAGAGAATGTACCATTAAAAACCACCCTCTGTACCCGATCCTGTTTTTTATCAAGACATTTTTTAAATAAATACAATTACACTATGGGATGTTTGCTTTTTTCCTCACTGAGCTAGATGAACTGCTGAAGAAAGAATAAAATCAAGATTTATTACAACGCAATATTCCAAGTCTTGTAAGTAGGCACTTCTGCCATATTATTGCTGTTGGTCGGAACACGTTTGGGGTGACCTTGTGGACACAGTTAGAGATCTTAAAGGAAATCCTTCCCTGAGTTATTGGTTTCACGTGTCAATCTAAATGCACAATTGGGTGCTTCAGTAGATATCTGACTTACTACACTATATAGTGTTTTTTCCTTGATTTCCCCGTAGCCTTTGGCGCTGATCCATATCTTGGCTTTCGAAATTTTCTACACCCATTGAGGAGACTGTGGAAGGATCGGCAGGAGGAAATAAAACTAAAGGACTTACTAACGTTTCTTTCCCACATATAAATAATATATTTGTATATATTTTTTCAATTAGACCTTAGTTTAAAAAGCAGTCATTTGTGGGGCGCTGTATCAAATGCTTTGGCAAAATCCAAATAGATCACATCTACTGCTCCCCCACTGTCCAGCATCTTACTTACCTCATCATAAAAAGCAATCGAATTTGTCTGACATGACCTATTCTTCAAAAAGCCATGCTGATTGCTGCTCATAATGCCATTCATTAGGACAAAATTTTGAATGTGATCCTTTAACAAGCATTCAAATAATTTGACCACCACAGATGTCAAATTTACTAGCCTATAATTGCCAGGCTGATATTGTAATGCCTTTTTAAATACTGGAATGAAATCATCTTTTCTCCAGTCTATAGGTAGCATACTAGATGAAAGTAAATCTGAGAAAATCAGAAATAGGGGCTGGTGTTAATCTGAACTAAGCTCTCTTAGAACCTGGGGCATTTGCCATCTGGCCCTGGTGCCTTGTTTACATTCATTTTTATTAAACCTTTATGAATCATATCCTGTGTCAACCACTGACTAGATTGAGCTGAACCAAAAGTACAGCTATGAAGTGGGTCTGGGAACTGTGACTCATCTATTGTATACACTGAAGAAAATAACTGATTTAGTACTTTTCTGTTACAATCCTACTGGTACGATTATTCAAAGGAGCAATACAAAGGAGCAATACTCTCAACCCGCATCTTTTTACTATCAATATACTTTTTGGGGTTAGTCTTGCTCTCAGCTGCAATGCGCTCCTCAATTCCCACCTTTGCCTTCCTGATACATATTGCCCCAATCTATCATCTGAAGGGCACTAAAATTAGCTTTTCTGAAATTCATAATTCAAATTTTTGTTGTCCCAGTATATATTTGTTTTTTGCATCAGCCATTACATGATATCACATTAAGGTCACTTTTACCAAGGTGTTCAATTACATGCACATTTGCTATATGTTCTGGGTTATTAGAGATCACTAGATCTCCCCGACAACTTGTCATGCAACAAGTTTTATAAATGTGTTCCCATTACCTGACCTGGCAGTACTAGTAGGTATAAAGCATTCTCCTACAACTAATTTGCTGGACTCTTTACAATCAGTGAAGCGCTCTACCCATAAGACTTTAGCTCCTCATTTTCTAACATCACCTCCTCCTATTTTTGCTTTTAAATCCTGCCAACATACCCCTCCTCCTTTTCTATTGCTGCTGTCCCTCTGAAACAAAGTATTGCCACTGATATTAACTGCTCTGTCATGCGACTCATTCAGTCATGTTTCGGCCACACCATCACATATTTTTCCTCCAGCACCTCCAGGCAGGCTCCTTGCATTTGCAAACATACATTTAAAATTGGTACCATAGTGAACATATGACATGTGATCCTGCTTGTTCTTAAAAGTACCCCCTCCCTCATTTCCCTTCCTCTGCCCAGTACCTTATCTAACAAGTCTTCCACAGACTGTATTAATGAACCCCACATCTAGTTTAGAGTCCCCTTCAACCCTCTAGCCATCTTCTTCCCCAAAACAGCTGCATCATCATCCCTAGTTCTCCAAAATAACACTTCACCAATCTCTCAGCCACGCATTAATCTTCCTCAGGTCCCGCTGTCTTCTTAACGTAGCTCATGACACAGGTAATATCTCTGAGAAAATTACCTTGGAAGTCCTTGCCCTCAACTTTTCACCTAGTTTTTTAAAATCATTCTTGAGGACTTTAACACTTTCTCTAACTTTATCATTGGTATCTATGTGTACCAAGACTGCCAGGTCTTCCCCAGCCCCTCCCAATAACCTGTCCACTTGTTCCACCACATGCCGAACCCTAGCATCAGTAAAACAGCAGCATTTTATCATTAAAATATTATCGTATATCTTTCAAAAAGCTGAAAAGTTAAATGGGTGGATCACCCTTAAGTTAACGTTTATGTTATATAATGGACAAATCTAAGCAACTTTTTCAATTGGTCTTTTTTATAGTTTTAGATGTATTTGCATTTTTATTCTGACTCTTCCCAGCTTTCAAAGGGGTAACTGACCCCATTTAAAATACAAATGCTTTCTAGGCTACATATTTATTGTTTTGCTACTTTTTATTATTACTCCTCTTTCCATTCAGGCCTTCTCCTATTCATTTTCCCATCTCTTATGTAAATCAATGCATGGTAGCTAGGCTAATATGTACCCTAGCTACCAAATTGCAAACTGGACAGCTGCTGAATAAAAAGCTCAAAAACGACAACTGCAAATTGTCTCATAATATCACTCTCTACATCATACTAAACAGGGTGGTAACTACAGAAAAAGCATACAATTCAGCTGCAGGGGGTGTCAGGAGGTATATGGGGCTGTATGAGGACTAATAATAATTAATGAGCAATTTCAACATATATTAGTAAACAGGACAACCTCTGGATGTTTTGGGGGCCCTTAAAGGGCAGGGGCTGTATTTTTTATACTAAACATAAACATGAACTTACTGCACCACAAGCATAATCAAACAAATGATTTATGCTTTCAAAGTTGGCCACAGGGTGCTGTCATCTTGTAACTTTGTTATCCATCTTTGTAAGACTAGACTACATACACATGCTCAGTGTGGTCTGGGCTTCTTAGGGATCGTAATAAATGATAAAAAAAAAGCTGCTGGAGTTCTGCATGGCTGGTAAGTAAGGCAGGGGCTCCCCCTGCTGTTCATAAGTATGATTGTTTCCCTGCCAGAAGTTAGGGACCGTCTGACAATTTCTATCCCCAGCAGTAAATGAAGGGAGAATTTCAATGCATATAGGTTTCTTATAAAAACAGTACACATTTTTTTAATTAAAGTATATTGGAGATAGATTTCTTTTTCATTAAAGAAAGTAAAAATGGGATTTTATTTCTTTGCCTTTCCTTGCCCTTTAAATTAATTTGCTGTGGGGCTCAGTAACATCTAGTTATGCTACTGATACTAAAAGTTAACTCAAAAGTGTACAACCCCTTTAATCCTATTTATTTATGTTGATGATACACCAGTATACTTTAGTAAGCATTCATAGACCTCTTCTTTTCCTCTTTTATGCAGCTTCCCCCGGCTTGGCGGAAAAACTAAAATCAAAGCAGAAAAAGGGAAGAATATATTTAATAATATAACAGTTGCATTTCTTATATATTGGTTTAAGTACTGCACAAGCTGTGTTGGTGAATCAGGAAATGGATGGCCTTTTTCAGGTCATGTAGATCCGTACCCCAGAATTCATCCTTTTCACCAACTGGACTAAAACTTTGCACAAATACAATTTCATTAAAGTTCCAGCCACTCAATAATACAATTACTATTACAGAGTAAAACATGGCAAACAAAATAAAAAATGGAGAAGTTCAAATCTTGGTAGTAATGGATCTGGGGGCTGAGGTTAAAAGACCATTAAAAAGGGCACATGGGGAGATTTAGTCGCCTGGTGATTAATTGCCTCTTCTTCTCCCCAAACTGCCTTCCCGTTGGCTACAATGAAAAATCGCCAGTGGAATAGCACATGCGGTGCTTCATTTTCTGGAGTCGCCCAAATTTCCTTGTCAGGAAAGTTTGGGCGACTTCAGAAAACAAAGTGCCGCGTGCGCTATCCCACTGGCGATTTTTCATTTAGCCGGTCCATGTGCCCTTACCCCAGTACATTACTTGATAGTTTGATATCTAAGCACTTTTAACCTTTTCAAATCATATTTCTTTATATACAGCATCTTTAATATATTTAATAAAATGTAACTCAATATAAAGGATTTCAATAGCATCATATCCTAAAAAAATTAAAATTTTTACCTTTTTTTATGTAATATTATGTAATGAAGAAAATGGCTATTTTTTTTTGTTAAATTTCTTTATGTGTAAGCCTACGCTTTTGGTAGAAGTTACACTGCAGTATTTTAATTTACCAAGTATTACACTTCAAGTTACAAAAAACAGTAATTTGTGTTAAAATTTGATGAAAACCACACAAATTTAAAAGCAAAGCCAAGATATCCTTGTTTATACAGCAAAGATGGAACTAGGAACATGGAACCATTATTTCCTAACTTCAGTAGGCAGACCATACTGAAATGTTGTAGGGATACATCATATTTAATTTAATGACATCAAGCTGCACTACACACATTTGGAATAGGGATATCTCCCTGCATACATTTGCAGCTTTACCCTTCTATATAAAAGTAATGGATAATTTAAACATATTCTAGTTTAATAATTTATGCCACTATTACCACTGGTCATTTGTTGCACAATTACATAAAAATAAAATATTACTACTAGCAGCACTAGAGTGTACCTTAGAGCTAACAGATTCTATAAAGTGAATTTGTGTGAGCATTTTATTTTTAACTCTCCATTTTCTTTTTAAAAGATTCTAATATGTTATATTATTTTTCATATCCTAATTGCCTCACTGTAAATGTATACTTTTCTTATCCACATTAGAATTGAAAGAATATATTAACAACTGCAAGAGAGAACTTACCTGTCAGAGACATTGTAGGCTATGTGCAGGATTGTGAAAGTGCCACGTCTCACTGTAGAAATTCTCCTAAAGCTTAAAATAGCATTTAAAGTCCCACGTCTGAAGGGGTGGGGCTACAGAAGTCTCAGCTTCCAGATGGGATCTACAGCTTGTCTTTTTAATAAACAATGGCATTTATAGCAAATGAAGGTCTGATGTATAATCTGTGTTTTTCCCTAGTTAAATAATATTCCTGGCATGCCAAGGCAGAAGGTTTTGTAATATATGGGGTACAGCAGAAGCAGACCACATAGTGATGGTAATGGAGAGGTATACAGGGAGAGGAGTAAAGAAGTGGAGAAAAGCATTTTTGCAAAGATTATGCAAGTGGCACCAAAGAAAACAATCTATAGTAAATATGAGAAGGCAAACAGATCCTGCTCTGTAACCAAGGAACAGACTGATTTGCCTAATACTTTCTCCCCCGTACCCAAAGAGTTGTAAATTTCGTATGGCTCCATATTAAATATACAAACGTTTATTTTAAGGACTGATATAAGCTCTTAAGTAATTTCTACTTATTATTGCACATCTAAAGTCATATAAAAAAAAATAAAACGTCACAGAAATAACTCTTTATTATTATTAACTTGTATTTCTAGCCAACATATTTTGTAGCTCTGTAAAGTAAATGTGATTATACAACGAAATCACATGAATTACATACTGTACATAGAACATATGGAGTTACATACATCACAATAAATATGGAGTTACATACATCACAATAAATGCCGACACAGAAGGTGAGGAAGGCCCTGTGCAGAAAGACCTTACAATATAAAGGGAATAGGAGTGGGCAAGATCAGAGTTAAGTGGGTGAGAGATGTGGTACTGTAAGTACTGTTGCATTGGGTAGTTAAGAGTGAGGGTAGGCTTCTCTAAATAAGTGCATTATGAGAGATTTCTTGACAGCAGAAAGGTTGGGAGAAAGTCGGACAGACCGTGGAAGAAGATTCCAGATGAGGAGTGCAGCCTTTGCAAATTGCCCTTGCAAAGTCTTGAATGGGAATATGTGAGGAGGTAATGAGAGAAGAGTTGAGTAGTAGGTCAGTAGAGGATAGGGTTGCCACCTTTTGTTGGAAAAAATACCGGCCTTCCTATATATTTATCTTTTTTTCTTATTAATAACATTGGGATCAACCATCAAGAATACCGGCCAGGCCGGTAAAATACCGGCCAGGTGGCAACCCTAGTAGAGGAGCGTAGTAGGTGGTTGGGTAAGTATATAGAGATGAGTTCAGAGATGTAGCAAGGGGCAGAGTTATGAAGTGCTTTGAATGCCAGGGTCATTAATTTGAATTTAATTCTGAAGGGCAGTGGAAGCCAGTGCAGGGATCAGGGGCGTAACAACGGGGGAGCAGGGGGTGCAATTGGGCCAGGGCCCACACCCCTGCAAGCCCCCCCCCTAGCAGATTGTGGCCGCTGCAGCCGACTGCAGCACGATAGAAAATACTCACAGGCGAGGGTGCGGGGGCCTAGTTCCGTTACTGGCAGGAATTGGCAGAATGGCCAACCTTACTACTAATCTTTTGGATGAATATGCCACTATTCAAAGAACTGTTCAATATCATTTCATAACAGTCCAGAGTTGGAGGTCTGAGGGCCTAAATCATTTGTAATGAATTTACTCACAATAAAATACATCTTTGTAGGCCTCAACCTGTATTAAAAGAAACGAAAAGAACTTCATACAGAAATGAGTGCTATCATCTATCTCGGATCTCCTGTCATCCATCTATCTATCTATCTAACAGGCAAAGTATATTTATATGGCGGGTATTGTAGTCAGTAGAGCTGGCGAGGTGATGCTGCGCAGAAAAGGGAGAATTCCTGTAGAGGGGAGAGGGATAAAGAATTCCGCTCATTGGCTTTGCTCTAGCCTCACACACACACCCGACATTAAAAATCCTCCTCCAGCAGCGACTGCTCTGCGAACTCCAGCCACTATCAGAGCAAGTGGTAGAGAGCGGAAGAGCCTGCTCGAAGAGACGATGGGCTAACCTTCCGTTAAAAACCTCCGATTTCTATGGTGCTGCTGCACTACCGGACTGTACCTCATCTTTGCACCAAATATCCGGATCTATTGAACTTTTGAACGATTTTCTATTGAAACCCTGCGCGGCTGCTGCCTGTGTGTGATTTTGGTTCCGGTGCCAGAGCCTAGAAACGAAAACCGCATTCACCGGGCCGCTTTATGTCTTGGAAGAGCCAATGGCCGGCTATCAGGTGAGTGCGCACAATAATATACACGGCTTTTTTGGCTCGCATTTAGCACTTCGCACAGCCGGGGTAGGAGTTCTAGATCGCAGTACCGACCTGAAGAGAAAGGTTAGAACCCGAAAAATAACGGGGAAGTGGAACTTTTCGCTACTCTGATTTTATGTACAGTAGTAATTTAGTGCACATTGTCTTGGATGATAAACGCATGTATAGCCTGCAGCAATACTCATGCCTTTTATAAGGTAACTATTCTTTGTTGCTGTGCGACAGACTCTGTAAGCATTTGAATAGTGTTGTGTTTTGATAGCTGAGCAGACTGTAACAGGGCTTTATTAGCAGGTTCATGGTTACACAACAGCAGTAACTTGAACTCTATCACTCTCAAGCTGTACAGAAAGTACTGTGTAAATGCATAGTACTATAGTACATAGTAGTATTGCTCTGTTTTCCACCAATGCTAGACAGTTTAATATTTACGTATTAACAATACAGATGAAGTCATTACACATTATCTGTTGAAATAGCTTGGGCTGCTGCGGCCACCAGAGAGAGTTTAGGGGAACGTAAATTTAGCGAAAGAAGAATCATTCCTGAACTCATTGCAGCAACGATAAAGAGTCACGATCTTTAGTTTCCTGCCGACAAACAGCGGGCATGATCACTCATCTAATTTATATTACTAACAGGCTAGTTTAGCGACTACAGCAGTTAGCACTAAGCGAAACATACAATAATTAGATTTTTTAACCCTGCAAAGTCCAAACCATTTTCTTGTAAAAGAAAACTTGTTTACTTAAAGGGATACTGTCCAGGGAAAACATGTTTTTTTCAAAACACACCAGTTAAAAGTTCTGCTCCAGCAGTGCTGAAATCCATTTTCAAAATAGGAAAATTGTTTTTTTATATTTAATTTTGAAATCTGACATGGGGCTAGACATATTGTCAGTTTCCCAGGAGCCCCCACTCATGTAACTTGTGCTCTGATAAACTTCAGTCACTCTTTGCTGCTGTACTGCAAATTTGAGTATCACCCCCAGCAGCCTTAGCAGCAGAACATTGGAAAGGTAACCAGATAGCAGCTGTATAACACAAGATAACAGCTCCCTGGTAGCTCTAAGAACAGCTCTCAATAGTAAAAAACAATGTCCCACAGCAACACCTTCAATTACATTGGGTAGAAGAAACCATCACCAGTCAGAATCAGTTCCATAATGCAGCACTGGCTCTTTCTGAAAGCACATTAAATAGATACTGTCACCTGAAATTGAACTCTTTTTTACATCTATTATAATATTGGCTTTGAAAGCTACTTCTAACTTTGCCATAAAGTATTTGCATGATGCTTTTACATTACCTGTCTGATCCCCATGTTCCTGTATGAGGGGGCTGCCATATTTGTGCAGCAGGAGTGCGTTAGCATTAGAAACTGTAACTAACAGGCTGAGATGGGACAGCCAGGTTGGCAAAGTCAGAGTGTCAGAAAGTCAGGCTTAGGAACTTCAACTAAAAGTATATACAAAAACAAATCTCAGCAAAAAATTATCAACATGACCTACAGGTAACATTTAATATACATTCATATGTTAAAATTTATTTTTTAGTGTCAGTATCATTTTAACAGGCAAAATGACCTGAGATAGCTGCCTACACACCAATATTACAATGATATTTTAGATGATAGTGAATTATTTGCAGTGTAAACAGTATGATTTAGTAATAATAAAAAAAAAAAATCATGACATAATCCCTTTAATTTTCTCTTAATGTGTCCTGTGGAGCAAGGTCAGTTTTTTCTTGCTTGATCAGCAGTCACAGCTTGTGGAAGATGATGATGACACTGGTGATAATGATCTTGGCTTTCTAGCTTCAGTGTAATAAGCAGAATGTAATTGTTCACTTGGCTCGTGTACAAAGCTATAGTAAAATCTATTATCAAAATCACTGACTGATGTCTCTGAGATGTTATACTGAATTATTATTTCCTACTGAAATAATACAAAATTAATTTTAGCTTATTTTTGGTGTTTTGGTTGACAGGTAAGAAAACGGAATTATATTAATAGCTGTTTGTGTGGACCTGTATGAAGACATTATGTTTGGTGCCACTAATGGTGTAACCAATAGGGGCTGACTAAGGGTCGAATTAAAATTTGAATAAAATTCGAATTTAAAAAATTTGAATTTTGAATTAATTTTGTGAAATTTCGACTATAGAATAGGCCAAGATTCGATTTGAATTAAAAAAAAATTGAATTTTCGAATTTCTAAGTACTGTCCCTTTCAAAAACCTTCGCATTTGATTATTCCCCAGCTTAAAGCTGCCGAATTGCCATTTTAGCCTATGGGGGAACTCTCCGAATTTGGCAAGAAAATTTTACCAAGTTCTGAGAATTCAAAGGAATTTGGTGAAAATCGTTCAAACGAATCAAACAATTCGAACAATTTTCATTAGATCGAATTCGGCTGATTACGTTATTCGATCGAAAATGACTGCCCCCAAAAATTTGAGGGTCAAATTTCGAAGTATTTTCCACTTCGGAATTTGACCCTTAGTAAATCAGCCCCTTAGGGGTAAATTTATCAAAGGGGCAAATTCATTAAGATTCGAATATTCGCTAGCGTTAGCTTCGCCAGGGTCCACCGCCCTTCGCCAGCGTCCGCCGCACTTCGCCAGGCGAATTTTCGCCAGCGTTACACAAATTCACTAAAGTGCGAATTTACGCTCAGGTCGGCGAACAGTAGCGTAGTTGGGCTAGTGTTACTTCGCTAGGCAGAGCGCTGTTACACTAGCGAAGCCTAATTTGCATACTGCAGGAACTTTAAGTTACAATAGAAGTATATGCTACAGCCACTACATTCCACTACACAAGCCCAGGAAACCTTTAATACATTAAATAAAGTTGTCCTATTGCCCTACATGTGCCCCCTGTATAGTTGTGTTGCCATATGTTAGGAAATGTAGGGGGGAAGGAGGGTAACCCCCCCAAAAAAATATCGATCTTTTTCAGACTATCACCCTTCTATGCTAAAATATGCCAGCGTTTTTTTGGGACTTTTACATTTTTTTTTCAACCTCCTATTTATTGTATTGAACTTCGCCTGGTCTGACCAGGCGAAGTAACGTCTAGGGTAAGTGCTAACGTTCAGGAAAATGTTCATCTTAGTGAATTTGCTAATTTACGATCCTTCGTCAGTAGGCAACTTCACCTGGCGTAAGGGTGCGACGTTGCCCTAGTCTATCTACTTCGCTAGCGTAAATTCGCCAGAGCCGGTGTTAGCCAATTTCCAAAGTTACGAATTGACGTCACGTTGGCGAATTAGCACTAGCGTTAGACGCTTCGCACTATAATGAATTTGCCTCAAAGAGTTAAGTTCCGCCACTAGAGGGAAATTCCGCCGCTCTCCATTAATTTCGGGATTTTGAAAGGCCTATTTATCAATGGGTGAAGTGAAAATCCCATAGAAATGAATGGAGAACGGCGGAATATCCTTCTAGTGGCGGAACTTCACCTGTTCCAGGGACCCACCAGGGAGTACCACCTCACCGGTTTGGTGTAGTGTCCGTCAATTTGCAAGGCTAACTTTTGGGTCCCAAAAGAAAAAGTTGAGAACCCTGATTTAGAGGATGAATGAACCAGGCAAAAATTGCGTTACGTAATGTACTTTGTTGGGCCAACATTTACTTTGTTTTTTTTTTAATATTCTTTTGTTTCAAACTTCCCCATAGTTACATTTGCAATCTTGGCTATTTTTGGAAAGTTAGTAACTATTATTGATCAGGTGTCATTTTGTATTGAACCCTTGCCCATTTTTATGTAGGTTTTCATGAATTATACATATATTCAAGCATTAGCCCTAATACAATGCACAAAGTACTAGTTAAAAACAAATTCATAAATACATTTGTGTCAGCATCTTGTTTCGAACATTAAAAAGATTACATATGTTCTAAATATAACACAGATTATTTACACACAATGAATAATACACGTTGTCCCTGGATTGATCATAAAACCCAGAAAAAGAAGAGATGCAGTTATTTTAGACAGCTACACTCTGAATATTATTGGAGATTGTAATAAATGCCGGGGAAAACACAAATTTAAAAATGTAATACATATGTAATGTATTAAAGGGAAATTCAACCCCTCCCTCCTCCCCCCGGCTTACCTCTCCCCCGGGGCAAATGCCCCAAAGTCGCTACTTACTTCTCGGTGCAGTTCCCCTCCAGCCAGGTTCCGGGGCGCCATCTTCTCCAGCAACGTCTTCCTCCGTCGGTGCTTGCATGCGCAGTAGGATGCTGATTGAACTTAGTGAACTTTCGACTCAAAATAATTAGTTTCATTTAAAAGTGGTCAATATAGGTTTATAGTAGATTCAGCAGGTAGTTTTGGAAAAAGAGTATTAAAGTAGAAGGAAACCTCCAAACACTGGGCTGGTGCAGTTTTCTGCTAGCCTGGGGTATCGGGTAAGTGATTACAATCACTGGGGGGGTGCCTAACATTTGGCCAGCATTTTAATTGGTTGGCGATTATGGTACATGCCTTTTTGAATAATGGTTCAAAACAATGTTATTCAACAATATTATACATTATATTATTTTTCTGTATAATCAATAGCCTCAATTCTTAAAGCTGTACTAATTATATATGTGTATATATATATATATATATATATATATATATATATATATATATATATATATATATATATATATATATAGGTATAGGCCTTATTACCTGTATTTCTTGGGACCTCGGGACGTGCTATATTAAAAAAAAAACAAAAAAAAAAAAAAACAAAATTTGGCCACCAACATGGGTTTATTGTAGCTGTCTAGTACAAAGTACTATTTTATTATTACAGAGAATAAGCCATACAGTAACTTTGACATTTTTTTGGCAGAAATAGGACTCTCTATTCCCATATTTTAGAGCTTTAAATATACAGGCACTTTCAAGTATACATTTCGATTCATTTAAAAAAATGTTGTGATGTAATTTTGTTACTTCGCCGATTTATTTATGGGCACAGGAATCCCATCACTAGCGAAGGAGATAGACACTAGCGTTGCTTTGCACTCTAATGCCAGGTTGATTTTAGCCCTGGCTTTGCGCATGCATGAGCAAAATGGCACTTGCGTGTGCATGAGCGAAAGCGCATTCGCGCACATGCACATAGGTGCCAGAAGAGGCAAAAAAAAGAAGACCTTGGGCAGAGAGGGGAACCAGACTGGGGGGGTAGGCGACAGAGGAGGTATGTGTCTGGCGCCTCCCCCAGCTCTGCACGTGCCTACTCTGCCTACCCCCAATCAGGGGTGGACAGGGGGGACAAGTGTCTTGGGCCTGGGCCTTCCGATGTCCCAGCAGCAGAATGTGGAAGCGCTGATTGCTGAACAGTCAAAGTCCTGGAGCGGCAGAAAGACCCGAAGTCCCTGAGGAGCCGACACTGAAGTCCTGAAGCCACAAGTTCAATTCTACTGACAGCAATGTGGGTTTTTTTTAAAAATCCCCTGGCAATCAATGTTTTATTTTAATACTCTATAGGCCCCTGCCACCAATTTTTTAAAAAAATTGTTTTTGGGGCCCCAATTTTTTTAACTTCTAAGGGTGCCCTGGCGCCAAGGTTTTTTTTAACAAAAATAATTTTTGTGGCCCCAATTATTTTAAGCTTGTAAGAGTGGCCCTGCACCAATGCTTGTTTAAAAAAAAAAAAAAAAAACATGTGTGTGGGGGGTTACTTTTTTAGCGCTGATGTCTGTGTCGAGTGGGAGGGGTCAGGGGTGGTTTTGGGTGCCAGGGTGGGCGGGACCCGTTATTCCTAATGGCGGCCCTGTGCCTACCCCTTGGCCCGGTCCTGCTTGCCTTCACCAGGTCTGATCTGGCGAAGTGCATTGGAGTCCATAGAACATCCTCAATCTTCAGTTACTCACATCATAATTTTTGAGTGGAATATTTTCTAAGGTCAAAAAATGCTGGCGTCTTAATTTTTTCATGGTGTTAGGCTGCAAAAGGCTTGAAATTTTTCGTGCACCTGCTTTCCCCCATACATTTTCTACCATAATGGCACATTCTTTTACAGTGGCCTTATGTGTAGGGCATTAAAACAATTCTATTGACTTTATTAAGGTTCCCTTGGCATGTCTAGTTATCAGTGTAAATGTAATGTATTAGATGCACCATGCAACATAAATAGCTCCATTAAAATGCCTGCCTTATGCAAATTAGCCTAGCAGAATTGAACACTAGTGCAGGTTTGCGTTGATGTGCTCGCTTTGTAACGCTAGAGAAAATTTGCCAGCGTTCGGCACCCTGGATGAAACTTCTCACATTAGTGAATTAGCATTATCCCAGTGTATTTACACCTGGCGAAGTGTTGCGATGGCGGCAATTCCGTTGCTGCTGAATTTGCACTCTTTAGTGGATTTGCCCCATAGTCATGGTTTCTTTAAAAATAAGGTAAATAAAGTTATTTACCTTAAAACGGAAATTCGGCTCTTCTATTGCAGCGGCCCCTCCCCACCCACTCCGACGCTATAAGTTCAAAGCACGAAGCGGGGGGGCGGCATCGGGGCTGCTGCCTCAGGCGGCAGCAGCCCCAGAAACACCCCTGAGGGTTCAGTACTGAGCCGTGTGAAAAGACGCTACAGACTTGCAGCCAAAGAATAGCATACTGTTTTAACTTTGAATTACAGGAATTATGCTAATCCCATTAGAAATGTTTAGCAGCAAATTGTGTGCAGTTAGAACAAATTAATCTGCAATCACATACTCTTTGATGTATTTGATGCAATTGCAGCAACCCCAGTACTGTGCTCAGCCATAATGATGATGGAACAATTAAGAAAGATATTGCATTGTAGTTAAAAGCATGCCTATTTGTGTACAATATTGCATTATGCAGGGAAAAGCACAAAAAACAAACATTATGGGGCACATTTACTAAGGGTCGAAGTGAATAGTCAAATAAAATTAAAAAAAAATTAGAATTTCGAAGTAATTTTGGGCTACTTCGACTACTGAATACGCGAAAATTTAATTCGAATTGAAAAAATTAGAAAAAAAGTAGAATTTTCGAAGAACTGGCCCTTTAAAATCCTTCGACTCTTCGCCACCTTAAAGCTACATGATTGCCATTTTTAGTCTAGGGGAACCTCCTAGAACCTGTCCTGAAAATTTTTCTAAGTCCTAACAATTCGAAGAATTATGTGTAAAAGCCTTCTAATCGTTCTATTAGAATGATGCGTTCCAAATGATTCAAACTATTTTTATTTGATCGAAAATGGACCTATTCGATCGAAAAAGTCCTTTAAAAAAACTTTGATGGTCGAATTTCGATGTTTTTTTACTTCGAAAATTCAGCCCTTAGTAAATCTGTCCCTATGTGTCAGGATTACTAAAACTATGATAATATATAAGAATTTTAAAACTTTTCCCATTAGGGAAACATCAACTTTATTTTTTATAGGCTATAATGGTTTTCACCATTTCAGACCTCACCTGAAGAACAATTATTTTCCTAAAAACAATGGGGAAAGTTAAGCTATCATTTAGTAAATACGAACATAAAAATGTAATAAAAATCTAATGTGTATTATTTGCAATTGGTCTTTAATTTTTTTTTTAGATACTTTTTGCATTATTTGACAAAACTGTTTTGCTCTGTGAAGCTACAATGTTATTATTGCTACTTTTGTTTTCCTATTCGTATTATTTATGTCAGGTGATGGAGATTTTAACAACCTAATTGCAGAAATTTTAACAGGAGAGCTGTTAAACAGCACCAGTAATGGAACTATGTGGGGATGGGCCCCGGTGCAGCTGGGCCCCTCCCAGTCCGTTCGTAATTTCTATGCCACTTCAACCGACTCCAGCTGACGCAGTGTTCTGCCAGGGGGGCCCTGCGGGGGTGTGGGTTACCAGGAGAGACTAGGAACTTATATAAACCAGAAATTATATGGTTTGGAGACAAAAAGGAACACCAAGAGCCCCAATAGTGTAATATGTTTTTACAAGGAGTAATGGTAGAGTAAACAAATTAATACTCACAAACCAGGGTTACCAATAGGCAACCACTGTATAGGCAGGTGGGGAGATTATCCTGACCCCACACAGGAATAAGAAGTCGCTCTCTGTAGAAGGAAGAAAAAGGGGATGACACCCCTCCACTCGGGGTGGACTCGATATAGTAATAAGACAAAACAGAGGCGCCAAAAGGATAAAATTAGCTAAAAACAATTAAAAACCCAATGGGTAATTCAGAGGAGGTAGTAGTGGACTTACCTCAGACACCAACGAAAGTGGTAATTTTCAGTAATAGTTTATTCAAAAAACAGTATTGCAACGCGTTTCGCAGGCATTTCCTGCTTCATCAGGCAATGTGGAACGGGAGCAAAAACAACAGTGTCTTTGTATAAACACACACAGAGGCTACTGGCCAAAAAACATTATTATTATTATTATTAATAATAAACAGTTATGTTTGTCAACATTCAGGCATTGCTGTGTTAACCCTTTAAGTGCCAGAAGAATTTCACATTTTGGTTACGCGAAATGCCAGACGTTTT
>CM044441.1:71782731-71874240 GCA_024363595.1 Xenopus borealis
AATTGCCTCGCCAGGCAATTTTGAGCGACTTTTAAAATCGCGCCGCTGCGTGTGAATAAGGGTAGACGACTTTACGTGTCACAGGTGCGCATCGCGACCAAGCTATTCAGGGAGATACGTTGCGGTGATAAGTCGCCAGGCGACAGATCTCCCCGAAAACTCCCCGTGTGGCCTTACCCTAAATACAACATAAAAAGTAATAGCTGCAAATAGTCTCAGATACCAAGCACTTTTAAATGTTTTTGCAACAAACTGCAGGCAAAGGATCAGATCAGCATCTGTTGAGCAATGGGTGGAAGTGGACTGACTTGTTATCTAAATGTTACTGCTTTAGCACGCTTACTAGCGTACTGTATCTGAATGTAAATGAGAGCTGAAATCTCTTCATCCATTCTACTCTGTGCCTTAACAAGCCTTCTGCCTCCCTGCCTGAAGTTTGAGATGGCTGTTATTTATGAGAGAGAGATTCAGGCAGGGAGACAGTCACCTAAATCAGATGGGTGATAGAAACCAGACTCACCAGAGTCTCTCCACTCTTCCAAAAAAAAAAGGATGTAGGAATTGTATTAATCGTACCTATGGAAAAGCTTTGGGGTTTTTTCTAGTTTTTTTAATATAACTTTATTTTGTTTCTCTCTCTCTCTCTCTTTTTTTTTTTAAAGGTTCAGAGGTTTGGGGAGGCTTAGCCTCATCAAGCCTTAATGAAAATCTGCCCATGATGATAAGTAACTGTATCATAGAATTGACTCAGTAGTTTGGTCCATTGATATTTTATAATGAGGAGCATACTAGCATCCCCTTTGTCAGTCTGACAAGTGTTCAGATTTTTATCAGATTGTCAATCACACATCAGGCTTGACAAAGGGCCCAGTGGTGGCCCGAAACGTTGCCACTTTGTTTATGAGCTTAATAAACACCAACCACTGATACAACTGCAACAGCTGTGCCATAGATTTTTGTATTTGCTGTCAATCACACATTGACATTTGGGAGAAAGTTCCTATAGGGATGTATGCACCTATCCGAAAATAATTGATTTTTGGATGAAATATTTAGATGGAACCACTTTTCTTCTAATCGGAATTGGTGCCCATGTTTCAGCTGGAAGAACCTACTGTTAAATAAAACATTACATAGACAACAGTTAACCTGGGAAACATTTGGGGGCAGATTCACTAAAGCACGAAGTGTCTAACGCTAGCGCTAATTCGCCAGCGTGACGTCATTTCGCAACTTCGCAAATTCACTAACACCGGCTCTGGCGAATTTTTGCTAGCAAAGTAGATAGACTTGCGCAACTTCGCACCCTTACACCAGGCGAAGTTGCGTACTGACGAAGGATCGTAACTTCGCAAATTCACTAAGATGAACATTTTCCTCAACGTTAGCACTTACGCTAGACATTACTTCGCCTTTTCAGACCAGGCGAAGTTCAAAACAATACAATAGATATTTTTTCTAAGAGCCAAAAAAACACTGGCGTATTTTAGCATAGGAGGGTGATAGTCTGAAAAAGATTGATAATATTTTTAGGGGGTTCCCCTTTTCCCCCCTACATTTCTTAACATATGGCAACACAACTATACAGGGGGCACATGTAGGGCAATAGGACAACTTTATATAATTTATTAAAGGTTTACTGGGCTTGTGTAGTGGAATGTAATGGCTGTAACATATACTTCTATTATAAGTTAAAGTTCCCGCTGTATGCAAATTAGGTTCGCTAGTGTCACAGCACTCTGCCTAGCGAAGTAAAACTAGCGCAACTACGCTACCATTCGCCGACCTGAGCGTAAATTCGCACTTTAGTGAATTTGCTTAGCGCTGGCGAAAATTCGCCTGGCGAAGCGCGGCAAACGCTAGCGAAGCCTACCCTGGCGAATTTTTGAATCTTAGTGAATCTGCCCCTTGATCTCAGGCTCACGGAGACCCTTGATTGCATATCTCACCAGGGGGGTTGTGGAAAAGCGACATCCATATCTGCCTTCTGAGACAGTTTGGAGTCACACCATTTGGGTAAGGAAGCTGGGCCAGTCAATTCTTTGAACAGTTGATCAAAGAACAGAGCTGTGGACCTAGAGCAACAGGGGGATAGTTAGTAGAAAAATATGGATTATATGATCCATATGTCCTGTCCTAGGATTCACATCCTCATAACTTACATATTGGTTATGAGGAGGTCACACGCTTCCTAATGATACCAAACAGGGCCAGCCTATACCCACTAGTTAGGAGGGATTGTTCCTGGGGGACTGGAACATGCAACCCCATAAGTGTTTGGTATCAATTTGATCACCCACATATGGATCACAGTCTGCTCATGTTTTTATTATAATATGTAGTACTGCCAAGTACCAGTATTATATTGGGGAATTGTGCCTGAAAATAACAAACTTCTGCAGGGGTCGTACATGACATGTTCCTGGGCACTCCTACCTCATACATAAGGTAATGAGGGGAGTGTCCCAGTAGGAAATAAAAAGGTGATAGACCCAATATCCCATTGTCATGCAATGAGGCTTCATTTTTCGTGGATTG
Organism: Xenopus borealis; assembly: GCA_024363595.1. NCBI lineage: Eukaryota > Metazoa > Chordata > Amphibia > Anura > Pipidae > Xenopus > Xenopus borealis. The sequence goes on from CM044441.1 coordinate 71,785,270, forward strand.
CATGGCCAGTTTTCCTAACTCTTGCCTCAGAGGACACAATAGGGAACTCTAAACCTGGTATAATAGCTTTCTTTGTGTTTTACTTTATTTTGTTTTACTGACTGTTTTTGCAATTATATTTGTTCTTTATAAAATAATCTTTTCAATACATGCACTGTTACTTTTAATATTAAATACATTTTTAATACATTAATCCTTGTGCTCTAATGAACTCATTACCCATAGGAATGCTTGTGTCTAAGTGTATTAACACTTTGTATGTGTGGAAAGGGAAAGTTGCCTATTTATATGTTTAATAACTAGTAGGGCTAGCAGGAAAGTGTGTTTTGAATGTAAATTAACCCTTTGGTTGCTGGAGTACTTGAACTAGCAGGATCTTACCCTGACTAACTACCATTGGAGAGATTGCTTGATTCATTTCTGTAGTGTGAGTTGTTATCTGTTATAGACAGGCCCGGATTTGTGGAAAGGCCACCTAGGCCCGGGCCTAGGGTGACAGGATTTTAGGGGGCGGCATGCTGCCCAGCCACACCCATATTGGTTCAGAAACACTGGGGATATGCAGGAGATACAATAGTTTTTTAAATTTCACATGCACCAATCCCCATTGCTCGGTCCTGATGATTAAATTTTGCAAACAAATGGCAGAGTATGGGGGCGACGAACAACAGTGGGCCTAGGGGCAGCCTCTATGTAAATCCGGCCCTGGTTATAGAGGGCAGGGGAATAGTCACATTAGGTTTATATCTCCTTATATAACCCATTATAGCCAAACCCACAGTGTGTGTGAGTGTCCTGTTTTCGTGACAAGACTATTAAATGGTCCTCATATATTTATACATAGTTATCATATCACCCCATAAGCACCTCTTCTCCAGTGTGAACAGTGGACAGTCTTTCCTCAGAGCTGAGATTGTCCATAGCTTTTACCAGCTTAGTTGACCTTCTCTGGACCCTCACTAGTTCAATGCTATCCTGTTTGAATACTGGAGAGCAAAGCTGTATGGCACATTGTAGATGGAGCCTTACTGACACTCTGTACCGTGGGAGAATAACCACCTCCCCTCTGTGAATCTATGCCCTTTTAAAGGAAAACTATACCCCCAAAATGAATACTTCAGCAACAGACAGTTTATATCAAATTAAGTGACATATTAAAGAATCTTACCAAACTGGAATATATATTTAAGTAAATATTGCCCTTTACATCTCTTGCCTTAAACCACCAGCTGAGGGGGTGAGGGATAGGGGGCTGAGGAAACAAGCGAATTGAGGTTGCGCACATGACTCGCTGACATCACTTCTGCAGAACACGTCACATGACGTCATCGTGCACAGCACCCAGATATTATTTTAGTAATTTTGCACAGACAGTATAAAATATACATAGTTATGAAATTGTGCGAAGACATGCTATTTTAACAGTCAGGTGCCTATTTTTACATTCTCCAAAACTGATATTTTTTTAGCTTCCCAGATATTATTTTAGTAATTTTGCACAGACAGTATAAAATATACATGCTAAGTGCAAGTTGTTTTTTATGTCCCCCAAAAAGGTTTAGTATGTACTCCTGTGACTGTTAAATATCACATGCCCCAGTACCAATAGCTGAATGTTGTTATACTGTGCAACAGCCAGAGAATCAGGAAACTGGTGCGTATGCCTTACAGAAAATGAACCGCTAATCTTAAGCATTTAATTCCAATTTTATTATCTTTATTATAATCTCAAAATTGAAAAAACTAGCCAATCAAAAATTAGTTTTCCCTGCAAAACGCATATATTGTATTTTCTCAGTCACAGAATAACCAGTGGGCATGGGGGAATGAGCAAAGGCATTAAAAGTGTGGGAAAAAATCCAAACCATCTGGGGAATGCTGTACTCAGAAGCATCAGAATGGGTGGACGCCTATGCTGACAGCCTTTTGTGCATTTTTCAATTGTTTAATGTTTTGAAATTGACCCAGCAATGTTGTAGACTTCTCAATCTTTTTATTAAATCATCCATTTTGTATGACTTCTCAATCATCTTGTTCTGCAAATTTGCTTCTAATTTTTATAGGGTTATAACAATTTGACATTCTTCAATGTTTTGCAGTTCCTTTGCAATAATAAAATCCTATACTGATAAGAGTTAGATGGAAATCTCTAGATTTCCTGACTTGTTTTTGTTTGAAGGGAGAATAACAACCTTGTAAAATAAAACGCCTAAACATTTGAAACAAGTAATTATTAGGACGAAGACACACATAGCTATTAGTAGCAGCTACTTGTCACAGCTACAAAACAGACAATAATGATAACTGGCTTTGTTAAAACACAATGTGTGTTTTAGCAGAGGCAATTCTCATCATGTTCCGTGGCAGGGCTACTAGTAGCTGCAACTAGTAGCCCTGTGTGCCTTTACCTAAACTCTTCCACTAATCCAATCACAATGGCACATTATAACTTTTCAGAGAGGTGACATCTGAAGTTTACAGAGGTGTTGATTCTGTGTAGTTACTGTGATAGGATTACCAATGTGTCATGCAACTTCTAGACACAGCTGTTACTTGTGAGAGTTGCCATGGCAACACATGTAAAGTTGATATGGAAAGCAAAGGATTATGACATAGTGAGAAACAGTTACCATAGCGACCTAGAATGTGGTAGGTGGATGGGCGAAGCATGTCACTGGAGTTACCTTCCCCATTTAAGAGACATGCGCATTTGAAATCATGATGCCTTTTGAAAAAGTTGATAGACGAAACGTGTCAAGGCAGTGACGTCATCTCCAGGATCCTTGGGTTTACATGCTGTGAGCGAGACGCCGGCCTTTACCACCTACACCAACCACCCATAAGAACCCAGAAAACGGTGAAGCGGTGACTCTAAGAGAGTGTAATCTTTATCATAGCGGCTATTAAAATGTTTGCAATTTTACGCTATGTCAGCGCATTTTTATAGAGCTGTTGAAGTTGGAGTAAGGTGGAGGGCCTACCATTGAATGCTTTTCCTCAATACATATTACCTTGTAAACGTTTGTAAGTACCCCACTACATAAATTGCCACGATTTACAGTTTAAAGTAACGGATAATAAGACGCACAGATTTGATTAATCGAATGGAGAAAGGGCACTTAATCCAGTCGAATTCAAAACTCACTAAGGGTGTGTTTATATAAGTGAGGAATACTGTACTATATTTGAATCATCTCTTTCCTTCTCTGGTTGCCTGACCTCGTGCTGCTGAGCGCTGGTTTTTTCAACACTACTCAAATTTCCATTGCATGTCTGAGGGAGAACAGACACCTGACAAACCGGCAGAAGAAGTGGACTGCTAGAACCTGTAATATCCCTTTTTATTACCTATATTTTGGTGTCACAAGGTTTCACAACATTTCAAATATTTCAGATATTTCCCTTTTTCAAGTTGTAATAGATTTTCATTAAGGCTTGGGGAGGCTAAGCCTTCCCAAAACTGTTTGCATGAAAAACTTTAAGAAAATTTTAAAGAAAAAAAATTAAAAACCTCTGACTGACCAATGTGTCTATTTGAGTTTGTCTGGGGGAGGGGCAATGGGTGCTGCTGGGGTCAGGGCCAAGAGACAAAGCATCTTCTAATCCTTCATCTGATTGTTTGGTATGTGGGGAGTGTTTCATACTTATATTACACAAAAAATAAATACCATCAATGGTCAATGGTAGTTCCATTGATCTATTCAGGTAGGTGTTATCTGAAACTGGAACAGGTATGAAGGTGTAATGATGCCATTATATTACCACTGTGACCAGATCTCACTTTCACACCTCTGTGAATTTTATCCAACACCTATTTGAATAGTTCAATGGAACCATTGTGATATTGGTGACTGTTTCTTTAAAGGGGATGTCCACCTTCCAGAATGTTAAACAGAAATCAAGATTTTTTTCAATTGCTTTCCTTCTTTTACTTTTTACTGTTTTCCCAAAATTTAAGTTTAAAATGTAATGTTCCTGTATGTGGGGTTTCAGTCTGGCAGCTCAGTGATCCAGGAGCATCTGAACTGTAACAATTTGCTACAATTAGTTGATACAATTAGTTAAAATATTTATTAGCAGTATATGAGGAATATTAGCAACTATTGTCAATTCAATTCACTTTTCTCTGAATCAGCTAACAGATCAGTTTGGCTGCTTTCACTTACACACAAATGTTATGTTGATGGTTGAATGCAAGTTTTTTCTCAACCTCATCTACTATTATATTGTACTAGACATTAAGCCCGTTAAATTAACGGGCGCTAGAACATATGTAGTCAAACATTTATAAAAACAGAATTGTTGTAGGCGAATTTTCGCCTGCGATACACAAATTCACTAACGTGCGAATTTACACTCTGATCGGTGAACGGTAACGTATTTACGTTTTTCAGACTATCACCCACAATGGTAAAACACGCCACATCGTAAGTGTGCGAAGTTGTGCGTCTACTTTGCTAGCATAAATTATCACTCAATGGGAATTGAACACTAAAAGCACTGGTCAAAGACAATTACCTTACACACTTCTCTACAGGCTTTAACTGTGTCTATAATAAGTATTGGTACTGATAGCATTAGCTAGGGATTGGCGACCTCTAGTGGTGAAAACTTGTAAATGTTGTAAAAACATGCGCAGTAGCAAATTCCACGGACACAGGGACTGGACGCAGAGACACTTCAACTTTATTATATAGGATTACTTTGATACTGCAGTAAAAAGGCAGCTGCTGTTTTTTGAGGGGGCCAAAATACATCTGCATTATACTTTGTATGTATACAATCTCCCATAACACATCCCTTGTGTTTTATGTGAAAGTAGACCAATAAACATGCTTTAAAGGAAAAGTAAATGTTTTTCTTTTTCTATCTGTAAATTTGCTCTAAACAGCCCCCCAGATTAAAGTACCTTAGTCCCTGCTGCAAGTCTGCTCTGGTTTCTGTGTTATCAGCAGCTTGTTTCCCCTTCTTCCTGGTGCAGAGTGAAGCCCAGCCCCTTAGTTTACTGAGCAGTCCATTTGCTGCTGTTACACAATAGAGAGGAAGAGGGAGCCAGTGTGTGCATTAGTAAGCTAGTTTCCCCCAGCATCACAAACATTTCTTGCATAAGGCTCTGAACATTCACTGTAATGAACAACTCCCAGAACAGGCTGCCATTCTGATTCTAAATAAAATCCCCACTTGCCATTCTAACTGATAATAAATCAGCTCCCCCAGGCTCATCAACAATCACTTGCACAACCACCATAGTTAATATATGTCAGTATGCAGAAATGGAAAATAGCTTTGTACATAAATTGATCAGTATTTTTGGAAATTTGGCTCCTAAGGTTACTAGGAGCTGCTTTTTGTCACCCCTGGTAACTCTCTTGGCGCTCATAAGGTGTTGTTTGTTTTTGTTAAAAAAAATGTTGAGCTTTTACAGCCTCATTGAAATAAACGGAACACTTTGATAATTCACTTTTTGATCACAATTAAACTTGATCACATTTAACACATTCAAGTAGGAGAATTCAACCGTAACATAAAAAAACCCTACCCCCCCACTGTACTGAAATTAAATAACAGTTTTTTAACTTATTAAAGAAGGAGTTGCAAGGAGCACCTGTAGATATTTATGCAGAGATGCCAGACTCATTCATGTGGTCTGCAGACTAATTGGATTGACAATCAACCCCACCATATAACCAACTAAATAATTGTTAATTTTTGTATTTTTAGGCTGGTGCAATACATTTTGTATATAAAATATTGCATTTCTAGTCATATTAATTTTTAGTGCTTAGTTCTCCTTCAATGTAACTCGATACAATTGCTCATTAAGAGTAAATGCTGCTACACACAGTAAAATGAAAACTGACATTAATATGGCTTGATGAGGTCACTGAGAAAAATAAGTGCCAGTGCAGCACAAAAAACTATCTTTTATCAAGGGGTATTGAGCAGAAAAAACTTGGTTCCTGGGAGAGAGCATAACTTCCCTGTCTAGAAATCTTGGAGCGGGTTAACGAGATGATTGAACAACCCACTCACACAGGAGTAACTCCCTTTAAACGTATTCCCTTTAAGGGCCCTTACACAGGGCCAACCTCATTGAAAAGAATGAGGTGTGTCTAGACCTGCGCTCCCCTGCGGCTGAACGCAGCCAAACAGAACGCAGGGGAGCTCAGGTCAAAAACACCCGTGTGTAAGGGCCCTAAAGTAGGAAAACACAGTATTATTTAAAAGTTCATTGATTTGCTTGGGTAATGCATGTTAAATCTAAATATTTTGTAAAATACCTGCACTTCTAGTTATGCTATGGATATGAACAAAAATAAATATGAACATTTCAACAAATATCCAGCTGTATGACAAAAGTGCAGTTTCTCAGTAACTGAGATGGTAAACCATGGAATAAAGGCAAATCAAGTAGAGCAGGCAAGTTGGTGGTGGGGAAGGAGATAGAAGTGGCAACTTAAAATCAGCAGAAGCTTGATTAATTTTGGATTAAAAACAAACTATTATACACTGAAATCACAAAACTGATAAATTCATCCACAGAGAAAACCCCTCAAAGCACCTAATAAGAGATTAAAAAATCAAATGTGATCAACTCCACAGCCAAGACCAACTCTTTCAATAAGTAGAAAGCTGTAAGGCACCCCAGGAGACCAGTGCACTCTCCTACCTCCTGACGCAAGACCCCCAGGTCCTATTACGGACATTCTGATGTGCAACGCTAAGCAGCAATGTCACTTTGGTGCCAAATTTGAATTTATAAGCCAATTCCTTGCTGGCATATTCTGAGCTACTCCCTCACTTGTTCCTCAGTCCCTAGGCAATAAGCATAAGTAGGATACAAGTGACTTCTTGTGTGCTATTACCCACAGTGCCCCTAGGCATCACCAGACACACGCTGCTGCCTGTTGTTCCTGCTCTCACATTTACACTTAAACAAATACATATTTGGTAGATTGAGGGACTTTGCATCAAATTCCCTGGCATTCAAAAGACATGGTTACTAATTCTGTATTCACCTGAATATATACTTTCTTCTTTATACCTATTGATATATGTGAGATAAGTTGCAAAGTGTAAGAAAAGTTCAAAAACTTTTATGTTATGTAATAAAGAATAGAAGACATATCTACCTATTTTGGATTTGGCAGAATATGTATTTTTATATTTAGTTCCTTGGAGTAACTACTTTTACAGGATTTTATGGGTCTGGAATTTAATGTAGGCTGATTTCTGCTGGAGTGCTTGGAAAATATAGTAATCTACTGTTTATCCATAAAACTAAACATATCTTGTACTGACATGTTTGATAAACAAAGGACTTTCAAAATCAGCTGGGTTTTTATGCATGAAATATTCTTCTGGTATATATCCCTATATAATGAAAAATAGCAAATTTCTTCTGGTATTTGGAGATCTAAATTTTATTGCAGAAGTGGAATAAAACCAGGCTCAGGTTAGCCTGAAAATTTATATTTTTCCTGTGATGTATAGTTTTCCTATGTAATTTAACCCTTACACTGTGTAAGAAAACCTTACCCTGGTGGTCTAGTGGTGCGGCGGGGACGCCCGCCGCACCATCGGCGGGGACGCCTGCCGCGTTGCTCTGCTCGCCGCAGGTCTTCCTAGTGCGCGCGCGGCGCGCACTTCCGCATTTTAAAGGCGCGTGCGCGTCATGACGTCAGCGCGCAATGGCGCCAACATTCAAATATTTAAAGGGGCATTTTTAGAAAACTCATTGCCCGTGATAGGTTTATTCCTGGTGCCTTGTATCTGTGCTATAAAGCTTCTGTTTGATCCTGTTTGTGTGTTTGACCCTGCCTGACTCTTGACCACGCTGCTTTCTATATCCTGACTCGATCCTGTTATCTGACCACCGATTTTGCCTCATCCCTATCTGATTGATTACCCGGTTTTGACCCTCGCCTGCCTGACGTTCCTTGCTGTCTGCCTGCCTCGATCCAGCCTGCTTAACCACGTATCTGCCTAACTCTTGCCTGTACCGTGACCTTCGGCCTCAATAGACTCCTTCTACAGTCGTGCCCCATTGCCAACCAGAACTCCCGCTCTGCACCTCTCGTTTAAGTCCAGGTGGCATCTGAGTAGCTGAGGGCTCCTCCCGAAGCCAAAGGCGGTCACACTACTGCTGAAGCACGAGCCGAGACCAGGGTGCTTGGCGTTTGTTCTGGTATTGGGTGCCGACTGAGACACACTGCCAGCCGATTTGTTCCAAAAACATCTACTGGCAAGCAGTTTTCAAACATTTGGAACTCATTGCATTTACTTAGATTTTTTGACAAGAAAACCTACACTAAACATGGCAAATTTTATATTGTTGTGTTGTTTATATATTGTTTTTTTCAGAATGATTTGAGCTTGAACGCTGTAAAAAAAATTGTACTTATTCTGGAGATGTAACAAATATTTTGAGTGAAATATGTGAAAAAAAGTGAAATAAAGAAAAAAAGTGCTTACATTTTGTGTCTTTTTTCCTAGATATCTTATATATGCTGATAAAAACATTTTTGTTTGTAAAAGCCCTGATTCTGCTGAATCCAACGGTATCAAATACATATTGGTATCCCACTTTTCTTGTCCACATGACACCCCAATAATGAAACAGCATTTTGTACAATTATACCTCAAAACAAAATGGATAAGTGTATCTCTCTGTTAAGGGTATACCTAACGATAGAAGTGAAATAACCCCATAAGTTAGGTATTTTTAGAAACCGCATATTTCTAGGTTTTTAGATGTGGTGTAGTTTTTGCTGTAAATGTTGTTGCAGTCACACAAACTACCATAAAACTCAACTCAATGTTTTTCAAGTGTTTTATTTTTTTCTGAAACACTATCACAGTCACAAAGTCAAAAGTAAATTTGAGAAAAAAATCTCCAATAAAAATTTTCAATGAAGCAACACAGACAAGCAAGGTGGAGAAAAAAAAAGCCTAACCCCTCAACTATTGAACTCCCTGGAACTTTCTGGAATACAAACATATCTCACTATAAATACCAAATAAAACTCCTATCAACCAACAATCACTACCAAATAAAATGCCTACCAATCAACAATCAATATTGCTTGAATAACAGATTGAATAGTGATTATTAAGTTCAGAATATCTAATCACTAGCCACACTATGCAAAGTATTTTTTTGGACACAGGAACAGCAACACACAACTAAAACGTAAAATGTAAAATACAAGTAATTTAAGGGCTCCTACACACGGGCGTTTTTACCTGCGCTCTCCTGCGTTGCGCTTTGCTGCGTTCAAATGCAGGGGAGCGCAGGTATAGACGCACTCAATTATTTTCAATGGAGCTGTACTCACACGAACGCATGTGAGCGCCGAACGCAGGAAAAACGCAGCATGTTGCGTCTGAATCTGCGTTCGGCGCTTACACGCGTATCGTGGGTACAACCTCATTGAACAAAATGAGGTGCGTCTAGACCTGCGCTCCCCTGCGGCTCAACGCAGCCAAACGCAACGCAGAGGAGCGCAGGTCAAAAACGCCCGTGTGTAGGAGCCCTAAGGATTAAAAAGTAATAAAGAGCAATGCAACTGAAAATGCAGTAAAACAATTAAAACCAATCAAGAATCAATGAAAAGCCAGTAAATGTACTGTAATACAATATATAAAACTTGATAAAACCCTTAAAAGGCAATAGGGAAATACAAATAAAAAAAGCAATAAAAAGTACAATACAACCACTGAAAATTTAATAAAAAATGTGCAATACAAGTAAAGTAAGGAGGAAAAAGTAATAAAGACCAACGCAAATGAAAATTCAGAAAAAACAATTAGGAACAATCAAGAAAAAGAAATAATCAAAAGCCAATAATCAATTAACTGTAATACTCTATATATAAAACACAATAAAATCACTGAAATTCAATAAAACACACAAAAAAATGTGATTACAATGTGTGATCAGAAAATGACTAGTGTGCAACGTATACCACAAACTAATACAAATATGCAAAAAATACCTGTGTATGTGTATATTGTGAAAGTGTTGTGTGTATGTTTGTGTGTGCGTATGTGTGTATACAGGAGTGTCCGTGTGTACACAATTGAATAAAAGTGGAACACTGCAAAAAAAAAAAATACAAGTTAAAAAAATAAGTGTACAAAAAGTGTGTAAAATAAGTGTGTACCTGGAGTAGAAAAGCAGATCTCGTTGGCACAGACACTGGAGGATTGCAGCTGACAGCAGGAAGGCTCCACGATGATCCATAACCACAATGTTCTATATATAGAACAATATACATAAATAAATAAATAAGAACATTACTTTCTGCGTAGAAATAACATGAATATGGAATTTACTTATTTTTGTTTTACTTTTGTATTTTGAAGTGGTGCCATCTGAGGTGTATACTTGGACCCCATTAGAGGGAAACAGTACATAGGGTGTTTCATAGTCACTCCTGCTGCAGGTTTGCCTGACCACCAGCAGAAAAGAGCACAAAGTAAATTTGAGTCTACTTTCACCTTAGAAGCATCATAAAAGAGTTCTCTTACTCATGTACAAAGACAAATACAGAGACAAATATACATTAACATGCAGGTCTTATACTTTCCATTTTTTCATTCTGTACCCTATAAGTATATGCTTTATAGAACTATTAAAAATGAAGTACAGAATTGGTGTGAATCATCTGGCAGTCTGTCTTGTTTTACACTGGAAGTTTCTGTTGTGCCTTTTCTTTGCATTTGCTTGTATACGTATTATCTTTTTTTCCAGCTTATTAGGCGAGTTTCAGGCTTTATTGCCACCCCAGGCAGCAACCTCAATGCCACCCCCCTGCCCATCGCAATTACCTTAAGAACGCCAACAGGGGGGGCGCATCGCTTGCACATAGAGTGAATATCCTCTTTCTATGCTAGAAGAGCCAAATTAAGGTTACCAAGAACAGCTTTTTGCCTCAACTGGAACTTCTGAGGAGCTGCCGCCTGAGGCAAGGTGCCCACCTTGCATCATGGCAGAAACGCCCCTGCTGCTTATTCATATTTCTGTCCTCCTGTGAAGGACAGAAATATGAGTAATGCTCTTGTTTTAGTTTGTCTCCACAATTCTTTTTGTTGAAGTAAAAAATGTGTTCTGCATGGTGGGTCTGCTGTTTCTCTGCTGAAACAGATGTGTAGAGAATAGACTTTTTATAGGGCAGGAAGCAATAAGAATCTAATTAGGAGCTTAAAATAGTAACTGTTTCTCTGCTGTGCTTTGCCAAGGAAATTCCAGACTGATATCATCTTCTTTTAAGACTAAGGGTGTTGCATTTAATCAAAAAGATCTATTATAAAGGACAATCATGTCAATAAATAACCCGTTTACAAAAGCTTGCATAAGCCTATACATATGGAAAGCATGGACAGACACATATATCAAGTTAAATGTATCTCACTATTTCTTATGTAATTTTAATGTAATACAGTAAATATCTGAAAGAAAAGCATGAAACAGGAGGGTGATTTAGACAAGCTGTTTGTTAACAGTGTCTTGAGATCTACTGATCACCAGCTAAAGGTCTATTGATAGATCCCCATCTAACCTTTTGGGCACCCCTGTTCTAAAGCTATCAAGACAAACTTTCAGAAAGATATTAATGTGATTCAAAAATTCATATCTTATGAGATCCTAAATAAGCCTTTCAACAATTATCACTTACCATTCTTAATCAATTCCCTTTCAATGGATCTCACTAATACACTGTATAAACCATTTAATTAGTCTACAATTGTTTGCACATGACTATTAACTATTCATCTTTGCAAGTTGAATGTGCTAAGCTCATTTTCAATGTTGTTATTAAGACCCAGATCTGAAAGTGTTAATGCTAAATTTGGCCACAGCAAACAGGACTATACCATTCTGTCACTCCTTGGCTTCTTGCGTTTATACGATTAATAATTTTGGGACTCCTTTCTGGCTCAGATGTGTCTTGGATGCTGTGAAGAGAAAACGACTTTGAAGAGCAAGGAGACTGCTTTAGATTACAGCTTAGAAGGAACCGCTCAGAGGAGTATCCACTAGTAGTTGCTGCCTATTTTCCCTAGAGGATATATAGAGACACGTTCTTTCTGGCTGACTGACTTAGGGGAGGCTGAAGTTGTTGATAGATATCTAGCCAGTGCCTCGTGGATATCTATCAGATTATCCAAAGTGATATCGATCCTCTGGCATCTACAAATAGGACAGTTCCAGGCTTCACCAAGTTATTGGCAGCCTGTCATTTTCTGACATCTGGGACAGCTTTCAGTCATCAGAAGGTCTTGTCATGGTATGTCTCAATCCACTTTCTCTCTGTCACTGACTCAAGTTCTATAAGCTTTTTTTAAAAAAAGGTGATCTATTTATCAATTTCCCCAACACCATACAGACTGGCTGAAAGTGAAAAGGGACTTTTATGTCCGAGGAGGTTTACCTAGCGTCATGGGTGCAATGTGTGATTTATTGTTCTCCTCATTGTGAGGAGCACATTTGCCATAACAGTCAGTCAACAGTGAGTGTCATTCAGTCAACACTCAAATCAATTGTGATGCAAATATGTGTCAAAGGAAAACTATACCCCCCGAACAATGTAGGTCTCTATAAAAAGATATTTCATAAAACATCTCGTATGTAAAAACCCTGCTTCATGTAAATAAACCATTTTCATAATAATACACTATTTTAGTAGCATGTGCCATTGGGTAATCATAAATAGAAAATAGCCATTTTAAAAAATAAGGACAGCCTCCTGGCATCCTAGGATTCAACGGTGCACACAAACATACCGAAACTATAAAGTTAGGTCACATGAGCCAATTAACAGACAGAGTTCTGTCTTTTGCTTCCACACTTCTTCCTGTTAAGTTGAAATATTTCTGGTCAGGTGATCTCTGAGGCTGGTGGTTCAAGGCAAGAGATGTAAAAGGGCAATATTTACTTAAATATATATTCCAGTTTGATAAGATTCTTTAATATGTTACTTGATTTGATATAAACTATCTGTTGCTCAAAAATTCATTTTCGGGGTATAGTTTTCCTTTAATGTTTTTGGCACCTTTCCTGAAATTACACATGACTCTTACATTCTGCGCAAATCATCAGTCTATAGGAATATACAATCTGGCCAGTTAAGTGTTGGGTACCTTGTAGGTAAGTATTGTTTCAATTTTCCATATGATAATAAATATGTTGGCATAGTTTAGTCTTGTCAAACATCTTACAACTCTTATTACATACTAATGTTTAAAGAGTGAACTAGTCCAAGTCCTTTTGTCTATATGATGTTTGTGAGTGGTGTTACTACTAAAGATGAATCTTTCAAAAGCAGTTCATTTGGGAGCAAACTTGTCGACACTCTAACTTTTGTTCTTCACTCCAGTTGCCCCACCCCCCACACACACACACAAACAAAAACTAAAATGCAATTGCAGGCAGAATTAAAGGGAAACTGTCATGGGAAAACATGTTTTTTTTTTAAATGCATCAGTTATTAGTGCTGCTCCAGTAGACTTCTGCACTTAAATCCATTTCTCAAAAGAGCAAACAGATTTTTTAATATTTAGTTTTGAAATGGGGCTATCCATTTTGTCAGTTTCCCAGCTGCCCCTGGTCATGTGACTTGTGCCAGCACTTCACGAGGGAACTGCTTTCTGGAAGGCTGTTGTTTTTCCTTCTCAATGTAACTGAATAGTACGCAGTGGGACATGGGTTTTTACTATTGAGTGCTGTTCTTAGATCTATCAGGCAGCTGTTATCTTGTGTTAGAGAGCTGTTATCTGGTTACCTTCCCATTGTTCTTTTGTTAGGCTGCTGAAAGGGAGGGGGTGATATCACTCCAACTTGCAGTACAGCAGTAAAGAGTGATTGAAGTTTATCAGAGCACAAGTCACATGACCAGGGGCAGCTGGGAAATTGACAAAATGTCTAGCCCCATATCAGATTTCAAAATGAAATATAAAAAAATCTGTTTGCTCTTTTGAGAAATGGATTTCAGTGCAGAATTCTTCTGGAACAGCACTATTAACTGATGCATTTTGAAAAAAATATGTTTTCCCATGACAGTATCCCTTTAAAGATGCCAAAGGAGCAATGCAAAATGTTCAATTTTAGGTATGTAAAGCTCACTAAATTTATTCAAGTTTGTTATTAAATCTTTTTTAGTAGATGCTTGTTATAGTTGTTGCCAATGGCTGCTTACTCCAATAGGTATTCCAGCCATACCTGGTGAACACATGTACAGTGCAGGACACCAAAGGGCTAGGCAAGTGATTGAGTGTGCTTTTCGGTTACTCATGATGTGCTTCTGCTGTTTCCATCTTTCAGGGGGTGTTCTGCAGTATTCCCCTGGTAAAGTGTGCAATATCATTCTAGCAGCATGCATTTTGCATTATATTACAGAGGACAATCATCTATCTTCAATTACATGAAGCTACTGAAGGGACGAGTGACATGAAGATCTTCCTGTTCATCCCTCAGATGCAGGGTAACATGGGAGCCAGATCCAAATCATTCATAGAAACTTCTCTTGTTGATTAGTGAAGGGCGAATTTATTCGCCAGGGGCGAATTCGCGGCGAATTCCCACGATTCGTGCTGGCGAATAAATTTGCGAAACGCCAGCAAAAATTCGGCACCGAAAAATTCGCCAAAAAAACAAGTTGCGCGAAGTTTTTGACGCGACGCGCCAGAACGATGCGCGCCGAAAACTACGCGACGGAAACGACGCGCCGCAATTGACGCGACGTGCGACCCGTTTTGCGAATTTTTTCGCGAATTTCTCTGGAAATTAGACATATCAGGACAATTATAAAGTAGTCAAACAATTAAAAAATTATGTTTTTATACTATGTGTTTAATAATATATTGTTTTTCTTGGGAATATTTGAAGTGGCACATGTTATAGCACCTTGTTGTTTCAGCCGGTTGTGTAACACAGGCAGTCTTGTTTGTACAATCTCTTTTTCACTGGCCATTGTGTCACATACCAAATCACAAGTGGTTAGATATTGGAGTTTGATTATGCTCCATTCTTTTCAGTGTTGTGACCAAATCATAATTCTGATTCTCCAGTCTTAATAGCTGCAAGCATAAGTTATACATTTCTCTCTCTGCCTGACAACATCTTACATTTTCAGGCAGTTTCTTTTTCTGTTGCATTTGGAGTGTCACTTGAAACTGCATTATTTGTTAAAGTGTTAGATGTGCTATTCTCTTTGGCCAAGTTGCTTTTTTGTGCAACAGCACAAGATTGTTTACGTGGGCGGTGCTTGTTTTTACAGTAGCTGGTCTGTAAAAAAAAAAAGCCAACAGTGTGTTAATCATCCATAACAAAATGGCAGAATGGGCACAAAATCTTAGATTAAGTCTAACTTTACCTTAAAAAATACAGCTCCATCTCTTTCTCTCCCCCTCCATCCCTTAACATAGAAATTAGACACTATTTAGTTTAGGTATACGTATATAGATGGATAGATTACATAGTTTTATTAGATTATAGAGAGAAAAACACCTAGTCAGACAGACTATCTCAAAACTTTAATGGTTGATTGACCTTTATGAATAGTCGAATTAGAATTTAAAAAGGCCAGAGTATGATAAATCTCGAAAATCGAATTAGATTATTTAAAAAAATCAAACCGAGTTTGGATGCTTGCTTTTAAACAGGTGACCAATAAATTCTACATGTTGATTGCATATAACTATTTGTTACTGCTCCTGAGCAAACTATTGCCTTTTATTACATAACCCCTGTTTTAAGACTTTACAGAACCATACATTGTTAAATATTCAACCAGACATAAATGTTATACCTTTGTGAGACATAATGCTTCTTAAAATTTACAGAATGGAGTTTTCAATATGATATCCTTTTGTGCACAAACTTGATTTTGTTACCATTATTCAATAGAAATTTGTCTTTTGTATATTTTGTACCAGTGTATATGGCCACAATAACATATCTACACTGAGTTATTTTCATTCTGTGTACTGGGGATATTTTTGTATCCAGAATATATTTTTTGTAGACAAAATATACTTAGGACAAATGGAACCTATTCACCCCCTTGGCTATGTAGCTATTTTGTTACATTCCAATGTGTAATTCAAATGTTTCCTGATCTTGTTTCATGTGATGGATCTGCACAAAATAGTTTAAGCTGAAATGAGAAAAATATATATAAAAATAATTTAAAACATTTAAAAAACTGAAAATTGGCATGTGCAAATATATTCAAACAGCGACTTATCCAAAGTGACTTGCAGCTGTAATTGTCGCAAAAGGTGGCTCCTACAAAGTACTGACTTTAGGGGGGTGAACAGTTTGCTTCACAATAAAAAAAATATATCTTCAAAGTTGTAGGCATGTTCTGTAAATGAAATGGTGCAAATTCTCGAACAATCCATTTTAATTCCAGGTTGTGAGGCAACAAAACATGAAAAATGCCAAGGAGGGTGAATACGTTTCCAAGCCACTGTAGTGCTGCTGGTATATTATTTTGCTGTAGGACTGGTCAATTATAGTATTAAGCAGACTGCTAGAAAGCAGGGAACAATACCTTCCTTATGCCAGTGTGTGCAGGAGCGAGGTCTACTTTTAGTGATTTTGTCCCAATATGATCTACATCCATAATATCATGAAACAGGAGGGTGATTTAGATGTGTCTTGAGATCTACTGATCACCAGCTAAAGGTCTACTGGTAAATAGTGATCTACTTTTTGGGCACCCCTGGTCTAGAGTGACAGCACATTTGGAATTATAATCTAAAAGTAAGCCATTTTCACATATTAGCTCATGGTATGTGAAACAATTAAACCTTACATAGAAAACCTACTCACAAGGCATTGTGTTCAGTATTGTTGTTATCTGGAATTGTCCAGTGTCACCCAGTAGTGTGCGTTTGACCCCCCCCCCATAAAGTGAGCTTTGTAATATGTTTGTGTGGTGTGGGGTCGACACCCCCCCGTCAAGTGGGCTTTGTAATATTTGTTGTCACTACAACAAAATAATACTGAATAATGCTTTATACATATAAAATGAAACTTTGATGTATGAGGTGCTGCAGCCATCTTGGCTTGTGCTAGACTGACTGATATACAGATGTCGTCAACAAGTCTGTTTGCTGTGTTATTGTTAGTAGCTTAAACCTCACAGTCAGAAACACTACCTAGTGTCAGAAGCTGGTGATTTGACAGGCGACATCACTGAGCACACATCAGAGACACACTCCAGTAAGAGAAAGCATGGAGTATGCAGGTATACAACCATCCAGTATGGACTGGGATAGCAAAAACCTCTCAGAGTAATGAAAAAGTTTTGAACATCATGCAGAGCTAAGCCTTAAGGGTCATTTCAAGACACAAATGTAAGATAAATGTTGTTATTTGTTGTTACGGGTGGGAGAGAAAAGAAGGGACATATATGAGATGTAGTACCGTGTTAGCCATTCGAAAAAATTTATAAAATGTAAAGTTTGGTGATACCTTTTATTGGCTAACTGAATAAATAACCATTGCAAGCTTTCGGAGCACACAGGCCCCTTCGTCAGGCAAAATACAAAAAAAAAAAAAGTACAACTCATAAGGAGACATGTCTACAGAGGAGAGCAAACAGCTTAGTGCTTATTCTAAAAGATGCAGTGATTATCTAACCCCCAAAGAAAACCCAATCTTTACAAGATTTAAATGGTCTAAAATGGTGCAAGATGCAAATCAACCCGTGGGACAGTTTGTCACAGATCTGAAATTGCTAGCCAGGGTTTGTGCATTCATTGATGCTAATGATATTATTTGTGATAGGATTGTATTTGGCATAAATTCTCCAAAAGTACAAGATGAAATTCATAAATCAAGGTTCTGAACTTCATCTAAACAAAGCAGCAGCTCAGGCACAACTAAACATAATGGCTGCTTTAGTACATAAAGGCCTGGAACTAGGGGTAGGCAGAGTAGGCACATGCCTAGAGTGCAAAGCTGGGGAGGCACCAGGCACGTAATATCTCTGCTTCCTACCCCTAGACTTTTCCCCTGTCTCCTCACTCTCATTGCCAGCTACCAGTTCATGCGTGTACCTATTCAGTGCAGCCACTGGCCAGGTTGACTACATGTACACATGGCAAAACTGCGAAAGGTCAGATATGCCAGAAATGTTAAAAGAACAGTCAGTTTGCCTGAATGTGTAAAACAAAAGATGTGCATTGATGTAATAAAACAATCATACGATGTATAGATATGGTGGAGAACAACTGGATGTGAAAGGTATATGCACTTTGGACTGTACATATACTTGTTATAAACAGAATCTGCAATTTTACTTTGTCTAGATTTAAAGGTAATTCAACTGGTATTATCTGTGGTAGAGTCACAAAGCACATAGGCACCTGATAAAACTGTTCTGATATTCTTAGTGAATACAAAGATGTCTTTTGAGGACTTGGACATTTTCCTGGGAAGTAAAAAATTCAGGTGGATAAAACAATCAGTCTAACTGTATATTCTCCAGTGTCCCACTAGCCCTTAATGGAATTGTTCAGTGTAAAAATAAAAACTGGGTGAATAGATAGGCTGTGCAAAATAAAAATGTTTCTAATATAGTTAGCTGAAAACCAGCTCAACTTCTCATGAGCTTCTGTCTGCACTCCATACTACCCATGACACATAACCAATTACTATCACAGATCATTGAATCAGCCCTTGTGAGCATGAACTGCAGAATAAACAACAAAGACAATCCAGATAATACAACCAATGTGCCAGGCTATTATATAATCTGCAGGAAGAGAGATCATGTCATGAGGCAAAGACCTTGAGGAAAATGTTAACCAGGCTGTGTCACTTCTAAGTTACAAGCTCCAAGGTCATACTTGGTACAAACAGTTGAGGTGGTGATTTGATGATTAGCCTTCAGTTATATAATTAATATTTACTCAAACTATGTAATGATGCAGAAGAAAAACATTTTGAATGCATTTTACCTGCTAAAACTATCATTATATCAGAGCTGCAGAAAGAAGGTCAGAAGCTAAGCTGAAATAAGAGGTGGGAGTGTCTCTTCACAGAAAATGGTCACAGAACTGACTGACAGGCTGAACTCTGCTGTAGAACACCCCTCCCACCTTCCTCCCTGTGTTACTGTTCCCAGTCTGCACAGAGTCTTATGCTTATTGTTGTGCAACTAGAGAATTTCCTGATGTAAAGGAACAATATATGTTTTTTAGGGAGTAAAAACCCATAAACTGATATATTTAAATACAGCATTAAATTATAATATATCTTAAAAGTTTTATCATAATACAATACCTATCTTTTTCTAATTGACAGTAAAAGCATTGCTTCAGTTATTGCCATTGGAAAATATTTTTTTTTTTTGTCATGCATATAATTCTCTTTCATATATCGGTGGCTGGTGATGAAAGCAGGCAACAGTAAAAGCAGGGAGATAAACCATGTATTCTGCTATTTTAAATAACGGTACTAGCAACAGTTTGGTGGAAAGTCCAAATCTATTGTATATGTCCCCTTTGATACTCCTGATTTTATGGTTATGTTCCTGGGTATGTTCTTTAAAAGAAGAGAAATGTACTAGAATGTGGTGCACACTAGAGGGTTATTTATCAAAGGTTGAGTTTTAAAGGTTTGTGAGGTTTTTTATACCTACAATGAACTCACAACTCGAATGTTTTCTAACTTTTGAAAAGACTCAAATGTAAAAAACAGTGTAGTCTGGGTGAAAACTGGAATACTTTAATTGATCAAGTTTTTGGTTGCAAAAACTCAAATTGCTCAAATTGATTGAGTATTTAAGCTAAACCCACTGAAAAAAAACTTGAACATCATGAAAGCTGCAAACATCTTCAGATGGTTCAAGGGACCTCTGCCATTGACTTCTACGTAGGATTGACAGGTTTTAGTTGATTTATTAGCAGATTTGAGCTATTTACAGCTTCGGGTTATAAAAAAATAAAAAAAAATTCCAGTTTATGTAAAAAAAAAAAAACTTGAAAAGTTGAGGGTTTTTTTTTACCCAAAAATTTTGTTTTGACTGAAAATACCCTCGAAAACTTATACTGAATAATGCTTTATACATATAAAGTGAAAGCTTGTTGCTATAAGAGGTGCTGTAGCCATCTAGACTAGAGTGTGCTAGACTGACTGTAATACAGATCCTTTACAGCAAGAATGTTTCCTGCGTTATTGTGAGTAGCTTAAACCTCAGTCAGAAACACTACAGCTTTAGTTGAGCACAGGTAAGTTCAGGTTTTAACAAAAGGATCTGGCATCTTGTGGATCTCTGAGATTATGGATCCATCCTCCTTGGAACATGTGCAAAGCAAATGGAAATGGCCACTTGTAGTGATTTTAGGAGCCTTCTTTGGAGGACTGTGGAGTAGATTGTCTCAATATCATCCCGTTTGGTTTCTTTGGCTTTGTGTAATACCTGTTCATTGATTGTGTAGTTGTGGAGGCAGCATAGGATATTTCATGGTCTGTGTTCCTTGTAGTGGCCAATATGTAGATGCAAAATTTCTCCTTTTGTATTTTGCATAGTTAGGGTACAAAGTAAATGAATGAAAATCTTTAAAAAAAAATACAAATCACAAATATCTACTGTTTTCATGATTATGATATAATGTAATATCTTACCTGTATGAAGTGAATTGTTTAACCAAGAGTGAGTCAGAATAATATTCATATATAAACTAAACAAAAATGAAGCCACTTTTTAATATTTACAATAATTATAAAACATTACTTTAGTTAATCATTTGATAGAATTTAGTTTCTTAATTTGAATTAGTTACCCAAACATAAGGTGATGTTATATATTTGTAAACTGCTGTACTAATTATAGTAATATAGACAAATAATAAGACATGCAATGTGAGAAAATATGTGTAATTTAAAGGGCACCTTCAATAGGTTTCACACTTCAATGTATTTTTTTTCTATGATTAGAGTATTCCTACAGATGAATAGAGATGACTAGTTGCTCATAAGGGGAGGCTGAATTCGTTAAAGAACAACATGACCCTTATTAACTGGATATGGTTATTCGCTCTTACTATAATAACTTATCAATCTACTGGAATGCAAGGAAAACTGACAAATGAATCTCACTGCCACAGAAATGAACATCCCCTAATCACATACAACGGTAATGTATAACAATGCATGCATGATCTTATGTAATTTAATTAGTACATTTTAGGCTGCCATATATTCGAATCATAATTTTTATATGAAAATAATCTCAGACCTTAGTTTGCTATTGGAATATTATACAAAGTGTATTATTTTTTTTAAATTACAATAGTCACTGTATGGAGACTACTGGAGAAAAATGTCTGTTTTCAACCAGAAGGCTTAACAGAGTTCTAATTCTGTTAAATTAAACCTACTCCAAAATGCCCTACTGTTGATCCAGAGAAAGGCAGAAAAATAAAGTCAAAATCACAGCAACTCCAGTTATCTCAAGTATTATTTAGAATATGTCTTAAAACAAGTACACACAATTGATTTATCCTATGTATAGAGCTATACTTTCATATATGAATATACTATGTAAGGTTACACAATTATTAATTGTTATATGCTATTCCATAGTGATGTAGCCCAGGGTTCCCATTATCATTTCCTTTCAAAATCTTTTACAGATCAAAAAAGTGATATAAAGAACTAGAAAGTTTCCTATATTCACAAAGGTTCACCTGTTGGGGTCCCAGACAGAGCAGAGAATCCAGAAAAGGATTAAAAAATAGTATTCGCACACAAGCATCATTTTATTCCAGCAATTTATATAATTATTCAAATACCACTATTTATTTAATTGTTTGGTCTGAATACAATATAATTATACACACATAACTTGTTTGTCACTGGTATTGATATTGATGAATATCACCTTGTATACATTACATATCTTGAGCAAATTCATGTTATATATTGTTTTTTTATCTTGGTAAAATGTAACATATCATCCTTTTGTCCCTAATGATGTTAACTATGGAAAGTACCATTATTCCAAATATATTTGTTCATTGTTCAGATAAAGTTTAGTTTTGCTAAGCAAACATAATTATTTCTGCCTATTTTGATCAAACTAACTTAACCCTAGTTGCTATACCCCAGGAGACATGGACCCTTCAATTCCCCCTTTGGTTGTAATCAAATAGGACCACCACATAAATTGTGTGCTGCAAAAATATCACAACTCATTTTTGCAAGAAGAATGAGTTGAGAAATAATAAACTGATGTTTCAAGGTATAATTGTAGAGGAAGCAGCATTTTTAATGCACACAGTGCAGTATTTAAATCAGAAAATCAATAAATGAGAATAATAAGAACATCAGAGTCTAGTACTAATTCCAACTGCCACATGATTTGTTGACCCTTGCTCTCTTGCTTTGAAGTGTACACCCTTACTTGTGTCTTCAGTAGACTGCAAAACCTTTTTCTCTTCCCTAGATTGGGGGACACAGGCACCATGGGGAATGAAGTTCCTGCAGGTTGGAGACCGGACACTAAAATGTTAAAAAGTGACTCCTCCTCCTGCCTCGGCTTCATCCCCTGCCTCTTCCTTAGAGACCCAGTTTCTTTTTAGTGTCCTCAGAAGGAAGACATGGATTCGGTGGCAGGGGCAAGTGACTAAGAAACTACGGTTTGGGTCATGCCACAATTAGGCCAGGGACTTTTTAGTACAGTGCCTATCCCAGCCGTCTAGAACTTGCATCTAGACAGAAGATCAAAGGCCCGTTACCTTCCCGCTCTATGGAGGCTGCAGGCTGGCTCCACATTCCCTGAGGCTGTTGCTCCCGCTCTACGGAGGCCGCGCCAGTCTACAGGCTCTTGCCTTTCTACCAGGGAATCTCCCCCTATCTGGGCAGTATTTTTGGCTGGGCAGGTAAGTACTGCGGACTTACCAGCACCCCCCCCCGTGCGCCCCGGACTAGTGCTCCGCTCAGGTGAAGGGTACCTTTAGCTTTAGATGGTTCCTTCGCTGGCGCTGTTCCTTTCTATCATTTACGCGCTGTTTAGGAGCGCCGGTGAGGCGCGCGCTCTCTACTTCCGGGTTGGGCGCCGCTTCCGCCGCGTGGTTCTCTGCTCGCGTGGTTATCGAGCGCGCACTGCTGAACGCAGCTCCGGTTCGCATTGCTTTTCAGGGACTGGGGTAAGCACTAACGTTCTTATTTTCTTTTGAAAATATTCCTGGCCAGACTTACTTATGGTGCTCTTCTCTATTATTTCAGAGAGAGCACAGCCGCAGAGCCAGCACTCATACACTTTCCCCTGCCTCTTCAAGATAGCTACCCATGGCAGACAAAGCAGAGGAAGTTTCTGCCAAGTCCTCAGCACAAGGGGGGGCACCATCTAGGGTGGCATATTATGCTTGCATATCATGCAAGTCAAAATTTTCTAAGGCTTCGGCTGACCCTGTGTGTATTGAGTGTAGACCAGCTAACCCCTCTGTCGCTGCGCTTGACGCAGCACCTAGCACTAGCCCAGACTCTGAATTGGTGCGTGCTCTGTCCCTCTCACTAGCAGGCTTACATAACTTGGCCCGCATCCCTGAAACACTGGACAAAGTTCTGGAGAAGCTGTCCAACCCGGCTCAGGACTCTCGTCCATCTACTTCCAAACGTCCACCTCCATCCCCACCGGGGTCCCCTGAGGAACAGGACCCCTTCTCTGAAGAGGAAGGACAGGTCCTGTCAGGAGAGGATTCGGAATTGGATCAGAATGAGGAGATACCGAGAACACCCAAGGAGGTGGAGGGGTTGATACAGGCGGTCCTAAAAACACTCAATCTAGAGGACTCCGCCACAGTGTCAGATCCGGGTAAGAACATTTTCAAAAGACAAAGAAGGTCTTTTTCTGTTTTCCCAGCTTACGACCAATTAGACGACATAATCAAAACCCAGTGGAAAACTCCCGATCAAAGGGTTCAGGTGTCTAAGCGTTTTACACAGACATATCCATTTCCACAAGACTGTACGGATTTGTGGTCTACGCCTCCAACAGTAGATCCACCAATATCCAGACTGTCCAAGACTACCACCATCCCGGTAGCAGATGCAGCTTCCTTCAAAGATCCTATAGACAAGAGGCTGGAGGGTTTCTGTAAAGCCACCTTCACGGCCTCAGGAATGGCTTTCAAACCTATCTTCGCGATAGCCTGGGTGGCAAAGGCTATGGAGGTGTGGGTGGAGCAAGTTGCACAACTGTTAGGATCAGAAGACCCGTTGACAGACATCCTTCTGTCTCAGATCGCAGACGCAACTTCATTTATTTGTGACGCGGCTCTTGATTCTGCAAAGCTAGTCGCAAAAGCTTCAGCTCAGTCTATAGCAGCACGCCGATTTCTCTGGCTTAAGACATGGTCAGCGGACCTGACTTCCAAAAGATCATTGGTGAGTTTGCCTTTTCAAGGAAAACAGCTGTTTGGGGCCGAACTGGAAAAGATAATATCGCAAGCAACCGGGGGTAAGAGTACACTCCTACCACAAGCCAAGGCCAAGAAGCCATTCACTAAAAGAAGACCTTTCCTTCGCCCCTTTCGCCAGTGGCAGAGAACAAAACTGCAGAACGACAAGACGAACCCGAGTCATCGTTCCCGATACCACAACAAACAAGGGTCTACCTGGTCCTCTTCTAAGGGAGCCACCAAGACGTCTCAGGAAAAGGGTGCTTCGGCATGAGGGTGTGCCCACCCTCGGGGGGACCACTGTAGGAGGTGTGGCAGACACAGACCACAGACAAGTGGGTTCTTCAGGTGATATCCCACGGACTTTTAATAGATTTTCTACAGCCCCCCCCGCGAAGATTCTTTGTGTCCAGGCTTCCCTTAAACCCTCCGAAAGCGGAAGCAGCTCAAAAAGTCATTCAAAAATTTGCTGCCTCCGGGGTCATACAACCCGTGCCTATCTTAGAGCGAAAGAAGGGGTTCTATTCCAATCTTTTCATGGTCCCCAAAAAAGACGGATCACAAAGACCGGTCCTAGACTTGAAGGCACTAAACCTTTTCATAAGGAAGCAACACTTCAAGATGGAATCAATCCAGTAGGTGTTAATGTCGATGGAAAGGGACGAATTCATGTCGGTCATAGACATAAGGGATGCATACCTTCACATCCCTATACACAGCAATCACCACAGATTCCTCAGGTTTTATGCAGCAGGTGTCCACTGGCAGTTTGTGGCCCTTCCCTTCGGACTGTCCTCAGCCCCGCGCATCTTTACGAAGATAATGGCGGCGGCTCTTTCACCACTCAGAGAGCAGGGCATAAAAGTCATCCCATACCTGGACGACATCCTAGTAAAGGCCTTTTCACCAGATCTAGCAAACATCCACACTACGCGGGTGCTGCAGACCCTCTCCGAGTTAGGCTGGCTAATCAACCTCGACAAATCCAAACTATGCCCAACCCAGACTATAGAATACTTAGGCCTAATATTGGACTCAAAAAAAGGCAGGACTTTTCTCACAGCAGAGAAGAGTCACACGGTGCGGAGACGCATCCAATGTCTCCAGACAGCCTCAACGGTTACGATACGATCTGCAATGCAGACTCTGGGTACCATGGTATCAACCTTCCCAACGATCCCTTATGCTCAGCGGCACTAGAAGAAGCGCGAAAAATTCTCAGTTGGGCAGAGTGCCACGTACCAGAAATATCAGCGGTCTACATCCCAGGAGTAGACAATTGGATGGCGGATTATCTGAGTCGCGAGTCTTTAGACCACAGGGAATGGAGTCTTCATCCAAAGGCTTTTCAAGCGATAACAGAAAGATGGGCTCTACCAGAGGTGGACCTGATGGCGTCCAGATTCAACCACAAGGTTCAGAAATTCGTAGCAAGAAGTGCAGATCCACTAGCACTGGCAGTGGACGCACTAGTGATCAGATGGAATTTCAACCTAGCATACGTCTTCCCACCGCTAGCCTTGATCCCAAGAGTCATAAAAAAGATAAGAAGGGAAAGAACCACAACCATTTTAGTGGCCCCCTACTGGCCCAGAAGATCATGGTTTGCGGACATAGTAGACATGGCGGCGGGAGCACCTCTACATCTAGAGCAGAGGGCCGACTTGCTAACCCAAGGGCCGATTGCCCACCCGAATTCACATCGGTGGGCTTTAACGGCGTGGCTCTTGAGGCCTTAATTCTCAAGAGCTATGGAGCCCCCTCAGACGCAATTCCTACTATGCTACGGGCACGCAAGCCAGTCTCAGCAAAGATTTATCATCGTGTCTGGAGAACATTCATCGGTTGGTGTGAATCCAGGCGTAAAGACCCAAGGAGAGCAGAGGAAAGGGATATCCTATCTTTTCTCCAGGATGGACTGTCCAAAGGCCTAGCACTGAGTTCTCTAAAGGTGCAAGTGTCGGCACTCTCAATCCTTTACCAGCAAAGGTTAGCGACGCGCAGTAACGTAAGAACCTTCTTGCAAGGAGCGATACGGGTGGTCCCTCCTTATAAACATCCAGTTCCCCCATGGGACCTAAACCTTGTGCTATCAGTTCTACAAGACGATCCCTTTGAACCTCTAGGAGCGATTCCTCTGGCCACACTTTCAGAAAAGGTGGTTTTTCTATTGGCAATCACATCAGCAAGAAGAGTCTCGGAGTTAGCTGCACTATCATGTAGGCCTCCGTTTACTATTGTTCACTCCGACAAAGTCGTGCTTCGAACTACACCGGATTTCCTACCAAAGGTGGTGTCTGAATTTCACCTAAATCAAGATATAGTGGTGCCATCGCTTTGCCCAACTCCTAAGAATAAAATCGAACAAAAGTTACACACATTAGATGTCGTTAGAGCAATCTCTACTTACCTAGAGGCCACGGAGAAGATTAGAAAGACAGATGCACTGTTCATTCTCCCAGACGGTCCAAAGAGGGGGACAAAGGCGTCTAAGGCGACAGTAGCGAGATGGATTCGCTCTACAATCATTAGGGCCTACACAGTAAGGGGGAAACCACCTCCGTTCAGAGTCCTGGCTCATTCCACACGGGCAATTAGCACTTCTTGGGCCCTGCGGCACCAAGCTTCTATCGAACAAGTGTGCAGAGCGGCTATCTGGTCGTCAGTACATACCTTCACAAGGTTCTACAAGCTCCACGTGCAAGCTTCAGCCGAAGCCAGCTTCGGGAGGAAGGTGTTACAGACTGTGTTAAACTGAACACCTCATGGGGTTAAGGTGACCCGCCCTCATGGGTTGCTTTAGGACGTCCCCATGGTGCCTGTGTCCCCCAATCTAGGGAAGAGAAAGAGCGATTTTTTACTTACCGTTAAATCTTTTTCTCTTCACCTACATTGGGGGACAAAGGCCGTCCCTCCCTGTACAAAGTTCTTTCTAGTTTGATATTTTCAAATTATATCTTGTATGCCACGGCATCAGTTTTTTCAAGTTGTTATAGGTGATTAATACTGGGGGATTGGGGAGACTCCTTCTCTGTTTTGTTTTTGCCACATGATGGGTATCCTTCTTCGGTTGAAACTGGGTCTCTAAGGAAGAGGCAGAGGATGAAGCCGAGGCAGGAGGAGGAGTCACTTTTTAACATTTTAGTGTCCGGTCTCCAACCTGCAGGAACTTCATTCCCCATGGTGCCTGTGTCCCCCAATGTAGGTGAAGAGAAAAAGATTTAACGGTAAGTAAAAAATCTCTCTATTTAACACCTTAGATAACAATATAATGTATTGTGCCGCTTGTCAGCTGCTTGTTGAACAAGATCTACTTGTCAATCACTTGAGATGTAAAAATATCCAAGCCACTTATACCCTTAATGGGACTGCACTCTGCAAATCCACAATGAAAAAGGAACTTGGAGTCCTTGTAGAGTACTTGGCTGTAGCACACAATGTCAGTCAGCAGCATCAAGGGCAAATATAGTCCTAAGCTGTTTTAAAAGGGGCATTATTCACAAGAGGAGGGGGTCATTTTTCCACTGTGTAGAGCACTGGTAAGGCCCCATCTAGAATACGCCGTACAGTTTTGGTCTCCAGTGCTCAAACAGAACATTATTGAATTAGAGAGGGCACAGCAAAGGTCAACTAAGCTGGTAAAAGGTATATATATACATATTACATAATAAGCTCTCTATATATATATTTAAGAAGGAGATGGATGGCTTTTTAGCAAGTTAGGGAATTCAGGTTTATAGAAGATATCTCATAGCGCAAGTTGATCCAAGGACTAGTCCGATTGCCAATTTGGAGTAAGGAAGGATGTTTTCCCCCTCTGAAGCTTGGAGGTTTCAAATTGAGTTTTTTGTCATCCTCTGGATCAACTAGTATTTGCACAGGTTAAAATAGTTTGTTAAAGGTTGAAATTGATGGAAGTGTGTCTTTTTTCAACCTACAGTAACTTACTATGTTACTAACATTGAATCTCATTTACCACTAAGCTGCCAAGATTGCCAGTTTGTCAAAATACTGTTGCAAGGATGCTACATTCTGGATGGAATGAATTGGACTAGATAGTTTTGTGTCATCTGCAAACCCTTATACATTACTTACAATACCCTCCCCTAAGTCATTAATTAATAAGTTAGACCCAAAGCCGTGCTGAAAAGTAATTGTTGTTTATGGGAAAGCATTTACCTAAGAAAGAAGGTGAATTGGTGGACTGTGTTGCCTATAGACTCATTTTGTTCCATTATAATGATTTTAAAATTGTGGCAAAAGTTAGCCAATCATCTCACCAAGGTAATTCTATCCATAGTACATCCTGATCAATCTGGCTTCATTCCAGGGCGGCCAATTGACATTAATAAATGCAGACTATATACAAATCTTGACCTAGCCTGGATGGGGTTGGGCCACCATTTATAGATTGGGCTCAACTGTTGTATGCAAGTTCAGTAGCTAGAATTCTAACAAACAAATAGGTGTCCAAGCTCTTTGAATTGAGTAGGGTCATGAGGCAGGGATACCTGCCTCCCCATATCTGTTTGCACTGGCTATAAAGCCTGTGTTGACTTTAACATACACAAGCCTGCACATCACGGGCTTGCGCTTTCCAAAGTAAAATTACTCTGAATGATGCTCTAAAAAATATAAAAAATGAAAAATTGTGTTTTTCTGACAATTCCTAGCAAAAAGACCCTCTAAAAGTCTTATATTTAACTGGCGAAGTTTTGTATTAGAGGTTTTTGTGGTTTTTACACTTAGGGGCAGATTTACTAAGGGTCGAATTTGAGGGTTAAAAAACCCTCGAATTCGACCACGTCAATAGATGGGAATTGTTGGGGAAGTAAAATCATTCGAATATCGAATTCGAAGGATTTTACCGCAATTCAGTTGGTAGACGATCGAATAGGAAATATTTGATCTATTGATAAAATCGTTCGAATCGATTGATAAAATAATGAAACCCAATTCGGTAGCTTTGATCTGGCGAACTAAGCTGTAATTTAAGCTGTAATTTAAAGGGGCAGTAATTCGACTATCGAATAGTCGAGTATTCAAATAGATTTTTAATCAAATTATTCGAATCATTGGATTCAATCAAATTTTCAAAATTCACTGGTCGAAGTGTTCTTCAAAAACATATGAAAATTCGAATTCAAATCTTTTTGAAAATTCGATCGAACTTCGAATCCTTCATGTGAATTTAGTAAACCTGCTCCTTAATAAATCCACATTTTTTGTTTTTTCTTTAAAAAATGGGAAAACCATGAATTTTTAGAGATTAGTGGGAAAAAAAATCGAAATTTGATTGTTAGTAAATGGGCCTGTTAAAGTATGATGATCTAAATTATTATCTCTTATACACTTATAGCATTTTAATTAAATTATTGGATAAAGAAAAACAGCAAAATAGTGGGTTACTTTATTTATTTTGGAAATGTCAGTGATAAAACCAGTAATCTTTTATCCAAGGTCCCTGGTAGATTCAGTATAAATATTTAAAGGAGAAGGAAAGGTAACCTTAAATGGATTACCCCTATAGTCTATCTAGTCGCTAGGTTTTTATTTACTAATGTTTCTGTCTTCAGGAGTACCGTATTTGCCGGCGTATAAGACGACTGGGCGTATAAGACGACCCCCCAACATTTCCACTTAAAATGTACAATTTGTTATATACTCACTGTATAAGACTACCCCCTCTTCCGCACACCTTCTGCACACCGTCTGTGCCCCTGCTTGCTGCTGTTGGCCCTCCTTCTGTGTCACTGTTGCTGTCAGCCCCCCTTCTGTGTCCCTGCTTGCTGCTTTTCGACCGCCTTCTGTGTCACTGTGTCCATGTTTCCCTGTGTCCCAGTTAGGTGCTTAGCCCTACCTTGTACGTCTTGCTGTTCAAACTCCCCTTCTACCTTCTACGTCCTGTTTGCTCTACCTCCCCGCGCTCTTTTCGCTGAAATCACTGCTGCCTGGTTGCGCGTCTAGTCTCGTCTCGCGAGACTTCTGACGTCACAACCAGGAAGTGCGGCTGGAGCAGCGGGGCAGATCACGATCGGCGTCGGATGAGGTAAGATTAAGTAGTACCCGGCGTATAAGACGACCCCCCACTTCAGGGCATATTTTCCTGGGGCAAAAAGTCGTCTTATATGCCAGCAAATACGGTAATTCCCTCTATTAAATTGTTTGGGTAGTCTCTTAATGCCCTTTGCTTAGGCGCCACAGGTTACTTTAAATCAACTGATATCTTACTGATAATGTTGATGTCTGTTAAAGTTTGTCATAGAAAAGAAGCACAGGGCTAAAATTGTTCAAATTGATAAATTTGAACGATTTATCAATCGAATTGCTGTAAAATCCTTCGACTTTGATATTCTAATTTGATATTCGAATTCGAAGGATTTTACTTCCCCGCCTATTCATATGGTCACAGGACCAGGATTTAATTCACATGGAGCAGCATTTACCAGTAGATGCTTACTGGTCAGAGGACAATCAAGGAAAACATGCCACTGGAAACAGGCAGTTGTCAGTAGATAACAGTGAGGACAACTAGATGGACTCTTGAGTATCAAAGGAACAAGAAACTCAGTGAAGACAACTCACCCTGGTGGTCTAGCGGCCAGCAGGGACGCCCACCTCAGGCATCAGTCTCCTCCTAGCGCCGGTTCTCCTATGGCATGTACGAAGCGCACTTCCTGGGTTTATGTGCCCAGCGTGATGACATCATTATGCAATGGCAAGAAAATGAAAGGTATATAAAGGGGCTTTGAACTTAAACTCATTGCCGTTGTTAGGTTCTATTTGCTAGAATCCTGGGTGTGATTGTGTCGTGTTTTATTCCTGGTTTTGACCCCTGCCTGTCTGATTACTCTGAACTCTGCCTATATTGGCCCTTGCCTGCCTGACTATCCTTGAATTCTGCTAATCCTGACTCTTGCCTGCCTGACGATTCTACCAGTATTGACTCTTGCCCTTGCTTGAATGCTACCTGTACTAACCTAGCCTGTCTTGACTACAGTTTTGTCTAATCTTAGTACTGTGCCATCCATCCAATAACCTTGGTGAACGAACTTGCCCCTTTGATCGTCCAGAACCCTTGCTTGGCTTCTATCTTATTAAGACCTGGTTGCATCTGATTAGCTGAGGGCTCCTCCCGAAGTGGCTGTTAAAGGAAGAAGCAGAGCTGAGACCAGGGAGCCTAGTACCAGTTCTGGATTTAGGCTGCCGATTGTGACACACAAAACACAATTGAATATAACCAGGCACAAACATTTACTCATTGTGTGTGTAGTATATTGCACCACCTTAAGCTAGGGACAGCAGCTGCTCACATGATCTCTTTTTCCTGTTCCTGTGCTGAGAGTGTGTGGAATACTAATTTTGCAGTGTGCTGTTATATATGTTGCTGTGTTAAACCTTAGTAAAAGCTATTCTTTACAAGACTAGTTGAACAGTGTTAAAGGGACATGGGCAGTTGTTACAGTAATGTCATTATAGCAAATCACCTGTACTAAGTTATTAATATTATTGGTTTGTTGTTATTAGCACCATTGATGTTAAAATTATAAAAAGGGAAGGATGTGTTGATAATGTTGATGTTAATAAAATCTGTCATAGAAAAAGAAGCACATAGGTGGGCCAGCTTCAATAGAAGAGGAAACTGAGCTGTACAGTCAGAGAGCGATGCTTCTTTCATGCACTGTATTTTAATAAATAAGAATAAACCTAGAATCTCATTATTAAGGAGTACAACACACTATGCATGTGCAACACTTGTATTCATCTGCTAGGAGTGACTGCTGAGAATGAATTGAGTGTCGTCATGGATATCTGACACTTTGATTCCAATTGGCTGGTAGGGGCTCTACGAGGTCACTGATGCCGAACATTCAAATGTGAACAGAGGCACGTCATTGGTAGAAAAAAAAAATCAGCAGGATTGAAAGCATGCACAATCTAATCAAATGTGCATAAAGTCTGCCCAGGGCAGGTGGGCAGTAGCATACTAGGGGCAGATTTACCAACCCGGAAAAATTCACTAATTTACTTAAAGTTTTGTCCTGGCCCTCAGATGCTGGTGAATTTTTGCTAGCGTTACTTCAGTAATGCGAGCAAATCTAAGCGAAGGAGTGCTAGTGTTCAAGTCTTGAGCTCAGGCTAATGTGCATATGGTGGGAAATTTAAAGTTTAATGGACATCTTTATGTTACATGTTGCATCAAATACATTACATTTAAACTGATAAGTAGACATGTTCAAGGACCCTTAATAAAGTCAATAGAGTTGTTATATTGCCCACATGAGCCCACTGTAAAATAATGTTCCATAAGTTAGAAAGTGTATGGGGGAAACCGATTACACAAAAATATTTTTTTAAGGAATTTTGCAGCCTATCACCCTGAAAAAAGGAAAAGACGGCAGAGTTTTTTGATTTTAGAAGTTTTTCCACTCAAAGAATATAATGTAAGTAACCGAAGATTGAGGAAGATCTATGCACTTTGCCTGGTCTGAGCTGGTGAAGGCAAGCTTGGCGAAAGTGGTAACTTCCAGTAAAATCTGCATTTTAGTGAAATTGCAGAGTAACTTCCATTCGCCAAAACAAAAAGTCACCTGGGGATAGAGTGCAAGACACTACTAGCATCTATCTATATCCGCGCATGTTAGTAAATTGGTGAAGTGGTAACTCTGGCAAAACGTCGCCAGCCGTAGTCACCCTTTAGTACAGTGATATTCAGACTGAGGGATTTAATTTCTGATGATGGTGCATTTCACATAGGACAGCAAGCAGCCAGGAATTACTCAGGCTACAGTACTCAGTAATACATAAGAATACTTTTACATTGGGATATACTTTTTATTAAGCTTTCCTTGTACTTTAAAATGTAATGACTGAAGAGAAGGTGTTCACTTTCAAAAAAATTTTGACATTATGGCTTTTGAAATATGTGAAGTTCTCCCATCAATGCTATCTGGTTGTCCTTTTTCTCTCAGGAATATGCAGTTTGCACTGGGTCCTGTATTGTCATGTAATCTAATGTGGATTTTATAGTGGCTGCAGCAAAATAATCCTCCAAATAGAATCTTTTTATCTGTTTAAATCTGGCTCCATGATCCGTGTCCCTGCAGCTGGAGCTGGAAACAGTAAACGGTATGTAAAGGCAAAAATAAAATTCATTACAAATCTATACAGTCACCAACTGCTCTAGAGGGAAACAAAGCTGCTGGAGTTCTGCACGGCTGTGACGTAAGGCTGGGGCCCCCCTGTTGTTCGTAAGTATGATTGTTTTCCCTGCCCAGCAGTTAGGGACCGTCTGACAATTCCTATCTACAGAAGTAATGAAGGGAGAATTTGTTGTCAAAACAGTACACATTTTTTAATTAACATTTTTAAGTACAATGGAGATAGGTTTCTTTTTCATGAAAGAAAGTACTAATGGGATTTTATTATTTTTGCCTTAACATGCCCTTTAAATCTTAACCAAGGCTGGAGTATTCCTGACAAAATTAAGACAGGATTTAATAAGGTGCATAGCTGTTTAACCTCTTTTCTTGCAAACAGTAGATGCTGTTTTATTGCAGTCCCACACTTTACTTCCATTCATAACATCAGTATGAAGTAAGGTGACCAGATTGTTGTAGAGAAATCCGGGGACAGATTACAATAAGCGGTGCACGTAGTCTACCTCGGCAAATTTTAGGCCACACCCCCACAAACCACTCCCATGTGCACACCTCCTAAATTCTTGCATGCTTCAGCACAAAAAATAAAAATGTCTTACCTGTCACCAGATAACCAATAATAGGTCTGTAAGTTTCAAAATGGCTAAGGCACATTAACTGAAAATTGGAAAAGAAGTCAGCTGGGCTACAGATGAAGTAAAAGTCCATTCAAGTAATGCCTTTTCAAATGTTTATTAACTCACTTTTGGTAGTAGCATCTGCAACTGCATCCCTTTAAGCATGGGAAAGCAGGGCCTTTGTCATTTGTCTTCATACAAACAATTCACATTACAATTTAAATACACATGGTTCGCTGCTCCTGCCTGGGCATAGCCCTGGTAACCTGTTCTGGATACAAGTTCAAATTCTTAAAGAACTGAAGTTACTTAGAAAACATTTTAAATACACATGTATTGCTGCTGCCTGGACACAGCCCTGGAAACTGGACGCAAGTTAAAATTCTTAAAGAACAGAAGTTACTTGGAAAACAGTTTAAATACAGTTCAGAATTTAAACCATATTTAAACTGTATTCTAAGTAACTTCAGTTATTTAAGAATTTGAACTTGTATCCAGGTTCCAGGGCTGTGTCCAGGCAGCAGCAAGACGTGTATTTAAATTTTTAATACACATGTTTTGCTGCTGCCTGGACATAGCCCATGGCCAGAATACTTAAAGAACTAAAGATACTTAGCAAATAGTTTAAATGCACCTGGGCATGGCCCTGGATTGAAACCTGTCTTGAAGAAGATGGCCCTGCTGGAAACAACTTCCCAGTTCAAAATACTTAAAGATACTTAGAAAATAGTTCAAATGCACCTGGACATGGTGTGAGGAAGACTCACGTAATGGTGCGGCGGGGACGCCCGCCACGCCACCTCCTTCCTCTGCCGGCATCTTCCTAGTGCGCGCACTTCCTGTATTTATAGGTACAGGCGCGCTGACGTCAGACGCCAGCCAATGGCGCCACATTTAAATATATTTAAAGGGGCATTTTTTAAATACTCATTGCCCATGATAGGATTTGTTCCTGGAGCCTTTCTTCTGTGCTGTAAAGCTTCTGATCTTGTTCTGCTACCTGTGTTTGACCTGGCTATTGACTACCCTGATCTCGTTAACCTGACCCGTGCCTGTTATTGACTACCGATTCTGCTGTTTCCTATCTGATTGATCACCCGGTTTGACCCTATCTGCCTGCCTCGACCCAGACGACCACGAACCTGCCTCATCCTACTGTACCGTGACCCTTGGCCTTAAAGACTTCTTTTACAGTCGTGCCCCAACGCTGGCCAGAACTCCTGCCCTGCACCTCTCGTTTAAGTCCAGGTGGCATCTGAGTAGCTGAGGGCTCCTCCCGAAGCCAAAGGCGGTCACACTACTGGTGAAGCACGAGCCGAGATCAGGGTGCTTGGCGTTTGTTCTGGTATCGGGTGCCGACCGTGACACATGGCCCTGAAACCTGTCTTGAAGAAGATAACCCTGTTGCCTGGAAACAATTTCACAGTTCAAAATACTTATAGATAAAGATACTTAGAAAATATTTATAATAATAATGCACCTGGGCATGGCCCGGGCCTGGATTGAAACCAGTCTAGAAGAAGATGGCCCTGCTGCTTGGACATGCCCCTGGAACCTGGTTACACAGTTCAAATACAAAGACAAAGTCTGTACATGTGCCACCAGCATTGCCCCTAAGTCTGTACCTGTACCACCAACCATTGCCCCCTATGTATGTACTTGTGCCACCAGCTTGCCCCCTAAGTCTGTAACTGTGTCACCAGCATTGCACCCTAAGTCTGTACCTGTGCCACAAGTCTGTACCAGCCATTGCGCCCCAAGTCTGTACCTGTACCATCAGCCATTGAGCCCCAAGTCTGTACCTGTGCCACCAGCCTGTGCCAGAGCAGCAGCAAAAATATTGCCCCAGATCTGTGCCAGGCAAAGGGCAAGTAAGAGGGAGGTGTGGACTGAAGTAGAGCAGATGCTGCTGCTGGAGACAGGGGTAAAGTTAAAACTTAAAGAAATAAAAAAAAAAAAACATTATTTCCCTTCTAAAGTGCGCCCCCCACCCCCCATGACTGCGCCCTAGGCGGCCGCCTACTCTGCCCACCCCTAGTTCCGGCCGTGAACCCTTTATATATACACGCACCTATGCCTAAGTAAAACTCTAATGCACTGCAGCTGTAGCAGCTAAATATACACACAGGTGTAGATCATCACTGGCTCTATTAAAGGGGTTGGTAACGTTGGTTGGTACCCTTTAAATGAACTGTTAGTGTGATGTAGACTGAGATAGGGATATTTGGAGACAATTTGCAATTGGTTCCTATTTTTTATTATTTGTGGTTCTTGAGTTATTTAGCTTTTTATGCAGCATATCTCCAGGACAGGTTGCAATTTCAGCCATTTGGTTTCTAGGGTCCAAATTACCCTAGGAATCATGAACTGATTTGAATTAGAGACCACTGGAATATGAATAGGAGAGGCCTGAAAAGATGAATAATAAAAAGTAGCAATAACAATACATTTGTAGCCTTTCAGATCGTTTGCTTTTTAGGTGGGGTCAGACTCAGTGACCCTGTTTGATTTTTATTTGCATTATTCTGACTCTTTCCAGCTTTCAAACAGTTTGAAAGCTGGGAAGAGTCAGAATAATGCAAATAAAAAGATCAATTGAAAGGTTGCTAACAGCTAATCAGTATCAGTCCCACTCCTGACCAAACCGAGGGCAGTGCACCTGCGTGCACACACACACTGGGGGCCTGCCAATGCCACAGGCAGCTGCTGCTCCCCTTACTCCTGCTCGGCCTAGCTAGCCCTATCCTATATATAATCATTGTGGTTATAATCGAAAAGGCAGATAGGATAAGGCTACCTAGGGCTATATAGGCCGAGCAGGAACACAGACAGACCGCACCTCTGGGGCGCGCCGCGGGCAGAATATAGTGAGAGGGAAAAGAAGCGGGTATATTATAATCGTCGGAGTCGGACTCATTACCATGCTCACCTATGATGTTGCCACAGTACACCTCCTGTCTGTCACCACCGACCACCACTGTTCTTTACCGAGCTCTGCTGTGCATGACGCACGCAGACGCACGTCCTTTCTGATCCACTCTCCATCCATCAACTGCGCAGTTTTGGCGGGACAGCCAGGACAACTATATAATATCTCCCGGCCCAGCCCCTATTCTTCTCCTTGGCTTGGCGCCAAAATTTAGCCAATGGGATAACATAAAACAAACATTAATGATGTTTTATGTGCCCAATGAGGTTCCTTTTTACATGGGGATGTTGGCAGCAGTACACAGGGACTTTTAAAGTTATACCCAAATTACGGGGACCCTTCATGGGCCATTTTTCACCGGGGCATAGGGTCTGGAAATGGGGCCTGTCCACGAGAAATGGGGACAAATTGTAACCTTAAAGTAAGGTCTCGAGCTGTATTAAAAGGGGCATAGAGTCTCGGGAGGAGGGGGTCATTCTTCCACTTTATAGATCACTTGTAAGGCCACATCTAGAATATGCCGTTCAGTTTTGGTCTCCATCACTCAAACAGGACATTATTGTATTAGAGAGGGTACAGAATTTTCATTCATCCAGGTCATGGTATATCTAATATAAGTAATTCTAAAACAACTGGACTTGAACTGAAGTAGCTGCTCGGATGAGTAGTGAAACGTCTTCAATAATTACTCAGCAAGTCCAGTTGTTTTAGAATTATTTATATTAGATATGGAAATATGAGGAAAGACTGGCCAAATTGGGGATGTTAACGCTGGAGAAGAGGCGCTTAAGGGGTAATATGATAACTATGTATAAATATATGAGGGGATCATATAATAATCTCTCTAATGCTTTATTCACTAGTAGGTCCTTCCAGCTGACACGAGGTCACCCATTCCAATTAGAAGAAATGAGGTTCCGCCTAAATATTCGGAAGGGTTTTTTTACAGCTGTGAAGATGTGGAATTCTCTCCCTGAATTGGTTGTACAGGCTGATACATTAGATAGCTTTAAAGGAACAGTAACACCAAAAAAATTAAAGTGTTTTAAAGTAAAGATTATATCATATAGTGTTGCCCTGCGCTGTTAAAACTGATCTGTTTGCTTCAGAACCACTACTATAATACATTTCAACAAGCTGCTGAGTAGCAATGGCAGACAGGACTGGACTGAGAATCAAAATAGTCCCTGGTATTTCAGGTACACAGAGGCCCAATCAGCCCACACAGAGGCCCAAACAGTCCCCACCGTCCCCACCAGCCCACTAAATACTGACTTTCTATGGGACCTTATAGCAGCCCATCTGGCATTTGCCCTAACCCACAGATTGCCAGTCCGGGCCTGATGGCAGACATTGAAAAATGGCTACATGGCACAGGATAAATAATGGATAGCAGATAACATTATGTTCTACAGAGCTTATCTGCTATTTGTTGTGTAACGTGAGCCTTTTAACCTTTGACTAGCTGCCCCCATGGCTACAAAGCAGCCTATTTATATAAACAAAAGTAGTGCTTCTGAAGCAAACACTGCGGTTTTACCAGTGCAGGGCAACACTGCATTATATTTTTATTACTTTAAAACAATTTAATTTTTTGATGTTACTGGTCCTTTAAGAAGGGGTTGAATGGCTTTTTAGCAAGTGAGGGT
Source organism: Xenopus borealis (assembly GCA_024363595.1). Taxonomy (NCBI): domain Eukaryota; kingdom Metazoa; phylum Chordata; class Amphibia; order Anura; family Pipidae; genus Xenopus; species Xenopus borealis. Next base: position 71,824,049 of record CM044441.1, read on the forward strand.
ATACAGGGTTATGGAAGATAGCTCATAGTACAAGTTGATCCAGGGACTAGTCCGATTTTGGAGTCAGGAAGGAATTTTTTTCCCCCACTGAGGCAAATTGGAGAGGATTCAGATGGGTTTTTTTTTGCCTTCATCTGGATCAACTAGCAGTTACAAAACAAAAACTTAAAATTTTGAACTTGATGGATGTGTCTTTTATCAGCCTAACTTACTATGTTACCCTAAACTCAGACAATATTCCTGCTACACCACTGCCACCTTAACTTTATCCATGATTGACCTGATAATTCGAACTCTGAGTTCCATAGTATGGTAGACAAAGTACACTACAGTACATGCATGTGTTCAGACCATGCCCTACTGACTCTAATGGGAATGCCTATTTGCATATGGAGGCTCCCTCCAAAATGTATATCCACTATTAAGGTGACGCCCCACTACTGAAAGAGTACAATAACACTGTCCCAGAAAGATTAATGTGGGGAACCTGCAAGGCAGGGGTCTCTATACCTCTTTAATCACAGTGGCAAGACAGGAAACAAAGGCCAACTTAAATAATGCCAGATCCACTCTTGCAAAAGTTGCCCTCTGATCCTAATGACACCACTAGGGAAGAAATGGCAGGGGATGAAAGACAAAGTGATGTTCTATATATAGAAAAACTCTACCAGATGGAACTATACCACTCCAACTCATGGTTCGACAGGAGGGAGAAAAATGGAAAATTGCTGGCAATACTGACCAAAGGTGATACTCATAGCCTGTGCCAAAAATGAAAATGGTACCTTAATAACTGATAGGGAACAGCTAATTGACTGCTTTAGGAGATATTTTCAAGGCTCCTACACAACCCTTCGCCCTCCCCCAAACAACCAATGCCTAGAGTACTTAGGGAGGATTGACTGTCCCTCTATCCCCTAGATATGAGAATGCATCTAGTGACATAACTGCTGAGGAAATAGAGGACACCATTCCCGCAGTGCCATCCGGCCATTCACCTGGTCCAGATGGCATCCCGATGGAATGGTACAAAGCCCACTCCAAGTGCTATCCTCCAAACTGTGTCCCTTGCTCTCAATGGTTCAAACATGTAGATAACCAAATCCGGAGAATCATGTGGGTAGGGGAGCAGCCCCGCCTGAATTCTAGAACCTTACAAGCACTTTTGATACGAGGGGGACTGGCACTCCCTAACATGAAACTATATTTCTGAGCCAGTCAAATGACATATGCCCACTGGTCACTAGCTCCCCATCTATATAGTACGGCCATAACTCTAGCTTCAAATATAGTGGGTATCCTGTAAGCACTGGCTAACCTCTTAAATAGTTGGAGTGTGACTCTCTCTCAGATGGGCCCTTGCAAAGTTATGTGTAGGAAGGTATTGGTGTTGTTACATTACACCAAAGCTCTGTAAAATCATGGATGCCAGTGGCTGTAAACCATTAAAGGTTTTGTTTCAAAAACGGAATAGTTCTCATGCATTACAATGTTTCAATTGACTATTATTTATAGTAACATCCAAAAAATGTAGAGATGGCATTGGTAATGAATCATTTTAGATCAACTTTTGAGCTACCCATTAATTGTCCAGATCCCTTCAAGTAGACGTCTGAGGAAGGAGATACTAGCCTGATGCCTTGTCCAGCTTGGTGTTGCTTCACCTTAGGCATGTACATATTGCCTGGGAGAGCTACCTCCAATCTGTCAATCCTAGTTGTAGTCAAGTGCTGCTCTTTCTAGCTTGCCTGTCTCTCATGCACGCTGAGATGTACAAGTAAGGTGCTAGTTCAATCACTATTTAATACCCCATTTAAGGGGTCCTTGTTCCTCAACTTTCGCTAAGGGCTTAGTCACATATGGGCACTCTTCTTTACTTTGACCTTAGGCAGGTTAGTAGCAGCATTAAAACTGTACTAATTTAAAAGCTTGTGAGTTCATGTAGACGTCAATTGTAGTTGTCCTAGGCAAAATGTAAGCAAATTTTTTTAAGCGTTTGTAGACTGAATAAAAAAAATTAATAGTGTTGTGTTTGGTAGCTGAGGATGAGGAGAGTATAACAATGCTTTATTAGCAGGTTCATGCAGCCATTACATAACAGCAGTAAGTCTTACTTTCACTTTCAAGCTGTACAGAAAGTCCTGTGTATGCACAGTGCCACCTGCAGGCCATTTGTATAAACACAACAAATAGTATACAAATGCATTTTAGTTATTTTTCATGGATTCAAAATTTAAATAAATAAGCAACTGATCAAACATTTTGATTTTAGTTTAATTTTAAAAAGCCAGTGATTGATATGTAGAAGTCAATAGAAGCTGTTTTAGGCAAAATGTAAGCAGTGGTGAGAGGAAATGACGTGACATTGGTAATATACATAAACAATCAGTGAACTTGTACAAAGTTTCCTGTGTGGTTAAAAAACCTATACATAGTTTCCTGTGTATTTAAAAATCTTAATCCCCCTGTGGATGTTCTCAAAATCTAAAAATTATAAATAAAAAATGCAAATAAACGTGGCGTGTTGTTGTCATTGATTGCAAGAACTTTTGCTTTTTATATTACTAAATACAATGAACCGCATGTTTATCTAAATAACGCTACTTCAGTACTATCGTGTGGCAACAATATAGCTATCCATTAAGAAGCTTATTAATGTAACAATCAGTCCAAAATCGTGTGTCATAGTTAAAGTATCAAGTGAAGTTTGTTATACCAATCAATTTAGACTAATGGTGCTGTAACTCGGGTGTCTTAAAAGTGAATAGGGTCTAATCATTGTGAAACTACCTCAAACTACCTAAAAGGCAGAACCCTTAGTAAATATAGGGATAATTACTTTGTTATAGAATCCAGGGAGTGGGTAAATTAACAAGCCAATATTGTGTAAGGAACAACCCCGTATTCTGTCCGACCATGGTGTGTATAAAGTTTTGAAAAGAGCTTATCGTTTGAATACTAATAATGTCCTGGGGTAGTAATGATCGTATTTGGAAAACTAGATTTGTACGTAAAATGGGGAAAAAAGAAAAGCTGTCGGGCTCACCTACCCAACCCGATGATGTTTCCGGTATATTCGTGTCGATAATATCAAAAAGATTTCAATTTGTTTATCAGTTATTAAAGAGCCAGTGAGGTAGATCTATTCGCCTATCTTAATGGTATACTCACCTGGAGTTCTAGTTTCTGATATAAATCGCTAGACGCGGACCACTATGCCATGCCTGGGAAACGCTTAGGGTGTTGTTCAGTTTTCCACGATTATCAATAAGCTCCGAAAACTTAACTCCGCCTCAGGGTTATAATTACTTCACATCACGTAATTAGTAGCTCTGTCCTGAGGGGCTAATCTCTGGCCGTATCTCCCCTATCGCTTTCTTATCAATAGGTAGAGATCAAACTTTATTAATATTATGTGTCATTTTCTTATCAGTCGGTAGTGGACTCATAATAGAATTTTGATAACTCAATCTAGTACAACTTCCTCGGTTAAATGTTATAGTCGTCCCTGTTCATGTTATCGGGAGTCCAGACTTTGGGGGATATAATCGTATGACCTTGCGGAAGGGACTAGCGGATTCATCTGGTATTGCCATTCTTGTGGAAAGGTTAAAATAGAGTCGAAAATCTATGTCTGATTAGTCAGGTAAATAGACTTATCGTGAATTAGGTCAGTAAGTAATCAAAAGAAACCAAGGGGAAAGTGGATCGTGGCTAATGTCCGATGTGCAGCGTCAAAATTCATGTCCAATTAATCAGGTAAGTAGACAATAGTGATTTAGGCCAGTAAGTAATAAAAGGGAACCAAGGGGAAAGGGAATAGTAGCTAATGTTCGATGTGCAGAAGAATACTATAGTGTTACTGAATAGCCGAGCGTGGGGAGACCTCTACCTACCTCCAAGGAAGAAAAAGAAAAAGAAAAAAAAGGGGAAAAAAAGGAAAAGGAAAAAAAGGAGAAAAAAAGGAAAAGGAAAAACAAGGAAAAAAAGGGAACGAAAAGGGAGATGGGAAAGAAGAAAGAAAAAAGAAGATAAAAGAAAAAAGAATAGCGAAACTATAACGAAAAAAAGAAAGGAAGGGGGGAAAAACAGAAACAGAAACTGGTGTATCCCACTCTATCGTAAATCTAAGGGTCTGCCTTTCGTGGGTGTAATCATTACATCAGGTGACACCGCCATCACTCAGCTACAAGAAATGGTCGAACATTTCCGAGAAAGAGGATATCCCAGTGACATGTTACAACAACAGTTGGAGAGAGCCCTACAAAAGACACAGTCAGACCTATTAACAAAGAAAAACCCAGCGGATGCTCCACTCAATAGATTGGTTTTTACTACCACTTACTCTAAAGCCTCCAAACATCTGACATCCAGCATCAATAAACATTGGCCAATGCTAAATATGGATGAATCACTGTCTCTGCATCAAATGCCAAAACCAATGGTTGGATACAAAAGGAACAGAAGTCTCAGAGACCTATTAGTCCGTACAGACTATGTAAATCAGACGACAAAAGATACCAACTGGCTTACCTCCCAAAAGAGACTAGGATGTTACAAATGTCCGGATTGCGTTACATGCAGATCCCTACTGATTGGCCTGGACTTTCCCCATCCACATACTGGAAGAAGATTTAAAATCCTACACAGACTGACATGTACATCAACTTTCATTGTATACATCATTACCTGCCCCTGTGGCCTATACTACGTAGGAAAGACGTGTACCACCCTGCAGGAACGAATCGCAAACCATTGGTCAGCCATTAGTAAAGCATTGAAAGAAGGAAAAGCGAATCAACCAGTTGCAAGACACTTTCTATCTAAAGGGCATTCATTACCCACCTTTAGATGCATGGCTATTGACCACCAACCGCCCCTCCCCAGAGGAGGTAACAGGGACCAGGCTTTACTAAGACTCGAAGCAAGATGGATTCATAAACTAGACACTGTAGCTCCTCGAGGACTCAATGAAACACTTCCTTTAGGATGTTTCCTATAATCCTTCTATGTCTAATGGACTATTGTATGCCTTCTTATTGTCTCACATATGATGTTACTTAAACTTGCTTCATTTTTTCCAGTACTCGATAAATAACACAGTCACAATCTCCTTTGCTTTTAATCTTTGCACCTGATACACTTTACCTCTGATACAATGTGACCGTTGACACTTTTCTGCCTCGCTAGCTGGTACCCTAGATCCAGCCCAGATACTAACGATTGTGTTGACTATATTTGGCACATTACGCAGGCTCTTTACCCAGGTCCCTACAAGTGAATAAGCGTTATAGGTATTAAAATGCATACACTCAATATGGCTTATATTCAGCACTTGGGGCATACCTATGCGCACCCCTGCTAGAAGTAGCATTGGTTGCGCATTGGGTAACTCCATAAGCTCTGTTTGAATTTGCCGGCATTATGTAATACTTAGTATCCCTGTCGGGATCGGCAATATGCGCTCTGACGCCGAGCGGTCGCTTAGCAACGTGTAACGCTACTGTAATACCGGTTCGCAATGGCACTTCCGGTTTGCCGGTTCACCTCTGCAGGGACCGCGTAAGAGCTACACTTAACACATCGGTTCACTAAATAGCTATGAGGTAAGGAGGCAATATACGGCACATTTTATCCCCTGTTCCCCTTCTCTCGCATCACTTTCTTCCCTATGTTTCTCTCCTTGGGGGTTGCTATGCACCCTAGCAACAAAATTTTGGCGCCATTTTGTACACATTTAAATATGGCTTCACTGTGTGTTGGCACTATTCTCACCCTGACGAAGATTCCTGTGTGGAATCAAAACGTTGGTTCACCTAAATAAACCCTGCATTATCTAAATGACTGACTTGAAGAATCTTTGATATTGGTGTGCCGTCATCGCTAAAGTAAAGCAAGGCACTCACAGGTGAAAAAGAGAAAAAGTTTTTTTCTTATTCCAAAGTTTCCATCTGCCTATGTGTGTAGCAATAATGGCACTCACCATTCAAAAAATTTCTCGCCGGGTGCTAACCACAATCATCATTAGTAGTCCAAAGAAAGCACTCACGGCATTGTCCAAAGGCTGAGTAACTGTAACAAAATCTCACCCTGGTGGTCTAGTGGTGGTGCGGCGGGGACACCCGCCGCACCGATCCTCTTCCTAAATGCCGGCTTCCTATAGTGTGTGCGCGGCACGCACTTTCACTATTTAAAGGCGCATGCGTGCTGGCGTCATTACGTCAGCGCGCAATGGCGCCAAATTCAAATATTTAAAGGGGCAATTGTGTAATTTTCATTGCCCGTGATAGGATTTTCTCCTGATGCCTTAACCTGTGCTGTAAAGCTTCTGATCTGATTTACTACCTGTGTTTGACCCTGCCTGGCTTTTAACTACCCTGTTCTCTGTATCCTGACCCGTGCCTGTTATTCGACTACCGATTCTGCCTCATCCTATCTGATTGATCACCCGGTTTGACCCTTGGCCTGCCTGACGACTCCTAGTTATCCACCTGCCTTGACCCGGCCTGTCTGACCTCGAACCTGCTTATTCCATCTGTACCGTGACCTTCGGCCTTTAAAGACTTTTACTACAGTCGTGCCCCATTGCTGGCCAGAACTCCTGCTCTGCACCTCTCGTTTAAGTCCAGGTGGCATCTGAGTAGCTGAGGGCTCCTCCCGAAGCCAAAGGTGGTCACACTACAGGTGAAGCACGAGCCGAGACCAGGGTGCTTGGCACTTGATCTGGTATTTGGGTGCCGACCGTGACAGTAACAGAGTGTATTTAATCACACATGGTGTATCATATATATATATATATAGGTGTAGAAAAGTAGGTCGCACTAACAGGTCTTATGCAGAATTAAACAAATTTTATTTCGGCAAGTAGACTGACGTTTCGGCTGGAACACCAGCCTTTTTCAAAGTGAAAAAGGCTGGTGTTCCAGCCGAAACGTCAGTCTAGAAAATGTTCCATTTACCACCACGCTTTGAAGTCTATCTTTTAGCCAGTTCTCTATCCAGGTACAAATACTATGTTCCAGGCCAACATTCCTTAATTTAACCAGTAACCTTCTGTGTGGCACTGTATCGAATGCTTTAGCAAAGTCTAAGTAAATCACATCCACTGCCATCCCAGAATCAAGGTTACTGCTTACCTTCTTATAAAAAGAATGTATGATGTCATACATTTCAAATTTCCACATCACTGATCATTGTCATTTAAACTAGCGACGGACAGGGAGAAGGAAGTTCGGGGAGATTGTCGCCTGCTATTAAACGCCAGGCGACAGAATCTCCCCTAATCTCCCTGTCTGTCCCCAGCCTAAATTGTCTAATAGTTTTACCGCAGTATATATGGCCACAGGGGCATTTTATGATGTACACCACCATAGCTGTGGTGCACGTTAACCTCTGTTTTATTTTATAGCGCTTACCCGTTTGCAGATGGGTAAAGCCGTCCCCTGTGATCAAACTGCTGCATAATACACAACCTCCACATTTGTACACCCCTGGTTTAAGACTTAGAAAATGTTGCCTTTGTATTGGTCTATATTTATCTACGGGGTCTGAGGGGCTGAGGTTTTCACTTAGATTTCTTCCCCTTTTATAACTAAACATTGTTTTGGTTGGTATCTTTATGATTAAATTGTCATCAGTGGAAAGTATTGGCCAATTTTTGTGAACACCTTGATATGTGTGACTCAAATGTGCACCATATTGGCTAACATAGTATATATCTTTTTCCTTATCCTGCACTGTTTTCCCATTGCCTCTTGTCAGTTTATGGACTCTGCCCATATTTTTGTGTCATTAATTCGTTTCTGTGAATAAACACTTATTATTATTATTACACTGAAAATTGAGAGTGCGGGTCCATCTATAACTGTATATATATATATATGTATATATCTACATATATATATGTACCGCAGCACAGTAATGGTAAACTAGTGGTCCTGTGAGTTAAAAGAATTAAAGCATTTAATTTTAAGGGGCACATTTATCATTGGTCGAATTTCGAATTTAAATTTTTTTTAAATTCGACCATGTGAATAGAAGGGAAGTAAAATCCATTGAATGCGAATATCGAATTCGAATGATTTTACCGCTATTCGATTGGTCGTACGATCGAATATTAAAAATTTGATCGGTCGATTTTAACCCTTCGATCAAATTTTTACTATTCGATCAAAATTCGGCCAACAACTTCGGTAGATTGAAACTGGCGAACTAGGCAGTCGAATAAAAATTTAAAGGGGAAGTTATTCGATAGTCGAGTATTCGAATATTCAAATAGACTTTTATTCGAATCATTCGATTCGATCAAATTTACCAAATCCACTGGTCGAATTTACCTAATTTACCTAATTTGCATATTCGAAATCCGAATCTATTTGAAAATTCGATCGAATTTCGAATCATTCATGTGAATTTAGTAAATCTGCCCCTAAATATTTTGGATAAAACTTTGAAATGAGTAAATACATTTAACTATGCCATTAACCACAAAGTGCCGTTTTCGTCTGCAATTAAAGTCTAATTTTACACAGGAAGATACATTATTGCTACTTTTTTTATAAATATTTCATAATTTTTAATGGGTTTAATAGTCTGTTTTGTACCCCTAAATGAAACCAATTGTGTAAACAGCTACTTATCACTTTTTAAGGTACGGATATGGGATCCCTTATCCGGAAACCCATTATCCAGAAAGCTCAGAATTACAGAGAAACCGTCTCCCGTTGACTCCATTATATCCAAATATTCCAAATTTTATTTAATGATTACATGATTTTCTAATAGACTTAAGGCAGTGGTCCTAAAACTTGGCCCTCCAGCTGTTAAGGAACTACAAGTCCCACAATGCATTTGCCTGACTGTGGCTGTCAGACTCCATCATTGCATTGTGGGACTTGTAGTTCCTTAACAGCTGGAGGGCCAAGTTTGAGGACCACTGACTTAAGGTATGAAGATCCAAATTACAGAAAGATCCCTTATCCCAAAAACCTCAGGTCCTGAGCATTCTGGATTACAGGTCCCTCAACCATGTAAGGTGTTTATTGTCAAATAAACTGACAGTAAGGGGCAGATTTATCAAGGGTCGAATTTAAGGGTTAATTAACCCTCGAATTCGACCACTGAATTTTGATAGAATTAAAATCCTTCGAATGAGAATTTCGATATCGAAGTATTTTAACCATTCGATCAAATTTTTTTTATTCTATCTAAAAATGCTGGAAAAACGCTATGGGAGCTTCCCATAGGCTTATACAGCAGTTCGGTAGGTTTAATCTGGTGAACTACGGATTTGAATTTAAAGGGCAAGTATTTTGACCATCGAATGGTCAAATGATCAAATAGATTTTTATTCAAATCATTGGAATCTATCAAATTTTTTAAATTCGATGGTCGAAGTGGCCAAAAAAAGTATTCTAAAATTCGAATCCGATTATTCATTAAAATTTGGTAAGTCTGCCCCTAAATGATCGTTATAAAGTTAATGTTTAATTTGATATATATTTCTTGCTTTTTTGTAGAAATTGTCCCCTGGTTATGTGTGTTTAAAATGGAAAATGCGGTAGACTTTTCTCAGTTATCATTTGATCCAGGACACAAAGAGCTTATCGTTGGAGCAAGGTAATGCATTTTTTTGGACACAATACATTTGATAGCTTCCATTTCAAAAGTTTTTGATAATATGCTTAACTGACATGTATCTTATTAATAATTTCTGTTTAAAGTGGGTGTCTACTCTAGAGTTATGTTTACAATTTATTTTAATTATTTGTTTTCTATAGTTTTAAAGGTAAAAGCTGAATAACTGTTACTATAGCTGATGCAGGTACTACTAACCTCTGTACTTGTAGTTTTACAAAGTAGTAAAACCAATACACTGCCCTAGGACCTTATTTTAGTTCAATGATTAACAGACATTTCTCCATTTAAAATAAAACTACAGGAATTGGGACCTCCAGTAGACAGAGTAGAAATGGATTTGTGGCTCTGTATTCATAACAATTATCTTTAAAGGATAAGGAAAGTCTAAAATAGAATAAGGCTAGAAATTTGTATTTTGCAAGACCAAGACTGTGCACATGCTCAGTTTGGCCTGGGCTGCTTAATGACCGTCATAAATGATCAAAACAGCAATAAATAATATCTGCCAGAAGCCGATACAGCAAGACTGATTAATAATCAGAATATGCAGACTTCACTGTGTCCTGTGTTGTCATGTAATGTAATGTGGCTTTTATAGTTTTTGTATTGTTTAAGGCAAAAATAAAATCCGATACAAATCTCTACACAGTCGGTGACTGCTCTACAGGGAAACAAAGTTGCTGGAGTTCTGAAAGGCTGGGAAGAAAGGCTGTTCATATGTATGAGTTAGGAACCATCTGACAATTTCTATCCACAGCAGTAAATGAAGGGAGAATTTCAGTGCATACAGTCAGGTTTCTTATAAAAACGGTACACATTTTTTAACTAAAGTATATCGGATATAGATTTATTTTTCATGCACCAAATCCAGGATTCGATATAAAGACAAAGGTGGCCACCATTTATCCAGATGAGATGCTATTAAAATATAATATATATAATCTAAGTCTTTTGCACCCAGAATTCACAGCTGCATGAGACATTTGTGCTATGTGTGTTCCTCAAGTCACTTTTACTGATATTATGTAGTTCACCATTGCTCTTAGTCTGACAACCTGCTGTGGCAGCAGCACCTGGCCAGGAGACCTAGGTAACTTGGCCAGTTGTTGCGCCATGATCACAGCCAGTGAGGAGAAATGGGGAGGGGGTCATTCTTCCACTTTACAGAGCACTTGTAAGGCCCCATCTAGGATATGCCGTACAGGACATTATTGTATTAGATAGGGTACAGAGAAGGGCAACCAAGCTGGTAAAAGTTAGGAAAATCTTAGCTATCAGGAAAGACTGGCCAAATTGGGGATATTCACGCTGGAGAAGAGGCACTTAAGGGGTGATATGATAACTATGTATAAAAATATAAGGGGGTCATATAATAATCTCTCTAATGCTTTATTTACCAGTAGGTCTTTCCAGCTGTCAAGAGGTCACACATTCTGATTAGAAGAAAAGAGGTTCCATCTAAATATTTGGAAGGGGTTTTTTACTGTGAGAGCTGTGAAGATGTGGAATTCTCTTCCTGAGTCAATTGTACAGGTTGCTACATTAGACATTTAAAATCGCTCCAAATTGCCTGGCGAGGCAGTTTGGAGCGATTTTAAAAATCGTGCCGCTCCGTGTGGACACGCGCCGGCGCTTTGAAGCCTCGCCGGTGCCTAGCTATTCGGGGAGATTCGGGGGAGATCCGTCGCGACGAGAAGTCGCCAGGCGACGGATCGCCCCCGAATCTCCCCGTCTGGACTTACCCTAAGAAGGGGTTGTATGGCTTGATGGCATGTGAGGGAATACAGGGTTATGGGAGATAGCTCATAATACAAGTTGATGTTTTTCCCCTTCTGAGGATTCAGATGGAGTTTTTGCCTTCCTCTGGATGAACTAGCTGTTAGGCAGGTTAAAAAGAAAAAAAAAAGTTAAAAGGTTGAACTTGATGGACATGTGTCTTTTTTCAGCCTAACCTACTATGTTGCTATGTATTATTAATGTTCCGAAAACATATTCTACAGTACTTTTAAGAAATGTTTCATGATTGACAGAAGTTTCTTGATGGTAGGATATCAGTCTAATTTTCAAACATGAATACACACACAAGTTTGAGTTACATCAGTAGCCATTTAACTATCCTGCAGGCTTTGAAGTGTAAGAGAAAATTAAATATGCAGATAAAACCCAAATAGACATTTCCTAACATGGCAACTCAACTGTACAGTGAGCACATGTTTAGGGCAATAGAACAACTCTATTTTATTTATTAAAGGCTTCCTGGGCTTGTGTAGTGTAATGTAGTGGCTGTAACATACACCTCTATTATATGTTGTACCATATGCAAATTAAGCATCGCTAGTGTAAATGCGCTTTGCCTGGTGAAGTAACGGTAGCGCAACTTCGCAACCGTTCGCCGCCCTGAGCGCAAATTCGCATTTTAGTGAATTTGTGTAGCGCTGGCGAAAGAGTGGGTCCACAATTTGTTGTGGTGCTGCACATAGTTTTTAAGAAGATCGTACTGCAGCGCTGAGCTCAACCTTCTGCCGTTTAATATATGGTGAAAAATCGGCTGGCGAAGTGCAGCAGACGCTGGCGAAGCTGTTGCTAGTGCATTTTTGCGCTCTAGTGAATTTGTCCCTTTAAGTCTTTCCATAACATTTTAGTTGGATTTAAGGAGAACTAAACCTTGAAAATTACCATCTTGGAAGGTCACCATCTTGGAAGGTGTTTGTGACACTCACATGCTCAGTGGGCTCTGAGCAGCTGTTGAGAAGCTAAGCTTAGGGGTCGGTCGCACATTATCAACCAAAAAAAGAGTTTGGCCTGTAACTGATGCTGCAAGGCTGATTATTAAATTCTCGTGCTAGTTGCACTGGTTTCTCAGTGCCATTTAGTAGTTATCTGTATTAATTACTAATCAGTCTTATGTTGTGACATTTATATTCTATGTGTATGTGAGTGGATCCCTACACTCAGTAAGTTACAGCAGCACAGAGCATGTGTATGGAATTAGCAGAAAAAAGATGGGGAGCTACTGGGGCATCTTTGGAGACACAGATCTTTACTGCTAATGGTTTGTGGTTGCATTGGGCTGGTACACAAGCTCAAAACATAATGTAAAACAGTTCTAGCCTACTTATATAGTTAAGCGTTTCTTCTATTTTAAGGTCAGGACATGCATAACTATATATATGCCAGGTTGGTAAGCTTCTTTAATAGGTTATTTATTATGATGGAAATTATCTTTGGTTAAAGGAAGACTGTACCCCCATAATGAGTACTTAAACAACAGTTTATATCAAATTAAGTGGCATTTTAAAGAATGTTACCAAACTGGTATATACTGTATACTGTATTTAAGTAAATATTGCCCCTTTACATCTCTTGACTTGACCCATTATCTCTGTGCTGCTTCAGAGACCTGACCAGAAATATTTCAGCTCTAACTGTAACAGGAAGAAATGTGGAAGCAAAAGACACAACTCTGTTTGTTAATTGTGACCTAACATTTTTTTGGTATGTTTGTGTGCACCGTGACTCAATTTTCTATTTATGAGTACCCAATGGCACATTCTACTAAAAAAGTAGGGTTTTACCTATGAGCTGTTTTATTCAATATATATATACAATCTATACATTGTTAAGGGGTGTTGGTTAAGTATTCATTCTAAAGGTATACTTTTACTTTAAACTATGCAGATTTTTTAAAATAACTTTTTCTTTTTTATAGGAACTACCTTTTCAGGTTGTCCATGGAAGATCTTTCTGTAATCCAGGTAGGTGTATTTATATTTTCTATTCTCCATTGGTAAGCTGGTGGCTGAATTATATGATGGTTTTTCAACAGTTTTCCTGTGGAAGCATTAGCAGTCTTTTTCATCATACATTTTCAGCATATTTTAACCTTATTAGGTTTGCAGTAGTTACACTGCTTTACTTTTTGTTTTGATAAATTGTGTGTGGGAGAAGTTTGTATTTTATACATTTTAATAAAGGTAACATGATTTGTAAACTGAACTATTAGGTTTGTTAGTATAAAACATTAAATACATTTGTAATTTAAGCCTATATACAGTATATGTGTACACATACAGGCAAATATTTACCCCCATTATCTATTGCTTGATAGATAGCAATGCATTTGTGCATGCATACAGTATCAAACAAAATACAGTAAAAACAAAGCAATTCATCTGAGAAAGGCTAATAGGCCGAAACATGTAGTGCATGACATTCCTGCAATAAATACACTGTGATGCTATAAGACATCTTGTGCTTTCTGAGTAATATCTTCTTTACAGTTGAAAATAACGTAATTGTAACACAATGAGAAAATCGCGTGCATTACATACAGTATTTCCTCTGATTTTAGGTTGCCAGTTGCTAAATGAGTGAAATGTTTTCAGCAAAAATATTATTTTTATATTGAGTATTTTGATTGCTACCAGAATATATCTTATATATTACTAAATATTTGTTCTTGTTTGTGGTAATGTCTATTTACTCATGTTTGAACAAATAGTCATACTTTAAAATGCAACACGAAACCCCGTTGGATGTTAAAATATTCTTACAGTAGTTGTATTTATCAGTATTGAAAAAATTTGTTTCTGGGCAGTAATCCTTAGCATCCAGTCTGCGATTATTTTATTTTTCAGCGAACTTCGGTTAGCAAACATTGGATTGGTTGCTATGAGATACTGCCTAGATGCAAATTTGCCTAGGGTTGATAAATGACACCACGTTCATTCAGCCATCTAATTCCTTTAATAAGCAGCTTATTATGACGTCATGTCTGTATCAGTAGAATGGGGCCAATGGTTATTAGTATGTAGTAATTTTATGTATTAAAGGGGTTGTTCACCTTTGAGTTAACTTTTTGTATGATGTAGGGAGCAATATTCTGAGACAATTTGCAATTGGTTTTAATTGTTTATTATTTGTGGTTTTTGAGTTATTTAGCTTTTTATTCAGCAGCTCTCCATTTTGCAGTGTCAGCAATCTGGTTATTGGGGTTCAAATTACCCTAGCAACCATACACTGATTTGAATGAGAATGTGGAATATTAATAGGGGAGGGTTGGAAAAGAAAGATGAGTAATACAAAGTAGCAATAATAATAAATGTGACACTTTAGAGAGGATTTGTTTTTAGAGGTTGTCAGTGACCCCCTTTTGAAAGCTAGAAAAAGTCAGGAGACTTTTTTTTTTCATAAACTATAAAAAATAAATAATGAAGACCAATTGAAAAGTTGCTTAGAACTGGCCATTCTATAACATACTAAAAGTCAACCTGAAGGTGAACCACCCCTTTAAAGTGATGCAACTGATGCACCCTTAAAGGAAAACTAAACCCCCTGAACAATGTAGGTCTCTATAAAAAGATATTGCATAAAACAACTCATATGTAAAACCCTGCTTCATGTAAATAAACTATTTTCATAATAATACACTTTTTTAGTAGCATGTGCCATTGGGTCATAGAAAATTGCCATTTAAAAAAATAAGGACTGCCCCCTGGGATCGTAGGATTCAACAGTGCACACAAACATACCAAACAAACTATATAGTTAGGTCAAACGAGCCAAATAACAGACCGAGTTCTGTCTTTTGCTTCAACACTTCTTCCGGCTATAGTTGAAATATTTCTGGTCAGGTGATCTCTGAGGCAGCATACAGACCATCACAAAACGGTGGTTCAAGGCAAGAGATGTAAAAGGTCAATATTTACTTGAATATATATTCCAGTTTGGTAAGATTCTTTAATATGTCACTTAATTTGATATAAACTACCTGTTGCTCAAGTATTAATTTTCGGGGTATAGTTTTCATTTAATATGCCCCATTATGCCCAAACCCCACCCATGATCCACCCAGACCTAGCCACACCCCACACTCTCCATCCCTTTTTGTTCAACAAAACTGGTTAGAAGTCTTCTAAGGCCCCCTCTGCCATGGGGGTCCCTTTGTGCCCCTGGTTTTGGCCCTGATTTCCCCCAAAATAGGTTTATATTTTTTAATAAACTGTAATGTACCCTTTTGTAACTAGTACAAAATATTAGAAATCAAGAATCTAAACAATAGTGCCATAGTTAGCGTTTAAGCTATGTGCACATGCCACAATCACAAGTTTTGAGCACAGCTCACACAATAAATTGACATAAACATAGGAATTTGCATGAAAACACATAGGGGCAGATTTACTAAATTTGTGTGAAGGATCCGAATTTCGATCGAATTTCAAAACTTAGAATTTTTCAAATTTTCTAAATATTTTTTTTGGTCACTTCGACCATCAAATTTGCAAAATTCAATCGATAGATCGAAAAAAAAATTTGATTGAATGCTGCCAAACCATGCTGCGTCTGAACCTGTGTTTGGCGCTTACACGTGTCTCGTGGGTACAACATCATTGAAAAGAATGGAGTGCGTCTAGACCTGCACACCCCTGCAGCTGAACACAGCCAAACAGAATGTGTGTAAGGGCCCTAAATGCGTTCTAGATCTCATGCAATAGCAGAAGAGGGCTATGTTTGAAGGAAGTGCTGGGCCACCCCGGGCAGGCGCCCTAGGCAGCCTGTTCGGTAGTAGCACCTTGCTGTTGAGCGCTCAAAGCCGCGATTATGTGAAAAGCCGCAATTGCGCATTCGCGAAAAGCTCATGCACAAAGATGCGGCACAAAAGGAACACTTCACACACCAAAGCCAGAGCAAGGACGGACTAGGGGTAGGAGAGAAGGTGCGTGCCTGGCGCCCCCCAAGCTTTGCGCCCTAGGCACGTGCCTACTCTGCCTACCCCTAGTTTCTGCCTACCCCCTGTTTGGAGGCATTGCTGAGATCGAAGCAGAAACCACTGCAGATATGCCAATTATAATGGCAGACCAGGCCTATGCCTGGACCTAAAAGAAAAGGTGAACCCAAACCATGCATTTACAATTGATCGTGTGCCGCCTGAAGTTACACTAGAAATGTTGGAGAGTGTCCTATCTAAATATAGATATTTTTAGTCTGCACGCCTCAATACAGAGAGGGGGCCATATGTCGTTTTCCCCCAGGACGACCAATCGGTGGGATGCCCCCTGGTGTATCCCTTGTAAAGTTGATGCACCCAGTTCACCTGCAAGCTATACCGGTAGAAAAAGGAGGTTGCTGCTATCACTACCCTGTAATATTGCATGCAGTAAAGCAAGAGCCACCTGTAACTAAGACCACTGAAGCATTAGTGGGGGAAGAATTAGCACACATGTTGAAACCAGGGCAGAGGAGATTTTACTCAAAGTAATGCTATTAAAGGGGACTCGTCACCCCAAAAAAATATTCAAAATCATATTTTATCACATTAGTCAAGCCAAATGAAACTGTAATTACACTATATAAACGATTTGGAACTTGTTTCCTTCAGTCTGGGAATTCATAATTATAGCAAACAGTCAGGAGCCATTTTGTGGACACTGTTATTAAGGCAAGCCTTGCATTTCAAAATCTTGTTTGAGCACCAGAATGGGGGGCCCAGTGTCCATCCCCATGACCTGGCTACACAATTAAATGGTTACGAGAACGGGAGGAATGTGGGGAGAGCAGTGACATCTAGGAAGTGCTGAATGGAAAGTGAAAGTAATTGTCTGCCCCACCTCTATGCCTAGGCTTTAATGCTTTAATAAAAAAATTTAATTGGATTCCGTGTTTAATTTGAAAAGGACTTTTATTATTCAGATTTTTGGGTCTGGGTGACAGGTCCACTTTAAGCATAACAGTAAGATACCATTTAAAATGTGATTAGAGGTAAACAAGTTAGGGACCACCATGTGGGTTTACCTTGACGTGGTATGGTGGCTTATCACTTTTATGATCATAACTTTGTAACTTAAAACCTTGTTTTTCAAAATTTACATGCATTTGCTTATTTACTTGAATTACAGGGTTTTAAATATTTAAGTATTTTTTAAGTATTTTGAAATTTGCCTTAGGTGTGCACCCACAACCCCCTCTTTTTTGTACAGGCTTTATTGACCTGATGACAGTGATTAAGCAAGAGGAGGCAACCCTACGCTTTGCCGGTTCCCCATCTGTATCTAATACCTAATGTGAAGGATAGCAGTTCAAAGATTGTATGCAACAGCTTTACAGCTACTTAGTAGCTTAGTATGGATTGTTACGCCATGTTGCTAACCAAACTATTGAGCTCCCTCCAAGGTCCATTAAGACATATGTAAAATCAGAGCTGATGCAAGGCTATACATGTGTGCTGGTTGAAAGTCCCCCTAAGGCTGTAGCCCATAATGGATGGCAAGTTGTCCCAGAGAGAAAGGAGTGGGGAAAGAAAATACCCTTAGTTGCTCCTGTGACTGTTCAAAATCTTTTTACATACTGTATACTGTGGTAATCTGGCCAAAACAGGAGTTGGCTTATTGCTTCCCTGTCCATGAGATTTCTGACTTTGCTGATGTTCAGTCCACTCCAGTATCTGCTTCTGTGTGAAGCTTGCTGTTTGATTTTGGGGATATATAATTTTGATGATATGCTGAGGAGTTTCTGAGGAGTGGAAGCAGAGGCTGAGTAAGGTTTTACTCTGCTTATCCTCTCCATTTAGGGAACGGCTGAGGAGAATCCCTCCTAAGGACCAAGATGATCTCCTGCACACTTTGCAGGAGATGAAGGGGTGAGGAATGATTGTTGAGCCCCTATGCCTCCCCAATAGTCATTATGAGGAAAAAGCATGGCTCAATACGTTTGTGTGTGGACTACTTTAAATAGACCCGACCAGTATACCCTACCTCTTATTTAACGTTAACAAATGGTTTACTGTTATGGACCTACGCTCTGGTTATTTTCAGGTGCCTATGCCTATATGCCCCTTCGGATTTTATCAGTTTACCAGGATGCCCCAAGGTATTTGTGGGGCCCCAGCTACCTTTCAGAGACTTATGGAGAAGGTGGTGGGGGACATGTCACCCCGAGAGTGCCTGGTTTATCTGGATGCTATTATTGTGTTTGGAACTATCCTGGAGGAGCACAAACAGCGATTGATGAATGTGATTGACTGGTTAATAGCTCAAGGACTGAAACTGTCAATCGACAAATATAAGTTCTGCCGCTCCTCAGTAAACTATGTAGGTGATGTGGTCTCTGTAGAAGGGATGGAAATGGTGGCAACCTGGCCCAAACCCCAAAATGTCAGTGAGCTGATATAATTTCTTGGGTTTTGTGGTTACTACAAGCGGTTTGTAGAGGGGTATTCAAGAGTGGCTCACCCTTTAAAATGAATTGCTGATGCTTGCTAATGTGCATGGCCATGAGACAAAAAGAGCTGCTAAAACCCCTTTTGGTGATAGGTGGGATTCAGCCTGTGAGGAGGACTTTGTTCTATTAAAGAAAAGACTGACATAAGTGCCTGTATTGGTTTATGCTGACCCTTACAGGCCAGAAGGGCTGTGGCTAGCGGCCTATATTAGTAGGAGTCTGACACCCAGTGAAAGGATTTATCCTGTACATAAACTGCAATTTCTGGCTTTCAAGTGGACCCTTGCAGACAAGTTGCATGACTACTTGTATGGAGTAGAGTTTGAAGTAAGAACAGATAATAATCCTCTTACATATATTTTGACTACTGCTAAACTTGATGCCACATGACACCGGTGGTTAGCGGCACTGTCAAACTACTCTTTCATCCTCAAGTACAAACCAGGGCCTAAGAATATCGGAGCAGATGCCTTCTCTAGACGACCGGGCCTGCCTGCCCTGGAAGATGATGGGGAGCGGGAGGAGTTACCTTGCCCAGGTATGAAGGCCTACTGTACTACAGCTGCTGTAGTGGATGACAATGTGGACTTTTCTGAGTTGAGAGTTGTTGATTCTGTTGGTGGAGGGCTGGAGTCTATACCACCTATGTACTGTTATCCAGGTGACCTAGTGGGCGTAGACTTCAAAATCATCAGTCATAAGGAGATGATTCACAGTCAGAAAACTGATCCTGTGATAGGGCCCCTGTGGAGAGCTGTTAATGCCAGAAATCCTACTTTGCTCAAGAAAAGTTTGCCATAAGGGTATGAATTTTTCCAGAGTGACTGGGGGAAGTTATGTATGGAACAAGGACTGTTATACCGGGTGATAATCATAATCACCCTGGGAGGCGCCAATTAGTGTTGCCCCATAAGTTCAGGAACATGGTGTTAAGGAGTCTGCATGATCACCATGGACATCTTGGAGTGGAGAAGACTTATGGATTGGTCCAAGACTGCTTTTTCTGGCCTAGAATGAGAGATGCGGTTACTAGTTTTTGTAGAAAGTGCCTAAGATGTCTGCAAAGGAAGACACTTCCGGTTCTCGCTGCCCCCATGGGTCACCTGAAGAGTTCAGAACCCATGGACTTAGTGTGTATGGACATTCTTTGTATTGAAAATGATTCAAAGGGCATCAGCAATGTGTTGGTAGTCACAGATCACTTTACCAGTATGCTCAAGCTTTCCCCACCAAGGACCAAAAAGCCTCTACAGTAGCCAAAGTACTATGGGAGAAATTTTTCCATTCACTACAGTTTGCCAAATAGACTACATTCTGATCAAGGCAGAGACTTTGAGAGCTGGCTCATTATAGAGCTTTTGCAACTGTTGAACATTGAAAAGAGTAGAAATACCATCCTCAGGGAGATGCCCTGCCTGAAATATTTAATAGAACATTGCTGGATATGCTAGGTACTCTGCCAGTGGAAGCTATGGTGCATGCCTATAACAGTACACTGCATGATAGCACTGGTTCCTCTCCATACTCATTGATGTTTGGGTGGGAGCCATAGTTGTCTCTTGATATTCAGCTATGTGTATCTAAAGATGGAGTGAGACATCAGGACAACTTTCAGTATGTTTCCCGGGTGAGAGAAAGCTTGGCTACTGCCTACCGCTTAGCTGAAGAGAATGTTAGCAAGTTGAATGCAAATATCAAAAGAAGGTTTAATCTTAAAGTCAAGTACAGAGAGTTGTTTCCAGGTGACAAAGTGTTACTGAGGAATTTAGGATTGCCTGGGAAGCATAAGCAGGCTGACCGTTGGAGACCTGAATTGTTTGATGTGGTGAGCAAGCTGGGATTCCTTTGTACAAGATAAAGGAACCAGAGGGTCAAGTAAAAGCCTGGCATAGGAATCACCTACTTCCTGTACCTCAAATTAGTGATTTTGAGGAGGATCCTATAGAGGGTACATCTGACTTCCACAACACCACTGAAACTCCACCTCCAGTTCAACAGACCCCTCTGGATTTGCAAATGGTTGAACCTGTTAAGAGTGGCAGTGATGTAGCCCAGAGTTCTGTAGAGCAGTATAACATGGAGCACCAATAGAATAAATAATAAATAAAAAATATCAAAACTTTATTAGGTCCATTTAAAAAAAATCAATCGTAAGAGGAGCCTGATGAAGTGGCGGGAAGCCACGAAACGGGTTGAGCAGCTAACCTTGTTGTTTTCTGCACACTCGATTTTTTTAAAATGGACCTAATAAAGTTTTGGTATTTTTTATTTATTATTTATTCCATTGGTGCTCCGTGTTATACTGCTCTACAGAATTCTTCTTGCTGCTTGGGATCGCGGCCTGCACGTAGTAGCACGCTGGAATCGGGCGTCGGTAAGTGCTCCCACTCAATATTATGTCGCCCAGAGTGACTCTCTTCCTTTTGATGATTTGCCTAATCCTGTCAGGGGTAATATGAATCCTGCATCCCCAGAGTTTGTACCAAGGACTGAGATTCAACAGAGGTCATTGCCGAATGATGGAAATTCTTCTATTGAGGACTCATCTAGAGGACTACCCCAGAGAGTGGTGAGGAGGGGTGCATGGGTTTGGCAGCCCCCACCTATACTGACTTATGATACACTAGGAAATCATTCTTATGCAGTGCATGCTGTACCATTCCTGGGTGGTGGCAGTGTCCAATTTACTTAATATGCTGCCAGTGTTTGCACCACCAGGACTATACTGTTATTGACTTGGTTTATATAATGTGCCTTGGTAAGTATACTGTTGAGCATGTTGCATGCAGTTCTTCTCCGCTAGTATCTATGTAAATGGACACTGGGCACTGTGATCTAAAGCAGGCCCTGAAGTTATTGCATTATTGTGGTTTATGTTTATTTTATGTCAGCCAGGAGGTGACAATTTTTTAGCAGGGGGAGAATGTAGGAGAGCTGTGTATACTTGATTCTGTGCAAGGAGGGGGAGGAGCCCCACCCTCAGTGAGCTGACAGGAAGGAAGAGAGAGAGAGACAGTGCTGCATGGTCAGCAACTACCTACTGAAGAACAGTGCCAGGGTTCTCAGGGGGCACATCTGGATTACTTTAGTGCAGAGCAGCAGATATGACAGCTATACTGAGTACTTGCCCCCTTTTCGCAGGCCACAATCTTTGTTAGCAGTAACATGCTTTCAAAAGGGGCTTGGATGAACATAATATCAAAGGCTATTTTGATACTAAACTCTACAGTTAGTATAACTATGGGCATATATGGTTTGTGTGAAAGAGTGGAGGGGTGTGTGTGTGTGTATGCTGGGTTTTAATTTGGAGGGGTTGAACTTGATGGACTTTTTTCAACCCAATTTAACTATGTAACTATTTATGGGGGTACATTTATTAAAGAGTGAAGTACTGCCACTAGAGTGAAATTCCGCCGCTCTCCATTCATTTTGATGGGATTTTGAAAAGCCTATTAATCAATGGGTGTAGACCACTTAGACAGGTAAAAGGAGCTGAGAGGCAGGATGAGGAGCAGCTGCTGTCTGCTGAGGAGGATAAAGGAGAGTAGGACTGGGTGCCTGAAGAGCAGGTGGCACAGAGCCAGGGTACACCCCACCCACATACTCCAGCTATTGTTTATGGTTGGCGAGCCCGGATTTTTGGATTGGGCGCCCCCCCTGCACACGTGAGCACACGCATGCGCTGGAGCATCAGGGATTATGTGTACAAGGTCCGTATGCCCGGTTCTCTTTAGAAAGAGGCTGGCCAGGGGCACCTATTCTATATGGCTATCCATATGCAGAGATGCCTCTGGAGTGATCCTCTGGGTTGCCCCCATGAAGTGGTGAAGTGCCCAAAAATACTTGCGTCTTCACACACATTGGAATCACCACACGTGAAACACATTGCATGCGGTGATCCCAGGTAATTGCTTAAAAATGGCTCCTTCTGTATTTTGGTCGATTTTACATGTGGTGATCATCAAATGTGAAGAGTACAATTTGGGGCTTCATCTCTGCAGTAGATGAGTTTTCCAGTCAGGCAATAAAAGGCTCTTTGTGTCAGGGCCCAGCTACAGTAATCTATAGCAACCAGTCAGCAGGTAGTACTTACTGGTCAACTATTTATAAGCGAGCATCTATTCATTTTACTCACAAGAACTGCACCTCTAGTAACAATGCACTTTAGATATTCTAGATTAAGAAAACAGATTTTTAAGAATCCCAAATTATACTTTGTACTTTTAATACTTTTAATAACAAGTCACCTCTGTCCAAAACACTCAAACATCCATGCCATTTGTTTACTGTCCTTTCAATATCCTACCACTTAACTTACTATACCAACAACTTAAAACTATACCAAAAGACCTCACCTGTGTCATTCCCTACCTCCCATAACACAGTTCCTAGTTAAGGATTATACCCTTATGCTCAGTTTACTGAAGATTAAAAATCTTTCATTTATTTTAACTGCCACTTTAACATGCCACTTTAATTGTAATACAACTAATTTCACTGCAAAAATGTAAGTTATTTATAAAGGAATGTTCGAGTAATGCTTCACATTAGAGAATGCAGATATTTCAGCATTTATGCACTTTACATTTTCTAGAGATATCCTTCAATAAAGAGGCTGGATGATTACATCTCAGATAAGCTGCTGTAATGTCTGTAAAATCCTACACAAAAAAATCTTCCTTATGGTTTAGGGTATGAAAATTTCACACACTCGAGCCACATAACATTTAACATAAATAAATTAAATTTTTATTTACTCATACTCAATCATTACATAAAATCTGAGTGGGAAAACCGAAGTGTGTCCTTACATGTTTTACAAAGCTTTATGCATTGTATATTGGTGAGTCCACAAAAACAGTGTAAAATCAGGGTATGTAAAATTCAGATATCACTTAAGTATATGAAGAAGAAAGTGGTTTCAGAAAAGACAGCTGTCTGTGTTTGCTTTGCTGAAATAACAGCAGCCACATCTGTTAGAGTACCTTGCATGGTTTAGCTATCAATTTAAGGCACATGCAGCAGAAATTTAATACAATTAGATCCATTACATGCATTGTTTATTGTTTACATTTTTAATTAAATAAAATTTTTACTGTACTGTATACAGTATGTGTAATTTATCATCCCAATCAGCATATAGTCGTTTGTACAGATTCTACAGATACATTAGCAGATGAGCCAATACTGCAAGTAAAATCTCTTACTAGTTTTATAACATATGATTGCTAGCTCCCTTCTCATCTTTAGATAATACGTTTCTGAATAATGGGCATAACAACATAATTTGTTTAAAACTGGCCTCATTCCTAAGCACACCTTAGACAATTATCCTCTCATAAAGTCCATGAAAATCTGCAATCTTTCATGGACTTCCTTTATTGGATACAATTTATTTGGACACTTATGTTTCACCCAATTGGACATTTCACTTGTTGATGCAACACTGATGCCCAGTGGGAAAAGTATGTAATACCTTTACAATTATACAAATGAATGTACCTACCTTTGAGAGTTTTTTCTGGCTATGACGTCATGATTTGGCACCAGGTTTAAATGTATTTAACACTCACTTAGATATATGCACTTTATCCTTGATAAAGGCCCCAATGGGGGCCAAAACGTTGGAAGATGCATTGTGAATAAAAAAGACATTAATTTCTTCACAAAGAACAAGGAATGGGGGTCAATTTATACCAGTATACTACATACACCCGATGACAAAGCTTTAAACAAATAGCAGGATCATTAAATTAATTAAAAAAAAACTATTGAAAGATTATGCAAACAAATACATAAAGCATAATAAATAGGATAATAAGCATATATAATATCAGTGCTGCTAAAAAAATTGCCAATGCAGTAAGAAACAGGACTCCATTACAGATTAAAATCTAAAATTGGATAATAGATATGATGATTATAATTACTCTAATTTGATACTGAGACCAAAGGGTGCTAAACTTTTAAGTTTAAAGATCAAAAAGGTTTCCCAGTGTCGTAATTTCATAAACTGTCCACACCCCCTATCTTAAAATGAGAAGGTATTTTTTCAATCCCATGTAAAACAGACCCATGGGACTGCAATTATGGCTGTCGTTAAAGTGCTGGGGAAGTCTATGATTGGTATTTTTAGCTTTAATGTTGTGTACATGTTCAGTTATCCTGAAGCCCACAGCTCTAATAGCCCTATCCTTTTTGCAGGAGAAAATGATGAGGTACACCCATATATGGAGCCGCAGTTGATAAGAGAATTAACTATAGATATATAGATGTTCTGTATTATATTATATAATTATATGATTTGGGCAACACTAAGGGGCAGATTTACTAAGGGTCAAATTTTGAATGAAAACAATTGGAAATTCAACCATCAAATTTTTTTAAAGGGCATTTTCGATCAAAAACGGACTAAACTTGCAATTTAATTTTGGGCTATTATATAGTCAAAGTTTTTAAAAATTCTTTCGAAATTCGATTTACCAGATTACTGGTAAGAGAATGAGTAACTGAAATGATGGACCTGGCAGGAGGGTTTAAATTGCATTTAATAAATAAAGTGATAAAATATAGCTATACTTGTATGGTGGTTAAATAAAAATGGAAAATCGTTGTGTAAAATAATTTGCACGTTGTGCAAATGCTGTATTCATGGGGAACACAGTTATTTCTGATCCATTGTGGAGTGCAAGGGCCTGTGGCCAGAGACCCTGATGATGAAGCTGGGTGAAAGAGTGAGAATAATCTAGAGGCTAGAAGAACATTAAGATATAAGTAAATATGGCCAAAGTGCCAAGGGAAAATCATACTATCCCCCATATGTAATAAAAAGCATTACATTTGACCAGGAGCAGTAACCAATGGCAACCAATAAGATGTTTGCTTTTAAAGAGGTGACCAGTAAATGTTACCAGCTGATTGCTATGGGTTACTGCACCTGGCAAACTTAGGGGCACATTTACTAATGGTTGAAGTGAATATTGGAATAAAATTTGAATTTAAAAATTCAAATTCCGAAGTAATTTTGGACTACTTAGCCTATGGAGGACCTCCTAGAACCTGAAAATTGATGTATTTGATCGAAACAGGTCCAATGGAAAAAGCCCTTTTGATTTTTCACTTCGAAATTCGACCATTAGTAAATCTGCCCCTGGTCGAATTTCGAAGTGAAAAAACTGCGAAATTTGACCATCGAATATTTTTTAAAGGGCTTTTTCAAATGAAAATGGACCTATTTCAATCGAATAGGTCCATTTTCGATCGAATAAAAACCATTTGAATAGTTCAATCGCATTGTTTGAATCGAACGATTCAACGATTTTGCGCAAAATCCTTCGAATTCCTTGGACTTACACAAACATTCAGGACAGGTTCTAGGAGGTCCCCCATAGGCTACAATGGCAATTTAGTAGCTTTAAGGTGGTGAAGTGTCAAAGTCAAAGGATTTTAAAGGGCCAGTACTTCGAAAATTTTACAAATATTCTAATTTTTTCTCTTTGAATTTTGGCCTATTCAATAGTCGAAGTAGCCCAAAATTTTTATTGAAATTAGACTTTTTATTGATTCAAATTTTATTCGAATATTCACTTTGAACTTTAGTAAATGTGCTCCATATTGTCTTTTATTATATAACCCCATATATATGTAGAAAGAGACATTAGTGGGTAATGAGATTTAGGTGTAGAGGGAGAATGTGGGGATAGAGACAGTTATAGAGCAATATGAAGCAACGGAAGTAATTATATATGTGTTGTTATTCTAACAACTGTAGATATCAGCCTAAACTCATTTGTTAGTTGTAAACATGTAATTGATTGTCTTCTGTGTCATAACATATTGATTTTAAAACACAAAGGAAAATCCAAATTAAACAGTGATTTATGGCTGATCTTGAAAATGAGTGTTTATTCATCTTTGCTTTTGTTATTTGCCTTAAAAAAATCTGTCCTTCACTTGTAATATACCACCTGCTGAATTTCTAGTTGGTATTTTACTATACTGTGGATCTTGAAAAATCATGTAAACTTTTCATAGAATATGTGTTAAGACTGGAGTTTTCTGTACATTCAAGGTTGAATGACAATCTTATCAGATACAGAATTAATATAAATCATCTGACTTGTGAATGTAGTAATTAATAAATCAAATGTATTACATGTAGAAAAGTATTTATTCATATTTTTAAATTGCTTTCACACTTTGACATTTAATTGTAGTGAAGTATATGTTTAAAATGTTTTTCTTACACAAAAGGACAAAGTACCAATAGGAGCTCTGACATGAATCTATTAAAGTGTCATGACTGGGTTCACTGGGATAAATTGATCTAAGAGAAAAATGTGAATAAGCTTTTCCTGTGTAAACTCAGGCAGAGCAAGCATATGTAGCCCTTTTGCACAAGCCTAAATTTTTTTGGGTAGTTGGATGAAGTATATTCTGCAGACCTTTACAGAAATATGGCCCAAATGGCCACACAGGAAATACTTTGGTGGTCCACTTTAGGAAAGGTAGCTTACTTTCAGGACATCAGATTTCAATAACTGGCCTGTGTAGCAGTCTGAATGTGTAGTTCCCATTGGAGGTTTTGTCACGATCAGCACCCTGATCCAGAACTAGTGCTAAGCACCCTGCTCTAGGCTCTTACTTCTGCCTTTCACCTCGGAAGGAGCCCTCAGCTAATCAGATGCCGCCTGTTCTTAATAAGAGAGGTGCAAGGCAAAAGGTTCTGGATAAGCAGAGGAGCACGAACGTAAAAGCAAAGTCTTTGGGCAGAAGGGCGCAGTACAATGGTTCAGACAAAAGAGTAGTCAGAACTGGCCGGGTCGGAGCAGGCAGAGCGTAAACGTAGTCAGGCAGGCAAGGGTCAAACCAGGAGATCAATCAGAAGGAATACTGGTACAGAAGAGTCGGTTACCAGGCAGGGTCAGGATCACAGAAGTCAGAATAGTCAGAATACTGGCAGGGGTCACAACAGGTATCAGAATCAATCAGAAGCTATACAGCACAGGATACAAGGCACCAGGAAACTCACTAGGAGGAAACCTATAACGGGCAATGAGAAAAGACCAAAGGCACCTTTAAATATGTAAAAATTTGGCACCATTGCGCGCTGACATCCTTATGCCAGCGCTCATGCGCCTACAACACAGGAAGTGGCACACCGCGCCTAAGGAGTTCGGCGCTTAAGGAAAGAGGAGCGGCGTGGCAGACGTCCCCGCCATACCATAACCCCCCTCCCTGGGGGGGGCACTGGACCCCCAGGTTTCTCAGGAGACTCCAGATGGAACTGTTTCCTTAGACGATCAGCCCTGATGTCACTAACTGGAACCCAAGAATTCTCCTCAGGACTGTAACCCTTCCATTGTACAAGATATTGCAACTTACACCGCACAATGTGAGAGTCAAGGAGTGCTTGGACTACAAATTCAGACTGGCCCTCTACCAACACTGAGGGAGGAATGGATTGTGGACGAACCTGTGAAGCTGATTTTAAGAGAGACACATGAAATGAGTACGATATTTTAAAATTACCAGGCAGTTTGAGACGGACAGAAGGAGGATTGATTATTTAAGTAATGCGATATGGACCAATAAACCTGGGTCCCAACTTGAGTGAAGGAACTTTTAACTTAATGTTTTTTGTAGACAACCATACAGAGTCTCCTACCTGATATTTGGGGGCCTCTCTTCAAGACCTATTGGCTGCTTTTTTTTGAGCAGCAGTAGCTGCAGAAAGAGAATCCAGACCAAATTTTTGCAAACTATTTGACAGAAGAATTAACAGAGGGTATAGGGGACAATGAACCAGAAAAAGAAAATGCTTTGGGATGTAAACCATTAACAATAAAGAATGGAGATTCACCAGTAGAAGAATGGGTTGCATTATTGTAAGCAAATTCTGCCCAGGGTAATAGTTCAGCCCATGAGGACTGGTTGTCAGACACATAACACCTCAAAAATTGTTCAAGGGACTGGTTAACCCTTTCAGTTTGACCATTGGTTTGAGGGTGATATGCGGTGGGAAATGACAACTCAATCCCCACCAGAGACCAGAATGCTCGCCAAAATTTTGAAACAAACTGTACCCCTCTATCAGAAACAATATTTACCGGAAACCCATGTAACTGAAAAATATTACAAATTAATAACTCAGCCAAGGTTTTGGCAGAAGGGAGGTGTGGAAGAGGAATGAAGTTGCTCATTTTGCTGAACCTATCCACCACCACCCAAATCACAGTTTTCTCCTGAGAAGGGGGGAGATCAACAATGAAATCCATTGTAAGATGGGACCAGGGTTTATAAGGAATAGATAACCCTGTGACAGTCCCCTCTAAGAGGTGTCACATTCTTCAAATGCCCATTTAACAGTCAACAACTCTCTATTACCAATATCATAATTGGCTTTGGCAGATGAGAATTTTTTAGAAAAAAATGCACACGGATGCACTTTGTTGGTTATTGGATGCCTTTGAGAAAGGACTGCCCCAACCATCAACCTCTACAATAAAGGGTAAAGTGGTATCAGGGCGACGAAGAATGGGAGCAGATACAAATACTTTTTTCAGAAATTCAGAAGCTTGAATAGCTTCAGAAGGCCACATACTCGGATCAGCACCTTTCTTGGTTAGATCCGTAATTGGAGAAAATTTTAATATTGTCAAGATAAACCACTACGAATAACCCCAACTAGTCCCGGAAGACGTCATTGACATCACTGCGGGATGGTTACAAAGACCGAATGGCATTGCCAAATATTCGTAGTGGCCATCCCTGGTGTTAAATGCTGTTTTCCACTCATCCCCTTGCCTGATGCGAATGAAGTTATATGCTCCTCTAAGATCAAGTTTAGTATAGATGTTAGCATTCCTAACCTGATCGAATAACTCAGAAATCAGTGGAAGGGGGTAGCGGTTCTTGATGGTAATTTTATTAAGGCCCCCATAATCAATACATCGGCAAAGACCACCATCCTTCTTGCCCACAAAAAAAAGAACCCGGCCCCGGCAGGGGAACTAGAAGGCCTAATAAAACCTCTTTTGAGATTTTCCTTGATGTACTCTTTCATTGCTTGGGCTTCGGGTAATGAAAGAGGAAATGTTCTCCCTCTACGAGGAGTAGACCAAGGAATGAGATCAATTGGGCAGTCATAATGCCTATGTGGGGGTAATGTTTCCGCTGATTTTTTTACAAAACACATCAGAAAAGTCAGCATAAGCCGTGGGTAAACCCTCTAGTGAATTGACTGCCACAAATTGAGGAACACTTAAACAAGAGCCCATACATTTTTGACCCCCTTGAAGAATCTTACCAGTAACCCAATCAATATGGGTCTGTATCCAGGGTAACCCCAAAATTAAAGGAGAAGAAAAAGAACCTTTGATAATATAGAAGGAAAACTTTTCAGAATACATATTGTTGGTGCACACAGTTAGGTCTACAGTTTTTTGGGTTACTGAACCATACCCTAGGGAACTCTTATCAATGGCCAGAATCCTCATAGGAGGAATGAGGCCTAGACATAACTGATACCACATCCCTTTCAGACACATGCCTTGACCTGTGCAATCTCTTTTTACTCTGTTACTGTGTAATCTCTTTTACATTTTATGAATCACCAGTCTTTTCCATAGGGAAAGAGTGGTATGGCAAATGCATTAAGACACATTTTGTAAAGAATCCTTTAGTTATAAGCAAATGTGTTTTTTAAAACTAATAAATCTTTTTACGGTTCGGATGCAGTTAAAGGATATGTGTTATACACAATGTACACACCTGTTGATTAACCTACATTTGCATTAATAAGGTGTCAGCACTACTTTTTCACTATAAATTGTGGGGTGTAAAACATGTCATTTGTAATGTATTTTTACCATTATATTTTGTGAGAGTGTAAAACAGGAAGTTGGCACTGCATATAAACATCTATATGTTTGGTTTGTAATAGTGGGCAAAAAATTCACTAGGATTTCAGTAGAATTTGAGAATGATCACCAAAAACAAGCTTTGAATATGGTACTTGATCCTACTTCGTTACTGTTTATATGGGAAATATACGTATAATTTCAATAAATTGCTGCCTTTATATGGAAAGCAAATAACATATATACACATACACATGCATGTAATGTCAGACATAGGGGTATAGGGTATCATATGATTTCCATAATATGTCCTTTAACTATTGAAGTCCACTTTATTTGAGATCATTGTTGCATATTATGGAAATCATCTGACATTACATGCATGTGTATATGTAGATATCAATAAGGATACACACTTCAATATGCATGTATACATTTATGGGATCCTCCTTTTTTTCATATGATTCTTTTACATATCATATTACTATATACAATTTATATACATATGAATTATTTTCTTGAAGCTTTTTTCAAAAATCTCTCTAATTTTCTAATATTTAAAAATGTTTGTGTTTTTGAATTTGTTATTTTATTATGGTTTGTATAGCTATCCATTTTGGGTGCATGATGTCTTTACATTTGTGACTGGAATTGTCAGTTTCCTCTCCCCTTTCTTCTTATAGGTGATTGAGTCTTTAAATACTGATATTGTGTTGTAAGTGTCTAAGCTTATGATTAAAGGAATTGTTCAGCATAAAAATAAAAACTGGTTAAATAGCTCTTTCTATAGTTAATTAGACAAAAATGTTATCTGTAAAAGTTGGAGTAACTGAATGTCTAACATTATAGCCAAAACACTACTTCCTGCTTTGCAGCTCACTTTGTTTCCACTGATTAGTCACCAGGCTGTAGCCAATCAGTGACTTGGGGGGGGGGGCACATGGGTCATAACTGTTTGCTTTTGAAACTGAGCTGAATGCTGAGGATCAATTGAAAACTCACTGATCAGTTATGTCCCATGTGGCCCCCTTCAATTCGCTGACTAACTCAGAGTTAGAGAGCTGAAAAGCAGGAAGTTGGATTCTGGCTATTATATTAGACATCCACTCACTCCAACCAGGGGTGTAACTACAGAGGAAGCAGATAAAATAACCAAGGAATGCCCTTAACCAATATGTCCACACAAGCAGGACAGTAAGCTTTGTTCTTATTGGTTCAGTAAAGTAACTGACAGTATTGCTTCACAGAATGGTTATTTTATCTGTTTTGTGAAAAACTTTAAAGGTGTGGTTCACCTTCAAGTTAACTTTTAGTATATCGTAGAAGGGCCAATTCTAAGAAACTTTTCAATTGGTCTTCATTATTTATTTGTCATAGTTTTTTAATCATTTGCAGCTTTCAAATGGGGGGTCACTGACACCATCTAAAAACAAATGCTCTGTAAGGCTACAAATGAGACATTCATTCTGTGTATCAGGGATAGTTTTGTATACAGAATGTATTTGGGACAAACGGCACCCCATACTGCAAGTACAAGTATGTTAACACCCCCATAGGGAAAAAAGGAAATAAGAAAGGTAATGTAAAAGCATCAGGCATTATGGCAAATTTATAAATATCATTCAAAAATTTATTTATGATGATGATTAAAAAAGTTTCTTTTTTAGTCAGTGATACTGTCATGGGAAAAAAAATTTTTTTGAAAATGCATCAGCTAATAGTACTGCTCCAGCAGTATTCTGCATTGAAATCCATTTCTCAAAAGAGCAAACAAATGTTTCTATATTTCATTTTGAAATCTGACATGGGGTTAGATATATTGTCAAATAGCGGATGGCTCCTCCTGATGCAAAATGTGGTCAGAACAATGAGCTGTGTCTGGGACCTTGGGGTTTGTTCTGGGTTTGGGATACCTAAGGTCAAAGTAGGATAAAGGAGAAGATTGAAATTAATTTTAAGATAAATAGTGATTTTGTGTTTCAAGCACAATGTTGAGGTGTGTACATTTTGCATTATATTGTGAATAAAAATAAAGCTTTAATCCTTATTATCAATATGCTTATGAGCATGCATTTTTTGTAAGCAGCAATTACCGTTGTATGATTAATCTTTTATTTTCCTTAAATGGAAAATTGGTATTTTTTTACTGAACAGTAATGATAGATTGGTAAAAAATATATGATCGCTGATCACTTCATATTTCTGAAAATCCTTTGTTTTTATTATATGGGTTTATATAAAGCAGTGGCATAACTAGATGTTGCTGGGCCCCACAGCAAATTAATTGTAGGGCCCCCAATATATCTAGAGGTTGTCCTGTTTTATATATGTTGAGATTGCTCATTAATTAGGGCCTGATGTGGTCCCCTATACCTCCTGGACCCCCCTGCAGACACAGGGTCTGCTTACTCTGTAGTTACACTAATATAAAGAGTTCTGTATAATGCATGCTCTACCATGAGTTGCAGCTTGCCAGATCTGATCTGGGTAAAAAAAGCAGTGTCCTCTGCCCAAAGCTAACCTATATAGCACTGACATTTGAAAATAGCATTACATTTGTAACTCCTCTAGAGATATTAAAAAGAGAGAGAATTTTTGGGGCACTAATTATTCTTGATTATACCTTTGAGTGATCATAATTATTTGTTCTTTCCATTTTAAAACTTACATACAAAAGTTTCACCTGCAGTCGAAACAACAATGTAATATAAAATAAAATTATATTTGATATTATTCATCCTAGCCAATAACCCTTTCCCTGCCAGCCGATTTGTCCTAAATGCGAACATATACTGCCAAGCAGTTTTTAGACATTTTGCACGTGAAATTAGACTTATTATATATTGTTTTTTCCATAATGAATAGGGCTTGAATGCTGAAACAAAATTCTGTACATTTTCTGGAGATATAGCAACAATTCTGAGTGAAATGTGAAAAAAGAATAAAATATTTTTTTCGAAGAAGAAGAATTACATTTACTGACAAAAAATTTACTGTTCTAAAATATTTTTTGGGATTTTTTTTCTGAAACACCATCATGATAAAGTCAGAAGAGAATTTGACAAAATTACTCCAAAAAAATATTCAAATGAACCCAAATATTAAAGAAGACGTTCTATACCCTGCATATATGGGTGCACCAAATGACGTGGCCCCCCAAACACCCCAGAACAGGGGCAATACATAAGGAAAACTTTTGATGGCAAGTTTGCCCGCTGTTCTCTAAGTGCACACCTTGCAGTTATTTAGTCTAAACACCCTCTTACCTGTGAAATACCCCCCACAAACGATATATTCCTTGAAAGTGCACACCAGCACCATCCTTGCTTTCCTGCATGCAGATCTGTGGGTGCAGTTCTCCATAGTAGTTTGCAATTTGGCCTGAAATAAAGAAAAAAATGTTCAAAAGTTAGATTTCTTCCCAAAATTGCCATGACAAATCAAGAAAAACTGCTAAATAGCAATGTACAACTTCTTCTGAACATAACAATACCCTGCATGCATGGGTGCACCTAAAGATGCAGCCACTAAACACTCCAAAACTACTGCACCAAAAACTGGTGCAACCGGTACATTTGAGGCTATAAGATCACACCTTGCAGATTTCCCCCTTTACCTTGAAATAAATTGGATAAGTACTGAACATACACACCTTCACTTAGGAAATGTGCATTTCTGTGAAGAATAGTTTCCAAAGCTGAACAGGAGTAAAAACAGATTCAATATTATATTTCTAGCCAATTCCCCCCAAAAAAGTAAAAAGTTACTGAATACTCTACTTACCTATATCTGTATAGTGGAGCTTTGAGCTTTGGACCCTTTTGTTTCATCTGTACGTATGTCCTTGGTCAGTGATGCTTTTTCTTTTTTTTTTTTTTGAACACTAAATAGAAAATCTGCACATTTATGGGAAAATTATTTTGCCACCAAATATTCATATGGTCAACCCAAAGCAACCTTCCACAATAGGCTGTGGTCTGAGAACAAAAAATAGCTGTGCTAATCTCAATTCTATAAAAATGACGAAAAAAATATACAGTATAGTGTCAGTAACTGCCAGGGGCGTAACTACCAGGGGAGCAGGGGGTTCAACTGGGCCAGGGCCCGCACCGCTGCATGCCCCCCCCCCCCCGGCAGTCTTGCGCCTGCTGCAGCCGACTGGAATCGGCTGTAGCGGCGCAGAAAATCAATCACGGCGATGGTGGGGGGGGCCCGGCTGCATGGCCCGCACCAGAGCCCGCCCCCGCCTGGTTCCATTACTGGTAACTGCACAGAAAGCTGAGCTGTTGAGGTTTCAGAGCAAGTATCATATTTATCTCCAAAAGTGGTGTAACAAAGTACTAAAGTAAAGAATAAAGTGGCAATAGAGGAAGCTGATCCTAAACCTAGCCTAAAAGTTTGAAATGCAAACTACCCCATCTACCAAGTCGTTTACACATGGATAGGAAACAGACTACAGTATCGGGTACAGAGTGTGGTTCTTAATGGTACGTTCTCTACTTGGAGTAAGGTTCTTAGTGGGGTCCCTCAGGGCTCGGTATTGGGTCCACTTTTATTTAACTTGTTCATTAATGACTTAGGGGAGGGTATTGTAAGTAATGTATCAGTGTTTGCAGATGACACAAAACTATCCAGCCAAATTAATTCCATCCAGGATGTGGCATCCTTGCAACAGGATCTTGACAAACTAGCAATCTGGGCAGCTAAGTGGCAAATGAGATTCAGTGTTGATAAATGTAAAGTCATGCACATGAGATCTAAAAATATTCAAGCCACTTATACCCACTGCATCCATTATGGAAAAGGACCTTGGAGTCCTTGTAGAGGATAAACTTGGCTGTAGCAAGCAATGCCAGTCAGCAGCATCAAGGGCAAATAAGGTCTTGAGCTGTATTAAAAGGGGCATAGAGTCAAGGGAGGAGGGGATAATTCTTCCACTTTATAGAGCACTTGTAAGGCCACATCTAGAATATACAATACAGTTTTGGTCTCCATCACTCAAACAAGACATTATTGTACATTATGTAGAGCAGGGGTCCCCAACCTTTTTTGCTTGTGAGCCACATTTAAATTTAAAAAAGAGTTGGAGAGCAACACAAGCATGAAAAGGTCCATGGGGATGTCAAATAAGAGCTCTGATTGGCTTTTTGGTAACCCCTATATGGACTGGCAGCCTACAGGAGAGAATGTTTGGCAGGACATCTGTTTTTTATGCAACCAAAACTTGCCTCTAAGCCAGTAATTCAAAAATAAGCACCTGCTTTGAGGCCACTGGGAGTAACATCCAAAGGGGTTGGAGAGCAACATGTTGCTTGCGAGCTACTGGTTGGGGATCACTGATGTAGAGGGTACAGAGAAGGGCAACTAAGCTGGTAAAAGGTATGGAAAATCTTAGCTATGAGGAAAGACTGGCCAAATTGGGGATTTTCACGCTGGAGAAGAGGCTCTTAAGGGGTGATATAACTATGTATAAATATATAAGGGGATCATATATTAATCTCTCTAATGCTTTATTCACCAGTAGGTCTTTCCAGCTGACACAAGGTCACCCATTCCGATTAGAAGAAAAGAGCTTCCTCCTAAATATTCGGAAGGGGTTTTTGACAGTGAGAGCAGTGAAGATGTGAAATTCTCTCCCTGAATCAGTTGTACAGGCTGATAGATTAGAAAGCTTTAAGAAGGGGTTTGATACCTTTTTAGCAAGTGAGGGAATACAGGGTTATGAAAGATAGCTCATAGTACGTTGATCCAGGGACTAGTACGATTGCCATTTTGGAGTCAGGAAGGAATATTTTCCCCCTCTGAGGCAAACTGGAGAGGCTTCAGATGGGTTTTTTTGCCTTCCTATGGATCACGCTGCACGTTGGATGTCTTGGATTGCAAGATCGAGTCCAGTGGGAAGTTGTATTTTTCCAGATGCGGGCTATTAAATGTTTGGCTGTGGTCAGTATAAGGTTGGCCTGTTCCTGTACATGGCTTCAGATTTGGGGGAACAGCATTCCTAGGAGGAATGTTCATGGGTCCAGCTGTAGGGTTTGTCCCAGCAAGGGTTCTAATAGGGACAGTAATACTAAGGTCCAAAAAGTATGGTATAAAGTACCTTCTCCTCCACATTGTCTCCATCACCCTTGTGAGATAGATGGGTATATTGAGGGTAATTTAGTTTGTGCCATTTTTAGGATTTAGTAGTTAATTTCTTCTGCTGAGGCCTTTCTAAGGTTTTCCGATATTGAGGCCCATTTGGAAAGAGGCAGGTTTTTGTCTAGGATTTGTACCCATGATTACATATAAACATGTTTAGTGAAAGAGACTTCTGAGTACATGTTAAGTATTCCATATATATCTGATATGAGTCCTTTCCTGCCTGCTCTGGTTGCCATAATGATATCCAGTGGTGTGTGTTCTGTGGGTAGATGGGGGCCTATTGTTTTGAGAGCAAGATGTCTAATTTGAAGGTGTTGGCAATATAATGTGTTTATATATAAGGTAATTAATGCTGTAGTTTTAAAGGCCTGTCAGCAGGGCCCCAGTTCCATTGGCACATAAATCAAATACCAATAAGATATCCCAAAACTCTATAGTAAATTTAAAAAGCTAACTTTTAAAGGACATGTAAAGCCTACATTTTCCTCCCATGTATATAAGTTGGGCATATCTTCCCCACCCAAACTGCATCATATGTACTGCATATACCCCCTTTGTTTGCCAGCACCATCAAATTTTCCTAAAACAAATAGCAGCTTTCATATGCTGTAAAGTCCATGCAGTGCGGAATGCAGGTTTACACAGGCACAACATACTTTGATAAAAAAAAAGTTCTGCTGGGTTTGAGCACTGTAATTGTTAAGCTGAGCTCAGGAGAGGTGGTTAGGAGAAAAAAATAGCAACAGACAGTTTCTATAGGAACAAGCAATGCTCTCTCTTCATTGGCTGTTAGTCTGGAGGGTGTGTTTGTAATCTGAGCTGAGAGGAACTGAGCATGCTCACTGAGCCAAGAGCCAAAGGAAATTCCTGAGAAAGGGGGCCGAGTGGTTTAGTGTAGTAGAAGGATTTGTAAATGATTAAGGGGATACTGCAGCCTTACTGTTAACCTTTTAACAACCAGAGTAGCAGTTATCTAAAGATTTCAAAGAGGCTATTCATTGATTACATTTTTGTGGAGAGGGTTGACATGTCCTTTAAAGGAAAAGTAAACCCTCAGAATTTTTCCATTCGATACTTTTTCACAGTTCCTCCAACGAATTATCAATTTAAGATAAACTTATAGGGATACTGTCATGGGAAAACATGTTTTTTTCAGAAAGCATCAGTTAATAGTGCTGCTCCAGTAGACCAGTAGAACAAACATATTTTTTTTATATTCAGTTTTGAAATCTGACATGGGGCTAGACATTTTGTCAATTTCCCAGCTGCCCCTGGTCATGTGACTTGTGCCAGCAATTTAGGAGGAACTGCTTTTTGGCAGGCTGATTTTTTTCCTTCTCAATGTAACTGAATAGTACGCAGTGGGACATGGGCTTTTACTATTGAGTGCTGTTCTTAGATCTACCAGACAACTGTTATCTTGTGTTAGAGAGCTGTTATCTTGTGTTAGGGAGCTGTTATCTGGTTACCTTCCCATTGTTCTGTTGTTAGGCTGCTGGGGGGGGAGGGGGTGATATCACTCCAACTTGCAGTACAGCAGTAAAGAGTGATTGAAGTTTATCAGAGCACAAGTCACATGACTTGAGGCAGCTGGGAAATTGACAAGATGTCTAGCCCCATGTCAGATTTCAAAATTGAATATATAAAAAAATCTGTTTTCTCTTTTGAGAAATGGATTTCAATGCAGAATTCTGCTGGAACAGCACTATTAACTGAGGCATTTTTTGCCATGACAGAATCCCTTTATAGATCAGCACCAAAGGCTATGGAAAAAAACAAGTCATTTAATTAAATCTTCCCTTTTTATCCCTGCAGCATTTTCAACTGATTTTTATACACTCCTTTTTATAGCGCCTTTTCTGAAATCTGTTTGTAAAAAAAATCTATTTGTTTATCCATTTCCTCTGGTTCAGAGCAATTCTTTTTTATGTAGCATAGTAGGCCCAAGAGTATATTATTTATCCATGTTCTTTAAAATATATATAAATATATATATATATATATATATATATATATATATATATATATATGATCAGAATTAAAATTTTGTGAAAAATCCAAGTTAAAATCATTTTGGTTCAGAGTTTCTACAAATTCTATAGTCTGACTGTGGGCCTGCCATATGAATAAAATTTTTGAAACAATGCCAGAGAACAAGCCTTGTGCCCAGCTTAAGAAGGATTTGCTGGTTCACCTAATAACCCATTAGGAGGTTGGCATAGCTGGGCATGAATCTTGATCCAATGGGGGTACTGCAGATTTAAAAATAAAAAATCTTCAAAGCATGCAAGTATGCAGTGAAAACAAAATCTATGTTCCTTCCATGTTCCAAGTTGCTGAGTTAGTTGTGCCCTGCAATTGATACTGTAGTTCTTTTGAGATTTGTTGCTATTGCAATCAGTTCTCTTACCCAAGCTTCCCAGATTGTGAAGGGGGAGGACACGGACACCTGGTTTCTGTTAAAGTATAGACTACTTTAACAGAAACCAGCCTCAATGAGGCTTACAAAGTCTCATTGAGTCTCCATTGAAATGGTTTCTTTGAGACAAGTAAAATATTCAAGCTCATCTCAACCAGGGCATGGTCGGACCAAGTAATCTGGTGTATAGTACAGCTTTTCAAAGCTATTAATGAATCATGATCAATTAAGAAATGATCCAACCGTTGTTGGGAGCCATGGGGGTGGGAGGAAAAGGTTTTCTCTCTTGTGTGGCAAACGTGCCATGTGTCATATAGCCTATTTGTGCGTATTAATTGCCTGAATTGCTTTAAACTCCTTTCTCTCTCCACTCCCACTGGCCTCCCTGTTCGGTCCATAGATGGTGAGTGTTGTAGATTTAAATCTCCTCCAATCACCTGTAGGGTGTCTGGTGTGCTGAGATTTTCCTCAGAGTAGTATTTAGAAAATAAATCTGCTTTTTATTTTTGGGCATATACTGTCTGCATGCTATAATGCTTTTGTTGAGTTGTCCCTGTATTATAATATTTCTCCCTTTAGGATCAGTTTGGGTTTTTGCAATTTGGATGGGGCAATTTTTGTGGATCAAAATAGCCACTCCTGACTTTTTGACAGGTGCTGAGGCTTGGTAAGAGGTAGGGTATGGTCTGGATAGCAATTTAGGGGAGTCAGAGGAGAGGAAGCGCATCTCATGTCAGCTTTTAATCTCCTTAAAGAGCAGATTTTTTTTAACAATGCTATTTAGCTCTTTCACATTCAAAGTAATTATCTTAACCATAATTTTGTTTCAAAATCTGCTGAAATCTTACTTTTCCCCACTTGTGTGGGTAAGGGAAATCCCCCTGGCTCAGAAAACATACTTTAAACATAACATTAGACTAAGTAACTATTAATACATTTATTAATGTAAACATCTTTGAATGATGTGTGAGTGGAACCTGCTGGGCTTATCAGGTGAGGAAAGGTGTACGATTATGTGTTGGTTTTTATCTTCAGCTGTTCCTCTGTGGTTTGGGGAAGGTGGCTGTTTTGGCGAGTCGATGGATATCACTAGTTGAAAAGGGAAACCCCACCGAAAGGGGATATGTTTGCTGTGATTGGCTTGAGAGCTCTCCTTTTAGCAAGAGTAATGGGTGAAAGGTTGTTGAAAATCTGTAGAATGACGTTTTTGAAGAGGAAGTCCCATAGTTGCCGTAGTTGTAAGGCTCTGCTAGATAGTGCACAATGGGCTCTATTTAATCACCATTTCTCAGTTAGCAAGTTGGGGACTAATTGTTGGAAGAGTGTTAGTAGGTATGCATTTAGATCTGGCTGTCCTACCTCCTCCGGTATCTAAGGTTTTATCTCCAGGCCGTTTCCGGTTTCCGCCTGTTGATATTGGAGGTGCTGGAGCTCTTGCCGGAAAGTTTTATTTTCCTCTTCAAGGAAGGTAGAGATGCTGTGCAATTTCATCCACAGTGGTTTCTAGATGGTCCATGCGTTCCTCCATGTTTTGTACCCGCTCCCATAGCTCTTTGGTGGCTTCCCCATTGGAGTCCCGTATTGTAGTATTAAGTCTTTCATACAACTGTAAGAGCTGTGTGTGGACATCCACCATGACTGGGATCAGTGTGGGTTTTTTAAAGGCTGCTGTATAGGTTCTTGTGTGAGTGGTGTTATGGTAGCCTGCGGCTTTCTGCCGCATGGATGGGAGTTGCCTTCACAATGTAACAATGCATTGAGTCCTGTTGCAGGTTTCTTTGTTTGCCTATGTCTGGCAAAGCGTTGACTGCTTGTGGTAATCCCCTTTGTGTTGTTCAGTAGGTTTTGATCTGCTAATAGTGGGGATTTCTGAAGGATGTATAGCTACCAAGTTATGCTGCCATAATGGTTGCATGCGCGTCCCCCCCTTTGTATATTTTTAAATGCAGACTCAAAACATAGCTGTGCACTAAGAATTTTTGAGTATAATAAGAAGCATCTCATTTATCATCAGAGGTGGTCAG
Organism: Xenopus borealis; assembly: GCA_024363595.1. Lineage (NCBI taxonomy): Eukaryota > Metazoa > Chordata > Amphibia > Anura > Pipidae > Xenopus > Xenopus borealis. Next base: position 71,865,352 of record CM044441.1, read on the forward strand.
CTGTGATGTGAACTATGCATGGGATTCATCCCAGAGTAATGTAATGGTGATTGCCAAACCTCTCTGCTTAATTTTTCAGGATTCATTGAGGTCTGGCATGGTGCCGAGATACTGGAGAATTGCTAATGTGGTGCCGCTATCCAAGTCAGTCTGACGTCGGTGGTAGGAAAGCTTTTCGAAGGATTAGGATACTGGACTTCATAGCAAATAACAATACTATGAGTCTGTGCCAGCATGGTTTTATGCGTAATAGATCTTGCCAGACTAACTTAATTTCATTTTATGAGAAGGTAAACAGGGACCTCGATTCTGGGATGGCTGTGGATGTGATTTACTTAGACTTCGCTAAAGTATTTGATACAGTGCCACACAGAAGGTTACTGGTTAAATTAAGGAATGTTTGCCTGGAACATAGTATTTGTAACTGGATAGAGAACTGGCTAAAAGATAGACTACAAAGAGCGGTGGTAAATGGAACATTTTCTAATTGGACCAGTGTTGTTAGTGGGGTACCGCAGGGCTCTGTACTGGGTCCCTTGCTTTTCAACTTGTTCATTAATGACCTGGATGTGGGCATTGAAAGTACGGTTTCTATTTTTGCAGATGATACTAAATTGTGCAGAACTATAGGTTTCATGCAGAATGCTGCCACTTTGCAGAGTGATTTGTCTAAGTTGGGAAACTGAGCAGCAAACTGGAAAATTGGTTCAATGTTGATAAATGCAAGGTTATGCACTTTGGCAAAAATTATATAAATGCAAGTTATACACTAAATGGCATTGTGTTGGGAGTTTCCTTAAGTGAGAAGGATCTTGGGGTTTTTATACATAACAAGTTGTCTAATTCTGGGCAGTGTCATTCTGTAGCTACTAAAGCAAATAAAGTTCTGTCCTGCATAAAAAGGGCATAAACTCAAGGGATGAAAACATAATTATGCCTCTTTATAGATCCCTAGTAAGACCTCATCTGGAATATGCAGTGCAGTTTTGGACTCCAGTCCTTAGGAGGGATGTAAATGAGCTGGAGAGAGTGCAGAGATGTGCAACTAAACTGGTTAGAGGAATGGAAGATTTAAATTATGAGTGTAGACTGTCGAGGTTGGGGTTTTTTTCTCTGGAAAAAACGCACTTGCGAGGGGACATGATTACACTTTACAAATACATTAGAGGACATTATAGACAAATATCAGGGGACCTTTTTACCCATAAACAGGATCACCTTCAGACTAGAAGAAAAGGACTTTCATTTGAAGCAGCGTAGGTGGTTCTTCACAGTGAGGACAGTGAGGTTGTGGAATGCACTGCCAGGTGATGTTGTGATGGCTCATTCTGCTGTTGCTTTCAAAAGGCACTTGGATGATTTTTTTGGACAGACATAATATCAAAGGCTATTTTGATACTAAACTCTACAGTTAGTATAGCTATGGGCATATATGGTTTGTCTGAAAGAATGTAGGGGTGTGTGTGTGTGTATGCTTTCAAAAGGCACTTGGATGATTTTTTGGACAGACATAATATCAAAGGCTATTTTGATACTAAACTCTACAGTTAGTATAGCTATGGGCATATATGGTTTGTCTGAAAGAGTGTAAGGGTGTGTGTGTGTGTGCTGGGTTTTAATTTGGAGGGGTTGAACTTGATGGACTTTGTTTTTTTCAACCCAATTTAACTATGTAACTATCAATTTGTAATGTATTAAGAAGTCCTATTGAAATAAAAAAGCTATAAGAATGTTATTATTATAGCTACTCACTTCTGTGACTGGTGCACAGACTGTTCTATGCATGCAATGGTCAGTTATTAAAACTTAGCATCAGAATAAAACCTAAACAATAGGGTGTTACTCTTAAAACAGCGAGAATTAAAGTGGATATATAAGTTGAATGCACTTTCCCCTAATGGTTTAAAGGAGGAATTTAAATAAAGTAAAATTCTTTTATTACATACCACAGTGTTTTTGCTGTTTTTTGAGTGTGCAAACCCAGTACTTATAAAACTGTTCTCAATGCTATATGGGAAGCATTTTTTTGGGTAGTTTTGCACCTCTTCTTTAAGCTTTAAATTGTTGGAGTGCCCTGCATTTACCAATATTGTTGGGTATAGGCCCATTGCCTAGGTCAGCAACAGAAAGAAATAGTATATAATTTAACTGTTTTCTCTAATTTTTTATTCATAATATAGTATATATACTGTAATTATTCGTTTTCAATTTCAAATCACTTATTATTATCACTATGTGTTTCAGGTGGTGGAATGGACTTGTGATGATGCTACTAAAACTGCCTGCTACAGCAAAGGAAAAACCAAGGTAAAAAGAATATTTATGCAGCAACTCAGGCTGCAGGGACTTGTCACAGAGATATTTTTCAGTATACCGTGTTATGTATATACTGTGTATACTGTTTCATGTCATTATTTAACCTGTATAGGAATAGCAATTACAACATTTCTCATTTACATTGTATTTGGCAAGGTGCAATAACTCCTAGAATTGGTGTCATATAATTGCCTCTAATGTCTCTATAATTAGCATGTACGCCTTTGTATCCCTTAGCAGGTAACAGAGTACACTTATGGAAATATCCATAAAACAAAGCCTCCCTGTTTGTAAGATAACTTTTGAGCACTGTACATATTACAAGGCTATTGTATAGTGGATAAATTACCCCCTATTGTAAAATATAAGGATACTAGAAGTTACAGAGGGTTTCTGTTTCCAACTGAAAACAAAAGACCAAAGGCTGTGTTTTTAGTACTGGCCCTAAGAATTTTAATTCAGTTATTTGCCACCTTAAACCTGCAGAATTGCTGTCCTGGGCATCCTGGGATCAGTTTGAAGTTGTTGCAGCCTTCTTGAAAAACAAGTTTTTTTCTGAGAAAAAACTTATCGAATTCGATTCAAAATTCAATTCCAAGTTGATTTGAGTTTGCAGGTTGATCCCATTCTCCCGAGTTTGAAAAATTAACATTTTTGGATACATTTCAGTTGGTAAATTTTTGTTTGAATATTAAGTTCATGGGAGTTTTTACAAACTCCTATGAACGCTAAATTTGATCCTTGCTAAATCTGCTCCTTAACCCTTTCCCTGCCAAGAACGTAGCTCCTACGTTCTTTGAAAAAAAGGCTGGAAATACCAAGAATGCAGGAGCTACGTTCTTTGTTTAAAGAGCTGCAAAAATCAAAGTGCAGAGAGGCTCTCCTGGCTGCTAAACCCCCTAGACAAGGAGTCTAGGGGGCTGCCAAGTGGGTCCTGCGATGCGATTGTCGCAGGACCCGAATTCTTACCTGATCCAGCGTGTTCTCTGCTGCTCCACTGTGCTGTTTCTTCCTGGACCAGATCTGGTGTTAAGCTCCGCCCATGCACTTCCTGCTGCTGCTGTTTGCCATGCTGGAGTCTGCAGATCTGATTGTGACCCCTTCTTCTCCAAAAAACGGTAAGTGCCCTTCTATTAACCCAGTCACACACACACATACATGTAATTACACATACATACATGCATTTACACACACAAAGAACAGTAGATCGTTTTTTTTTTTTATTGCCTGGTTTTTTTTAAAATTTTCATACATATGCACATATTTGCACAATCAAATAAACATATATACACATTTTTTTTGGGGTCCACACATGCCAGCTGCTTGGGCATCAAACTGTTCAGTAGTGGGTCTTTGTGCTGTTAGGAGGGTCTTGTGGCAAATAATTCACTGTAGGGGTCTTTTCTCACAGAAGGCGAAATGGCAGCGGAGAAAATTCATATGCACTATTTTTATTTGGGGTCAGCACATGCCAGCTACTTTGGTAAATCTATGCATATTGGGCATCAAACCGTTCAGTGGACCCTTGGCATCAATATTTAGGATGTTTCACAATTGTATGTAAGACAATGGGTGAGAAAAATGTGACCAATTGCAATGTTTTTAGGCAATTTTCAGAAATGTCATAAAAACTGCAGCCTTTAGCATAGCTTTGCAGTATGGTCTTTGGAGTACAAAGATATAATTACCTTCTTTTGATTCGTCAGAATGTGTACTTTCCAAAGATATATGGTTTTGGGGGGTCTTTGTGCAGTTAGGAGGGTCTTGTGGCAAATAATTCACTTTAGGTGTCTTGTCTCACAAAAGGCAAAACGGCAGCAGAGAAAACTCATATGCACTATTTTTATTTGGGGTCCGCACATGCCAGCTACTTTGGTATATCTATGCATGTTGAGCATGAAACTGTTCAGTAGACCCTTGGCAGCAATATTTAGGATGTTTTACAATTGTATGTAAGAAATTGTTTGAGATAAATGTGACCAATTGCAATGTTTTTAGGCGATTTTCAGAAATGTCATAAAAACCGCAGCTTTTAGCGTAGTGTTGCAGTATGGTAGTTTGAAGTACAAAGACATAATTAACTGTTTTTGATTTGTCAGAATGTGTACTTTCCAAAGATATATGGTTTTGGGTGGTCTTTATGCTGTTAGGAGGGTCTTTTGGCAGACAATGCTCAGTCACAGGTCTTTGTTCACAGAAGTCGAATCGGCAGCGGAGAAAATTCATATGCACTATTTTTATTTTTATTATTCCCATGCCAGCTGCTGTGGTGCATCTATGCATACTGGTAATCAAACTGTTCCGTAGACCCTCGGCGTCAATATTTAGCGTGTTTTATAATTGTATGTAAGAAATAAATGTGCCCAATTGCAATAATTTTAGTCGATTTTCAGAAATGTAAAAGCAGCAGCCTTTATCGCCAAATTTAGGAAAGGTTTGTGGCTTGGTGCTTTGAAATAGAAAGACATGCATACCCAATTTGGATTCGGGGGAATGGGTACTTTCTGAAAATGTATGGTTTTTGGGGTTGAACTTTTTTCTAGCTTTCCCCCCTCAAAATGATGTAAATCTGTTGATTTTGCAGTACCTGAAATGTCTGACCATATGGGGGGTCTTCGTTTTGGGGCTTCTATATGCCACGTGCTTGGGTACACCTATACATATTGGGCATCAAACTGTTCAGAGGAGCCTAGGCTTTCATATTTGGGATGGTTTATCTTGATACCTCAAAGTATGTGTGGAAATATGATGCTGCAGGGTGAAATTTTGAGGTGATTTTTGGAAATGCCACCAAATCGCCAAATTTAGGAAAGGTTTGCGGCTTGGTGCTTTGGAGACATGCATAACCATTTTGAATTTGCGGGAAAGTGTACTTTCTGAAAATGTATGGGTTTTGGGGGTGAACTTACTTTTTTCTAGCTTTGTCCGCTCAAAATGATGTAAATCTGTTAATTTTGCAGTACCTGAAATGACAGACCATATGGGGGGGTCTTCGTTTTGGGGATTCTACATGCCACGTGCTTGGGTACACCTATTGGGCATCAAACTGTTCAGAAGACCCTAGGCTTTCATATTTGAGGTGATTTATCTTGATACCTAAAAGTATGTGCGGAAATACGATGCTGCAGAGTGGAAATTTTGAGGTGATTTTTGGAAATGTCACCAAATTGCCAAATTTAGGAAAGGTTTGCGCCTTGGTTCTTTTGATTAGAAAGACATGCATACCCATTTTGAATTTGGGGGAATGTGTACTTTCCGAAAATGAATGGTTTTTGGGGGTGAACTTACTCTTTTCCAGCTTTTCCCCCCTCAAAATCATGTAAATCTGTTGATTTTGCAGTAACTGAAATGAGAGACCATAAGGGGGTCTTCGTTTTGGGGCTTCTATATGCCACATGCTTGGGTGCACCTATACATATTGGGCATCAAACTGTTCAGCAGACCCTAGGCTTTCATATTTGTGGTGATTTATCTTGATACCTAAAAGTATGTGTGGAAATACGATGCTGCAGTGTGGAAAGTTTGAGGTGATTTTTGGAGATGTCACCAAATTGACAAATTTATGAAAGGTTTGCAGATTTGTACTTTTGAGTAGAAAGACATGCATACCCATTTTCAATTCGGGGGAATGTGTACTTTCTGAAAATGTAGGGTTTTTGAGGGTGAACTGACTTTTTTCTAGCTTTGCCCCCCTCAAAATGATGTAAATCTGTTGATTTTGCAGTACCTGAAATGACAGACCATATGGGGGTCTTCGTTTTGGGGCTTCTATATGCCATGTGCTTGGGTACACCTATACATATTGGGCATCAAACTTTTCAGCAGACCCTAGGCTTTCATATTTGTGGTGATCCGGAAGAAGGGAGCAGTCATGCTGCGAGGCCGGCACGGCGATGACATCTGCACCAGAAAGCTTGCACCACTGACAGAGTTAACAGATCCGGGAGAGAGGGAGCACCCATGCTGCAAGGCCGGCACGCTGCCCAAGGAAGATGGCGGGTCTATGTGCGCACAAATGAACTGTAGGTCTGTGTGCGCGGTAATTCAACCGGCTGCGCTGCTGCCAATGAGTTGTGGGTGACTCTGTATCAGTGGCGCAAGCTTTCTGGTGCAGTAATACATCTCCCCACGTTTGTTGCCAATGTGTCTCCGGTGGAAACGGACCCCAAGGTGAAGGTTGTGGCAGTTCCAGTACATGAACACACATTCTGTCAGTAGAAAATGGGGAGAAAAAAATCGAACGCTGCACAATGGATCAACATCGCCCTGTCGCCTTTTCTGTAGAGGACAGGAAGCAGAGTTTCTGTAAGTTTTTTCTTAATAAAGACTTTTCTATTTTAAAGATTAATTTGTCTTGGGTATATTTCGTTGTATTCTAACGAATTGTTTTGTAAAAAATTTTGATGTTACTGTTCCTTTAAGTAGGGACGTGGGAGGGAGACAACTGGAAGACAGCATTTAACACTCAAGAAGGCTCTGCAATGCTCATACTGTTTTCAAGGAATGTCATTGCTATGTTCAAAGATCTGTAGGGATGTTCAGTGGTTGTTTACCTGGATGATATCCTGGTTTCATCAAGCTAAAAAAGTGTGTCTTTGAAGTCCCTAAGTAGTACAAAAAGTAGAAGTGGGAGCACTCACCGGATATTCAAAAATAATCCTCCAATGTACATACATATCAGCTGCGATCTCCACAGTCTTCATTAAGTAAAATAGTAGTTCATTGATGGAGCACCATAGGAGACTGAAAAACCACTTAAAGGAACAGTAACATCAAAAAATAAAAGTGTTTTAAAGTAATGACACACTAGTGTTGCTCTGCTCTGTTAAAACTGCTGTGTTTGCTTAAGAAACACTTCTATTGTTTATATAAATAAAGTGCTGTGTAGCAATGGGGGCAGCCATTCAAAGGAGAAAAAGCTCAAGTTACACAGCTGATAGCAGATAAGCTCTGTCTGTCTAATGGTGTTATCTGTTATCCATTAGTTAACCTGTGTCATATAGCTGTTTTTCAATTTCCGCCAGCAGCTTGTTTATATGAACTATAGTTGTGTTTCTGAAGCAAACACATCAGTTTTACCAGTGCAGGGCAACACTACATGATAGTTTCTATACTTTAAAACCCTTAGATTTTTTGGTGTTACTGTTCCTTTAAAACTTGAAGTTTATTCCATTCCAGTTAAAAAATAATAGTACAAACTGCATGCCTGACTACTGTAGGGGTTGCACGGTCAATGCGTTTTGTGGACACCTGCCACTTCTTCAGAAGCTTCTGAAGAAGTATCAAGTGGCCACAAAAAGCGTTGAGCAGCCCCATGTCTAGTGGGGTATACAGTTTGTACTATTGTTTTTTAACTTCTGAAGAAGTGGCAGATGTCCAGGAAACGTGTTGAGCGTGCAGCCCCTAGTGTAGTCGGGCATGCAGTTTGTATTATTATTTTTTAATTGGAATGGAATAAACTTCACATTTTAAGTGTTTTTTTCAGTCTCTTATGGTGCTCCATCAATGAACTACTATTTTACTTTTTGAAGTCCCCAGGTATTTTTTCTGAGGAAGATTTTGATATTGATCCTGCCAAGGTCTCTGCAATGTTGGATTAGCTACTTTCTACCAGGAGTCCGTAAGTATTAGAAGACAGGCTTAGATGGGACAGTTAGGTTGGCAAAACAGTCAGGTTTAGAAACTTCACCTAACAATTACTTACAAAAATAAACCTCTCAGCAAAAAATGATTAATAACTTTTAGGGGCAGATTTACTATTGGTCGAATTTCGAATGAAAAAAAAAATTCGAAATTCGACCAGGGAATAGTGGGGAATTAAAAAAATAAAAATTTGAATTTTTTGTAGCGCAATTCGATTGATCGAACGATCGAATATTCAAACTATTTTTAAGCGATCAATCGAATTTTTCTTATTCGATCTTAGGGAATGATCCCCATTTCGGTAGGTTTAATCTGACGAAGTAGGTGATCGAATTTAAATTTAAAGGGGAAGTATTCAACCATCGAATTTCTAATATTCGAATAAAATTAAATTTGAATATTCAAATCATTCGAATTCGAATATTCGGTTGTCGAATTTGGTCGAATTTGCCTAATTTGCATATTCAAAATTCGAATTAGAATCTTTTGGAACATTCGATCCAATATTCGAATCCCTTATGTGAATTTATGTGAATTTAGTAAATCTGCCCCTTAATGTGCATTCATATTTTAAAACATAGTTTTTAATGTCACTTGTAAACCTGTAATTTCTAATTGTCTTCCTTCTGTCATTGTTGATGGCCAGCAAGAATATGAGGTAGAGAAAATTCTAGATTATCCAGAGCCTCTTTACAGTATCTCATCCAGTGGAAGGGTTTCGTTCCTGAGAATGTTCATGGGTGAAACACTCTGATTTCCATGCTCCACGGAGGTACTGTAAGGGGTTACTTAGAGCAGGGGTGCCCAGACTTTTATACACTGGGATCTACTGAACACCTGGCCCCCATCAGGAGATCTACTGTGGTAACACAATTTTTTGACCACGCCCATTTTTGACCACACCTCCTAATTACCATATTCATTTTACAA
>CM044441.1:71879230-71916487 GCA_024363595.1 Xenopus borealis
ATATATATATATATATATATATATATATTGCTATTGAGTATAGCAATATCTGGCTATTGTCCTGTAGCTGGGGTGCTTTAAATTGTCGTAATTAATGACCTGGATGTGGGCATTGAAAGTACGGTTTCTATTTTTGCAGATGATACTAAATTGTGCAAAGCTATAGGTTCCATGCAGGATGCTGCCACTGTGCAGAGTACAAATATATATATATATATATACAAATATATTCAAGGACATTATAGACAAATATCAGGGGACCTTTTTACCCATAAAGAGGATCACCGCACCAGAGGCCAACCCTTCAGACTAGAAGAAAAGGACTTTCATTTGAAGCAGCGTAAGTGGTTCGTCACAGTCAGGACAGTGAGGTTGTGGAATGCACTGCCGGGTGATGTTGTGATGGCTCATTCTGTTGATGCTTTCAAAAGGGGCTTGGATGATTTTTTGGACAGACATAATATCAAAGGCTATTTTGATACTAAACTCTACAGTTAGTATAGCTATGGGCATATATGGTTTGTGTGAAAGAGTGGTGATGTGTGTGTGTGTATGCTGGGTTTTTAATTTGGAGGGGTTGAACTTGATGGACTATGTAACTATGTAACTATGAAAATTATACATTTTAAATCTAGAAAACAATAACTTAAATAGTTATCAAACCAACGGGCTTCAAAAAATATCTCCAGAGAGATTTTGTTGAAGAATTGTGTGTTTGCCCTTTCAGTCTACATGTAATTACAAAACTACCCTTGAGAAATAAAAGGAGAAGGAACTAAAGGCATGGGGAGGTGTGGGGGGGTGTGTGCTCAAATGTTTGGCACCTCCCCAAAATTATAATAATTTACCTGATACCTCGGACCTTTGCTCCTGTTAGTAGATAACTGTGATCACCATATTTTGATCTTTTTTGCTTCTCCACAGGGTTTGCATATTACATTGAAAAGTCAAACTTTAGGCAAAAGGCTTAACTTTTCACTCTTCTGCACATGTGCTAGCCCTGGAAACAGGCTAGAGTACTTTTGTATTTGAGAGTTTGTTTATACATTTACAGTATAAGTAAACATTCTGCCATTTCAACTGATATCTGTCTGGAGTATTTTATTTTTTGACATTTTTACTCACATATGAACAAATAGGAGCAAATATTAGGCTTCCAGTGCAGTATAGTTAATACCAGAATATTTTATGTATAGGAAATAGAAAGAAGTTTCCTTTTTAACATAAAGAGGGAGGGGGTTAATAAACTTTATTAGCAGAAATACAAACCTGAAATGGAGGAAAATACAAATTCTCAAACTTTTTCTTGGACGAACTGCATGTCTCATGGGAAATCCTACAAAATTCCATTCATGACAGTTCCTTCTGACTTGCTGTATTGGAAACAGACACTAGGGGGCAAATTTACTATTATTCCCAGAAAAAAGCTCGACCAAATTTGAAATACGATAAGCATTCCGCTCGATATTCGATTTCTCGATGAATTCGTATGATTGGATACCGATCGTTAGATTTCAAGAATAAATCATGAAATTTCATTTGAGTGTTCGAATAATTCGTACGATTCGAACGATCGAACGCTTCGATCGTATGAATGGTATTCGAGCAGGATTTAGCCTCAGAAGCCTATGGGAAGGTTCCCAGAGGCTTCTATTACAATTCGGTAGGTTCAATCTGGTGAAGTAGGCAGTCGAATAACTTTAAAATTTAAAATCCTTCAATCATCGAATGATCGAATTATCGAATATCCGATCATTCGATCTATTCGATATTCGATGATCGAAGAGGCCAAAATTCACTTTATTTTTTCACGAAAAATTTGTACGATCGTTATTCGATCGAACTTCGATCTATTCACATGAATTTCGTAAATCGGCCCCTAAGTCCTGCCTGAATACCATTCGTAGAATCGGAGCGTTTGAATTTTTCGGACGCTCGAATGAAATTTCACGAATTTTTTTTATCCGATCGTAGGAATTCATTGATAAATCGGATATCGAGCAAAATGATAGCCTAAAACAATTCGATAAGCATTCGATGGTCGAATACTTATCGAATTGCGAATTTGGTCGAGCTAATTATGGGGAATAATAGTAAATTTGCCCCTATGTGTACAACATTTCTACAAACAAAGGAGGTATATAATAAAAGTTATTAATGGAAAAGATATTTCCAATGCAAAATTTATTACTTTTTATAACTTTTTTTTTTTAACTATTTTTTTCTTTGTGTCAATTTAAATAGAGCTTTTGTGAACCCAGAAACTGTTTAGTGACCATATCTGCCAGTAGAAGAAAGATTAGTTTGCACCAATGGGGAGTGTATGCAATAAAACTATTTACTGAAACAGTTATTTCTACACCACCTTCAAGCACGATTTAAAAGTGCACTATTCTCAATTAATATTCACAGTACAATGTAATATTTCATTGAAAATGCAAATTGCTATTCTTATTTTAAGCTTTGAATTTCCATTTGCAAATTTTAATAATAGCTCTATGGTGAAGATTTGCTCTGGTGAATTGTATTCTTTTGTTTTATGTTTAAGTTTGTTAACTTGTTTATTCTATTTTTTTAGGATGAATGCCAAAACTATATCCGTGTTCTTCTGGTCACTGGAGAATACTTATTCACCTGTGGAACAAATGCTTTCACACCAATTTGCACCAACAGAACGGTATATGTAATAAATAAATTATATCCTTCTTTAAATATCGTACAGTATAACAGTAGCATATTTCAGTAGCAGTCAGGATATAGACAAAATGGGAACACATAGGGGTAGATTTATCACAAATCTTTTTGGTGTTTTTTCCTGATTCTAGAAAAAAACAATGTGAATGTGAAAAGTCACTAGAAACAACTTGACACATAAAAGCTAACTAGTTTCTATAGCAGTCAATGGGAATTGTCTCTAACAAATGTACTTATTTTCCTGGTTTATTAAAATAACCAAGATTTTTAGCCTTATTAAGTGCTTCTGTGCCAGTTTTTCCCCTCAAGAAATGTGACTAAGAATATTCTGTTGCATTTTTTTTTTTAAATAAAGTAGAGCTTGAGGAGGAACAGTTGTGCATGTTTTGTCACTTTTTTATATTATTTTTTTATATATTATATTATTGCATTTTTCTCTTCTAAATGGGCCTCAGCAGGGCATATTTATGAAAATGAATATTTTGAAGGGGAAAAATGCTTGCAAATTGTGTTTTTTGTATGTAAATTTGTTGAATGTTGAAAATATATTTGTTAATTAACTTATTTAAGTCCAAGACGTTAATTTTCTTGATTTTTAGTAAATTAGCCACTAATGATTGAAAAAGTATCCAAAATGGAATATTATTTTTCCTTTTCCTGGACAACTCCATGTCAGCACGAGCTGCCACACCTGGTCCTATTACAAGTACCCTCTACAATAGGACTGGACTGGGATTCAAACTTGGCCCTGCCATTCCTACTAAACAGAGGCCCAAACAGACTCCACCAGCCCACTTAATAGTCACTTTTTATGGCAACTTACAGCAGCCCCTCTGGCATTTTCCAGAACCCACAGATTGCCAGTCCGGGCCTGCTCTACAAAAACCAATCCCACTCCCTGTCCTACATCTAGTTTCTAGTGACTTGAAAGCAGAGGGGAAATCTGCTGACATGGAACTTTCCAGTAAACGAAAATCAGTTTTCCCTTTTTCCTATGCAACTTTGTCAGCTCTAATTAGACATAGTAGCATGCTAATATCCCTAAATGAGAGAGAAATCATTCTTAAAAGAAAATCCGGGTCACAGAATGTAACCATATTCCAAAATAACCCAAACAAAGTTTCAGAATGTAACAGTATAAAACACTTTCTCCATCTACTGACAGGAATGCATAAGTTTAGGGGCCTATTTATTAAATCTCAGTTTTTCTGGTTCAGTTCTTAAAGGGGAAGACTCAAATTTTTTGAGAAAAAAAAAATCTTATTATTTTTACCAAAAGCTTCTAAAAATCTGAATCCGAAAATACTCTAGCTAAAAGGTCATGTAGCAGTCATGGCAGATGTACCTAAAGATGTTTCTTGACATTGTGATCTGCTCTGCTTTTCATAAAATAATGCAAAAAGTTAAATGTATGCTCAGGGAATGAACCCAATTGCTTAGGTATCTTGGCTCCTACAAGAAAAAATTGGAAAGGAAAATACAGTCACTGATACTCCATATTTAAGAGACCTGAATAAAAACATTGTAGATTGCAACCTTATAGCCACATGAAAAAACATATGCAACTGCATAGAATAATTAAAACTCTTCTAAAAAATGTTGAGGCACAGATGAATACCTAAACTTCATCTTAGAATAAGAATATCACCTGCGCCATACAAAAAATTATGTGCAGACTACATCAGTTAAAAATGTGAACACCAGTATCGTATTCATATACACCTAACCAGAGATCCTAATCAATAATACCTCAGAATAGAACTCAAAAAGAATAGTGACTAGGCAAACTAAGAGTTTACAATGTAGCGCACTCCATTCATGCCATGAGAGACTTAAAGGGACACATCACGAGAGATACACTAAAAATAGCAGCATTATTTCGCAAATTCTACACTGAGCACTACTCAGATGATAAAGCCCCTTCAGCAAACAGTCAACAGTCCCACTTCTTAACAAACTGGTCTAAGCCCCCCCTCTCCAAGGGGAGAGGCTTACATCGCCCATGAGGAGATTCTGGAAGCCATAAAAAAAGTCAAATCAGGCAAATCCCCAGGACCTGATGGCTACTCTGCTAAATACTATAAATAATTTGCTGAGGTTTTCTCTCCCTAGCTAGACACACTTTACCAATCATTCATTGAAGGACATCCCCCTACACCACACATGCAATCAGCAACTATCTGCATGAGGGAAAGGATCTCCTGAATTGTGAAACTTGGTTTGGCAGCTCATGCTGTGGGTTGAAGACATCATTTGATTTTCTCAAAATGTAAATATGTCTAAATATAAGAAAAATTTAAAAGATGATTTAAACTATATTAATTGAATTATTATTTTGTGCTTCTTAGACGTTTCATTTCCAGGAATGGAACATTTCTTTTGAATATTACATTGTAGGCTAAAAATTGCATATTTAATTGATTAAACGTGATATCCTCCCGTCTCATGAATAAATGTGGACATGAATTCTACCCTCATTAGTACATCCGGCCAAGTGGGATTCATTCTGGGCAGACAGGCAGGAGATAATGTCAGAAAAGTTATTACCCTAACTCAATAGAAAAACAGTCAGCCTCCTTAATGTTATTGTCACTAGATTCCCAAAAGGCATTTGATAGACTAAGCTGGAGGTACATGATGACAGTACTAGATGAGATACAAATGCCATCTGCCTTTATCTGTGGAATTCATCCGCTCTATAATGCCCATCAGCTTAAGTAGCGATGATGGGAACTCTCTCAGAGGAGATAAAAATAAAGGGGGTGTCACGGTCGGCACCCAATACCAGAACAACGCCAAGCACCCTGGTCTCGGCTCGTGCTTCACCAGTAGTGTGACCGCCTTTGGCTTCGGGAGGAGCCCTCAGCTACTCAGATGCCACCTGGACTTAAACGAGAGGTGCAGAGCAGGAGTTCTGGCCAGCAATGGGGCACAACTGTAGTAAGAGTCTATAAAGGCCGAAGGTCACGGGACAGACGGGATTAAGCAGATTCGTAGTCAGACAGGCAGGGTCACGGCAGGCAGATAGCTAGGAGTCGTCATGCAGGCAAAGGGTCAACCGGGTGATCAATAGATAGGATGAGGCAAAATCGGTGGTCGAACAACAGGCTCGGGTCAGTATACAGATAATCGGAATATTCAAAAGGCCAGGCAGGGTCAAACACAAGAATCAGGAATACCAGAAGCATTACAACACAAGATAAGGCACCAGGAGCAGAATCCTATCACGGGCAATGAAAATTAGACAAGCGCCCCTTTAAATATTTGAATTTGGCGCCATTGCACGCTGACGTAATGACGCCAGCGTGCATGCACCTTTAACTAGCGGAAGTGCGCAACCCGCGCACACTAGGGAAGCCGGCGCAAGAAGAGGATCGGTGCGGCAGGCATCCCCGCCGCACCACCACTGGACCACCAGGGTGAGGCTTCGTTACAGGGGGAATGAGACAAGGGTGACCACTCTCCCCCCTTTTATTCACTTTATCTATGGAGCCATTGGCCAATGCCATAAGAAACCACCCATAAATAAATTGCATCAAGGTAGGAGGAACAGAACACAAAATCAGCTTATACGTATGCAGACAACATTCTTCTCACCTTGAGCTCACCTCAAACCTCGCTACCACATCTCAATACATTTCTGGAACAATTTCACCTCATCTCTGGGTTCAAAATAAATAACACTAAATCTCAATCAAAATGCACCATATGAAGAAAAAACTATTACAAACAAACTTTGACTTCCATTGGCAGTAACAGTCTATTAAATACCTTGGAATACAATTGACAGCCAAGTATGACTCCCTCTATGATAAAAACTATGTTCCATTGATCTCATCTCTAAAAAACAAGCTTACAGACCTGGAGTATGGACTCTCATGGTTGGGCTGTATTTCCAGTATATTTCTCAGAAAGAACAGACAACGCCTTACAAAAATCCATAAAACAATTAATCTGGGGTAAAAAAAACGCCCTAGAATCAAAATGGCCATAATGACTAAATGAAAATATAGATAGATACTACATGGCAGCTAGATTATCTGAAGTGGTATCAATGCATAGGAGCCAAAACATGCCATGGTTGAACATTGGAAATGTGAGACTGACCCCTTTGACGTTGGACCAGATCATCTGGATCCCTGGAAAAGACAGGAAAATACCTGAAGACCTGCCCCCCACAACAAACCACTCAATACAGATATGGGAAAAATATAGAGAAAAGCTACTTCTATTATCTTGAACCTCAATATTTTGCCCCTTCTTGAGAAATTAAAAAGTTCTCCCAGGGGAAAATCTACAAACCTGTCTCCCTTGGATCACTAATAAGGCCCATTTCTGCACAACATTAGTCACAGGGCGACAGATACGCACCTTCCAATATCTCAAACAACTTCCAGATAACGAACAGCCAGTTCTTCCGAACTCAGACCTTCCTACACGGTGATACATCACTGCTGCCCCCACAGAATTCAAACTACTGTGCAACTCCTCAGAACATACTCACCTGATATGGATACTATATAATAGACTTGCCACAAACAATATCACCCTTATGCATACATCAGTATGCACCACAGTAGTCGAAAAGGCCTATAAACTGATATATAGGCACATTTTATCACATGTAGTGGACCTACAAGATAGTCAGCGAGTTCTGGAAAATGGTTGCCCACATCTTGTCAACTATCTTTAAACATCCGCTATAGTCCAACCCCCTATCATTCTTATTGGGCCTGTCCATCAAAACACTGAAAACCCTTGAATCTTATAAACTGGCAATACACATATTGACGGCAGCGAAAACAACTTTAAACCTTTACCAGTCAGTATCCAGAACAATACACCTAAACACTTTTACCTGCTATTAGTGCATATAAGCAAACATAGTAGAAGTGTAAACTAACCCATATAATAATTTTGTGAACAAAGGCAGTTATCAAGAATGCCTTCAAAAACTAGACAACTAGTAGTAGCATGTCTGGGCGAGCCATTCACACAGTGAATGGATTCTACCACTATGGCTTGAAGTTGGGACTAGTCATTTGAACCTTGTTTTTTACTATAAAATCTGAATTTTTAGTGCAAAAAGAAAACTCAAATTTTTCGAGACTTACAATATCCCGAGGATGAAAGAAGTCCAAATCTGAAAATCCTACATCTCAGACCTACTGGGGTTGTATATGGGAGAGGTCCCTATACTATTTGGAAGTTTCTGTGGTCTGCGCTGGAATTAGCACCAAGAATCCAACTATGTAGGACTTTTCAGGCAAACAGAAAAAATTGAGTTTTCAGTTTGTCCCATGCACATGCAGAATTGGTTCTCTCAATACCTTATGTCTGAACTTGTTTTGGATGGGGTCTCAAAGTGCCTAAATAGCAAATTTTAGCAGATGTATGCCCCATTAGAGATGCAAACCTGTATAGTTTTTACCAGCAAAGTACTTTGAACTTGCCCCTTAGAGGCCATCTACAGTAGACAGGGACATTTGTTATTTGCCCTTATCTTTGGATCTTAAACTACCTATCTTACAGTTCCAAAACCAAACTAACTTTACCACTATGTCAAAAGGGCAGTCACTAAATCAGGGGTCGTCAAACTATGGCCTGCGGGTCCAATATGACCCTCCAAGGTTATTTTCCCAGCCCCGCCAACCCCCGCTGGTGCACCGAAGTAGGAACCTGAGTTGTGCTGAAGTATCGGCCAAGTTGTGCCGAAGTAGGAGCTGACAGGCCCGGATTTGTGGAGGCCTGGGCCTAGGGCGGCAGAATTTTAGGGTGGCGGCATGCTGCCCAACCACACCCACATTGGTTCAAAAATTAAAATTTCCCATGTGCCAGTTCTCATTGCTCCATTCCAATGATGAAAATTTTCCAAGGGGCGACAAACAACTGCGGGCCTAGGGGCGCCCACTATGTAAATCCAGCACTGGGAGATGAGCCAAGCTTAACACCTCATTTTTTAAAATCTTTTTTGCACTACAAATAATATAGTGTGCATGGAAATTTTTTTTTTTCAAACTATAGTCTGAGGGACCAAGCACAGGCCCCGTGTTGAAAAAGTTGGAGGACCCCAGCACTAAAGTCTCCATAGTCTTCAGAAAAGACAAAAATATACATACAGTTATGCTCAAAAGTTTACTGTACCCAGAAGTATTTATAAGATGTTGAGACAAAATACATTCATGTTTAATTTAATTCAAGTTTAAAGGAATTGTTCAGTATAAAAATAAAAACTAGGTAAATGGATAGGCTGTGCAAAATAAAAAATGTTTCTAATATAGTTATGTAGTTAGCCAAAAATGTATAAAAGCAGGAGTGACTGGATGTATAACAGAACAGACAGAACACTACTTCCTGCTTTTCAGCTCTCTTGCTTTCCACTGACTGTTTGCCCTGGTGACTAAGCAGCAACCAATTAGTGACTTGAGGGGGGCCACATGGGCCATAACTGATGTTTTTTAATCTGAGCTGCATGCTGAGGATCATTTGCAAACTCACTGAACTGTCCCATGTGGCCCTCCCCTCAAGTTAGTCGCAGACTAACTCAGAGTTAGAAAGCTGAAAAGCAGGAAATTGGATTCTGGCTTTTATATTAGACATCCAGTCACTCCAGACTTTATAGATTACATTTTTGCCTAACCAACTATATTAGAAATATTTTTTATCTATTTATACAGTTTTTTTTTACTCTGAACTGTTTCATCAACTATTAGGCATCACAGAATAGTACAATCATTAAAATATCACTAAAGGAAAAGATAAATGGTCCTGTTCAGCTGACCAGTTTACCGCCTGGACATAGTTGAGAGTGGACGTGCACTTTGAGAGCTCCATTTGTCTGATCCAGCAAAACATGGATATTAGCTACAAAAAGCCATTCACACAGAGATTGATTCATGCAAGGGAAAGACATGGGCAAGAAAAAAAGTTCACTATGATATCTCTTTTCCTCCACAAAGGGCACTTGTTTATTAATGACCTGGAGGTGGGCATTGAAAGATGATACTAAATTGTGCAGAAATATAGGTTCCATGAGTGATTTGTCTTTGGGAAACTGGGCTATAAACTGGAAAATGAGGTTCAATGTTGATAAATGCAAGTTTATGCACTTTGGCAAAAAAAATAAAAATAAATAAAGTTATACACTAAGGGGCAGATTTACTAATAATTTTATATTGTTAGGCAGATGTTCAGGGTCCATTGCTTATGATTACTTAAGAACAAGAAACAAATCAACTTTCTATGGAAAGTGCATATATTACATAAGTATATACTGTATAAGTACATATAAAGTAAATATATTTCTATTCCAAAGTACATATATTTACCAACCATACATCATTTTGGGTGGTGATTTCAATTTAACTTACTGACAGATCCACACGTTCCTCAGACTACATTCTGACTAAATTGTTCAGGCAGACTATGCGAGAAGTCTATTTGACACATGGCATATTACACACCCTAAAGACAATACACCCGTAACATCCTGTCTGTAGTAGAACCAGTGATGTGATGTTTCCATGCTGTCTGTGTTATCTCTACCCTATGTGAGAAACAGCAACACTCTTGGTTTACTCCTGTTGCTTTCCTTGTCATTGCAAGTTGCCATGGTTTGTTTCACCTGTTGCTAATCTGGCCACAGGTGATCAGTGTAAGCCATTAGTCTGGCTATATTATCCCGTGCTTTGCACTGACTCATTGACCAATGTAGGTCTAGTTCCTGACCTTGCCTGATTTCTGATTATTCTTCTGGATCCTGATTCTATACCATGCTGTCTGCTTGGTTTGACCCTGGCCTGTGTCCTGAGTACACTCCTGGTTTAGTATTCTGTAGTGCACTCGGCCTGACCCTCGACTACGCTCCCTGACCCTTTCCTTCCTGTGCACGTTACGGTTCCCTTGTCTGCCCAGATCATTGCCCTTGGTCCTCTCACTTGAAGACCTGGGTGCTTCTGAGTTGTAGAGGGCTCCTCCCTAATCGAATGATGGTTGTTATAGACAGAAGCGTGAGCCAAGACCTTGGGGTTGGGAATACTATGTTACAACACCTTTTACTCCACTGTTTACAAAGTCCACTCATGCATAGTTTATTTCTTTATATTACACCCTTACCTTCATTTACTCTTCACATAAGATATCTTGCCAATGTCATGGTCTGATTATGCTCCACAACTCAAATAATGTTTACAGTTGAATAAGGGCACTGATGATTCTTTTCCCACTTTGTGGAAAGCCCACAAAACCATAATTAGAGGGCATGTCATCACTTTAATCACCCATGAAAAGAAATCACTTGCTGTCTCTTATTTCTCTCTAGATGCTTTAAAGATTTAAGGAGTTAATTTATTAAAGGTCAAATTGTGTTTTTCCCAAAGAATTGAGTTTTTCAAGGGTAGTTTCACAAAAAATGCAAAAGTTATGAGATTTATTATGCCCCAAAGCTGCTAAAAGCCAAAATCCAAAAATACCTCCATGTAATGCAATGACAGAAGATGTTTTTTGCCTTCATTATTGTCAAGTACAGTATTTGAGTGTGCCCCCCATTGCATTCAATTGAGTTTTTTAAATTAGGGTTTTTTAATAAATAAGCAAACAGTTAAGTTGTGAGTTTATTCAAGGTAGAAAAAACTGACAGACTCAACCTTTGATGAATAACCCCATTAGAGATGTGATACAATTTAAATGATTCAAACACCATTCTTGATAAAATTTTACAACTAAAGAAAGGCTTAGCTCTTCTTAAAAATAAGGAGGATGAGAAGAACATTCCTTGGACCAGGAAAACTCTTTATGAAAAAGTTGACAGACAACCTACTGTATATTACCTGCCAAGAAATGGCAAGACCAAAAGGTTCATTCTAGAATTACTTGCATTTAATGTATGTCTGGCCAACTCACCTACAATCCTACAATCCTGATCAAATAGGCTCACAATTCTATGATTATTTGATCATAGAGAATACAATTCTGTGTACACAGATTCCTCCCCCCAACCCCCCCCCCCCCCCCCCCCCCCCCCGTTAAACCTCCTGACTTGGATAGAGTCTGACGACTTTCTTAGAGAACTCATCTCTGCAAATTTTCAAAAGATGACTTGCAGATACTAGATAAAGAAATTGATACAGAGGAATAAGCCTTTACTTTAAAAAAGCATGACCAATGGCAACGCTGGAAGGCTTTCCTTATAAATATTATAAACTATACCAATATGTCATATCACCATACACTTCCTAAGACTATTTAACCAATTCCTCCAGGGCATACCAATTCTGACCACAAACCTGACATCATACTTGTTCCTTGTGTGCAAACTATAGACCAATCTCCCTCCTATATTTAGACCGTAAGCTCTTCTCCAAGATATTTGCCAACCGTTCAAACCCAGTTTTACCAAAATTAGTATGTACTGTATGGACCAAGAAGGCTTCATCATGGGGAGACAACACCAGACATGCTTTAAGTATTAAAGGGATCCTGTCATGGGAAAAAATTTTTTTTTCAAAATGCATTAGTTAATAGTGCTGTTCCAGAAGAATTCTGCATTGAAATCCATTTCTCAAAAGAGCAAACAGTTTTTTTTATATTTAATTTTGAAATCTGACATGGGGCTAGACATTTTGAACAATTTCCCAGCTGCCCCAAGTCATGTGACTTGTTCTCTGATAAACTTCAATCACTCTTTACTGCTGTACTGCAAGTTGGAGTGATATCCACCTCTCCCTTTCCCCCACCCAGCAGCCTATTAAAAGAACAATGGAAGGTAACCAGATAACAGCTCCCTAACACAAGATAACAGCTGCCTGGTAGATCTAAGAACAGCACTCAATAGTAAAACTCATGTGCGTACTATTCAGTTACATTGAGAAGGAAAAACAACAGCCTGCCAGAAAGCAGTTCCCTCCTTATGTACTGGCACAAGTCACATGACCAGGGCAGCTGGGAAATTGAGAAAATGGCTAGCCCCATGTCAGATTTCAAAAATGAAATATAAAAAAATCTGTTTGCTCTTTTGAGAAATGGATTTCAGTGCAGAAGTTTACTGGAACAGCACTATTAACTGATTTGTTTAAAAAAAAAAAAAATGTTTTTCCATGACAGTTTCCCTTTAAGCAATTGGCAGCAGCCATTAGGTCCCATTCTGACATGTATTTACAGGTAAAATCTTCAATTTAAAGTAACCCTATTTGCAGACTATGTTCTCCTCACCCTAACCCTCTAATGTCACTACAAAATATTCATCAAATCACACATCAGCAATAGTATGTTTTCCGGATATAAAGTTAATCAGAATGAGACAGAAGCCCTTTCGTTAAATATCTCTCGTAGGGGAAAGATTTAACGCAAATTTTAACTGTAAGTGGAAAACCGACTCTCTAACTTGGGACTATTCCCCGCTACCCACAGTCACGTTACGTATATGACCTATGAACTTTAAACTGCTAATAAATAAGACAAAATAGTATTTTGAAATGGGCAAAACACACAATCTCATGGTTTGGGAGAATAGCAGCTTTAAAAAGAATATTTTACTGAAAAATCTTAATTTGTTTGAAACATTTCATGTGCCAATAACTGCAGGAGTTCTAGAGAAAATGTAAGCTCTTTTCCATAACTTAATTTGGAGCTACTCTCAGCAAAGTATCCCCAATCAGTCAGGATGACAGTGGTGATGCACGGTCTTGGTATCTCCAATCTACAAAAATATTATGATGCACACAGTTGGGGGCAGCTCCTGGCTTGATTCCACTGTACATCATATAAAATCAGGACACAGTATAAAAACAGTATGGTTGATGATTTCTTTTTGGCCCAATTTACTTAAATAATGCAACTTTTCAGCCTGGTACTGATCCATCCTTCTACAACAGGTGGGCCAAAGAAAATCTATACACTGTTTGGGACTTGCTAGATCCCCTGACGCAATTTGAATACTTTTAACTTCACTATTTTCTGCAGCCATATTCAACTTTTGCCTAATTTAATCATTTAAAACTCAAGCCTCCAATGCTCTTCTGCAAAAGGGACTTGTCTCTAATCACTACAATATTCTTACCACAACACTCGATAGCTCCCAATCCAAACATAAATTAATGGACAAATGAGATGCAGTTTTTCCACAGCCATTATCTACTGCAGACTGGATGAATATTTGGGATAACCCTTAGGAGGATGGTCACATATGTCAGACAAAAAAGGAACATACATATATGTTAATGTTCTGGTACAATACCCCAGATAAGCTCCATAATCTTTTCCCTGACCACCCTCTGACTTGGAGGAACTACAGAGCACAGGGAACTTTTTTGTATATTCTCTTGGAATGCCACGTTATCCAACCATGTGTACAGAAGTAACTGGTTTCCTTAGTCAAATTATCTCCCACCAGGTTCCAAGTGAATCTTCCCACTGTAAAGTATGATTTCCCAAAACCCAGAACAGACACCAAGATACAGTTCAATCTTCTGTGTTTTGCTTCGGGAGAAGCCTCCGCTACTAGGATGACACAGGTATTAAAGTAAGTAACTGCCACCTCAGAGGTAACCTCACATTATGCTCCCACTCTAGAGAGGCCACCAGACACCTAGGGCTTATCGGGAAATTTTGCATGAAATTGGGGTGCTAGGATGGTATCCAAAAACAGTAACTCTCCAGTGGACGAAGGAGTTGCTTTATTGAATGCAAACTCAGCCCATGAAAGAAAATCTGCCCATTGTGATTGATTACTGGACGTAACGCCAGAGGTATTGCTCCACTGATTGATTTGTCCTTTCTATCTGGCCATTATGCGTAATAGATCTTGCCAGACTAACTTAATTTCTTTTTATGAGAAGGTAAGCAGGGACCTCGATTCTGGGATGGCAGTGGATGTGATTTACTTAGACTTTGCTAAAGCATTCGATACAGTGCCACACAGAAGGTTACTGGTTAAATTAAGGAATGTTGGCCTTGAACATAGCATTTGCACCTGGATAGAGAACTGGCTAAAAGTTAGACTACAAAGAGTGGTGGTAAATGGAACATTTTCTAATTGGACCAGTGTTGTTAGTGGGGTACCGCAGGGCTCTATACTGGGTCCCTTGCTTTTCACCTTGTTTATTAATGACCTGGATGTGGGCATTGAAAGTACGGTTTCTATTTTTGCAGATGATACTAAATTGTGCAGAGCTATAGGTTTCATGCAGAATGCTGCCACTTTGCAGAGTGATTTGTCTAAGTTGGGAAACTGGGCAGCAAACTGGAAAATGAGGTTTAATGTTGATAAATGCAAGGTTATGCACTTTGGCAAAAATAATATAAATGCAAGTTATACACTAAATGGCAGTGTGTTGGGAGTTTCCTTAAGTGAGAAGGATCTTGGGGTTTTTATAGATAACAAGTTGTCTAATTCTGGGCAGTGTCATTCTGTAGCTACTAAAGCAAATAAAGTTCTGTCTTGCATAAAAAAGGGCATAAACTAAAGGGATGAAAACATAATTATACCTCTTTATAGATCCCTAGTAAGGCCTCAGCTGGAGTATGCAGTGCAGTTTTGGACTCCAGTCCTTAGGAGGGATGTAAATGAGCTGGAGAGAGTGCAGAGACGTGCAACTAAACTGGTTAGGGGGATGGAAGACTTAAATTATGAGGGGAAACTGTCCAGGTTGGGGTTGTTTTCTCTGGAAAAAAGGCGCTTGCGAGGGGACATGATTACACTTTACAAATATATTCGAGGACATTATACACAAATATCAGGGGACCTTTTTACCCATAAAGAGGATCACCACACCAGAGGCCACCTCTTCAGACTAGAAGAAAAGGACTTTCATTTGAAGCAGCGTAGGTGGTTCTTCACAGTCAGGACGGTGAGGTTGTGGAATGCACTGCCGGGTGATGTTGTGATGGCTCATTCTGTTGATGCTTTTAAGAGGGGTTTGGATGATTTTTTGGACAGACATAATATCAAAGGCTATTTTGATACTAAAATCTACAGTTAGTATAGCTATGGGCATACAGGTATATGGTTTGTGTTTGAAAGAGTGGAGATGTGTGTGTGTGTGTATGTATGCTGGGTTTTTAATTTGGAGGGGTTGAACTTGATGGACTCGGCCTTTTTTCAACCCAATTTAACTATGTAACTATGTAACTATTAGATACACAGAGGAAAAAGACACAAAAAAGTGAACAAAAGGCCAGAACCTTAAAACAAACTGAACCCCCCTAGCAGAAACAATGTTCAATGGAGTCCCATGAAACTTAAATACTGTATATTGGATAGGAAGTGTTCATCAAGAGACTTAGCAGAGGGTAGGGTGGGAAGGCGCATAAAATGAGACATTTTACTAAATCCTTCCACTACCACCGAAATGACAGTATTCCCTTTAGTATGACAGAATTCCCATGGACTCATATTGCCATGGATTTCATTGTGGAATTACCTTTAGAGGGAGGTAATTCAACAATGAAATCCATGGCAATATGAGTCCATGGCTTTTCGGGAATAGGAAGTAACTGCAGCAGCCCTTGAGTTAAGAACCTGGAATGTTTTGAACATTGACAAACTTAGTGTTGGCCACAGAAGAGGACAGTTTTTACTGTGGCCTGGATGCCCAGCTACCTTAGAAATGTGTGTTTCAACAAAATAAACTCACAAATATTTTCCGGAAAAAAAGGTTTGCGCGGAGGTAAGGTAGGAGGTAAACTAACCTGCATTTCAGACAAAGAGAAATACAGATCTGGACTCAATGATGCTACAATCACTTCTTTAGAGACCATAGAATCAGGTTCATATATCTTTCAAGGACTGGAGACAAAACTTCTGGGATGGGTATCTGTCTTAGCAGTTGCTAAGTTGCTCCTCCTTTTCCTGGCTGAATCCTGTTCCCGGTTGTGGGGTCAGGACACAGACTGTTTCCTATATCATTGGCTGGAGAAAATCCCTTCATTCCTACAGGTTGAAGAATGAACTAGTTCCTCTATACTGTAGTGGAAGGCACAGGGGACTACATTACCCAGAAGTCTTACAGGTAGAAACATTAAGCGCGCTACATGTAATTGATCTCCGTAGTAAAAAACTTTCTTTAAAAAAATGCACCGGGTGAGTTTACTGGCAACAGGGTGCTACTGTGATAAAACTGATCCTCCACCAATCTCAGAAGCATCCATTTCTACTAAGAAAGGTAGTACCTGGAGTACCTGAGCAGAAGTGAATGCTTCCTTAAATTGTTTAAAAGCTCTCACAACCTATATAGCCCATATATTTGTATCTGCCCCTTTTTGGGTAAGGGTAGTGATTGGAGTGTTTTTTTTATTTTTTATAAATTGCCTGTAATACTGTAGTTGGCGAAACCTAAAAATCTTTGAATGGCTCACAAAGAAAGGGGTTGCACCCAGTTCTAAAATGGCCTAAAACATGGCTCCATCTCCAATCTTTTGAGAACTGATATACTCCAAAAAATTAATAGAGGGTACCTCAAAAATATTTTTTTGATCTTGGCACACCTCCTGAACATGGGCACGATTGTTAAATTGAAAAAAAAAATCATCCATGTAGACCACACTCATAGCAACCTAGAAGGCCATGCAAGATATTGTTTACAAATTCTTGGAAGATGACTGGGATGTTACATAATCCATAGGGTATTACTAAATACTCATCATGTCCATCACAAGTGTTAAAGACAGTCTTCTATTTGTTCCCTTCCCTGACTCCAGATATATCAACTTTAGCTGAAGTAACAAAAAGGATTAACGCCAACAAGACATTTGAGTCTGGAATAGCAGCTATCCAAAACAAAATACCTACCTATGTGAATGTTTAGGCATTGTGGGAGCCAGGGCCGGTCGTACCAAGTGCGGGGCCCAATTGGAACCATTTTGTCTGGGCCCCCTAAAAGGAACTTTGTCTGTCACAGAGCTGGATGGGCAAATAGTGGCTGCTTTCCCCTCTGTCCAATTGATGGCTGCCAGTTGGGGATGGGGGCAGGCTGGGCAACTGGGAGAAAATGTTCCCTCACTTTTCTATGTGCGCAAAAAAAAGTGCAAATTTTGGTTACCACTGTAAACTGTGTTTGTGCAGCACCATGAATTATATATATATATATACAACATTAATGCATTTCACTTTTTATTTGGGGCGGGCTGGTAGAATTGGGGGTGGGTTGGGCCAATCAGGTTTGAGCAAGATGGGCCAATCTGTATTAGGGGTAGTCTGGGCTACTGGGGGATTAAGGGAATAGGAATCAGAGCGGGGCCCCCATAAGATTGGGGCCCAATTGGGCAAAATTGGTCCAATGTGCTTAAGACCGGCACTGGTGGGAGCTATGAGAAATTGTTATTTTCTTCTCTGCTCATCACATCCAGACATACATGACCCATCGCTCGTATCATTCGTACATATCCACCTGCTAATCTTTGAGCAAACAATGTTTCTTTTACTGTTTGTATTACTCTTTAACCTACTTGGACAACTGATAAAAGTGATGATATACAAATCAATGTTATTTTTTCTGAAAGTATTAAGATTCATTTTATTCTATATATGTTGTATCTTTAACAATAAAATATACTTTAAAAAATAAAAAAAAATTACGTTACAAAAGAAGTTGTAACGTAAATTGGGGAACAATTTGAAAACAACTGAACAGAAAAGAATTTTGGAAGGTGAACAACCCCTTTAAAGTGCATTAACTCAAAATGTTGACAGCAACCTGCCCAGACCAGCTGCCTCAAGGCTAAGTATATATTATTGAAAAATGATTTTTTTTAATCAATATAGGGGCTTGCAGTAGAATTTAAATCAGTTTGGGGGGGAAGAATAATTTTTAATAATTTTTCTGCCCATTGCATAAACCATATTACAATCGATTGGTTGTGCTCAAACTCCAATAGCATGATAATATTTATTGGAAACTTAATTGTAGTATAAGACCATCTCCTTGGTATCAATAAGTGATTTCATATTTATTTTTAGGTATTAAAAGTCATATGAAATTAAATTGTAGTACATAAATGTGACTAAAGCTCAAGAAAAGAATGCAATAAAAATTTTATTTTAAAATTACAAATGCACATTATATATATAAATCACAATAAAAAAGTGAAATTGGTTGTATTTAAAAGTTAATTGATGTTTGATGCTAAGAGCTGTATATTTCTAATTAAATTACAACAATGTTATTTTTTTTTAAAAATCATATAACTTCATATTGATGTGCCCATATATATAAAAATATGTTTTTAAAAATACTTTAAATTACAAATAATTCATTGACTCCTATTTCACTGAGATAACTCAATAACAAAAAATGAAAACAACAAAACATAAATTAATTTTAAAATAAAAAAACTGTATGGTTTAAAAACATATAGTTGTACTTTACAGTTTGGAAGGAAGATAAAAAGCATTCCGGTTCAGTACGGATTCCTAGGCCGCACTGGGATACAAATAACTTTCTGAAATGGCAACAGAGTGAAGTTTTTGATGGACATTGTGAAGCGTTATCTATTCATTTGAAACAATGTAGTAGTAAAGTTACAAAATGCCTAAATTTTGAATAAGAGTAGTAACTAATTGATTGTCACTATAAAATTAACAAAAACGTGAAATATAGGAAATATAGTGAGAACCATAGAAATAAGTGCGCAATATAATGAATTGAAATAAACAAATTAATAGATTAATCAGAGGAAAGTGCAATAAATTAATTTTAATAAATAAATGAATTAAATTAACCAATCAATAAATAAAATCAATACAATTATCCTTAGGAAACAATAGCGGGGGCAGTAATTAAAGCACTCTAAAATGGACCATAAATAAGGCCATTCTATTGTGTCAAAGGCTTTTGTTACTGTATGTTAAGGCTGCAACAGCAATCTGATCAGAATTGTTGTGTTTAGTAGAAGGTTTAAGTAAAGTCTCCTGATGTTAAAGTGGACCTGTCACCCAGACACAAAAATCTGTATAATAAAAGTCCTTTTCAAATCAAACATGAAATACAATTTCAAATTTTAATTAAATCATTCATAGCTGTTTTAAGCTCATTTAAAAATCTCAGCTGTCAATCAAATATTGTCTGACACTCCTCTATGCCTTAGGCATAGAGGCGTGGCAGACAATTACTTTCACTTTCCATTCAGCACTTCCTAGATGCCACAGCTCCCCACACATTCCCCCAGTTCCCTTAACCATTTAATTGTGTAGCCAGGACATGGGGATAGACATCTGGTCCCCAATTCTGGTGCACAAACAAGATTCTGAGATGATGCAAGGCTTGTCTTAATAACAGTGTCCACAAAATGGCTCCTGCCTGTTTGCTATAATAATGAATTCCCAGACTGAAGGAAACAAGATTAAAATAATTTATATAGTGTAATTAATGTTCATTTTGCTTGACTAATGTGATAAAATAGTGATTTTGAATATTTTGTTTGGGTGACAGGTCCACTTTAAGGGCTGTTGCTTTATCAGGCATGAAGCCAGTTTGGTCCTCAGTTACAAATGTGAGGATGACCCTGTTTATTCTCCGAGCCAACATTTTTGCTAATATTTTGATATCCGTTGACAACAGGGAGATAGGATGGTAGTCTTCCAAGTGTGTGGGATCTTTGCTGGACTTATGTAGTCGCACTATAGTGGCTTTGTACAGTGAAGGGGGAGGTGTCTATCTTTTTTTTTGGCATGTTGTAACATTTGGAGGATATAAGGGCAAATATCTTCTTTAAAAATGTAATCGAGTTGCACTTGCATCATTTTTAGATTTGTATAGATCTGTATAGTACTTAGTCAGAAGTGCTGCTATAGATTTGGACCATTTGTATAAATTCTGTAATTACTGGAGGGGACTTTCCGAACTTGACACATAAGCCAAGAGCTTACCAACTCGGTCACCTTGTTCAAACAAGTGAACAAGAGTCTACGTTTAGCCTTTAGGGATAGATAGAATAGTTCGCTTGGGCTGTTTTGAGGCTTTGATAGTGTTTTAGGTTTTATACTACCTCCACCTTTGATGTACCTACCTTATTGTCTAGTTGGTCCTCTTCTAGTTTTGAGTTACATATGTAATGGCAGTGATTTCACTACCTCTCTAGTATGTGCTTTGAAGGCTTCCCATACCGTTAGTGGTTTGGCAGTATTTGCATTAGTTTCAAAAACTTCTTTCATGGTGAGTGCTATTTGCTCTTCATTATCTATAATGTCTAGCCTTGCAGGGTTTAACAACCATCTCCCATGTTAGTCGGTTGGGCATACCAGGTAGCGAGGAGAGGAGCAAAGACAGATATACCCCTGCTTAAGTATACCATTTTCTTTAGCCCTACCAAAAGGCCCCTAGAGAGGAACATAAAATCTACACGAGATAACGTTAAATGCGATGTGAAGAAACAAGAGTAATGCAGGTCTGTGGGGTGGAGGTGGACAGATAGGATCTGGCTGGCCAGATGAAGGAACAAGGAAGCAACAATCTTTGTGGGAAGAACAATTGGTTCTTGCTCTTCACTGATGCACCCCTCGGGAACGATGCTTCTGGATAAGGCATTTGCCGGGGCGATATGTAAGGACAAAATTGAACAGTGTAAAGAAGAGCGCCCACCGAGCCTGGCAACCCCAAGTTTTTATGATTGGTGTAAATGGTGACAGGATGAGGGGCTCCCTCCAGGAGTTCAAGTTTAACTGCCATTATTCCTGACATCATAATTTTGCTCAGCAGGAGAGAATTTCTTCAAGGAGTAAGTACAAGGGTGCAGTTTACCATCTTTGACTTGTCTCTGAGAGAGGATAGCTCCAGTCCTGACATCAGAAGCATCCACTTCAATTAAGAAGGGTTGTAGAAGGTCAGGATGTCGAAGGACAGGAGCCGAGGCAAACAAGTCTTTCAGGGATTGGAAGGCCCCCAAAGCGTGAGAGGAAAACCCCTTCATAAATTGACAAATCTTTGTTTGGTATGGTGCTTGTGGGGTGAGGCCAGTCTTGGATTCCCCTGACTTTAGAAGGATCCATCTCGATTCCCTCACAAGAGATAATGTAACCCAGGAAGGGAATTTTAGACACACTTCTCCAGCTTGGCGAATTCAAAGTTTTCTCTCAGACTTCTTTCCAAGTCTTTGAAGAAGATTAAAATACAGTCCAAGTACTTGAACATTGCAGAGGCCGGAGAGCATTGCCAGGTATTCATAATGCCCATCTGTGGTGTTAAATGCCGTCTTCCATTTATCACATTCTCGGATGCGGATGAAGTTGTAAGCTCCTGGAAGATCCAACCTAGTGAAGATCTTAGCCCCTCTGAGTTGATCGAAGAGCTCAGAGGTAAGAGGCAGAGGGTATTGTTTTTTAACCATGATCTTGTTTAGGCGCCTGTAATCTATACAGGGACGCAATCCGCCATAATTTTTTCTCCACAAAGAAGAACCCTGCCCCTGTTGGAGAAGATGAAGGTCTTATAAATCCTTGCTTGAGGTTATCTTAAATATATTGCCTCATCGCGGAAGTCTCCGCAGGAGACAGAGGGTAGGTCCAACCTCTGGGGGGCATGGTACCAGGGAAAAGTTCGACAATCGTAGGAACGATGAGGAGGGAGAATCTCTGTAGACTTATTGCAGAAGACATGTGAAAAGTCCTTGTACACTGCGGGCAAAAACTGAAGATCCACTGCAGCGAGGGACACCTGAAGAACAGACTTCTTCAGTAAGACAGTTCTTCTGACAAAAAGGGCTCCAATGAGATATCTAGTTGGCTGACTAGTCAATAGAAGGCTTATGCAGATAGAGCCAGGGTAGACTGAGCACTACAGGAGTTGATGGACAGTTTATTAAAAGAAAGGATAATTTCTCTTGGTGTAAGGATCTGACTGGCAGTGGGAGTTCTCCAGTTTCTTAGTGTCTCTGGTTATTTTAGAAGTTAGCGGTCGATCATCAATCACAAAAACCCTCAAGGGTGAATCCTCAGGAACTCGGCAAAGGCGGCAAATTTCCTGCGGCACCGGACTCAAGAAAAGAGGAATCATTGATAGTCTTATCAGGTAACTGAATCTGTAATGGCACAGTTCTCCCTGAATGTGGAGATCTTCCAAGCTTCGCAGGACAGCTGTTATCGAAATGGGTTTTACTGCCACAATATATGCACAGTCCAGCTAACCGTCTCCTTAGTTTCTCTTGTTTGGAGAGGTGCATACGACCAATCTGCATAGGTTCCTCCAAGGGAATGACAGGAAGAGGAGATACAGGAGCGGATAGGAGGAGTTTCTTAAAGCGTGGTGCCACAGCAGGCAGGAATCTTCTACTACGCTCCTTATCAGATTGGTACTCCCAAAGTCGGGTGTCTACCGTGATGGCGAGGACAATCAGGTCTTCCAATTGCTTGGGACTCTCCCTGGAGACAAGGTCATCTTTGAGTTTGCTAGATAAACCTTGATAAAAGACGGCCCCATAAGCCTTGTTGTTCCAATTGGTTTGGCCATCAAGTTTCTAAAGTCAATAGAGTAGTCAGAGGCACTGAGATTTCCCAGCAAATCTGTAGGAGGCAGGATTATGCATTAACGAGACGACACGGGGCATCAAACTCGAATTCGAAAAGCCTGGAGGAAAGCTTTAACATCAGTCAATTCCTCCCCCAGAAAGGTTTTGCAACTCTAGCGGTTTACCCTCCAAACAGGACATTACATACCCCACCTTGGCTCGTTCACTGGAGAACTGGAAAGGTTGAAACTCGAACTGGATCAAACACTGAGTGATGAAACTTGTGCAGGCTTGAGTATCCCCATTATAACGAGGAGGAGGAGTAATTTGCGACTCACCAGCTGACGAAACTGCTGTGGTGGAAGTCACTGCTGTGGGAGGATTTCCAACAACTGGAGACACAGAAGGCATGTGGGAGAGAAGCTCCACTAGTACTTGCTATTTTGCTGGGCTTCATACGCTTCCATGTAAGTCGCCAACCCCCATGGGCAGATAGGGATTGTGGAAACAGGTACAGGCAAGAGTAAAATTCCAGAAAGGAAATCAAGAACAATTTAGGAACATCCAGGAATTAAGGTAGCAATTCCTATAATCGGGCATCGAAACCATGACCCGGTTATATTTTCAAATTTGAATGCCGGTGTCAGCCCATGTGGGTCATGGGCACCGCCATCTTGGACACAGTGCTGCTGGAGACGGGAGTGCCATGGGGGAGGTGCAGGCCGCATTGGAATCCTATGTGCCCTTTCAATGGTAAAGGTAGGAGACAGATATGATTCACCCAATGCTGTTTTTTTTTGTAACTTAATTTTTATTAGCAGTTTTCAAAGTTTTACAAACAATATTCAAACATTGTTCCATTTGTTACTTATATAACAATGAGAGCTAGCAAGTGTAGCTCTATTTAGAACTAGGGCCTTTATGGTCTACATCAGGGATCCCCAACCTTTTGAGGCCGTGAGCAACATTCATAAGAAAAGGGAGTTGGGGAGCAACACTAGCATGAAAAATGTTCTTGGGGTGCCAAATAAGTGCTGTAATTTGCCCTTTGGTAGCCCCCATGTGGATTGGCAACCTGTATTAAGGCTCTGTTTAACAGTAGCCCTGGTTCTTATGCAACCAAAACTTTCCTCCAAGCCTGGAAACCAAAAATAAACTCCTGCATTTAGGCCACTGGGAGCAACATCCAAGTGGTTGGAGAGCAACATGTTGCTCACGAGCTACTGGTTTGGGATCACTGGTCTACATTCTGTTGTGTGTCATCATTTACTTTTTCTACTTTGTCTAGCCCAAGGCACTATATGCTGGAAGTGTGTAATTGGAACTTCAACTAAAAGTTAAGTTAAAAACATTAAACATTGGGTATGCATAGTTTACAATGTTATTTGATATAATTACATTGTTGTAGGTCAGGGGTGGCTGTCATACCTCGTAACTCCCATATGGACCAAATATTGCAAAACTGTTCTGTCTTGTTTTGACCGTGGGCTATATTTGACTCAAAAGTCCTATTACTTTCCACTATGTTAATGCTTTCGGCAAGTGTAGGTATAGTTGGGCTTTACCATTTGGTCGTGATGGCTAGCTGTGTGGCTGTTAGCACTTGGTTTATTAATGTTTGACTACTTTTGCAAAGCTTAGGTACTGGTTTGCCCAATATAAGTATGATTGGTTAGAGTGGTATTGGATGAGACATTAATTGACCTAAAAGGTCTTGAACCTCTTTCCATAAAGGCTGGACTAGTGGACAGTCCCAGAATATATGTAATAAAGTGCCTCGAGTCCTGCAGATTCTCCAACAAAGAGAAGAGTGATGTGGGAATAGGTTATCTAGTCTTTCCAGAGTGTAATACCAACAGGTTAGGGTTTTATAGATGTGCTCTTTTTGTCGCATAATCGAGACCATGTGGGCAGCATTGTCCCATATTTGGGCCAGTCTTCAGCTGTGACTGCCTGTGGGAGAGCTTGTTCCTATTTGTCCATATATTTCTCAGGGGTGATGGTTCTCGGGTGTCGTAAGTATGTTGTAGATTTTTGTGATAAGTGCCTTCTGAGGGATTCCTTTAGCTGCCAGAATCTAGTATGCCGTTGGGCTATTCTTTTTCATCATGCATGGCATCGGGTTCCAGAAAATGCCAGATTTGGAAATATTCAAACAATCTAATTCTCACCTGTGGTAGTTTTTCTTGTATAGTTTGTAGTGCTAGTATTGCATAGGTATGTGGGTGGAGTAAGCCTCCTACCTTACAGCATTGAAACTTGATCCACTTGGCAGAAAATGATGAATCCATTCCTGGTTGAACTGTTGGATTGCTTAGGAATGTCGTCATTAGTGATTTGGTGGAGATCAGATTGTGTCGGTGCCTGGTTTTAAGCCAAATCCCTGCCACTGCCGAAAGTGCAGTGGCAAGGTATCAGACTGTGGTGGTAGGGTCCTATATGGGTGCATTTACGTAAATGGCAGTCCTGTGCCAGTATGTTTTCTATATGCCCCCATGACGTATAGGGAATCTGATGGGACCAAGCCAGTAATTGCCTTAAATGAGCAGCTTCATAATAGTTTTGCAAGTTAGGAGCTATGGGGCAAGACGAAAACAATTTTAACAGTGCTATGGGTCTATAATTTGAACAAAGTGTAGGATCTTTCTCTTCTTTAGGTATTAGTGAGAGATGTGAGGCCAGAATTGAGGCAGGAATAGGAGTACCTTTTAAATACTGATTAAAATTTTTAATAAATAAGGTGTTAGTATGTGTTGGTATAGTTTATAATACTTATAAGGTAAGCCATCTGGGCCAGGGTTTTTCCCATTGGGCATATATTTGAGTGCGTTTATCAGTTCCTCTATATATGTATTGAGTAAGGTCAGGTCTTCATCTGAGAACTTTGGGAGGTTAAGGTCATTCACAAAGTTGGTAATTAGTTCTGCATGGAAATTTTTATCTGAGGTTGGTTGGGGCAAATTATATAATTTACATTAGAAATCATAAAACTGGGAACCTATTTGCTCTGGGTCATAGATCAGTTGACCTGATGAGAGTCTTAGGGGCGTTATCCTTGATTTAGCATTTTGGTCTTTAAATTTTTTAGCTAACAGGGTGTGTTTTTTGTCTGCTTTTTCATAGAACAATTGCCTGGCCCAGAGAATGTCTTTTTCCACTTGTCTATGTTTTATGGTAGCCAGTTCTTTTCGTAGTGTGGTAATCTGCTTTAATAATGATTCAATTCCCATTAAATTATATTGTGTTTCTACATATCTAAATTTTCTTTGTAGCTCAAGATAGTGAGTGGCCAAGGATTTTTTCCTTTGGCCCATTAAAGCAATAAAGTGACCTCTTATGGTGGCTTTATGGGCCTCCCAGAGGGTAGTGAGGGAATCAACAGAACTTTCATTGATCTTAAACTATTCTTTTACGTTATCTTCTATTTGGCTAAAAGCCGTTTTATCATTGAGAAGGGTTTCATTGAGACGCCAATGGGCCTCACCAGGGGGAGTTTTAAGCAGGTCTATGATTAAGTTATAGGGGCATGGTCACAAGATGGGCAAAATCTAAGTTGAGAATTGTAAAAGGAGAGAAGGGTTTGAAATGAAAAAAATAATTGATACAGGTGTGAACCTTATGTACTGGAGAATAAAAAGTATACTGCCTTTCCGTGGGATGTTTGATCTGCCAAGCGTCATATAGTTGAACTTGTCTCATAGGGGCAAATTCATTAATGCGCAAAGCGTCTAACGCTAGCACTAATTCGCCAGCGTGACGTCAATTCATAACTTTGGAAATTCACTAACACCGGCTCTGGCGAATTTACGCTAGCGAAGTAGATAGACTTGCGCAACTTCACAACCTTATGCCAGGTGAAGTTGCGCACAGACAAAGGATCGTAAATTCGCAAATTCACTAAGATGAACATTTTCCTGAACGTTAGCACTTACCTTAGACGTTACTTCGCCTGGTCAGACCAGGTGACGTTCAATACAATAGATAGGAGGTTGGAAAAAAAAATGTAAACTTAAATTTTAAGTCCCAAAAAAAACGCTGGCGTATTTTAGCATAGGAGGGTGATAGTCTGAAAAAAGATCGATACCCTCCTTCCCCCCTACATTTCCTAATATATGGCAACACAACTATACAGGGGGCACATGTAGGGCAATAGGACAACTTTCCTGGGCTTGTGTAGTGGAATGTAGTGGCTGTAACATATGCTTCTATTCTAAGTTAAAGTTCCCGCTGTATGCAAATTAGGCTTTGTTAGCGTAACAGCGCTCTGCCTAGCGAAGTAACACTAGCAAAACTACGCTACCATTCGCTGACCTGAGCTTAAATTCGTACTTTAGTGATTTTGCGTAGCGCTGGCGAAAATTCGCCTGGCGAAGTGTGGCAAAGCGAAGCTAACGCTAGCGAATTTTCGGATCTTAGTGAATTTGCCCCATAGACTGTCTAAATAGTTTAGACAGGTTG
This sequence comes from Xenopus borealis, assembly GCA_024363595.1. Classification (NCBI taxonomy): domain Eukaryota; kingdom Metazoa; phylum Chordata; class Amphibia; order Anura; family Pipidae; genus Xenopus; species Xenopus borealis. The sequence continues at coordinate 71,906,816 of CM044441.1, forward strand.
TGAGCTGTTCGATCTAGGGAAGGTGTAGATCTATCTGTACCCTGGGAAAACACTAAGTTGAAGTCCCCTCCCATTATGCTATATTGATAGGGGAGATTGTTGCTGAGCTTTAGCCACAACCTTTTTAAGGAAGCGGATTTGTCTTTTTTTTGGTGCACCCCATGCTGTTTTGAGCCATTGTCCCAAGAACTGTTTTGGTATTGGACTTTCCACGTGTTCGGCAAACCCCACAAATCTGAGGTTATTCCTTCTCAGCCTGTTCTCCAAATCGTCAGCTTTTTGTTGGCAGTCTATCAGGGCTTTGCACAGATCTTGCACGGATTCAGATACAGGTCTCATATCCTCAATTGTGCTCACCTTGTTTTCAAGCTCTCCTGTGCGTTTGTGCAATTTTTGCATGTCCTGTCTGATAATGGACAGGTCTATTTTTATCTCCACTATCCTAGTGTTTATGATGCTGTTGGGGAGGTGAAGCTGGCGGGGACACATGCTCGTGAGGAGTGTGCGATGCAGACTCGCCTCCATTTTTTATTCTCTGCTCTTCCTCGCATATTTTTCAAGTCTGGCTGCTGCTTCTGAGGCACGTTTCTGTGCTTTGTTTTGCCCCATTATCGTCCTCTGGGGTAGAGTGTCCCAACAGGAACTGTGTGTCTGTAATTGTGTCGGTAAAATGTGTTATAGTTAGGATATTGACTTGTAGAGAGTAGTCAGCACATCGATTCTTGCCTCAAGTATCAGTGGTACACGTTAACCCAGGGCCACTTACCTTGGGTGATAATATATGGAAAAAATCTTTTCAAACAGCACCATCAAATTTTTCTTCAAATTAAAAAGCCTTTATTTGTGCTTATGTGGGCAATGTTTCAGGCCATGCAGCCTTTTATCAAGCTTACTGACGTGCTCCAGATAAACAATTTATAGTCTCAAACACCATCTAGTTGTCAAAGATATGTGTATGTTACTTACAAAACAAAAAAGACCAATATAAACAATGTTATAAATTATACAAACAAAACCAATATAAGCAAAGTTATAAATTACATAGTTACATAGCTAAATTGGGTTGAAAAAAGACAGAGTCCATCAAGTTCAACCCCTCCAAATTAAAAACCCAGCATACATACACACACACACACATCTCCACTCTTTCAAACACAAACCATATACCTGTATGCCCATAGCTATACTAACTGTAGAGTTTAGTATCAAAATAGCCTTTGATATTATGTCTGTCCAAAAAATCATCCAAACCCCTCTTAAAAGCATCAACAGAATGAGCCATCACAACATCACCCGGCAGTGAATTCCACAACCTCACCGTCCTGACTGTGAAGAACCACCTACGCTGCTTCAAATGAAAGTCCTTTTCTTCTAGTCTGAAGGGGTGGCCTCTGGTGCGGTGATCCTCTTTATGGGTAAAAAGGTCCCCTGATATTTGTCTATAATGTCCTCGAATATATTTGTAAAGTGTAATCATGTCCCCTCGCAAGCGCCTTTTTTCCAGAGAAAACAACCCCAACCTGGACAGTTTCCCCTCATAATTTAAGTCTTCCATCCCCCTAACCAGTTTAGTTGCACGTCTCTGCACTCTCTCCAGCTCATTTACATCCCTCCTAAGGACTGGAGTCCAAAACTGCACTGCATACTCCAGATGAGGCCTTACTAGGGATCTATAAAGAGGTATAATTATGTTTTCATCCCTTGAGTTTATGCCCTTTTTTGTGCAAGACAGAACTATATTTGCTTTAGTAGCTACAGAATGACACTGCCCAGAATTAGACAACTTGTTATCTATAAAAACCCCAAGATCCTTTTCACTTAAGGAAACTCCCAACACACTGCCATTTAGTGTATAACTTGCATTTATATTATTTTTGCCAAAGTGCATAACCTTGCATTTATCAACATTAAACCTCATTTTCCAGTTTGCTGCCCAGTTTCCCAACTTAGACAAATCACTCTGCAAAGTGGCAGCATCCTGCAAGGAACCTATAGCTCTGCACAATTTAGTATCATCTGCAAAAATAGAAACCGTACTTTCAATGCCCACATCCAGGTCATTAATAAACAAGGTGAAAAGCAAGGGACCCAGTATAGAGCCCTGCGGTACCCCACTAACAACACCGGTCCAATTAGAAAATGTTCCATTTACCACCACTCTTTGTAGTCTATCTTTTAGCCAGTTCTCTATCCAGGTGCAAATGCTATGTTCAAGGCCAACATTCCTTAATTTAACCAGTAACCTTCTGTGTGGCACTGTATCGAATGCTTTAGCAAAGTCTAAGTAAATCACATCCACTGCCATCCCAGAATCGAGGTCCCTGCTTACCTTCTCATAAAAAGAAATTAAGTTAGTCTGGCAAGATCTATTACGCATTTGCTGGCACAAACTCATAGTATTGTTATTTGCTATGAAGTCCAGTATCCTATCCTTAATTAATCCTTCAAAAAGCTTTCCTACCACCGACGTCAGACTAACTGGCCTATAGTTTTAAGGCTGAGAATGGGATCCCTTTTTGAATAGCGGCACCACATTAGCAATTCGCCAGTCTCTCGGCACCATGCCAGACCTCAAAGAATCCTGAAAAATTAAGTATAGAGGTTTGGCAATCACAGAGCTAAGTTCGTTAAGTACCCTGGGGTGAATCCCATCTGGGCCTGGACCTTTGTTTATCTTAACATTTTCTAGTTTCTTTTGAATTTCCTCATGTGTGAACCATACATCATTGGATGTATTAGAATTGGGGCTATTAACAAGGAAACCTTCATTAGCTGGTTCCTCATTTGTGTATACTGATGAGAAGTATTCATTCAGAATCTGAGCTTTTTGCTTGTTCTCATCAACCAATTATTAGTATTATCAATTAGTGTTATATAGCAATGTTGCAAACAAGATCGTGCACAATTATAGGCGAATTACTTGTATAAGATGTCAATCATTCAATGTATCTGAAAGAACAATAAAAAACAGGGATCAGAATTAAAAACCATCAGAAAATTCACTAAAATATTTATCTTAAAATGGGACTTAAATCATATTCTTTATTTAGACGCAATGGTTCCAGAGTTTCCAATTTTCTTATCCAAAATGCCTCCCGGTATAGTAAATTATTTTGTTTATTACCTCCCCGTGATTTTGTTTCTATAGTTTCAATAATTTGAAATTTTAATTGGTTTACTCTATGTGAATGCTTAATAAAATGGCCAGCGACCGCCTGGTCTCTTTTTCCATTATTTATTGCTGATTTGTGTTCCCTTATTCGTTCACGAACCATCCTTTTTGTCTGGCCTATGTATGCAAGCCCACATTGACATTTTATCATGTATATGGCACAGGAAGAACTGTAAGAATATTGATCTTTGATTCTAATGGGATATCCTTTTCTAGGATGGAAAATACATTCTCCCTATTGAACAATTGAACAACTGCAGTTATAGCAGGGGAAAGTCCCCACTTTCCTTTTTCTGTCTCTGTTAAAGAATTTGTTTTGTCTTATGTCTGAATGGACCAACACAGAGCCAACAGACTTCCCTTTCTTATATGATATAATGGGTGGTCTAGTGAATGCTTTTACTTCAGGTAAATTATCCTTTAGAAGCGGCCAGTGTTGGCGCAAGATATTAGCACTCTGTTTGCTTAGTGTGTTATATTGTGTCACAAAAGTGACATTACTTTCATGCTTTTTTTTGGTTTGCCCTTTAGCAAATCAGTTCTATTTTGTTTTTGAATTTTCGCCAGTTGTGTCTTAAGTAAACCATCAGAGTATGCCCTTTGCCCTTTGAGGAGACTATCCGTTTGGGATTTCGGAAGTGCTTTCTTTTGTTGTGGCGGATGGAATGACTGGAAATGTAGCAAAAAGTTGCGATCCGTGGGTTTCACATACAAGTCAGTGGACAATCTTCCCCCAGACTTGTACACCCTGGTATCCAGAAATGCAATTTCTTCAAAATGTATGTTCAACGTAAATTTTATACAGGGCAATGCATTGTTTATTTCCTGAACAAATAATTCGAGGGTCCAACGTGGCCCCGCCCATAAAGCAAACACGTCATCGATATAATGTAACCATTTCTTACAGTGAATTCTAAATAATTCATGAATATAAACAAATTTTATTTCAAATTGGTTCATAAAAATGTTTGCGTAGGCAGGGGCCACATTAGATCCCATCGCTGTGCCTTGAATTTGCATATAAAATTCTTCATCAAAGGAAAATAGTTATTATGGAGAAGAAGTTCCAGACATTGGATCACAAATTTTTTTTGGGAACTATCTAAACTTTCGTCATTCCGCAACTCCAATGCGACAGCCTCCACACCCCCATCATGTGGGATGGAGGTGTAGAGGCTCTCAACATCTAGAGTTGCCAACCAAACCTCATCCAAAGGATCTGAGAAGTTATCTAGTTTGTTCAAAAAATAACTTGCATCTTTAACATATGATTGATGTGCTTCTACATATGGTCTAACAATTCTATCCACAAAAATGGCAACAGGGGACAGTACTGAATCCACACTTGATATTATAGGTCTCCCAGGGGGATTTGTCATATTTTTATGGATTTTGGGGAGAACATAAAACACAGGTATTAGGGGGTTCTGTTGCTGTAGAAATTCTGCCAATTTTCCATCTATGATTTTTATCTGAATTGCATCTCCAATGAGATTTTTAATTTTTATTTGTATATCCTCAGTGGGATTTTTTCTCAAATATGTGTTCTCATCATTTATTTGGCGTTTTATCCCAGCAACATAATCCCCACTGTTCATTATCACCAGTGCTCCACCCTTATCGGCTGATTTAATTACCAATTCAGGGTTATTCGTTAGATCTAAGAGTGCCTGATATTCAAGTTTATTCAAATTGTTTGGGAGCAGGTGTATATCACCCCTACGATAGCGATCTTCTAAGCCCTTTATTTCTCTCATCACATGTTTTATATATGCTTCAACAAACACATTATCACACTTAGGCATATAAGTGCTTAAGGGTTTCAAATCAAGTGACTCCCCACAAAAAGTACCTAACGGCTGAATTGTAGCTCCCATATCCTTCTTCTCATTAAATTGTACTTTCAATCTTAGTGTCCTAAATAATCGAAAAAGTTCCAAATCCAGTCTGAAGAAATCCGGTTTAGTCACCAAACAATAAGACAGTCCCTTATGCAGTACCTGTAATTCCGTAGCTGTAAGTGTCTTATTTGAGATGTTCACCACTGCATCCGTCGACGCTTGTATTGCTTGTGTTTCTTGTTTTTTGCGGTGTTTCCTGCCCCCTCGTTTATACCTTCTTGATCCGCTGTTATGGAGCTTTGCGATCCACCTAAAAAAGAAAGAGATGAATCGTGTGACTCTGAGGCTTCTGTCGAGGTTCGCGACTTTTGGGTCTCCCTTGATTTATTATGGAAGCTCTGTGGATTCTCGCTAGTGAAGCCGCCTCTTGTATTTCGGTTTGCTTCCCACCAGTATACTCTGTCCTCCTCATAATCCACCGCATCACGCTGGAATTTTGTTTGTTTACGTCCTTGCAGCTCCATCCGAAAGCTCTGCAAGTGGTCCGTTAACTTTTTCTTCCCCTCTGCAAACACCCGATGAGATGACTCGCATGGTTCCGTAACTTTGTTTCAATTTCACTTCCACTTTGTAAAACTTTTGTTAACTCTTTATGCATCTCTTCTATTATTGCAACCATAAGGTCTATGGAGCATTTAAGTATAGCTTCCCATTTTTGACAAAGTTGTTCATTTTCCGCAAACATTGTTGGTCTCAAATGTGAGCGCAGACCACGTGGTATCCGTTTACTCTTCACATATTCACTCAGGGTTTGTGCATGCAATTCATAGGCAATATATTTTCTGTTTATTTTCTCAAGATCTTTAAAGTCCAGTGCTATATCTGGCTGGTTCAGGAAGTTATCTGTTTGTCCAATCAAGCCAGTAATGCGAGTGATGTCCACATCAGTATATGCAAAAGTCATATTGAATCAATTTAAATGTGCACAACTTACGTGAACAGAATTCACTTGTAGAGAGTAGTCAGTACATCGATTCTTGCTTCAAGTATCCACGGTGCAAGTTAACCCAGGGCCACTTGGGTGATAAATCTTTTCAAACAGCACCATCAAATTTTTCTTCAAATTAAAAAGCCTTTATTTGTGCTTATGTGGGCATCACAGCGACGTTTCAGGCCTTGCGGCCTTTTATCAAGCTTATTGACATGTGCTACAGACACCTGTCAGTAAGCTTGATAAAAGGCCGCATGGCCTGAAACGTCGCTGTGATGCCCACATAAGCACATAGAAAGGCTTTTTAATTTGAAGAAAATTTTTATGGTGCTGTCTGAAAAGATTTTTTCCATAGTTAGGATATTGGCCTGGGTGACTGAACTATCAGAATGTTTGTCTACTCACATTGGCAGCTAGCCACGCCCCCTTTTTCTTTGCATCTTACACATTATCTGGCTGTTATTTCTGAAATGTTTCATGATCTGCCTGACAGAACCCGTGTAGTTTGAACAGGAATGATTGGTATTTTAAAAATCTCCTTTTCCAGATTTCAGTGATCAGTGATCAGTGATCTTACTGGCATGCTTCAGTGTACTTAATGTGCTTATAACGCATTTCTGCAGTGATCTTATTGGCATGTATGGCTAACCATGCCAGGCCAAACTGACCAGACACCCTAGCCAACCTGGCTGGCCACAGCTCAGAATAGACGCTTGCACGCACAGATGCATACAAAACCGAACAGTCCCACACAGCCAGTAGAGTGAGAAGAGAGGGGGCCAAACTAAAGGTAGGAAGCAGAGAAGGTATGCGCCTAGTGCCCCCCCCCCCCCAGCTTTGCTTACTAGTCACGTGCCTATACTGCCAACCCCTAGTTCTGTCCCTGAAGGCTAATTATGGTTAAATGGTGTAACAATGCACAATTAATTTTGAAAGGGGGGGGGGGTTCTCAGGCTTAATTTTCACCTTATATTCCGTTGAAACAACCCTGCTAATCCACGTAAATAGTCACAAACTATATATTCTTCAAAAAAATCTATTCATTTTTAGAGACCTACAAGCAAAATGTGCACATTAACTATGAACTAGCAGATCAAAAGACATTTTAAATTGTGTAGCCCACCCTTGCGTGTGCTTTAGCTGGGCATATTGTTGCTGTGTGTGACCAAGTTAACACTGCTTGTCCTGTGCTAAGGACCCACATGTACCTGTACAACTCCCTGCAACTCCCAGTACCTTGTATAGTTCCATCCGGCAAAAGATCCAGTCGTAGAGGTGATTCTTGCAGCAAATAGCTTGTTTATTTACTATAACCAATTGCAAAGAAATAGAAGTTAGGCACTTGGATGTGAATAGTAGAAATAAGATACCACTCTCCTGGGGCAAATCCCCCCATAGAGCAAAGATTCCTGCACCAGGATGTTCAGCATTGGGTCTTGGATCTCGTCACCCTCACTGGTCCTGACCTCACCCACTGAATCTGTGTTAGTGGTGGAACCTCCACAGGGTCCTAACCCCACTACTTCTCTTTGTTGGCATGGAAACTGCTCACTACCTACCCTGAGCCTCTCTTGTGCTCCTAGAGCAACTATGACATGTAACACCTCACAGTGAGGAAGGGTCCAAAGAAAGACCCTGAACACATGGGGCTAAAGCCCTTTATACTTTTAAATTCTACCCCCTAGTGGGCAACCTTTGAAATAATATGGACCAAGAAAAAGTGCATAGCTGCCTGAATAACACTTACTGTAGGTGTCAAGTTGAGTAAGTGGAAATGCCTGAGTAAAATATACCCAAATCTCATGGTCCCTACACTTGAGAAACTTGTCAGGAAGGCAGCTACTTTAACTTTACATTCCTTTCCTCCATTTACAGAAAAATTAAGATTAATTGCAAGGTTACAGAATATAGTGCATTGATCATGTACAGCAGTGAATGTATAACAGTTCTTGGTTACTAACTATTAAATGATGTCTTTGGCTCCCAAGGTAACAATAATAGACACCTCATATTGATCAATACATTATACAAGACCATCATTGTCCCATTAGGTAACCATTTGCCCCAGATTTGTTGATGCTTAGAGGAACCACCACTAGCTTTATAAGGGCTTCTGGGGAACAAAGGTGCTTAACTTCAAGGGTCCATTGTGGGATGGAGGGAGGTAGGGGATCCGTCTACTTCTGCAGGATCATAGTCACTCATTAACAAAAATGCTTTGGTTTATTATGAGTGTCTCTTTCAGCCCCACTTCAAACAAACAGACCTTTTGAGTCTTAGGGAGATGTACTTCTAAGGTTTCATCCAACATATTAAGCACATGCGCCCAAAATGAGGATAGGGCTGTACTCTCCCATTACATACCAATATACCAAGGAGGCTTGTATTGAAAATATTTACACATTCATTGAACTCAAGGTTCTATAACACATGAAACTTAATGAAGGCATAAAGGTAGCAGACATTTTTTGTAATATAAGGTACATATATCTATTTTACAGATAAATAACTTAACAGAAATTCATGATCAGATCAGTGGTATGGCTCGATGTCCTTACAGCCCTCAACATAATTCTACAGCATTGCTTACCATGAATGAAGAATTGTATGCAGCTACTGCAATGGACTTTCCTGGAAGAGATCCTGCAATATATCGCAGCCTAGGGGGGCTTCCACCTCTGCGCACAGCTCAGTACAATTCAAAGTGGCTTAATGGTAAGTTTTATCTATACTTATTTCAGTTTCAGTAATGAGACTATAGGAGTCATTTATAAATGCAATTGCAGTGTGCAAAGTGCAATTTTCAGATACCTAGAATGCAGTGTGTTCCCCACAAGTCTAGTGTAATTGCCCCCATAAGTTGCATCTGATGCAATTGCTCCTTGCGCATAAAAACATGAACTAGGTGCACTTGGGGGGGGGGGGTGCCCATAGATTTAAGGGGAGCAGGTCTGGCTCTGGGGAGTCCACAAGGGTGCTCACAGAAAATACTCCAGGGGAGGCAAAGTCATACAATAACTAGGTGCCAAGTTTTTCTGCACAATGCAGAACACAATAATAGGTAAATTAAAACTATTTGACCAGAAGCAAACAGCAAGGTTGACACCTTTCCTGGTAGTGACTCAACTGCAAAAAGTTTGTTTTTGAAAGATGAACAACCCCTTTGAAGAAACAGTCACCAATATCCAATAACAATTGTTCAATTGAACTATTTAAATAGGTGTTGGCTGAAAGTGTTAAAGTGAGAAATGTTCACAATGGTAACATAACAGCTGCATCACACTGTCACTGTTTTTTTCAGTTTCAGTTAACACCTATATGAATAGATCAATGGAACTACCATTGTCCATTGATGGTATTTATTTTTTGTGTAATGTAAATATGAAATAATCTACACATACAGTACTAGACAAGCAGGTGGAGGATTAGCATCTGCTTTGTCTCTTGGCCCTGATCTCCAGCACAAACAACCATACTGGGTAAAGCTCAGTCACATCTACTCCCTAACTGTACCTGGCACACACAGTTCAGCTCTTAAACTTTCCCATCTGAAATCTCCTGAGATTTTCAGTGAAAAAGCTCATGATTACATAATTTAGCCTCCCCAAGCCTTAAAGGAACAGTTCAGGGTAAAAGTAAAAACTGGGTAAATAGATAGGCTGTGCAAA
>CM044441.1:71933313-71995763 GCA_024363595.1 Xenopus borealis
CCTTTTATTGGTTAACTGAATAAGTAACAATTGCAAGCTTTCGGAGCACACAGGCCCCTTTTTCAGGCATAATACAAATAAACACATTATATATACCGTTAGATCACTGAAAAAGGGTTTATGGGCAATAAAGTAGAAAATTACAGATAGACACATACATTGTAGAGATAATACAATTAATTAAGGTGGGTTGTAAATAGTCCAGGGGTCTGGATTCAGTCAGGTCACATAGTTTGAACTATACCAAGACAGAATAGGGTAAGGTTAACAATAGTGCACAATTAGGAATTTGACAAGAAAAAAGTGAAGATACAGGTAAGGGTTATACTAGGTGGGATAACATATGGAACCAGAACTTATCCACTTCACGCATCCATACCAGACTGTAACAAATAAGATACAAACCTTGAATAAAAATTAATGTAAACAAGGCTCCAGGGCATGATGGCATACACCCCCAGGTAAGAGAGCTTAGTTCAGTTTTAGACCAGCCCCTATTTCTGATTTTCTCAGATTCACTTTCATCTGGTATGGTCTGGTATGGATTGGAGAAAAGCTGATGTCATTCCAGTATTTAAAAAGGGATTACAATCTCAGCCTGGCAATTATAGACCAGTAAATTTGACATCTGTGTTGGGCAAATTATTTGAAGGCTCGTTAAGGGATCACATTTAAAATAATGTCCTAGTAAATGGCATTATGAACAGCAATCAGCATGGCTTATATGAAGGATAGGTCATGTCAGGCAAATTTGATTGCTTTTTATGATGAGGTAATTAAGATGCTGCACAGTGGGCGGCAGTAGACGTGAGCCATTTGGATTTTGCCAAAGCGTTTGATACTGTGCCCCACAAGTGACTTTCTAAACTAGGTTCTTAGTGGGGTCCCTCGGTTTTGGTATTGGGTCCACTTTTACTTAATTGTTCATTAATGAGTCAGAGGAGAGGTATTGTAAGTAATGTATCAGTGTTTGCAGATTACACAAAACTAACCAGCCCAATTAATTCCATTGCAAACTGCCATTCTATGTGGCATCCTTGCAAACTGACAATCTGGCTAGCTAAGTGGCAAATGTGATTCAATATTGATAAATGTAAAGTCATGCACCTAGAATGTAAAAATATCCAAGCCACTTATACCCTAAATGGGACTAGGCAAATCCATTATGGAAAAGGACTTCTTGTAGATGATAAACTTGGCTGTAGCAAGCAATCCTAGACAGCAGCATCAAGGCCAAATAAAGTCTTGAGCTGTATTAAAAGGGGCATTGATTCACAGCACAAAGGTAAGGCCCCAGAATATGCTTGCAGTTTTGGTCTCCAGCACTCAGAAAGGATATTATTGTATTAGAAACGGTACAGAAAAGGGCAACTAAGCTGGTAAAAGGTATGGAAAATCTTAGCTATGAGGAAAGACTGGACAGTAGGTCTTTTCAGCTGACACAAGGTCATCCATTCAGATTAGAAGTAAAAAGGTTCTGCCTAAATATTCGGAAGGGGTTTTTTACAGTGACAGCTGTTAATATGTGGAATTCTCTCCCTGAATCAGTTGTACAGGCTCAAACATTAGCTAGCTTTAAAAATGGTTGGATGGCTTTTTAGCAAGTGAGGGAATACAGGGTTATGGAAGATAGCCCATAGTACAAGTTGATCCAGGGACTATTCCAACTTCAATTTTGTAGTCAGGTAGGAATTTTTCCCCCCTCTTAGGCAAACTGGAGAAGCTTCAGATGGGGCTTTTTGCCTTCCTCTGGATCAACTAGAAGTTAGGCAGGTTAAAAGGTTGAACTTGATGGACGTGTGTCATTTTTCAGGCTAACTTACTATGTTAGTATGTGTATTGATAAGCCACTTAAGGAAACTTAAGGAAAGTATTTTTTAAGATATAGATTGTACTTAGCTGTCTTTTCTCTAGCTGTCATATCCCTTAGTTAAAGTCCTATCTGGACTCCTGTCTCTGTTCAGGCCATATTATTCAAATGTGTCGCTATGGAGCCCTGATCAAGGCATTCAGGAGTCTGGTGTATTTAATATAAATTTTCGGCTTTATTCTTGCGCAATAAAATTTACAATGGAGGGCGTTTACAACTTGGCATTTCATCAGAGTCTTTTAATATGTAGATTGTCCTTAGCTGTGTTTTTTTTCTAGCTGTCATCTGGACATAAAACTCCTGTCTCTGTTCAGGCCACATTCTAGGCTGTTAAATGTTTTCATCAGTTTGAATTCCCAATCCTACTGCTCCTTTTGTGTCTTGAAGTTACCCTTTAAAACTGTAACCTGAAGATCTTTGATGCTGTGGGTACTGCTGCAGAAGTGTCCTGCCACTGGGGCATCTACAGTATGTTACCATGCTTCATGCTAAACCTGTGGGAATTCATCCATTGGTGCAGTGTTTTTCCTTTTTCTCCCTCATAGAGTTCTGTAGTGGGGCATTTCAAACACATTATTAGGTATACCACATTGTCTGATTTGCAGGTATGTGAACCTTTTATGTGGTCTACTGAGTGGGGACAGGTTTTACACATTTTGTGCAGGCAGGGATATTTCTGCAGGGCCTTGTAGTGAGTTGTGTACAATCATTTCTTTTAGATTGGGGAGCTGTGTTCGAGTCCAAAACTCACTGTCAACAGGAACACCAGGTAAAAGGTTAATTTACCTGCATTTGTACTTATCAATCCAACATGACAAGGGTATAATTTCAGTGTGATATCACTTGAAAAATATAGTGACTACCTGGATATTCTACAGCAGTTCTTATTGGAAGTTATAAAGTTCCTTTTGGAACAAAATTACTTAATTTTTGAGGGCTATGTCAATCTGCAGAAATATGGGAAAGCAACGAGGGTGAAATTCCCCCCCTCCTGTGCCAATCTCTATATGGGTGGTAGGAGGAGACCCACATTGATGCAGGATTAAGGAAACATCAAGCATATATTTACAATATATCGATTACCTGCTGTGTATCTGGAGGGGCACACAGGAGGAATTTGAAAGTTTCACACAGAGTCACATCAGAATGACCTGAATTTAAAATTTACAATTCAGTTTATGCCAGTAAAATAGAATTTTTGGATATTGAACTCCAAATGGCAGGGGGTGAAATGTGTACTGAGATCTATCGTAAACCTGGTAGCGGCAATACTGTGCTGCATGCATCATCCTGTCACCCAAGGAGACTCATAGAGGGGATTCCTGTGGGACAGTTCCTGAGAATCCGCAGGAGCTGTTCTAAGGAAAAAGCCTTTGAAAAACAGGCAATGGAGATGGAAGAGAGATTCCTTGAACTGGGATTTGGACATAGAACATTGAGAAAGGCTGTCCAAAAAGCAAGAATAACTAACAGACAGGATTTATTAAATACGGAGAGAACCAACAAGAGGGAACAGGATTGGTCAATGAAGGTTGCTTTTACCATTAGATACTGTAAATGGAAAAAAGCCTTTGAAAAACAGGCACTGGAGATGGAAGAGAGATTCCTTGAACTGGGATTTGGACATAGAACAGTGAGAAAGGCTGTTCAAAAAGCAAGAATAACTAACAGACAGGATTTATTAAATAAGGAGAGAACCAACAAGAGGGAACAGGATTGGTCAATGAAGGTTGCTTTTACCATTAGATACAGTAAACAGTTTTTATTTTTAATTTCTAGGCTGGTAAAAATATTTTTACCTATTCTATACGGCTACGAAGATTTCTTTAATGTGTTGGGCTCTGGTATTAATGTTACACCTAAACAAGCCCACACATTGAAGGACATTTTATCGCCCATTCTGTTTCAAGCTACAAAGAATCTGGTGGCAGGGAACTATAAATGTGGGAGCCAGAGATCTATCACCTTATGAAAATATCTAAAACTTCAAAATGGCGGTAACTGAAAAAGTTTTTGAAAAAAGCACTACACAAACTGTATCACCTCATAACTGACCTATTTGATCTCGTGTCTGAAGTGCTGCAGTATGTAGGCTGTACAAGCAGGAAAATAAAAGAAAGGATAACGGATTTAAGTAATTAGAAACCAACGAGCATTTAAGAAAAGCAACATTACTTTTCACAATGTAATGATGGAGATACTTCATACTTCTCAGTTCAGGGAATAGAAAGGGTGACATTAGGAGTTAGGAGAGGCAACCTTATGAGTCTACTGGCAAGGAGGGATATATTGGATTTTTCATCTACAAACACGATTGTCTTTAGGGTTAAACTATGAAATTGATGTTACATGTTATACTTGAAATCTAGTTGAGTTTAGAGATGTGATCTGTTTATGTATATCTGTATCCATAGCATTTAAGGGGAAAGAAATAGAAATATATGGGAGTATATTTTACTTTTGGAATGACCATAATGATGGGAAATTTTTATATTTATAACTGTACTATTTAACTATATTATTTGTAACTACCTGTAATTTTGATTTAATTATTATGAGTGGTATTGCAAAATGGTTGGTTCTTCACAGGTTAACTTTTGTTGATATAACTATCTACACATGATACAGGGAATAACACTAGTACCCCTGTAAGAGAATGATCTAAATAAAGAGAATTTACCTTACTGATTGGTTTTGAACTAAAATGGGTGGGATCACCCTGGTTTTAAATTGTGGAACTGAGAAAATACTGACGGATATACCTATGATTAAAGGGGTGGTTCACCTTCATGTCAACTTTTAGTATATTGTAGAAGGGCCAATTCTAAGAAACTTTTCAATTGGTCTTCATTATTTATTTTTCATAGTTTTTTAATGATTTGCAATTTTCTTCTGTTTTGTTGCAGCTTTCAAATGGGGGTCACTGACACCATCTAAAACAAATGCCCTGTAAGGCTACAAATGTATTGTTATTGCCATTTTTTATTACTTATAATTCTATTGAGTCCATCTCCTATTCATATTCCAGTCTCTTATTCAAATCAATGCAGGGTTGCTAGGCCAATTTGTACCCTAGAAACCAAATTGCTGACACTGCAAAATAAAGAGCTGCTGAATAAAAAGCTAAATATCTATAAAACCACAAACAATAAAAAATGAAAACCAATTGCAAATTGTTTCAGAATATCACTCTCTACATTATACTAAAAGTTAACTCAAAGGTGAACCACCGAAGGGTACAAAATGCATAAGGTGGAGCCTACAGGGGTAGTAGTAGTAGTATGTATGTATTTTTATGATGCTGATTGAATAACATTTTTTTTTTTTTTTGAAAGATTTTCTTTATCAACTTTTTCATTTAATAGCGATAGTGAGGAAGACGGAAGAAAGAGGTTAGAGAGAAGGTGGTAGATGGGTTTACCCGTTTCATAGTCTCTTTGAATTGTAACTTGGAAGTCCAACAATACCCTTAGTGACTATTGCCCGGGCCTGTTAGTGCGTCGTCCAGCCAGTGGTCCCATATTTTCCCAAATTTTTCGGGGCAGCCCCGAAGTATACCAGTTTTTGTTTAGGGAGCATGTCGTCTATTAGCTTGATCCAGAACCTCAGAGTAGGTGGTTCTATCGCTTTCCATGTCAATAGAATTGCCTTCCTAGCATAGTGGAGTAACTGGTGGAGACATAGTCTGTCTCCCGCCGGGAGACTCAAGCCCCCAACGTGTCCCAGTAGGCAAAATTCTGGATCTGGGGTCCGGATGTTAGGTAGGTCCAGGGAGGTGTCCATAAATGTGAGTATTGAAGTCCAGAAACATTGTATCTTTGGGCGTTCCCAGAATACATGCAAGTAATTGCCTTGTTCAATATTACATTTTTTTTTTTAAGGTTTTATCTTGTTTTATTGTATACAAACGACAACAATTAACAAAGTAAAGGGGGTAAGGTGTACTCTTTACATTTCTGTCAATAATATGGGAATACAAAGATAATTCGGTGTACAAGGCCCTACCATGAAGGTTGAGTGTTCCCTCTTGGTAGATGCTGAGTGTAAGTGTCACATCAGAATATTCCACAGTTAATTAGTTGCTAGGTTAGTTAGTGGCCTCAATTGCATGCCTGTCTAGCCAGGGGGACCATATCTTCTCAAATTTCGATGGGCAACCCCTACCCTCATACGTTATTCTAATTGAAGTGAGGATTTTATTGATCAGGGTAACCCATTGGGCAGTTAGTTGTGCCCCCATCCAATGCTATCAACTTTTTGGCATAAAACAACAGAACTCTGGCTAGAGATCTAGTTTTGATCCTAGGAAACCGACTTTCTATCAGCCCTTAAAGGCACATTTCTGGAGTACACAAGCTCGGGAAATCCAGCGTGTTTTCGAGATATTGGGTTATGTCTCTCCAGTAACATTGTATGGGGGGGCATTCCCAGGCCAGATGGAGAAAGGAGGCGTTTGGTGATTGACACCTGGTACAGTCAGCCGTTGGTCTACCTCCCATCTTTTGAAGTTTTACAGGGGTGATATAGATCTGATGTATTGGATCATTTTATCTCTGATAGAGATGAGATCACTATATAGCGTGTCGGTGACCTCTTCCCAGTCCTCGTCAGCAAGTGTTGGGAGTGTTTGCTGCCATTTAGTTTTTGCTCTGGCGAAGGGTGGAGGAGCAGAGCCGAGGAGGACCTGATAGAGGCGAGATGTCAGCTTTTTAGTTTGAGGATCTCGGAGAGTTCTATTGGAAGAGCTTTATATTCAATTCTGAGAGAGCCGAATTGGGCCAGAAAAGTATGTCGCAGTTGTAAATAGCGAAACAGTTGTACAGGGCGATCTCCAACTTTGGCACGTAGTTGCGAATGGGTAGGGAATATATTGTCAACAAGGAGGTCCCCCATCAATTTAACTCCCATCAATGGCCAGTAATGAAAGGTGTTGTAATCGAGAGTTATTGCAGAGCGGCAAGGAGGGGGATAAGATAAGTTGGGGGAAACCTAATATTTTACAGGCGGTTGTCCAGGTCCTGTAGGGAGTAGTAATTACTGCGGGGCAAGATGTGAGTCTATCCTCCGGTACGGTAGGTTCCGGAGAGCTTCCCATGCAGTCTAAGAGCTAGTAGGGTGAGGCCAGTGTCAGGTTCATCCGCATGAAACCAGCTATGGATGTGGTGTGCTTGGCTGGCCAAGAAGTAGTGATGGAAGTGTGGAAATGCAAGACCTCCTTTTGAAATGGGAGCTGTTAATGTATTCCATGACATTCGGGGCACCTTGTTGGCCAAAAGGAATGGGATAAGAATTGAGTTTATCTTATGAACGCTGCCTGTGGGATCCACACTAGGGAGTTATGAAGTATATATAAGAATTTGGGCAAGTATATCATTTTAACCATGTTTACTCTCCCCCAGAGCACTAGTGGTAGGTTAGCCCAGGTTGTCGTTGCAGTGGAACTTACTTATGATGGGCTCGAGGTTATCTTCAATATAGCTATTTAGGTCAGATGTTATGGTAACTACAAGATATTTAAATTTGGTGACCCATTTCAGTTGTTGTGTAGTTGTTGGTAAGTTAGGAATTGGGTCTAGTGGCATTACAACATATTTCCCTTTGTTTATAGTGAGTCCCGAATAGGTCCCAAATTGTTGGATCATATCGAGAGCTGCCGGACGAGATTCCTGGTAGTCTGCTAGGAACAACAATAGATCATCTGCATATAGTGCAAGCTTATCCTCTAGGGTTCCAAGTTTGAATCCTCTTACGCTGGGAGTCTGTCTGATTTGTAGGGCCAGTGACTCGATGGCAATGGCGAATAACATTGGTGAAAGGGGACAGCCCTGTCTTGTTCCACGTGTAAGAGGAAAGGAGGGGGAAAGAGATCCATTGATCTTGATCTGTGCTGTGGGGTTTTGATATAATAGTTGGACCCAATTAATGAATCGGGGGCCGAAGCCAAAGCATCTTAGAGTCGCCCTTTAGTACTGCCATTCCACTGAGTCGAATGCCTTAGTGGCATCCAAGGAGACCATTATCCTAGAGCCAGTTTCTTCATGCCTAGTCTGTAGATGTGCGTATACCCGTCTGAGGTTGGTTGAGGTAGATTCCCCTGGCATGAAGCCGGACTGGTTATTGTGAATGATGGATCTTAGCCAGTCTTATTGCCAGGATCTTGGCGAAGATCTTAGTGTCTGTGTTTATCAAAGATATTGGCCTGTAGCAGTCACAGAGTTCTGGGTCTTTCCCATGTTGATGTATCAGAACTATTATTGCTGCATAGAATGAGGGGGGAAGAGAGCCTGTTTCAATTGAGCTGAGGTACGTTTTGTGAAGATGTTGAATGAGGGGGTTCCCTTGCAAGTTGTACCAGGCCATAGGGAAGCTGTCCGCCCCGGGGGTTTTGCCTGTTGGCAATGCAGCCATTGCTTCTGCTACTTCGAGCTTGGTGATGGGCCTGTCTAGGTAATTGGCTTCATCAGGCGTCAACTTGGGAAATTCGATGGAGTTCAGGAATTTTGCCAGTTGTTCCTCAGTGTATGTAACCTTCAAGCTATATAGGTTTTTGTAGAAGCTTGCAAAGCTGTTTAAAATATCTTGGGGCTTGGTGACAAGGTTGTCTCCTGCATCTCTGATTCTTGTTATAAGCGTTTGAGGGTCTCTGATAGTGGCTAAGCGGGCCAGCAATTTCCCGGCCTTGTCACTCTGGTCGAATGCCCTTTGATTGGAGTATAAGAGTCCTTTCTTGGTCAGTTTAGTTTGCGCTATTTCAAGATTTCTCTGGGTCTGAGTTAGGAGCGCATGATTCTCCTCTGTTTGGTCTGCCTTGTAGTTGTTTTCTGCCGTTGCCAAAGCCTGTTTGGCTACCTCTTCCTTACTTATGGCTCGAGCAGTTGAGATTTCGTTTATCAGGACTCCCCGGGCTACAGCTTTAGAGGCCTCCCATAAGGTGGCTGGCGAGGCAGTCTTCTGATTAGTGGTCCAGTAGTTAACATATTCCTCTTTGGAGCGATCCCTAACTGTAGGGTGAGAGAGCCACAATGAATTCAGTCTCCAGGAGTCTCGGTTGCTTCTGAGGCCAGGGAGGAGTTTAACTAATAGCGGGGAATGATCAGAGAATGCTCTAGGTAAGTAATCAGTTGCTACTACTAGCTGTGCAAAGTCCGTCGAGGCCAGGGCCATGTCTATACGTGACAAAGAGCCATGACTGGAGGAATGTCAGGAGTACCCTGGTGTTTCCACTGCCAGAGCTCAATCAGTCCCAGTGATTCCACCCATCTGTTTAGTCCTAAATTTTGACCCCTGCTCTGACCAATTCTTTCTAGTTGTGAGTCCAATGTAGCATTGAAGTCCCCCATGATACATAGGGGCGCAGCTGGCAAGGAAACCAAGAGTTTATAGACTTGTTCCAGAATAGCCACTGAGAAAGGTGGTGGGCAGTATATGTTAGTTATTATTAATGGTTGATTGTTGATTTTACAGTGGAGAATTATATAGCGGCCGTAGTGGACATTTAATAGGTCAAATAGTATTCCTTTACGGATTAGAATAGAGATAGAGCATGTGTTGAGAAGGGTGCATGGTAGGCATGCGCCACCCAGTAATGCTTGAGCGATAGGAGCTTTTTGCCCGTGAGGTGAGTTTCCTGTAGCATTAGTATAGATGGGTAGTATTTCTTAACATAATCAAACATGAGGGCCCTTTTAAACTTGCAATTGAGGCCCCTAATGTTCCATGATATAATTGCTGTATCTTGCATTATGAAATATCATTAGTGATGGGCGAATCTCCCGAGATTCGCTTTGCCGAAAAATTCGCGAATTTCCAGAGAAATTCGCGAATTGGCAAAAATTAGCGAAACGAGTCGCGGGACGCTTTTGTCGCGTCAAAAACGACGCGCGACTCGTTTTCCCAGCGAATTTTCGCTGGCGATTCTCGAGTTTATTCGCCAGCGGCGAATCGCGGGAATTCGCCGTGAATTCGCCCCTGGCGAATAAATTCGCCCATCACTAAATATCATACATATAAAGATCAGCCTTAGTATTCTGTTTGTTCTAGCAACATCTAGGTTAAGATTTGAGTACACCTTGTCAACAAAAAAGGGGGGAGGAAGAACATATAAACAAGTAGCAGTCAAAACAGCATTGTTCCAAATAGCAGTCAAAACAACATTATTCCCGAACCCCCGGTACCCTCCCTGTCCACCCCCCAAACTTGGGTGGGCCTATACCCATAACTGGAAATTTCTTGGAGGAGAGGAGTGTCTCCTAGTGGCAGTTCGCTAACCTGTTGGAACCTGAGATCTAAGTATAGGGCTTGCTAACTAGCAGCTTAACTGTGTCCCGAGCTTACGAGTCTGTCGGCCTGAGTCAATTACTGGAACCATCCTGGCAAAAGCAAGTCAAGTGGTGTCCGCTAGTGGGGACCATGAAATGACATCCTCTGGACTCGCAAAAAAGTGTGTTCGATCTCCTTCTTGTACCCGTAGTTTAGCCGGAAACAACATTGCGTAGGGAAGGTCTCAGGCGCTTCTTTGCTTCTAGGAATTTTAGCCGTTGTTTTCGGACTTCCACCGAAAATTCAGGGTAGATAGATACTCTGGTATTGTCATGGATAATTTCCTGCTTTTTCCGGGCTGCTATCAGGATGTTGTCGCGGTCTCTGTAGTTTAGCAAACGTGCTATAAAGGGTCTTGGAGGAGCACCGGGAGGTGGCGGGCAAGCTGGAATCCTGTGGGCGCGTTCCATAATAAATGTAGATGAGAAGGTGTCACCGCCTAGCTTTTCTCGTAGCCATCTTTCCAGGAATAGTTCTGGTATATTACCCTCAGCCCTTTCTGGCAGGCCCACAAATCGGATGTTATTCCTGCACAGTCTATTCTCCATGTCATCTGCCTTGGCCTCCAAAGCGCGTACTTTCTGGGTCATCTCAGCAATATTATCTGGCAATGGCGCCAAGTTGTCTTCCAGTGTGCTAATGCGTCTTTCTGCTTCCACTGCGCGCTCTCTTATTCTTTGAACATCGTGCTTGAGGAGAGCAAAATCGGATTTTAGGTCATCAATTTTGGCAATAGTCACTGCATGGTTATTGCTAATCAGTGTCATGATCTCCATCAGTGATGGATGAGGTGCTGTCTGCTCAGCCGTGTCTACTTCTGGGGCACAGACTGGGGAAGGCAGGGGGTATTAAATGGAGAGGCTGAAGGCCTACTGTGCAGAGGTTTCAGCAGAAGAGTCCCTGTGATACTTGCCGAGTTTGTGCGTGGCCAGGGCCCCAATGCTCTTCTTATTGCCTGCCTGATCCATAGAGCTCTGTGAGCTGTGCTGCTTCTTTGTGCTGAGGAAGCGGAGCCGCCATCTTGGATTTCTGGCAGCGTGGCTGCAGCTCCACTGCGGGCGCCTGGGCCCCGGTTCTTCCGCATCCCCCTCTCTGCCAGCGTGCCTGAGTGGTGCAGGAGATGAGTCGCATGTTTTACAGCGGTATCCAGGCCGCACTAACAGGGCTGTTTTCAGTATATTGGAGCACGGGAACGCAGCTGCGCTAGTGTGCGTCCGTCCTGGTCAGTCCGTGGCTACGCCCCCGCATAACATTTTTTTATTTTATTGGGACATTTTGTTTAATGGTGATATTAACTTTACAGGTCACAATTCCTATGTGTATCTTATTTGTTACAGTAACCTAATTAAGGTTATATTTGGAGGGACTTCAGAGATGTAGACTGGGAAATTGGATATATATGATGAAAGTATGTCTTCCTGTTGAAACTCCACAAAGTGTTTGCCAGTGGTGTACTGCATTGAGACTTAACCCCTAAAGGTTGCCGCTGTGGGGCCCATGGTGCCCAGAGTGAAAGAAGAATTTATTTATCAAATTCTAGATGGGGAACAGATGTTTTACTGCCCAAGGGTGGCTGCGTCACAGCCGGATTCTGCTGGGGTCCTGCTGAATGTTCTTATAGAGAGCCCCAGAGAGCTAGATTGTGACTGGGTTCCCCCTGATATTGATGCTGAAAGTGAAGGGCCATGGAAAATTGTTCTGCCTGACATGTCTGATGGCACAGATGGTTTAACTTCGCAGGGTGAGGCCCTAAGTACACAGTATGCAGCAAAGACACTGTAGCGTGTTGCTAAAAGACATTGTTTGATTCGCCAGCTGGAAAGAGTAAAGTAAAGAGATGTCCATCTCATGAGAGCGTGGTCTCCAAGGGGAGTCATCATAGCGCTGGTGGTTGACTGGATACCCCAGAGATTGCGAGCGCACTGGGACAACTGTCTGACCAACTGATGCAGTTGCCCTGGAATTGTAATTTTAAGAGACTTAACGTGTTTTCAGGTGCTGATTCTGTACCCTCAGGTGAAGAGTCCTTTGAGAGTTGGAGTAACTCCACTGTTGTGTCTGTGAGAGACTGGACTGGGCCAGAGAAAACTATGAGAAGGAAGATCCTTGAGAGTCTTTGCAGTCCTGCTGTGAATGTTGTTAAATCCTATATGGCTGGTCATACTTCATGTGATCTGATTGAAGTTCTGGAGGTGACATTTGGCCCTGTAGAGAGTGCTACAGAGATGCTGTATTGCTTCCACTCTACATTCCAGAAAGAGAAGGAAGATTTGTCTGCTTACCTTGTGCAGCTAGAACAAGGCCTGAGACTGCTAGTGAGCTGTGGTGTTATTCCAGATGGTAAATTGGATTCTCTAAGAATTTGCCAACTGAGAGGAGGGACCCTAAGTAGTGACCCTGCTCCCATGACAATTAGAGCACACTAACAGGATAAGCTACCCCCTGGGTATGTTGCTGTGATGGAGAGAGTTTGGCGAGAGGAGGCCGAATCCTATGTGAGGGTCAAAAGTAGTTCCACTTCAGGGCATACAGAGAAATCCCCTGCTGATACAAAACTGTTGGAAGAGAACAAGAAGCTTCACAAAGAGTTGGAGGAGTTAAAAGCTCAACTGTCCAAGAGAGTCAGAACCCCAACTAAGAAGTTTCCTAAGTGTTATCGGTGAGGTAAGTTCGGCCACATCCAGGCAAACTGCCCAGTACTTGATGAGGGTGAGCTCCAATCTGTAAAGTATGCCCCAGGTGTAGAAGATTCTATGGGAGATGTTACAAGTGCCAAGTGGTGGGTCATCAGGCCCAAAGTTGCAAGACTTACAAAAGTTCTACAGTACAGAAGTCTTATTATGAGCCTTCCATCTGTTACCCCCGATAGATCTAAAACACTGGGTCTGGATAAGCGCAGGTCTCCAGGTAAGGCCAATGTTAGGGTCTCAGGTAACGGTAGCGATACAGAAGTTGACTGTTTTGCTGATCATGCATGCCAGGGTATATGGCAAGCGAGGACGTTGCCGGTTGGTCCAAGGGGAAAATGTAGGGGATCTGACATGCCATGTTCTGCCTTTGACACCACAGAGCTCTGTTACAGGCAGGGGAGTGACCGATTGGCTGGAAGCCCCATAGGTGGTCTGGGAAAAAGGATGATCCAGGAAGAGTCTGGTTTTGGAGCCAATGCCAAAGGGTTACACGAGAGGTTATAAAACCGCCTCTGCTGCAGCATCCATCTGTGTGATATAGTCCAAGGGAGTAGAAAATTTGCTGTTTCATGCTGTGCACATTTGCTTTAGAGCTCTGCCTCTTTAGCACAGAGAGAGCCCACCCTGTGCCCTGCCAAGCTGCTAGAGACTCAGGAGGTGAAGGCACCACTGGTGAGTTTCATCCTGCTGCAGAGCTGCCTGTAATCTCCAGTGTGACTGCCTCTGAGAACCCCCCCCCAGTGAGTGAGCCACCCAAGGGAGGATACTGGCAAGGATACAAGCATGCGGCCCCGATTTGAGGACAGGTCTTGTGCATTTACCTGCTACGTGGGAGTGGCAGCTAAGTTCCAAATAGGAGATTTACTTTAGGAAAAGGTAGCGCTACCTGGGGTATAAGAGCTCTTGGAAAGGGGCATTCCATTTGAAGTGAACTGTGTGGTTACAAACTCCTTCCAGAGGATTGGGACTTTAATAATAAAAGGACTGTGTTGGAGAATAGTGAGTTAAATAGTTCCCATATGTCCCCAGTGCAGGAATGCATTGAGTATTAGATTGCCCAAGTTCTTGAACTACTGTTTTACATAAAGATATATTTGGTTCATTTGCAAACTGGTGTGTTTTAGTATTCCTAGTAGATCCCCCTGAGTGTGTGTGTATGTATGTATGTATAACTTTATACAGTTGTGCTCATAAGTTTACATACCCTGGCAGAATTTATGATTTCTTAACCATTTCTTAACACAAAAACTTTACGTTCACTCATGGTTAGTGGTTGGCTGAAGCCATTTATTGTCGAACAACTGTGTTTACTCTTTTTAAATCATAATCACTACACAAACTACCCAAATTAACCTCATCAGAAGTTTACATACCCCAGTTCTTTATACTGTGTATTGCCCCCTTTAACATCAATGACAGCTTGAAGTATTTTGTGGTAGTTGTGGATGAGGCTCTTTATCTTGTCAGATAGTAAAGCTGCCCATTCTTCCTGGCAAAAAGCCTCCAGTTCCTGTAAATTCTTGGGCTGTCTTGCATGAGCTGCACATTTGAGGTCTCCACAGAGTGGCTCATGATATTGAGGTCAGGAGACTGCGATGGCCACTCTAGAACCTTCACTTTATTTTGCTGTAGCCAATGACAGGTCAACTTGGCCTTGTGTTTTGGATCATTGTCACGTTGGAATGTCCAAGTATGTCCCATGCGCAGCTTCTGGGCTGATGAGTAAAAATTCTCTTCCAGTAGTTTTTGTATTTCACCCGAAAAAATTTTCTGGCAGTTGTGGCTGAAATTTTAGTTGGTTTATCTGACCGTGGTTTGGTTTTAACAGAACCCCTAATTTTCCACTTCTTAATTAGAGTGATTGGCATTCTCAATTTTCTTATATCCCTTTCCTGTGTTATATAGTTCAACTAATGTTCTGTCCTTACTACATATTACCCTGGGGTAGTGTGTAGTGTGACATGCAGCTAAACTCCTTCCTTCATTAATCCACTGACACGGGTTATTGAGCTTCAGTTTTATTAAGAAAGGGAAAGGTGTAAAATTAGGAAAAACAAATAACAGTTCTCAGTAAGTCTGTACAATATAGCAATATATATGTATATAAATTAAACACTGTGGAATATATGTAAACTAAAGGGATGAGAGGCATCTGCATATAATATAAGGCCTAGATACCTTGGGAGGAACATATAATGTATAGCAGAGATAACTGTGTATGGACAGATATTAACTTGCAGTGTACAAACATGCAAATAATCATCTGCCTTTATAAATTAGGCTTGGGGTAGAGTAATACCTACCAACAATGCTACCACGAGGCTGGATGGGGTATGATTGCTGCAGATAGTGATGTGTTTGCTTTTACATTGTGAAGATGGCAGCTATACTAATCATTTCCTGGTATTTCACAAGATCACATGGTAGGGGTATGGTGAAAGACATTTCTATAGAAAAGGCATAACCATACAAATGACAAGCTGATACAAATAATAAAACAATGCTGGGGGCATAACAACTACCTTTTTCCGCTATTCCTTTGACAATTATTTTGCTTTCCCCATGACTTAGAATCCAAATACATCAGTGCAACACTGGATTAAAGATACAAGGGTCTGTCAGGAGTCCAGAAAGTCACTGACCTTTTATATACACCAACTAATTACAAGCAAACAGATCACAGGTGAATAGCCATTCTAACCCTTTTGTGTCAAGTTGTGTGCATGTTATCAGACCAAATCACCAGGGTATGTAAACTTTGGGTAGTTTGTGTAGTGACTATGATTTAAAAAGAGTAAACACAGTTGACAATAAATGGCTTCAATATTATTCATATTCTCTGAAAAATGGTTAAGAAATTTTAAATTCTGCCAGGGTATGTAAACTTATGAGCACAACTGTATGTGTATACATATATATATATATATATATATATATATATATATATATATATAGACAAACACAAGAGGTCCTCTGCACTCAACCCATTATCAATATATTTAAGACAATGAGACATTTTGTGCATACAGCTACTAAAAAAAATGCCTTACCCTTTAAACAAAGCAATATATTTAAGCTGGCCAACTACGTCAAAGTCATCCCATATCTGGGCAGTCCTACTCTCAAATTGAATCTGATTAATTAAAGGAACAGTAACACCAAAAAATTGAAGTGTTTTAAAGGAATGGCAAAACAGTGTACTGCTGAGCTGCACTGGTAAAATTGGTGGGGTTGCGTCAGAAACTAATAGCGACGTTTCGAGCCCAGCATGGCTCTTTATAATTGCCTTTATTTCTCACTTGTAGGGCAACATTATAGCGACGCTTCGAGCCCAGCACGGCTCTTTATCCGGATAAAGAGCCGTGCTGGGCTCGAAAACGTCGCTATTATGTTGCCCTGCAAGTGAGAAATAAAGGCAATTTTAAGGGGCCGATGTACTAAATTCACATGAATAGATCGAAGTTCGATCGAATTCGATAGAATTTTGATCGTAGGATTTATTCGTTTGGTCGAAAATGCAAATTTTGGCATATTCGATCATCGAATAGCGAATGATCGAATACATTCGAATAGATTCGAATGAACGAATATTCGATCAGCGAAGGATTTAAATTTTAAAGTTTATTCGATTATCTACTTCGCCAGAAAAAATTATTCGACTGATCGAATAAATTTGTATTCAATCGTCGAATGATCGAATATCGAATAAAAATTTAGCCTAAAACTATTCGTTTAGCATTCGACGATCGAATGCTAATCGAATATCGAAGTTTGGTCAAGCTAATTATGGGGAATAATAGTAAATTTGCCCCTAAGTGTTTTCATAGTGCTGCCCATCTTGCTTTGCCCTTTTATTAGACACCAGTGGGATCACCTGACTATAGCCATATATTGCAATATATGGACAAACAATCCCTGCTTTGTTTAAAGGGTAAGGCATTTTTAGTTGCTGTATGCACAAAATGTCTCATTGTTTCAAATATATTGATAATTGTTTGAGTGCAGAGGACCTCTTGTGTTTGTCTATATGAATTTTGTGGTCACAGCCTCATTGCACCCCCACCTAATGGTTTTAAAAATTAGTGGTGAGCACAACTTTCACTTGTTTGTTATATATATACTGTATATATATATATATATAAGCAGAACAAACAGTCTATAGAATCCAGTGCATATGATGCAATCCTCTGCAGTATGCAACACTGATTACAAAACTCCCTGTCTCTGGTACTGCTACATTTATGTTTGATTTTTTTCTGGAAAAATGTTTAGGTGCTTGTGAATATTTGAAAGGTATCCTTCTAAGATTTACTAAAACCAAAAATTACGTGGTATAAATGTATTTAAAAATATTACTAGCACTTCGTACAACCTGACCATACATTGACAGGAGCAAGCAAACATACAGGGTTAGGTTGTGCAAGGTTGTCACTGAATATTATATTATGTTAACTATTTTGTTCCCTTGACAAAAGGGGTAGAACAAATAGCTAGAACTAACCAGACTAGAGAGAGAAAAACTATTTAACTAAAAAACAATTTGACACATCACCATTTTTTTCTTGTGTGTCTCCAAGATGCAGGTATCTAGGGTTTGGACAAACAGTGCCAATATATTTCCATAGCTTTTGTACATATTTTTTTGTAGATGTTGTATAGTAGATAAAACAGTTTTTGACTTTGTAGCTAAAATCTCTGCTTCACTTGTTTTTGCTGAGGTTAATGTCACATCAGACATCTATGATATATATCAGACAATAATGGTGATCAACATTTTTTGCCAGGCATGGATGTATGGTGAAACTCCAGGCTTCACCGCCATCTAATTTTTGTGTGAAAATGTAGCAAATTGTTGCCACAAAAATTTGCAGGAAAGAGAATTATGCAAACCAGAGAAAAAAACACAGCACAAAAAAACAGTGATTGACCAATGACTTTTGCACAAGAAAACATGCCCATTTAGTTCAATGCATATTGCAAAATTTCACCATATCATTTTCACTGAATTTTTACACAGTATTACCAGGAAAGCAAAACAGTACAGATTTGTTCATCGCTAAACACCAATCCACCCCTGCCCAGCCTGTGGTTGGTGAGAAAGGCTGGGCAAGTGGAGATTTGCATTTATCTCCACCAGTGTTTTGATCTGGCAAAAAATTAACAGCTTTCATTTTTAATCAAATAGCTGCTTCTCTGTATATATTCAACACCCAATCCCTTCTCCCTGGTTTGTTCAAATAGAAATACTGGAGGCACTCACTGTCATAATAAAAAGTTGATTTATTGAGTTTTCACATATTCACACATCAACTCGTTTTCTGTTCTACTTGACCCATCGTCAGGATACATACAGAAGTCATCTCATATAAATACTTAAAACACACCAAACAGTGAAAATTAATTAATTAAGCTGTATAACATATTTGCATAGTAATGCTAATACTTCTACTAGTGCACAGTAAAACAGATTAATCTGACATCATATATACTATCAAAATGTGTAAAAAAATTTGTATCAAATCATATGTATAAAATGTGCATTAAAAAAATGTGTATTAAAAATAGCAATAAAGAACTATTTTGTCACTGGTAGCATATAACCAAATATTAAAGGGGTGGTTCACCTTTAAATTAACTTTTAGTATATTTTAGAAGGGCCAGTTCCAAGAAACTTTTCAATTGGTCTTCATTATTTATTTTTCATAGTTTTTTAATGATTTGCAATTTTCTTCTGTTTCTTTGCAGCTTACAAATGGGGGTCACTGACACCATCTAAAAACAAATGCCCTATAAGGCTACAAATGTATTGTTATTGCCACTTTTTATTACTTATAATTCTATTGAGTCCATCTCCTATTCATATTCCAGTCTCTTATTCAAATCAATGCAGGGTTGCTAGGGTAATTTGTACCCTAGAAACCAAATTGCTAACACTGCAAACTAGAGAGCTGCTGAATAAAAAGCTAAATAACTATAAAACCACAAACAATAAAAAATGAAAACCATTTTGTCTCAGAATATCACTCTCTACATTATACTTAAAGTTAACTCAAAGGTGAACAACCCCTTTAAGGATAGAATTACCTAAAGAAACATCCAGTGGAACCTATGAGGGGAATGCCCCAGTATTTGTTTCTGACTTTTCACCAGCAAATAAAAAAATGAGTGCAGTTATTAAACTGGCCTATACTACAAATTGATATTAATTTGCCCTTTGTTGACACTGATCTTCCCATATGTGCATATATATCGGAAAGGGAGATTACTACATGATATATTAATGGTGATGGATATACAATCTGAACGAGAGACTGATTTGTCATAATCCTGTTTTTAGACAAAGTGGGGTGCTTTTGATGTAGTGGATGTATAACTAACTGTTTTTTACTAACTAAATAGTATTTTACACATCTGCACAGTGGAAGATAATATGAGATACACTATAGACCAGTGATCCCCAACCAGTAGCTTGTGAGCAACATGTTGCTCCCCAACCCCTTGGATGTTGCTCCCAGTGGCCTCAAAGCAGGTGCTTATTTTTGAATTCTTGGGTTGGAAGCAAGTTCTGGTTGCATAAAAACCAATTATACTGCCAAACGTGAGTTTAGTTTGCCCATGTGGGTTGAATTATGTTGGAAAATGCAACACAACCTTCAGATTACGAGTGAATAATCATAGGTCTACTATACCTACTGCCCTTAAAGGAATTGTTCAGTATAAAAGTAAAAACTGGATAAATAGATAGGCTGTGCAAAATAAAAGATATTTTCAATATAGTTAGTTCGGCAAAAATGTAATGTATAAAGGCTGGAGTGACTGTAAGTCTAACCTAACAGAACAGAATACTACTTCTTGCTTTTCAGCTCTCTTGGTTTACACTGACTGGTTTCCCTGGTTACCAGGCAGTAACTAATCAAAGACTTGAGGGAGGGCCACATTGGTCATAACTGTTGCTTTTGAATCTGCACTGAATGCCGAGGATGAATTGCAAACTCACTTAACAGTTATGTCCCATGTGGCCCCCCCTTCAAGTTGCTGACTAACTCAGATTTAGGGAGCTGAAAAGGCTATTATATTAGATATCCAGTCACTCCAGCCTTTATAGTTTGCATTTTTCCCTGACTATATTAGAAACATTTTTTATTTTGCACAACCTATCTATTTACCCAGTTTAGGTTAAAAGTTCAACCATCAAGTTCAACCTTTTAACCATATTTTAACCTACCTAACTGCTAGTTTATCTGGAGCAAGGTTAAAAAAAAACCCATTTGGAGAAAAAATTCCTTCCTGACACCAAAATGGTAATTGGATTAGTCAAATTGTACAATCAGCTATCCTCCACCCTGTATTCCCTCACTTGTGAAAGAGTAATCCAACTCTTTCTTAAAGCTATCTAATGTATCAGCCTGTGCAACTGATTCAGGGAGAGAATTCCACATCTTCACAGCTCTCTCTGTAAAAAACACCTTCCGAGTATTTAGGCGGAAACTACTTTTTTGTAATCATAATGGATGACCTTGCATCAGCTGGAAAGAGCTACTGGTAAATAAAGCATTAGAGAGATTATATGATCTCCTTATATATTTATACATAGTTATCATATAACCCTATACATGCTTCTTCTCCAGCATAAACATCCCCAATTTGGCCAGTCTTTCCTCATAGCTAAGATTTTCCATACCTCTGTACCTGATCCTGCAGCCACTTTCATATCCATGTGCAAACGACTTCATTAAGCCCAAAAGACCTTAGTTTAGAAAGTCATTTGTAGGGCATGGAATCAAACATTGATCACATCTACGGCTCCCCACTGTCCAGCATCTTACTTACCTCATCATAAAAAACAATCACATTTGTCTGACATGACCTACAGTATCCTGTTCTGTGTTTTTAGCTAAAAACATAATGCCCCAATCTATGCTCTGAAGGGTAGCCCTCAAGGCACTAAAATTAGCTTTTCTGAAATGTGTGGTTTTTGTTACCCCAATGTATATTTGTTTTTTGCACCAGACATTACCCAGGGGTTCAATTACTCTCACATTTGCTATAAGTTCTGGGTAATTATAGCTCACTAGATCCATTTTTTTTCTCAATGGCTCCTCTACAACCTGTGCCATAAAATTGTAATGCAACAAATTTATAAACGTGTTCCCTTGAACTGACCTGGCAATACTGTTGCTCCAGTCAATATCTGGGTAATAAAACCCCCCCATAATCATTACTTTCCTCAAACTAGCAGCCTTTTCTGTTTGCTTCAGGAGCTTTGTCTCCTCTTCCTCACTTACATTAGATGCTCTAAAGCAAACTACTACAATTATTTTCTTGACTCTTTATAATTGCTGAAGACCTCCACCCATAAAACTTCCACACCCTCATTTTTTAAAATCATCTTCTCCTTTATATTAGCTTTTAAATCCTGCCTAACAAACAGATATATCCCTTCTCCTTTTCTATTGTCTTTCATTTTCTATTGTCATGACTCATTCAGCCATGTTTCAACCACACCAATCACATCATATTTTCCCTCCAGCACTTCCAGCTCTCCCATTTTACCAGTCAGACTCCTTGCATTTGCAGACATACATTTAATGCTGGTACCATATTGAACACATGACATGTGACCCTCCCTATCCTTAACAGTACCTCCAACCAATTTCCTTCCCCATTGTACATTCCATTCCTTCCCCATTTTACATTCCATTGCCCACCATGTAATCCTTTACTGAACCCTCTCACCTCCTAGTTTAAAGTCTCCTACAACACTATAGCCATTTTCTCCCCCAAAACAGCTGCACCATCATCATTGAAGTACAACCTATCCTTAGCAAAGAGCCTGTAACTAACTGAGGAATCATTTGGAAGTTATTTTTGAATAATTATTTAAGATAATAGTATTTGCACATTTTGCATGGTTTTGCATAGGTCTTGGTATTTTTTTTTTTTAATATTTTGGTCACTGATAGCAGTTATATTTTTAAGTTGCTTAGGGTGGTGTTGGGATTAGAACACTTATGCCCACCATACAAAGTGAAATTTAATAAATGGAAAAGTTTAGTTTCTTAAATTAAATTGTGGGGAATGCCAAGGGTGTGGTTCGACTCCTGCCCACTTAGTAATGGTTTATACAGCACTTCTATCACAGATTGATCAATATGTGATGTTGGAATGAAGGGTCAGTTGACTTATTGCTATTTAAAAATAAGATGGGAAATGTAGCTCTATGTTAGGAGCTCTATAAAATGTTAAAACATGTCCACTTGTGTAGCTATTTACTGGTTTGATCCTGACAAGAATAGTGCTGACAGATTGCAACAATGTTAATATGTGGTTATATGCTACCAGTTACAAAATATGATGTCAAATGAATCTGTTTTACTGAGCACTAGTAGAATTATTAGCATTGTTATTAGCAATATTGTTCACTGATTGGTGTGTTTTAAGTATTTTTATGAGATGATGACTTCCATGCTGCATGAATCCAACGTCAGAGAACTGAAATGTGTCTGTGTAATTATGTCCAGGAGTGCCTCCAGTATTTCTAACAATATTAACACTGGTAGATAACATGAAGCAACATATGCATAGTTAATTACTAATCAATTTTTCAAAACATAAAATTTACATCTTTATGAAATCTGGTAGTTATTCATCAAATGCAGATAAAAATAAAGCTGACTGAACTGATCTGACTGAAGTTTATTTGCCACAACCAAATGGAGAGTCACTGTCTCTTTTTTGTTTCCTCTATATGCTAATGAAGGAATAGCATTGCAGCTTCAGCGGTGTGTGTGTTTAACCTAAGTGCCATTGTTCAAACATTCAATGGACAATTCAAATATCAGGAAAACTCTCGCTCTGCCTGGCTGCCTTATCCAAACCTCAACCCAAATTTCCAGGTAATGGTTTAATACCTTTTTAATACATTGTTTCTTTTATATTGTACGTAAAAAGGTTCTAAGATGATGACTGTATTTGTAGTAATTTTTGTATTCTAAATGTCTGCTCTGTAGGGTGTACATAGACCCAGATACTGCTTATACGTTTTCCAAAATACATTTACATAAGTAAGAGGCCATGTTTATGGCCATAATAAACATAAAAATAACTGCCATAAATTATTATTATATATCCTTAACTAGAACACTGAGTGCAATTGCCACTTGTATGATTTATAGCTTGGTTGGTATGTGGCTCGGAATTGCCCCTCCGTTGTTTTAAATAGTAATCATCCTGCTGGTACAGTAGTTACCAAGTTTAAGGATTTTCGCTATGCAAAAGTGAAGGGTAAATATCAAAGAAGAATGTTGCAATTGCTTACACCATGCTACTCTTTTTGCTACTCTTTTGGTAATATTGTTTTTCTGGCCACTATTAATGTCTACATACCTTCCCTTTCTGGCTCTAGGAGGTGGGTGTATGTAATTCTTTTAGGAGGAGAGGTTTCTCTAATCAATGTCCGGGGGGAAGGGGGGTTCAGGGAATTACCCAGTGTTTTGATTGTGTGTTGGCATTAATAGTAACGCATGACAATAATTTTCTGTTTTCTTGATGACTATATGTCTACATAAGATCACTGGTATGTACTCAGCAATAAGCCAAAATAAAAAACCAGGGACAACAAATCTTAATGCTTGAAGGTTCTTTAATGAGGAAGAATAATTTTAGAAGCAACCCCACCCCAACAGCCTTCCCATTCAGCTGACCTCCAAGCTGTTGCCTGACATATTTCATCTGTTGCCACCTCTGCTACTGCTGCCCAGTAGGGGGCCTCTGCCCTTGAAGAATGTGCTGTTTAATGCTTTTGAAATCAGGAAAACTAACCATCCTGCAAAAGGTAGAGGTGGAAGCAGCCCAACCATTACTTGGTCCTGCAGTAATTACAGTCACTCTTGATTAATATTAGATCCTCAATGTATGAATGAGAGCTGGAAGAACAAGCTCATTGTTTAAAAGGTGACACAATCTTGGGCAAGTGTGATACCAGATCACACTCCTAAAATTGATGTAGTTAAAAAGTTGTTATTTAGGTAAAAAACATAACAGCAAAAGCCTTATGCATTTCATGCCATTGAGGCATTGACTCCAATGCATTTTAGTGCAAGACTCAAAAAGCATTTGACACATGAACAAATGAATCAAAAACCATCAATTGATTCCAATTATTATTATTGATATGGCACCATCAATTCATTCAATGCTTTACAGAGTAAAGAGATGCAAAAACCAAACTGATGACATATAGAGACAAATATTTTCCTAAAATGATTTACAGTTACAATTGGATATTGATAGGAGCTTACATTCTGAGAATGCATTTCACAAATATTTCTGTGGGTTAGCAAATTGTTTGTCAAAGTAAAACAGGGCAATTTTGCTCATCACTAGGGAAGACGTTAAACCAGACTCTAAAGGCAGTTCCTATGATGGGAGCACTGACAGAAAGAATCTTCTGATAACAGAATCGTCAGCCAAATGAACACCAGACAAAGCTGAAATTGCCAACACCTAAACCTTAGAAGTTCTATAATGTAATCTTTTATCTAGCCCACATTGGAGAAAACGTAAATCTTGAGCCAAAGTTGCTGATGATTGAAACTGGTGATGAGACAAATATTTTCCCAGACTCTGTAATATATTTTTGATGTACTGTAGATGCTTTTCTTAATTTAAGAAGAGTCTGGATTACTGAATCTGAAAGCCCAAATCTATCAAATCTCTTCCACTCCAGGACATCAGTGAAAAGGGAAGCAGAAAAATCAGATAATTAAGCTGCCACTTGTACTTGCTTACTCAATTCCTGTTCATGGAAATATGCTCTCTGATTCAGGGTGCCCGGAGGGTGAACTGCTAAAATAGCTATTGTTATGTTGTCTACTTTGATTTTATTACCTTCGCTTTCAGGGCTGCACAAATTGTGAATCAGTGCTTTGCGAATTGTTGATATTTGAAGAAACACGGCAGTCTTAAAATTCCATGTTCCTGAGCATACTAGAAATTGTGGAGAGCAACCCATCCATACAGATGATGCTTTGGTGGTGACCACCTCACAATATGACTGTCGAAAGGAAACCCCTCATTTTGTTGGTGGATCTTAACTACTACCAAAAATCCTTTTTCAGCAAGGTAGAAAAATTTTAGACCAATCTTTTACAGCTTAGTTACATTGCTTTACAGGTCTAGTGTGCCATTGAGCATAGTTTGTCATCGGGATTATGGAGTCCATAAGCCCCAAAAATGACATGAAATCCCTGGCTGAAAAACCCTGTCCCTGTCCACTGAAAATGAAATTCTCAGATTTATCTCCTGGGCTTTCCTTTTAGCACACACTTTTATCTATGATTGTAAGCCAGCCATGAGAGGATAGAAAATTAGCTTTGTGTCTATGAACTAATAACAGATCCAGATCCTTGTTTGAAATAATGATGTTGTGTAACTAATGGTGAGTCTGGATTGATTTTCTCCTAAGCTTCTCAATAAGAAAATTAAAACATTGTGAAGGTTGTTTGTATATCAAAAGCCCAAAAGGGAGACATCAGAATTAAAAATGATTGCTTCATACAGTGACAAAGATACCGTAAGTGGCATGCTTTTACTGGAATATGGAGGTAGGCATCCTTTAATTTGATCAACAGCAGCCATCTTGAATGACTGGAATAATCGTGTGAATGGATGCAATTCTGAACTACTTTTGTTCGCCAAAGACATTGATCTTCATATCCAAAACAACACCCCCCCCCCGAAGAAAACTGGATCTGATCTCTGAGAGAATCAACAGATCAGATAATGACTTTTCCTACTGACCAAGGCAACTCGCAAGGGAAACAACCAAACAGATGCAAACAAGCAGCATGTAAAAATGATGTCTTGAAGTGCCATCTTGGAGGAGCTATGCACCATAAAAAGTAGAAACTTCTTTAAAAGTCTAAATACCTTCAGGATCCCAAGCACTATTAACAACCTAGAGGAGGCATTAACCTCGTTGCCATCCAGCCCCAAAATAAAATGCAACTGAGAAGGCACCTACTCTCGAGAAAGAAATTTTGTCTTAACAAGCCTGTCATAATCCATTTTCTGAGTAGTTTTGGCTTACCGTGATATGCTACAGAACCAGAAAACAAATCCTGCTGCATGCTAAAGGCAGCCACAGGTATTACCAGACAAGCATAGCTATATAAAAACCAGAGTACTTATCAAGCTGTGTATGGATTATAAGCCACCTCATACCTCTGCGTAAAAAACAGCAAAAAGTTAGAAACTGTTTGAAAATGCTATGAGAAAAGTGAAAATACAGCAATTATCCATCATGTTTTTATGCATTTTTTCAGAGCAATTTCTGACGAAACAATCAATTCCTATTGACTTTAACTGATCTTGTAAGGTCTGAATTGGTGTAAAGTAACAGTGTCAAATCCAGTGTAAAATAAAAACACACATTACCCTTTAAAAACTCAATTTATTTTACACAGCTTTTTACAGCATAAATCGTTTTACACAACATGATACATAGGCCACTTAAAGCATATAGGCAGGTGCCATTTTGTGGACATTGTTATCAAGACAAGCTTTGCATCATCCCAAAATTTTATGTATAAGCCAGAAAGGAGAATCTAATGCACATGACAATACTGTGTAATTATAGACAATGAGGAGGGTCACAGCATGTCAGGAGGTCAGTGACATCTAGGAAGTGCAGACATAAAAGTGTAAGTTATCTCTGTGCCTCAGGCATAGAGGCAGGGAAGTTGACAGTTGAGCTTTTTAAATATGTTTGACTGGTGTGGCTATTTTAATTAAAAAATGAATTTGGGGTTTCTGTTTAAATCATAATCTTCAATAACATGGAATATTTAGGAAAAGCCTACCTGAAGATGAATGTGCTCTGCCTTAAGGAAAAATGGCAAACCTAACTTAATCTCTCCTGCTCAGTAGAATGAGGTATTAGTCTGTCACATAGAAAATGCACATAAGTCAAAATAGCATATAATTATAATAATAATGCTGCTAGGGGCAGATTTAGCTAGGTTTTTTTTATCCAAGTTTTTACAAACAGGTCCTTGAAGGTATGGGATCTGTTATCCAGAAACCTGTTATCCAGAAAATTCCAAACTATGGGAAGGTGAATGCTGTCTCCAGTTGATTCCATTTTAATCACATAATTAAAAGTTTTAAAAAGGATTGATCCTGTTTCTCTGTAATAAGAAATCAATACATTGTACTCGATAAATAATCCTTAGTTGAGGCAAATCAATCTTACTGGGTTTAATTAATGTTCAATGATTTCAATGAGGTATGGAAATCCAATTTGAGAATCCCTGGTGGTCTAGCTGTGGTGTGCCACACTCCCAGCGGCCAACCACTGGGGGATTGCGGCTACTGACTGATTGCCTAGCGTAGGTCTATTTTGCCGGCACAGAGGCGCTGAGTGTGTATACTACTGCCAGATGCTGTAACTCCTATGTTGATTGCCTGAAGAAGCGGGTCTGAGCCCGTGAAAAGCGTTGTACTGATTGGAGTTTGTTAATAAATTTTGACTGCTTAATTACAGTCGTTTTGTGTCTGCTTGGAGGAGGTAAGTCCACCACTGCCTCCTCTGATTACCAAGTTTTGGATTTTAAACTCGCTTATATCCTTTTATCCTTTTGGCACCACTGTTCTTTCTATACAGTAGGTCTATTTTGGTAGTTCCTGGCTGTGATTTCTAGTTTATATCATCTGTGTTTAACCTTGCCTGTCCCTGTTCTTGTCTTGCCTGCTGCCTGTCCTGATTCCTGCCTGTACGTTGACCATTCTTCTGTATACTAATTTGAGCCCAAAACATTGGTATTACGACTCGGCCTGTCACCTTGACTATGCTCTTGTCTCTTGATTTTGTACTGCGCTGCGTGATTTGGTATTCTGACTCAGCCTGTGATCTTGACCACGCTCTTGTCTATCAATATTGTACTGTGCTGCCTGATTTGGCATTGACTCAGCCTGTACTTCTGACCATGCTCCTGTTCTCCGATGCGCATACGGTTCCCTTGCTCACCCAGAACCCTTTCCTTGGTCCTCTCACATTAAGACCTGGTGGCATCCGAGTAGCAAAGGGCTTCTCCCAAAGCGAAAGTCAGTTGTTATCAGCAGAACTTCGGCAGAAGAGTGTTGACCAAGACCTTTGGGTATGTTCTGGGTTTTGGATACGTAATGTCACATTATGTTGGGCCAGAGAAAGGACACTGCTGGAGCTGCTCCCTGCAGGTTTATTACCCCACTCCTGCCCTATGGAGGAATCAAGAGTAAATTTTGTAATAACCTTGCTACAGGGAGATCCACAGCTTTGGGCCTTCATACTCTCCCCTGGTGATCCAGCTTGTCTCTCTTTAGATGCCTTCTTCAAGGCAATGGTTATAATCTACGATGACCCCGACCTTGAGGTAGCAGCTCAAACTGCCTCTTCATTCACATTTTGACCCCTGTATCTTCTGTCTTTGTCCCTAGACCCTCCGAGGAATGTATGCTATTGGGTTCAACCCGCTTTTCTTCTTGAGGAGGAGGACGTAGGCAGGGTAATGGGCTATGTATTTATTGTGGGGATAAAAGTCCCAAGAGGCCAGGAAACGGCAGAGCCTAAACAGGTTTGGGGAGCCCTGTTTGGGTTCTGCCATTTCTATGCCCTAACATGTTTTCTCTTCTCAGATATTGCTCCCAGTCTTCTTAAATTGAGATAAAGGCTGTGTACAGTGTTCTGCCTTTGTTGATTCTAGGGCAGCTTGGAATTTTCTGGATATCACTTTTGAACAACATGGATTGTCATGGGATACCCGTAGAGCCGCTGATCCCTTCTCTAAGATTAGTGGCCATTAATGGGAGTTCCTTTGATAGTGGGTTAGTATCTTTTAAGTCTGTCTATGTCCTTAGATAATCATGATTAACAATTTTCCTTTTATCATTGAGTCTGGCTCACTAGTAAGATACCTCATTGGAGTAAATCCTGTGATCCTTGTGTTGCCACTTTTTCCAATGTCTTCTCTAAAAAGGCAGCTGAGACCCTTCCACCACACAGGCCCTATGATTGTCCCATCAAATTAAATACCAGGCTCCTCTCCCCCTAAAGGCAGAACTTATACTCTTTCTGTTCCAGAGCCTCAGGTCATGGAGGAATATATAAAGGAGAGCTTGGATCAGGGCTTCATAAGGTCATCCTCTTCCCCTGGGGGGGAGGCTGGGTTCTTTTTTTGTCGAGAAAAAGGAGGGGCCCTAAGGCCTTGTATTGATTACAGGGGGATACATAAGATCAAGGTGAAAAATTGTTATCCCCTTCCCTTGTATACTTGTATCCATCTTCTTTAAAAATGCAGCTGAGACCCTTCTGCCGCACAGGCCTTATGTCTCATCAATTTAATACCAGGGTCCTCTCCCATAAAGGCAGAACTTATCCTCTTTCTATTCCAGAATTCCAGATACTCAGGCATGGAGGAATATATAAGAAGAACTTGCATAGGAGCTTCACAAGGCCATCCTCTTCCCCTGTGGGTACTGGGTTCTTTTTTGTTGAGAAAAAAAATTGGGACCTAAGGCATCGTATTGATTACAGGGGGGTTAAATAAGATCACGGTAAAAAATCGTTATCCCCTTCCCTTGATCTTTGAACTTTTTTACACAGTTTGTGATCTGGTGGGTGATAGGTTTTGGTTGTCCTCTAAGAACATTCCTCTAAAAGTCCGTTCCATCAAGTTCAATCCTAAATTCAATGGTCCTTTTTTCTGTATGTGGGGTGATTAATCCCAGTACTGTCAGGTTTGTCAGGAATTCTGAGAATTCCCTTTGAGAAAGGCTTTTGAGCCGAAACGTCTGGGTGATTCTCACTTGTAGGCAGGAATATCCACTTTCCATTATCCTTGGCATCCATTTATCTGTTTGTGGTGGTATGTATACATGCGATGTAAAGCTATGTGACCAATCTCTTTGTTGTGAATACAATGTAATGCTATAATTATACCATTTAACTATTCAAATAATTTTTTTTAGTAATACCACCTCTCAAGTTTTTGTTGTGTGTGCAGACGCCCTTATTAAATATTGGGGTAATGTGAAAACCCCTGGTAGTCTAGCGGTGGCGTAGCGGGGATGCCCACAATGTCCTTCTCCTTTGCATGCTGATTCCAAATGATATGTGTGCTTTGGCGCTTCTGGGTAGTTCCTGGGTGATTTATAGTTTAGATCTTCCGTTTTTGACCTTGCATGTCCCTGTTCGTATCTTGTCTGCTGCCTGTCCTCACTCCTGCCTGTACTCTTCTGGATCCTACTTTGAACCCACTACATTGGTATTCCAACTCTGCCTGTGACCTTGACTTCACTCCTGTCTCTTAATTTTGTACTGCACTGCCTAATTTGGTATTCTGATTCTGCCTGTGACCTCGACTACGCTACTGTTTCTTGATATTTTACTGCGCTGCCAGATTTGGTATTGACTTAGCCTGTCTTTTTGTCCATGCTCCTATTCTCCATTCCTGTTCCTTGGTCCTTTCACATTAAGACC
The DNA here is from genome assembly GCA_024363595.1 of Xenopus borealis. NCBI lineage: Eukaryota > Metazoa > Chordata > Amphibia > Anura > Pipidae > Xenopus > Xenopus borealis. The sequence goes on from CM044441.1 coordinate 71,963,711, forward strand.
TGGCGGCATTCGAGTAGTGGAGGGGTTTGTTCTATGCAGAACATTGAGCTGTGACTGGGACCTTGGGGTTTGTTCTGGGTTTGGGATACCTGTCACATCCAAATTACAGAAAGGCCCATTGTCCAGGAAACATTCTGACCTGTATCTTTAACCTACATGGCCTAGTCATTTTTTTGTAATGCAACAGTATATTAGCAGCTTTCTGTAGTAACATTTTATCTATTTATTTATTTTTTTTTTTATTTATTTTATTTAAATTTTATTATTTTTTTTATTATTATTTTTATTTAAGCAGTAGCATTTTAATCTTAGTGATTAGAAATCATTACATAAATCAAACCAGTTTGCACTCACCCAAGAACAAGAAAATAAATGTAATGCTTAAAAATGTAGACTACAGATGTGAAGAGTTCATATACGCAGGGTTAACCCATTTTTCACGTATCATTAACCCTTTCATCTGTGAGGAGGTATTAGTTAATGAATGAACAGGTAGGTAGAATGACTGTAAAATTATTTACTGTATTTTCTGTATGTTTCAGTGTGGCACTGTAGATCAAGGCTTATACGTGAATCTCACTGAGAGAAACCTTCAGGATGCACAAAAATTTATCCTGATGCATGAGGTTATCCAGCCAGTTGGTCCTGTTCCATATTTTATGGAAGATAACAGTCGGTTTACCCATGTTGTGGTGGATGTTGTGCAAGGAAAGGAAATGCTTTTCCACGTTGTGTATCTGGCAACAGGTAGGATTTGAAAACAAATATTTTAGTAAACACATTTTCAAAATAATTTTGTATCAAGGTTAATCAATGTATGTCATGTTAAAATGTTCATATTGGTATATACTGATAATTAAATGCAGTTTAAGGATTCGCCACGACATTATGAACCAGATATTACATAATTTGCACAATAATTTTAAAATATATTTAAGTCTCAATGCATATTTGGTCTAATCAAACCATAGGTTCTTTCAGCTGGCTTCTAGAATCTTAATGATTTAACTGTTCTCATGGGATATTCAGTGACTTCAGAATTTTTCTATCTATCCCGACTAATGCATTTTAGACACCTTGCCACTGTGTTGCTTGGAGTGTGGGAGGCGCTACTCTATTCTCCAGTGGCGTGTCTAGTATGCTGTCACCCATGGGTCTAGTGCTATGACATCGGCATATCAAGTCAACGCATCCAGGTTTGCCTCCAAATTCAAATATAAAGAGATGACAGAGTCCCATGATAGGTTAATCAGTCTTGTTTTCCTGCGTTCATTTTTCTGAACTTCCTTATTGATTATTGACCTTGGCTTTTGACTCCTGGTTATGAACCCCTTCCGCTTGCCCTGAGCCTTTTGCCTGGAAACAACTACATACTGTCTTGATCCAACAGATACTTGGAACCAGACTGTGCTTAAGGTGATACTAACACTAAAAAATGAATTTCAGCATATGAATGTACATTAAATGTTACCTATAGGTCATGTTGATAATTTTTTGCTGAGAGGTTTGTTTTGTATGTAATTGTTAGTTGAAGTTCCTAAGCCTGACTCTCTGACAACCTGGCTGTCCCATCTCAGCCTGTTAGTAGTGATGGGCGAATCTCCCGAGATTCGCCGAAAAATTTGCGAATTTCCAGAGAAATGCGCGAATTGGCGAAAAATTTGCGAAACGAGTCGCGGGACGCGTTTGACGCGCATCGCGTCAACATTGGCGCGTCGCGTCGTTTCCGATGAGCGTCGCGTCGTTTTTTGGCGCATTTTCGGGAAGCAAAATTTTGCTGGCGATTCGCGAATTTATTCGCCAGCGGCTTGAGGACAAGGCACTGAAATTGGCATGCCCCTTCTGGGACTAGAACTCTCCTTAGTTTCAGGACGCCGAAGCCTTTCTACAAGCTTTCCAGACTGTCTTTGATGCTCCAGGTTATGTTGCCACTGCCTCTTCCACTGCCTCCTACATCTGTCACAGCACCAGTTATGCTATAGATTTCAGAAACCTTGCAGTGGAGATTAACGGTAATAATGAGGCATATATGGCTGAATTCTACCAATGACTTTCAAGCAGATTTAAAGGTGATCTTGTGACCAAAAACCTTCCTGAACAGCTGGAGTACCTGATTACTCTCCCAATCAAGGTGGATAATCGTCTTCATGAACTTCAAGCAGATAAGGAGAGGCAAGAGGTTCCAACATATTCTGGCTCCACTTTTTTAGAAACCTCTTCTTCCAAATTCTGCCCCCAAAGCCACCTATTGATTACTCTGAGGAGCCAATCCAAGTGAGGAGATTTCAGGAAAAGGAAAACTCAGAAGGAGCTCCACGGGATTGTGTCTGTACCTGGGTGGCAAAGTTCATCTTGCCAACAACTGTCCACTGAAACAGGGAAACTCCACAGTCTAGGTAAGTTTGGGGAGTCTTACCAGGGTGGCATTGTTTCTTCTCCCCAAGGACACAGGTTTCTGTTTCTGGTGCAGCTTCATTTATCTTCAGAAACTGTTGTTGTGCAAGTCTTCCTCGATTCTGGAGTAACAGGGCTGAGCAACTTGATATACCCCTGTATCATTAGCTGTTCCCTTGCGGGTTCTAGCAGCTGATGATAGACCTCTGGGACTGCCTTCATCTCAAAGACCACCAATGAATTATCCTCATCATCTGTTGCCATTCAACTGTAGTCCTGGGCTTGCTATGGCTTTGCCTGCATAATCCCTCCATTGATTGGTCCACTGCTCAGATTTCCATATTGTCTGTCTTCCTTCAAACTCTAATTAGAAGATAGCCCTTGCTTTTGTTAATCTTCAGTCTCTGCCACCCACTTGTAAAGACTTTAGACCCTTCCTCCTTGTCGTCCTTATGACTGCCCAATCAACTTACTACCCATTTCTATGCCCCCTTGTGGGTGCACATACTCCCTCTGAATCATAAGCAATGAAGGGGTACATCCAGGAGAACCTTCCTCTTCCCCAGTGGGGGCAGACTTCTTCTTTGTAGAAAAAAAGGACGGACGTTTACTCCCATTTCCGATCAATTACTGGTGCTCAATAAGATATCATCAGTTACCCCTCATCTCCAAACCTTTCAGTAAACTCAAGGGTGCAAGTCAAAGCATGATCTCTGAGTAGCATATAACTTTTTCCCAGTTAAGGAAAAATGGTCTATATGCCAAGTTGGAGAAGTGTGCATTCAAAAATCCCATTTTCTATGTTAAATTATCTTGCAGGAAATGGATCCTGCTAAGATCTCAGCAATTCAGGACTGGCCATTTGTACTAAGGCCATACAGAGATTCATTGGCTTTGCTAATTATTATAGGCAATTTATTAGGGGATTGTTCTGTTATATTTTAATTAGAATTATTGGCCATCACAAGCCCTAGAAGCCTTCAAGTCCTTAAAGGAATTTTTTGCTATGTCTCCTGTCCTTAAACATCATGTCAAGTACTATCACTGTAAACTTCTTCACTATACATATACCTCGTGATCGCCATTAAACTAATTATATGGTTTCGAAAAATAACTGGCAGCACCAGTGAGGATTTAGGTATCATTATTATGCAGTAATTATATTCAAAGGTATTTCTCACAAGCTTGACTAATGCTAGTGCTTGAAAACTAGCAGATTTGGGTTCCAGTGAAGAACACAAGCAACGTTTGGTTTGGTACCCATCTTGGATATGCAAGGTTAGATTAGTAGCATAATCAAGACTCCTGCTTAATTAGCAATACAATCAGTAACATAATCAAGAATGCAGTAAATCAGCAAAATGATCAAGAATGAATCACCATTTGAGTCAGCATCATCTTTTGCACCAAGCGACTAGGAGATTCTGTTTTCGGCAGAGAGATCTCAAGCAGGAATCAAGGTCCCTGGGCAGTACATGTGCTACTCCATAGGAGAGATCTCGGCAAACAAAATGGAGTCCCCAGTTTTATATGCTCATGAAACAATGAGCTCATACATTAAACAACTTGGTCAACAACAGATCTTGCTTCCCATCTGCTCATCGGGACCTGCCAGACTCCTAGCAAGCACATTTGAAGTAGAGATCGTATCTAATCAGTTAGTAGTGCATGGGTACATATTCTGCTACTAGCTAAAATAAAGGAAAGCCCCATGACAACGTCTAGAAGTCACAAACATATGAGGAAGAAATATAACTATTAGGTCAATAGTTTCCCTCCTGCAAAGCTTCCTTATACAAGATTATACTATACCATATTGCTTTCGGCAGTTGAACAGTTATTTATCTTATATTTCTATAAAAGTCTTATCAACGTATTACCACGAGCCATCATTGATTCATGGTAAAACTCCTCTCCTTACAAGGGCGAAGAGGCAGGAGTGGGATGGTGCAGGCAAAGAGACAGAAACTGGAACAGAACTGGAAGTAGAACAAGAGCCAAACAGGAGCAGGGCAAGAACACATCAGGGTGAGGTACTAGATCAGGAACAAGGAACAGAAGAGCTAGGGACAAGACAAATGCTTAGGCACCGGCTGTGAGAAGGGATGGGCTTTCATAGGGCAGAGTCAGCCCTGACTGGCTGACACCACCCAACCAATAAGGCTGCTGGGGAGATGAAGCACAACCAAGGAAACAGGTAGAAGGTAGATGAGCATAAACTGACTGCTCTCCTGGCCCATTGGTCAAGGAAATCACTCAAGAACCTCGAAGTCTTGGGTTCAAGCCCCGGCAGAGCCTTATATTGGGTTGAGATGGTTTCTTTTTTTGCATTGGTTTGTAGAAATGTATAGAAATATATATGTTACTACCATTCATAGTCTGTTCCTTAGTGAGCATGTGTATTGCATTACACCTATATATTTGGCAGTACATTTTATGATGAAATACTGTCAAGAATTATGTAGGGGGTGCTGTCGAGGCTGATGAGGGAAAGGCAAGCCCGTAAGGCTTTGGCTGTGCTAAATGAAACACACAGGGAAAGGTTGGAACAGGGAGACAAGGGCATGCCCGGACTGGCAATCTGTGGGTTCTGGCAAATGCCAGAGGAGCTGCTATATGTTCCCATAGAAAGTCAGTATTTAGTGGGCTGGTGGAAGCTGTTTGGGCCTCTATGTGGGCTGATTGGGTCTCTGTGTACCTGAAAAGCCAGGGCCTATTTTAATTCTCAGTCCAGACCTGGATGTGGGTGTAATCAGACTGGAACAGGTGCAGAGTGAAGCAGGACGGAGAGGGCGAAGGTCAGAACAGGAACAGGCTGGATAGGACAGAATGATGAGGGCACAGATTGGGGTAGACTAAGAGGTTGAGACAGGATGGTGCGGGCGTAGATCTGGGGGACAGTACAGTGGGAGGACAGGATACAGAAGGACAACGGAGCAGAAGGAGAGTGGATATCAATATAGCAAGAGAGGACTGGATAGCAGGAGAGGACTGGAGCGCAGGAGAGGACTGGAGCGCAGGAGAGGACTGGATAGCAGGAGAGGACTGGATAGCAGAAGAGGAAGGACAAGGCAAAGCAAGATGCAGAGCGAGACGAGAGAAGATATAGAAGGGTACAAGTCAGAAAACTATAGGAAGCAGGAACAGGATAGGCAAGGTCAAGTAAAGGTCAAGGCAAACAAAGAAGGGTTCAGCAAGGAAAGATTAAGATTTAAAGCAGGAGCAGAGCAGAACTGAAAGGTAAGGCAGATTATTACTAGACAAAGTTCAGAGCTAGGCAGGACAAGGCAGGGAAGGGTTCAGACAAGACAAGGAAGGACAAGGCAAGGTAGGATAAGGTAAAGTAAGGAAAGGTAATAGAAAGGAGACCTGAACTGGAACCTTCAGCTAGGCACAATGCCGCACTTCTAGGATGGAAACCAATGCTCCAGCAAGGAGTGTTCCAAGGGCTAGCTTTAAATAGTCCGTTCTGATTGACTGACTGCAACTAGGGTTGCCACCTTTTTTGGAAAAAAATACCGGCCTTCCTATATATTTAGATATTTTCCCTATTAATAACATTGGTGTTAAGTATCATTGTTACCGGTCAGGCAGGTAAAATACCAGTCAGGTGGCAACCCTAACTGCAACCAATCAGGCTGCTGCTGGGCTGGGGCTGCAGAGGCCAGGTCACTTATAGTTAGCAACCCTACAGGCTGTTCACCTGGCACAATGGTTAAGGCATCGAGCCAGGGTCCCTGGCTTGAATCCCAGCAGAACCTGACAAATACAACTGTATACAGGAAGTCAAAGGCTCCGCCATACTTTGTACGTTATTTCGCAGCAAATATGTTTTTTTATCAAAATGCAAAACTTATACAAAATGAATGCTGGTGTACTTATGCCAGCGAAAATTCATCAGCATGAAAGTTTCTTAGTGAATTTTCTGTAGCGTTACTTTTTTCCTAGCCAAAGTCTGCTAACGTACTTAAGATTCTGTCAATTTGTATGTATTTATTAGTGATGGTGAAATTGCTGGAACTGATCACTTTTTATTATTAAAAATGTCTAAGGAAGGCAAAAGAGATCCTCTATTGCCCTACACGTGAGCCTACCTTAAAACCAATGAAGCATGCTTCAAATGGTTAAAAAAGTGTAAAAAACATTTGGGCTGGGGAACGCCCAAGAATTAAAATGCAGATGCTTCAAGCGCCAATCAAAAAAGGTGGACTGGCACTTCCAAATTTTACCCTTTATTATTATGCTAGTCCATTGGTATACGCCAGGTGGTGGCTTAACCCCGATCAGGCTACAGTCCTTGAAGCAGCAGTGATTTCATCCTTTGAGGCCCTATCCAATCAGCTACATAGAGGTCTCCCCTCTATCTATGCCCTAACACCCCCCATGAAAACGGTTACCCTAATTTTCCAAAAAGTAGTAGCTTCCATGTTCAAGGCATCAGGTAACTGGTCCAAATGGTCCCCACTTTGGGGCAACAAATCTTTATCACAGTTTAAATCTCTTCCAGATGCCAGTTTGTGGGCCATGGCTGGCATAAAATACCTGGGGGACTTGGTGAGTGTAGGGGAACTCAAGCAATTCCCACAATTAAAAGAGGAATTTGGGCTGCAAAATTATATGTTTTTCAGATTTCTCCAAGTACGACATGCATTCTCTGCCCAATTCCCAGAGGGCACCCCGCACATTACCCAGTCAACCCTAGAAGGTTATTTACGGATAGCAGATCTAACTAAACCCTTAAAGGGCAAGGAAAGGCAAAGAAATAAAATCCCATTTTTACTTTCGTTAATGAAAAAGAAATCTATCTCCAATATACTTTAATTAAAAAATGTGTACTGTTTTTATAAGAAACCTGACTGTATGCAGTGAAATTCTCCCTTCATTTACTGCTGTGGATAGGAATTTTCAGACAGTCCCTAACTTCTGGTAGGGAAACAACCATACTTATGAACAGCAGGGGGAGCCCCTGCCTTACTTACCAGCCATGCAAAACTAAATCAGCTTTGTTTTTTGATAATTTATGACGAGCCCTAAGAAGCCCTGACCACACTGAGCATGTGTGAGTCTTGATATTGCAGAGATGTCTAACAAAGTTACAAGATGACAGCCCCCTGTGGCCAACTTTGAAAGCATAAATCATTTGTTTGATTAGGCTTGTGGTGCAGTAAGTTCATGTTTATGTTTAGAATACAAAATACAGCATTTCTAGCCTTATTCTATTTTAGACTTTCCTTGCCCTTTAAGCTGGTTGTATGTTATTCTGGTGCAAGAAAGCTTTGACCCCATCAAACATATATGCAATAAATGGGCCCAAGACTTTTCATCCTTTGAGGAAGGAACCTGGAAAGACATTCTTGAACAAATACCGGAAACTAACATATCAGTTAGAGACCGCTACATACATTCCAAGTTTATAAACAGAGTGTACCTGACCCCACATAGGCTGGCACAGATATACCAAGGATACCCTGATCTATGTTTTAAGTGTAATGCTAATAGTGGTACCTACATGCATGTTTTCTGGGAGTGTCCTAAAATTCAACAATACTGGACTGCAGTTCTAACATTTATTAATGCTTCTTTGGGACTTCCAGCCATAAGGACACCGGAGTTCTGTCTTTTAGGACATATGGAGGGGCTCACTATACCATCCAGTGAAAGACTGTGTTTACAGCAACTCTTGCATTATGCAAAAAAGCTATATTGCTTACCTGGAAAGCCCTAGAAGCCCCTACCTTAATATTCTGGATGAAAATCATCAATGACATTCTCCCAAGCCACAAATTAACATATCTCATGCGTGGTTGTCCAAGCAAATTCAAAAAGATCTGGGACAAGTGGCTCACAGAAACACAAATAAGTACAGATGATGTAGGAACCAATGGCAACGGAGACTCCTAAATCGAATGTATATGCTATATTATACTATATAATATAAAGGGAATGCCCACCCCTCTAAATATCTTTCTCTTTCTCATACTTCCTTTCTCTTTTCTCTTTTTCTCTCTCCCTCTTTCCTACTTTTTGTTATGGTTGATATGTTCTATAAAATCAATAAAGAAAAGCTTTAAAAAAAAAAAAAAAAAAAAAAAGTGTAAATAACATATATTTTAACAATTACAGCTTGTAAACATAATCCTACAAAAAAACAGCATTTTGTCTTTTTTACATAATAATGATGAGGATGAAGCTTCAAGACTTTGGCAAAAAGGATAAAGTATTGGAAAGTTCACTCTTTGATAAATTTGCAGATAAACCATCATTTGCCTGAGCAAAAATTGTGCCTGGCACAAAACTTTTTCACTAGCTAATTGTCTTCTTCACCTGCAAATTGTCATTTTGGCATATTTTTCCTAAAAATATGTTTCGCTCTTTCTTCATTTATTTACAACCAAATAATTTTGCAGGCATTGAATGTTTGTGTTATGCAGGTAAAGGGAAAGTTCTACATAACAGATTATTGATGTAAATAATATCCCAGAAGATTTACTAAATCCCATAAAAAAAGAGGGCAATTCAATCGCTTCATATTCAATTGTTAAAAAATCTGTTTTTTTAAACATTGGTTTGTCAAATATTTAATTTACTATTTTATAGAACAGCTGCATTTTTAAATGTATTGCATTAAAAGTTTGTTTTTATTTAAAAGTTATATTCCTAACCCCAAATAATGAATTCTGAATTTAAATGTAATACAACTGAAACCAACTAATTATAGTATTTGTTGTTTCTTCTACAGACTATGGAACTATTAAAAAAGTTCTTGCACCAATAAATCTGAACTCAAGTGGTTGTCTTTTGGAGGAGATTGAACTTTTCCCAAAGGAGCAAAGGGAACCCATCCGGAGTCTCCAGATCGTTCACAGCTGGAGTGTACTATTCGTGGGTCTGCATGGACATGTTGTAAAAATCCCTCTGAAACGCTGCATATTCTACAAAAGCCGCAGGTATGGTGCATAGAAGTGGGTACCTGATGAATTCATGCTTGATAAAAACAGAGTAGCTGCTGTTACTTTTGCTTTATTAGCATAATCTGAATTATATTTTTCAAAAAACATTTTCAGTTTGTTTGTTAGGAATATTTATTGTGTATTTTAAAATGTATAATTGTTATTTGTATTATATAATTTGTTAGAACTGAAACAAAGTCTAGATATTGTACAGTAGATGAGAGAAATGTTCCATTGTTATTAAAAAATCAATGTGTTGATATTAGGAGTAAATATGTAGGAATACAAAGTATAGCACTCAGCAGGCCTTTTGGAAATTATTATTTATTATTTATTTATTATTATTGGAAATAAAAAAATGTATTAAAAGCCCAACATTTTGTGACTTGTGACCTTATAGACTCTCCACCATTTTTAAAAAAAATACCTCCCAACTAAAATTATTTCTGTGGAACAGTCTTGATTTATTTAAACACCCTGCAATTACCAGTGTCGGACTGGCCCACCAGAATACCAGGAAAACGCCCGGTAGGCCAAGGTGTCAGTGGGCCCTCATGCTGCTAAACTGTTGGCCTATTCCATGGCCATTAACTATTTATATGAGAACAAAGAGGCTAAATAGATGGAATAATTGATTATAGGAGAATAGAGGTTGATTGAGGAGATGAAGAATATTAGTACTGAGAGTGGGCCCCTGGTCTAAGGTTTTATGGTGGCCCCTGGTCTAAGGTTTTTGGGTGGGCCCCAGGTGTCCCAGTCCGACACTGGCAATTACAGATTGCTATTGAAAAGCCCCAGCGCTGCAGCTCATTTGTTGAAATTTAAAGAAAAGGTGATAATCCAAAATGATGTTAATGTCATTAATGGTGTGCTCATTGGCCATTTCTGCTACATTCTTACTTGCATTTTGATGGTTTTTTAAAAATGGTTTTTGGATTTTAATATTTTTTTAACTCTTTATTTATGTTTGAGTTTTCATACTCATGTAAAATCATACAAACGTTCACATTTTACTAGGAAAGGCAGCTATTTCACAAATATGTTAAACATACTAAAAGCTATGTAATGAACCTTACACATTGTGAGACCTCCAATCCCAGTGAGAGAGTGTGAAATATGATATCAGAGCCCGGGGGTTGTTTGGGGGGAGGGGAAAATAGTTGTACAGTCCCAGTCTATGATATTGATTTGGGGAGGTATTGTCATTTGGTGACAAGTTACTATGTTATCAAGGGTAGAGACAACATTTTCCGTGGGGGGCTGTGCCTTTTTCCAGTTATGAGCTATTACTTGTTTAGATGCAGTCGAAATAAAATTGGCTAATTTCTGTATATGTTTTTTGAGTTTGGGAAATGGGATTCCTAGCAAAAATGTTTGTGGGTCTAGCAATAGGTTGTGTCTCAATAAAGGTTCTTGTAGAAATGATAATTCTTTCCAGTAGTTTTCTAGGAGAAGGCAGGTCCAAAAATGTGATATAGGGTGCCTGTTCCTCCACTGTCTCCAGTGAGACTGCTGGACTTTTTGAATTTAGCTTAGTGGGTGTCATATACCATTGCATAATGATTTTATACAGTAGTTTATTTGTGCATGACATATGTTGAGGCCTTTTTAAGATTTTCCCATAGTGATGGAACACAATTCTAATCAAGTAATTACAGTGTAACATCCAACTGGTCAGTTATCAGGTAACTGTGGCATAGTGAATAAGGACAGAGTCAGAAAAAGGATATGTGACTAGGGAATGGTAGCTGGTGCTCTCAGTCTCATTGGACACCCCCGCTCCAGGTGCAGAACATTAACCAATTTGTCAGATTACTGAGAGAAAGCAATCAGAGCAGAGCTTGCTAAGTGTTCTTTATTAGGCACAACATGTTTCGGGCAGGCGCCCTTTATCAAGGACAGAGTCAGACAGAGGGGCCCAGGGCAGCCTCACACCATCCCCCATCCAAAAAGTCCTTTCTGCTACCAACCAACACCCACCCCAACCTCCCGAATGCATATCTTTTTCTCCAGTGTCAGCACAACCGGGTGCAGGGAGCTGGTTGGGCCTGTGGGGCCCAAAAGAGCCGGGGCTCACTGGGTTCTCTCACTGGGCCGAGTTCGACCCTGAAAAAGGAGCAGTCAGAGCAGGCTGGTTGTATCTTGTATTGAGTTCCATTAATCTTGCAACATGGCAAGGCTATAGGACAAGGGCACACTAGGTGTATACCCAACTTCTCACTGCCTGCGGTTTTGAGGCAACAATACATAAATCCACATGCTCTGCTTCTTTGTTCCCTTCTGCGTGTATTTGTTATGGCACCACCCAAATGTTCCGTCCTGTCTTACCATGCCTAATCTTACAGCAGAGGAAACTTCTGCATGTTTCGCGCTTTTCGCTTTCTCAAGAGTCCTTCCAGTAAATGTTGCCACTCTTCCTAGGCTAACATAACTATAACAATAGTTTACTATTGCTAGTGTCATGCCTTTCAAAAGAAGAAAGCACAGGAATGGAGAGGGCCTTGACAACTGGTTTACTGAGACAGGATTGCTCCTACTCCTATAATCCACCTCGAGAACAAAAGGACAAGAAGTGCCAAGATGAACTAAATCAGAGCAGAGGTGAAAGTTGAGTTTTAGAGACCTTTAGGCCTTTAAGTTTCGTGAAACCATGTGATTTTGGATTTTGGATCTGTAACGGGGCAAAAATTTCACAGATCCCCTTGATAAATCTTCAATATAAATTTGTGAATCCCAAGAAATGCTGAATGGGTTTCAGGCCTTGACAGGATTCATTTCAAAGCTGGAGGAAGAGATGATATACCTTAGGAAGGGAATTTAAACTTGTGAAATTCTCATTTCTCTAATTTTGCATAGATATTGCCCTTAGATGCCGAAGGACCATCTTGACTTGGGAAATATTCTCAGGCAGGTAGGAGGAAAACACCATGATGTCCTTCAGATAGATTACAACACAGCATGGGCATCCACAGATACTTGTATATATATTGTTTTATTCTTTTTATATGAACACATTTCTTAAAATTACCATTAAGAACCTGCAATAATGTTATAAAAGGCTTTCATCTTGTCCGGTCAGCACCCCTTCAAATAATGGACCATCCCAATGCATATTCTTCTGTTCACAGCAGCAGTCTGGATTCAGCTCCACCCCTTCCCTCAGTGAGAAACTTCCACAACTATGTGAGGCATGAAAGCATCAGATTAGAGAATCCCGTCCTGATGAAGGAGCTTTTTTCCCAGGGCAGAGGAGTGTTAATCTGTCAGTTGTTCTTAGCTTACAGTGTGAATGCCACTGTATGTGCGTCTGTGTGTATCTGTGTGTAAAATTAACTGTTAGTGTTAATATGTGTAAGGGAAACTGTGTTTAAAGGAACAGTAACACCAAAAAATGAAAGTGTTTTAAACTAAAGAAAATATCATGTAGTGTTGCCCTGCGCTGTTAAAACTGATCTGTTTGCTTAAGAAACACTACTATAAACAAGCTGCTAAGTAGCAATGGCGGATTTTGAAAAACTGCTATATGGCACAGGAAAAGTAATGGATAACAGATAACATTATGTTCTACAGAGCTTATCTGCTTTCTGCTGTGTAACTTGAGCCTTTTCTCATTTGAATGGCTGCCCCCCATGGCTACACAACAGCTTATTAATATAAACAAAAGTAGTACTTCTGAAGCAAATACTGCAGTTTTACCAGTGCAGGGCAACACTGCATTGTATTTTTATTACTTTAAAACAATTTCATTTTTTGATGTTACTGGTCCTTTAAGAAGGTCTGACAAACTTTGAGTTATAGAGACTATAATGAACCTGTTTATAGCTGTGTAACTACATTCTTATAGGTACAGGTTGACTGTGGGGTTTGCCTACAATCATTCTCTCTGTACTTTTGCCCCAAAGCACATTAGCCCTTACAGTTCCTTGCCCTGCTGCTCCATTGAATTTCCTATCAATTCATGGCCTTACTCTGTTTACTGTACTCTTAGGGACAGATTTACTATTGGTCAAATTCGAGGGTGAATTTACCCTCAAATTCGACCGATCGAATTGTGTTCGAATTGAAATCCTTCAAATTCGAATATCGAATATGAAGGATTTTACCGCAAGGATTTTACCGCAAGGATTTAATAATTCGATCGATCGATAAAATTGTTTGAATAAAACATTCAAACGATTTTAACCATCCAATCGAATTTTTTTATTCGATCAAAAATAGCTGGCGAACTAGGCAGTCGAATAAAAATGTAAAGGGCAATTTAGTCGACTGTCGAATATTCAAATAGATTTTTATTCGAAATCAGCCCTTACAGTTCCTTGCCCTGCTGCTCCATTGAATTCCCTATTAATTCATGGCCTTACTCTGTTTACTGTACTCTTAGGGGCAGATTTACTGTACTATTGGTCGAATTTGAGAGTGAATTTACCCTCAAATTCGATCAATCGTATTGTGGTCGAATTGAAATTTTTACCGCAAGGATTTTACTGCAAGGATTTAATAATTCTATCGATAAAATCATTCGAATCAAACGATTCGAATGATTTTAACCATTCCATTGAATTTTTTTATTCAATCAAAAATAGCTAAATCCAATTCGGTAGGTTGAATCTAGCGAACTATGGAGTTGAATAAAAATTTAAAGGGCAAGTTATTTGACTGTCGAATATTCGAAGAGATTTTTATTTGAATTATTCGAATCATTCGATTCAATTGAATTCGATGGTCGAAGTGGTCTTCAAAATCATTAGAAAATTCTAATCTTTTTGAAAATTCGATTGAATTTCGAATCCTTCATGTGAATTTGATAAATCTGCCCCTTAGTGTTTTATCCTTCCCGTTCTCATTCTGTTGAGTTACCCTAAACTCACCTCTCCGTTGCTAATAACTCTCTGCCTCATTCTGTATATCTGTATAGATAGAAATATCTATAATAGTATAATATATTTTGCACCTCACCCCTCTCCTGCTCCTGTCCTGTATCCATCTCCTTTTTTGTTGTTTTTTTTATGATTCTTATCTTTTAACCTTTATGCCATAGATTCTATGCTAGTGACATTTTGTTGTGCATGGACTCTACTTTATGCATAGTAGAGCCCCCATTTTACATTTTTCAGGGAACCAGAAATAATTACAGCCACTTATGGCTGGTTGCTGTGCCCCTCACACTCTAATTGGTGTGTCTGAATACCCAGCATGCCCTGTCTGCAGGCAGCTCTGTATTCATTGGGCAGTATAGGCCCTTCATTTCACTTTTTTCATATCATGTAAATTTTTTTTACCCCTATTGATAGGAGTGTTAATGGATTACCACTCTATACAGAACTTGGCTATGGTCTGATGCACATATACAGTATACATCCACATATATATATATACATTCATGTAAATGTGACCTCATATTTACTGGGGTCAAAATTTGTTGATGTTCTTATGGTCACTTTGTGTCCCTTCCCATAGGGATGCTACATCCCATTTCCCTTGCGTGTCTCTTCCCACTACAGCCACTTATGGCTGGTTGCTGTGCCCCTCACACTCTAATTTGTGTGTCTGAATACCCAGCATGCCCTGTCTGGGCAGTATAGGCCCTTCATTTCAGAGTGCAAAGAACAGTGTCTGATGGTGCTTATCTGTGGGGAAGGGCTCAAATTGTGAAAACACAACAGACTTTTACCTTTTCTAGTTATTTGTTCCATGCTCCATGTATAAGCATTTGTCACTTTTTTCATATCATGTAAATCCATTCCAAATTCTGACCTCATCTTCAATGTGTAAATGTTCAAATGTTTTTTTTACTTTTGTCATAATTTTTCTTTTGTTTATGTAGGGTCTTATCATTGTGGTAACACTTAAGCGCCAATGCAGGTTATTTTGTCTGTATTTATATTTGGACTTTGTATGGAAGGAACACACCTATGGCCAGTGCATTTTCAATCCATTTATTGCAGAAGAAAAAAACAGCACAAGCTTTCAGGGGATACCCCCTTCCTCATGCTCCATGCTCCATGTATAAGCATTTGTCACTTTTTTCATATCATGTAAATCCATTCCAAATTCTGACCTCATCTTCAATGTGTAAATGTTCAAATGTTTTTTTTACTTTTGTCATAATTTTTCTTTTGTTTATGTAGGGTCTTATCATTGTGGTAACACTTAAGCGCCAATGCAGGTTATTTTGTCTGTATTTATATTTGGACTTTGTATGGAAGGAACACACCTATGGCCAGTGCATTTTCAATCCATTTATTACAGAAGAAAAAAACAGCACAAGCTTTCGGGGGGTACCCACTTCCTCACGTCAAGTGCAATCCACACTCAATGAAACCATATGTTTAATTGCATTCCTTATCATGTGATCCATTAACCCCTTAGTGTTTTAAGTAGCATAACACAATGATATTTAACACATAACATAATTCAGTCCATATCCAACCATTATGGTATATCCAGCTGATTATACATCTAAAACACTGCTTAATTAATTTTTCATAAGAAGTCCATAAATTTCATAATATTTATAAAAAGAACATTGCAAGAAAACTTTTATTTAATCCTATTGGAGAAAGAGACTCCAATTTTTTATCCATACTGCTTCACTCTTTAATAGTTGTTTTTGGATATTACCTCCTCTGGGCAATACCATCCATCTGACTTGGGCCACTGAATGTTTATTGTGATAAAAATGTTTTTTTCTCCTTATTATTTACTTTTTTCTTCCACTTCTGGTGTATATCTCTGTATATTGCTTTTATGTTTTTTTCCACATACACATATCTACATGGGCATTTTATCAAGTAAATAACCACTGAACTTACATGTAAAATGCCCATTGATTTTAATTGGAGTGCCCCTGGTTGGGTGTGCTATAGTGTCCACACGAATGAAGCCACTGCAATGTGAGCAATCACCACAAAGCCAAAAGTACCCAATTCCAATGGTGCCATTAAAAAGGTTTTCTTTTCCGTTTGCAACAATTTTTTTGGTGTCATTTGTCCTATTGCTTTCCCTCGTCTGTAGGAAAACAAAGGAATCTCTTTAAATACTTTTCCTAACTCACAATCCCTTTGGAGTGCTTTCCAGTGTTATAATATAACATGTTTCACAGTAGGTATTAGATTACCAAAAGTTGTTACAAAAGGAATTCTGTGTTTTATGTTCTTTGTTCTTTCTTTTTCTCTTAAGCATGTTCTTCCGTTCTACCATTCTGAATTCTTCTTTGACCTTATATAATTCACCTTTATTAAAGCCCCTTTTTGTGTGAATTTTTTAATCAATGCCTTAGCTGTCTGTTCATATAGGTTATCATTTGATGTAATACGTCTTGCTCTACACAATTGGCTATATGCAGTGTTGGACTGGGATGCCAGGGGCCCACCAGAAAACCTTACACCAGGGGCCCATCTTTCCAAACTATTATTCCTTCTCTCCTCACTTAACCTCTTTATTCTCCTATTCTCTTAGATCTACTAACTATACTCTATTCTTCCATTATTAAGCCTTTTTTCCACATAAAGAAATAGGGAAGGAACATGAAATAGGCCAAATTGTTAGAAGCAAGAGGGCCCACTGACACCTGGTATCCCTGTGGGCCAGACAAATACAAGAGGTCCTCTGCACTCAACCCATTATCAATATATTTAAGACATTGAGACATTCTGTGCATACAGCTACTAAAAAATGCCTTACCTTTTAAACAACAGGGATTGTTTGTCCATATATTGCAATATATTTAAGCTGGCCAACTACGTCAAAGTCATCCCATATCTGGCCAGTCCTACTCTCAATTTCATCTGATTCATTAAGAATTCTATTGCTTCATTATGCATTTTACAAAGGGACTAAGTTTTACCTGCAACTTACTTGCTGCTTTCAAAGTAAAACTCCCAAACTTGGTTGCCCTTTTATTAGACACCAGTGGGATCACCTGACTATAGCTGGGAAGGGTGGGGGCTACAAAAAGGAGCTGGTCACTGCTCCATTATAACTACAACAAACAAGGAAAAGTTGTGCTCACCACTAATTTTTAAAACCATTAGGTGGGAGTGTGGGCCAGTCCAACACTGGCTATATGTCAGGTTCTTAAAGATCACCGGGGGTGGCAACTGTTTGGTGATAGTATGGTATTACAGTCTGTTGGTTTATTATGTATTGAGGTCTGCAACTTCTTCTCCACAATTTTTACATTTACAATTTTAAATGCTAATTCATATTCTGAGTATTCACATGTGAATTTGATTGTACCATGCACCTGATTTAGTTGTTGTACCATTCATTCAAACTTCGCAGCAGTCCTATCCCACAGTAGGAAGATATCATCCAGATAGCGCCAATAACATAAAATATGTTCTATCCTATCACTGTTATTGAAAATGTATCTACATTCAAAATTGTGCATATATTTGCATATATAGGAGTCATATTAGCTCCCATGGCACACCCTACCTGTTGGACATAGTACTGCTCCAAAATTTTTTTTCATTAGTAGCATTTCTATGGCATCACAGGCAAAATTCACCTCATATGTTTTTAAATCCAATTTGGTTAAATAATGACGCATGCACTCTACTCCCTTGTTATGAGGAATCGAAGAATGTAGATTGCATACATCTAATGAACAAAGTAGTAATTCTTTATCTGGCAATACGTTTTCCATTATTTTAAAAAATCTGTTGTGTGTTGTAGGCAAGTATGCAGCATTGGCAATATAGGCCTACATACAACATAACATCTAGATATACTGCCAAGGCTGTAGAACAGACCCACATCCAAAAACAACAGGCCTCCTGGGAGGATTTTGAAGGGTTTTGTGAATCTTTAATACAAGGTATACACTTTTGTTGATAGGAGTAAAAAGAAGTACAACATTTTCAGGTTAATTTGTAGAACTCACCAGTTGTGAGAAGAGGTCCAGGTGCACCACCCTGAACCCTCAGCTTGGGGAGCGGACCACAGTATAGCAAAAAAGGCAGGCGAATGCAAAGACCAATCCTCCTGGCAGGCTTCTCAAAAACATCAAATTAGTTGCAAGTGCCTGTCTTTTTTTCTATTTTGTGAATCTTTGGCAATAAATAGATCTATGGCACCTGTGGCCATTTTACTATAAGGGTCATATGTAATTCATCTGTAATTATGCCATCCTGCAATGCTCCCTCCAAAAAACAATTCATTTGTTTCTTAAAGGTCTCTGAAGGATTAAAGTTTAACCTCCTATATCTGGGTTCATCCCCAAGCTGTCAGCATGCTTCATTTACTTATTCAGCCTGATCTAAAACCACTACAGTTTCACCCTTGTCAGTTGATTGTATTATTATATCATTGCAAGCTTTCAAATCATTTAATGCTTTTATTTAATTTTTAGGCATATTAGATTTATGTCTCTGGCCACAATTATTCCTCAATGCTGCAAAGTCTTGTCTAACCAGTTGCTCAAATAAATCAATGCATTTAGGTGTATTGTCAGGAATGTAAGTGGACCTGACACCTTTTTCTTTATTCAACCTTTTTATCAGCAGTGATATTAATATGAACTGATCCACATTTGCCTTTTGAGACATCAAAGTGTGCACATACTTTAAAAGACCTTAAAAATCTGAACAAATCCACTTCTAAATCAAACAGGCTTTCACTATTATTTGGAACAAACCCCAGTCCTTTAATCAAAACCAACATTCAGTCTCTGTACATTCCCTTTGTGATAAATTAATGACAGATTTTACCTCCTGCTGGTTTTGTGTTGAAAGCCCCGGGTTTGCAGTCGAGTTGGCATTGTTCCACCTTTTTCCCCTCCAGAGCCGCTTTTTCGCATTCCTGTCATCTGGGTGCTTGATAAAAAATGTCCTCCATATATAGTTCTTTCAATGTCCTCAGCGGTTCTTCTCAGCTCCTTCTCCACAACTTGAATTTGTCCCTCAACCTGCTGAATAGTGGACTGCAGGTGACGAACAGTTAAAGGTATTGGTCAACTTTGAGATAACTTTTAGTATGATGTAGATAGTAATATTCTGAGATAATTTACAATTTCAAAACAATTGGACTTGCTGAGAAATTTTCTTCAGTTCAGGTGACTGTTGTAGGTGTTTTATAAATTCCACTAGTGTAGAGGCATGGCATTTAAGGTTACTTTCCTTGACAATAAGCAGTTAAATTGCCAATTAGTATCCCTTGACTCAGCCCATTCTGGCAGGGATAAACCTTGCACATTAGTAATAATTTGATTTCACTCTTCAAAGTCAAAATGTATGCTGCATTAGCAGTCATTTTAGCTATATCTGCAAATGACATAATGTCTATACATAAAGTTCTGCATATATAATAAAGTGGGTGCAATATAAGGTATGAAGCCCAACACAGTTCAATACAAAATTCCTCAGCATACACTTCTTGGCTGCTTCAGAAACCACTGTGTTATGCTATTTAAAACACTAAGGGGTCACATGATGGTGTCACATGTTAAGGAATGTATTTAAATATATGGTTTCATTTTAGATTAGCAATAAATGGATGAAAAGTCATTTGCCATAGGTGTGCTCCTTCCATACAAAGTCCTTGGATATTATTTAGTTTCTGATGCAGCCAGGAAGTGTATGCACCCTTGAAAATCAAGTAAGTGGTGTGCTTAGGAATTTTGCATTGAACTGTATTTGTTTTGCAAGGAATTTACCAGTTTACCAGCTGAGTTGCCCTTCTCTGGACCCTCTCAATTCAATAATGTCCTGTTTGAGCACTGGAGACTGTACGGCATATTCTAGATGGGGCTTTACCAGTGCTCTACAAAGTAGAAAAATGACCCCCTCATTCCATGAATCTATGCCCCCTTTTAATACAGCTCAAGACTTATTTGCCCTTGATGCTGCTGACATTGCTTGCTACAGTCAAGTTTATTATCTACAAGGACTCCAAGGACCTTTTCCATAATGGATTCGCCTAGTGCAGTTACAATAATAGGAAATTTGTTCTTACCGTAATTTCTCTTTCCTTTGGATCCGAGCAGCAGCACAACTGAGATTTAATCCCCCTTCAAAAAATAGGACAGTTAGACACGCCTCCAAATTAATTAACTCCCAATAAAACCTCCCCCATTTCCTACAATCATCATTGTCCATAAAAAGTAACACCGTAAGCCATGCAAACATTTATTGAATAGAGGGTGGGCTAGCTGCTCCTGCTCGGATCCAAAGGAAAGAGAAATTACGGTAAGAACAAATTTCCTATTTCCTTTGCATCCTTCGCAGCAGCACAACTGAGACATAGACAGTAATCTAACATTCAGGGAGGGAACTTGCAGACATCGCCGAACGAAGAATCGTTCTGCCAAAATCAGCTTCCTGTGAAGCCCAGATGTCAAGCCTATAGTGCTTGGAGAATGTATGTAGACTACTCCATGTAGCTGCTTTGCAAATCAGTTCAGCCGACACCTGACTCCTCTCAGCCCATGATGTGGCCATCGCCCTGGTAGAATGTGCTTTCACGAAGTTTGGAGGTGAAAGACCTGCTGCCTTATAACACAAAGAGATAGTATCTCTAATCCATCTGGAAATCGTGAACTTTGAAGCTTTATTGCCTTTAGTTCGCCCCGAAAAATTGACCAATAAACTCTCCGAATTCCGAAAGGAATCAACTCTATTCAAATAACACTTCAAGGTTCTCGACACATCCAAAGAATGAAGTGACTTTTCCTTCTCATCCACAGGGTTTGGAAAAAAGAAGGTAACACAATCTCCTGATTGATATTAGAGCTAGTAGCTACCTTCGGTCGGAATGATGGTACAGTTCTCAATACAACTCTGTTTTCCAGGAAAAGAAGATAAGGTTCTCTGACGGAAAGAGCACCTAACTCACTAACTCTTCTTGCAGAGGTAATGGTCAACAAAAAAGCTGTTTTCATGGACAATAACTTGATGTCCGCTTTTTCAAGAGGTTCAAATGGGGCACCACAGAGCCCTGTCAGCACCACATTCAAGTCCCAACTCGAGACCGGCTCCTTAAAAGAAGGACGAATTTTCCAAAGGGCTTTTATAAATCGTGAAACCAAGGGATTCGAGGAAAAAGTAATACCCGTGAACACCGATATAGCAGAGATGTGTGATCTAATCGTTCCAGGCTTCAGTCCCTTGTCAAAACCTTGTTGCAAGAAGTTCAACACGTCACTCACCGAAGGGGATCTTGGTGACACCTTGTTAGTGATACACCATTTATCAAAGGTTTTTTGAATCCTCGTATAAGCCATATTAGTCGAGGCCTTTCGAGATTGCAGCATGGTATCAATTACTTGCTGAGAAAGACCATATTTCTTCAATAAGGGCCCGTCAAGTTCCATGCTGTCAGATGTAACCTTTTCAGATCTTTGTACAGAAACTTGTCCTGAGACAATAGGTTCTTAACCTGTGGGAGGACCCAAAATTCTCCATGACTCATTTGCATGAGAAGGGCAAACCAAGCTCTCTTGGGCCAAAAAGGAATTATTGCAATGACACGTGCTTGATCCTCTCTCACCTTCCTCAGTACCCTGGCTATCATCGGGAAGGGAGGAAAAATGTAGGCCAGCTTGTAATCCCACACCATCGCGTCCAGCTCCTCTGGAGCATCCTGGACAAACAGTGAATGAAACCTCGGGAGTTTGGCATTCCTTCTCGATGCCATTAAATCTATTTGTGGAAGTCCAAACCTCCTTGTAACCTGCTGGAACACCTGGATTTGTAGGGACCATTCCCCCGGAAGGACCACATCTCGACTGAGGCGATCTGCCCAGACATTTTCCACTCCTTTTATGTGAACTGCCATTAGTTGCAAGAGGTTGTTCTCTGCCCAAGAAAGCATCCTCAGAGATTATCTCATGAGAAGAGGGGACCTCGTCCTTCCTTGCCGATTTATATAGGAGACGGCCGTAGCATTGCCCATCTGGACCTTTACATATCTCCCCATGACAAACATCTGAACAGCAATTAACGCCAATCTTATTGCTTTCAATTCTCTGAAGTTTGAGGACAAAGTCCTCTCCATTATGGACCATGTCCCCTGTACTGAATGTTCGCCCAGATGTGCCCCCCAGCCCTTGCTGGAGGCATCCGTCGTCAGGACACACCACTTCCTCTGAAGTAGTGATCTGCCCTCTCTGAGACCTGTTGTCTGCAACCACCATCTGAGCTGGGATCTGGTCTCTCTTGACAGAATCCAGCAATCGTCCAGAGACCTTATAGTCCTGTCCCATCTTCTCAGAAGTTCTTGTTGTAATAGTCGCATATGAAGGCGAGCCCATGGGACTGCCTCTATTACAGATGACATCAAACCCAGGACTTTCATCACAGTCCTGAAGGAAACAGGAACAGGGTTTCTCAATCTCTCCACCTGTGCAATCAGTTTCACCCGTCTCTCTTCGGAAATAGTCAACGTCATTGCCTCCGAGTCTATCACGAACCCTAGGAATTGTTTCAATCTCCGTGGTTGTAAGGAAGACTTCTGATCGTTCACCACCCAACCTAGAAATTGAAGAAGATATAGAACTCTGTCTAAGTGCTTCCGTAACAGGCTCTCGGACACCGCTTTGAGCCACCAATCGTCCAGATATGGCACAATGACGATTCCTTGCGCTCTCAACACTGCCACTACGGCTGCAACGATCTTCGTGAACACCCTCGGTGCACATGAGATGCCGAATGGTAGGGCTGTGAACTGTAGATGCCAGACTTCCCCCAGGATATGAACGGCTATCCTCAAATACTTCCTGTGCGGGGGAAAAATCGGCACATGGAGATAGGCATCCTTGAGATCTATCGTTGCCATATAGTCTCCCTGATCCAGAAGATTGATCACCGTCTTTATTGACTCCATCCGAAATTTCTTTTTCTTTATTAAAGAATTGAGATATCGCAGGTCTATGACCATACAAAACTTTCCATCTGCCTTTGGGACTAAAAAAACTTTGGAGTAGACACCTAAACCTATTTCTGGTACAGGAACCACCTCCAATATTTTTTCCCGAAAAAAATCCAAAATCGCGACCTGTAAAGCAACCTGCTTTTGTGCTTTTAATCGAGGGGTAATGAGGAAACGAGGAACTGGCAACCCCAAAAATTCTATCCTCAGGCCGTCTTGAATCACTTGAAGAACCCAAGGATCCTGAACAACTGTTGCCCACTGCCCTGAAAAAAAGTGCAACCTTCCTCCCATACCCCCTCTTCTGGCGTCATGCGTCTGATGACTTAAAGGGGTAGGAGGACTTACCTCTTGGTTTAAATTCAGAGCCTTTTTTAACTGATCTGAATCTATTTGCCCCTTCATTCTGGTTTCTATACCCACCCCTCTGGGCATTTTTTGGGGAAGATCTCCTACCTCTACGAAAAAAGGATCTCCTCCAGTTGCCTTTGGATTTTTGTTGTGGTAAATTCTTGCCCTTGTCATCAGACAATTTTTCCATGAGGTCATCTAATTGTTTCCCAAAAAGATGCCCCGGTTGAAACTCCAGATTGCATAGACTATTTTTAGATGTAGCATCTGCCTCCCATGGTTTTAACCAAATGGCCCTCCTGGCAGAAGTAGAGAGCCCCATGATCCGCGATGCCAATCTAAGAGATTGAACCGAGGCGTCACATAAAAAATCCGTAGCCATCTTGATATCCTGGAGGGACTTAAGAATATTCTCTCTTGGAATCTTCCCTTCCACATCTTCCTCCAATTGCAGAATCCAGGACCTAAGTGACCTGGAGACTGAGGTAGAGGCTATAGCAGGTTTACACTGAGCAGCCGCCGCAGTGTAAATCCTCCTCAGTGAAGTTTCCGCCTTACGGTCCATAGCCTCCTTGAGGCTTGAACCATCCTCCACAGGAATCACTGTGCGTTTGGAAAAACGGGCAACCGCCACATCAACTTTAGGCGGAGCTTCCCACTGATCTGTCTCCCCTTTTTCCACGGGATACAAAAGTTTGAATCTCTTATTCAAAACTGCGGCTTTCTCAGGATTTTTCCATTCCATTTTCATCAGTTCTTTCATAAGAGGATGTACTGGAAAAAATTTAGACTTCGCATTGCTTTTAGGGTCCCCCTCAGGGTCCTTTGGTTGAGATTCACCTTCAGAGGCTTCCATTTCCAATCTCACAGCTTTAATCAGTTTGGGCACTTTCTCCGTTTGAAAAAGGGCCAGGTCCACATCCTCATCTGAAGAGGATGAACCAATTTCATCCAATACAACTAAATCTCCCTCCGGACCAGTGTCGGAATCATGAAGGGTAGATGCTTTTCTTGACATTTTCTGATGTCCCACCTCCTGAAGGGATTCTTTAATAAGGTGTTTAATCATGTTAATAGTAGATTCAGAGAGCTGGGATTCCCTCTCCAAACACTCCACACAACGCCCCCTCTGGTAATCATCAGGAAGGGGTGTCTCACATTCTCTACAAACTATATGTTTGCTCTTCCGCACCCTCTTCTTGGGGCCTTGGCTCCCTATAGGGCTTGACATCTAAGAAGGATAAGTAGATACAAATTGTAATACCATACACATCATTGAGCCCCTGAAAAAACAAAAGAAATACCTTAGGCTCCTTTCAAAAAATCTCCTGGCAGACTTCCCTGAAGAGAAAGAGAACAGCAGATTGTAGTAAGAGGCCTTACAGCAGTCAAGCGCACATTTTAAATAGCAAGTTTTCAAAGTTCGGCGCGAAATACTGGCGTCCTATGCGCCATCACGTCATCCTGCGCATCCAAGCCTTCTGCGCATGCGCGGCCCAAGGAGCGCTTCCAATGCGCACAACGCCGGCTTCCGACGTCATCCTGCGCCTGCGTTCCGCACAGTACCCTGCAAAAAAACTCCGCTCTCGGAGAACTCTGATACAGGTACGGAATAAGTTCCCTACCTCTGTAGGATTTAGTGCCACTGCTGTCGCTCTCCATCAGGCCCTCTTTTCCATTGCTTAGATCCATCGCCTTGTTAAGAACGCTGCGCACAGCAGCCAAGTCTAACTGACCCTATCATGTCCGTAGAACAGAAAAAAACAATGATGATTGTAGGAAATGGGGGAGGTTTTATTGGGAGTTAATTAATTTGGAGGCGTGTCTAACTGTCCTATTTTTTTGAAGGGGAATTAAATCTCAGTTGTGCTGCTGCGAAGGATGCAAAGGAAAGAGTATAAGTGGCTTGGATATTTTTACATTCCAGGTGCAAGACTTTACATTTATCAACATTGAATCTCTTTTGCTCAGATTGGCAGTTTGTCAAGATGCTTGCAAGGATTCTACAACCTGGGTGGAATTTATTGGCTGGATAGTTTTGTGTCATCTGCAAACACTGATACATTAGTTACAATATCCTCCCCTAAGTCATTAATGAACAACATAATTAAAAGTGGACCCAATACCGAGCCCTAAGGGACCCCAATAAGAACATTGCTCCATGCATATTAACAACAACCCTCTGTACCCTATCCTGTAGCCAGTTTCCAATCCATGTGCAAACAACTTCATTAAGTGCAACAGACCTTAGTTTAGAAAGCAGACGTGTGTGGGGCATGGTATGAAACTCTTTGGCAAAATCCAAATAGATTGCATCTACTGCCCCCCTACTGTCCAGCATCTTACTTACGTCATCATAAAAAGCAATCAAATTTGTCTGACGACCTATCCTTCATAAAGCCATGCTGATTGCTGCTCATCATGCCATTCAGTAGGACAACATTTTTAATGTGATTACTTACCACAGATGTCAAACTTACTGGCCTATAATGCCAGGCTGAGATCATAATCCCTTTTTAAATATTGCTCTCTTAGAACCTGGGGGTTTATGCAATCAGGCCCTTGAGTCTTGTTTACATTCATTTTTATTAAAGCTTTATGCATCATATCTTGAGTCAGCCACTGACTAGATTGAGCTGAACTAGTGCAGTGCAGCTATGAAGTGAGCCTAGGAACTCAGAATCCTCTATTGAACAGATGAAGCCACTTTGGATTGTGTGTTTGACACAGAATAACTAAACACAGATTTCACACTTGTCCCATTTAACACAGAAAATTGCGTCACAGCATCCCATCTATTAAATCATTCATCATTGTGAACAATGGTGCTTTGGTATGCTAATGAAAAAGTTAAATGCATTAAATGAATTAAGATAACTTTAGATAACACAGTTTCTTCAATTAAGCCTGAGTCATGAAGCATTTAACACACAAATCTACACACTGAAGAATAGAACTGATTTAGCACATTTGCCTTTTATGTATCTGTTACAACCATGCTGGTACCATTATTTAAAGGAGCAACACTCAGTCTAAACCCAGATTTTTTTTTTTACTATAAATATACTTAAAAAACTTTTAGTCTTAGCCAGTCCAATATGATATTATTAGATCCAACAAGCTAGAGAGATCCGTCCTTTCGGAAACTGACTTTTCGGCTACCACAGTAACCTTTCTCAAATTGAACAAACACAAACAACTTGTGTCTAATTAATATATGAAGGAGCTAATATTTTATGTGATGTGAGTCCTTTGGTTTCCATCAATGAACAGTATCATAGATGTAGTCTCTAACAATCTTGCTAAAGTACAGACAAAAAGTACAGAAATTATAAAGTATATCGGTGGGGAGCCTCAGTTTAGAGAGGATGTGACAGATGCAGAGGATTGTATAGGTCTAACTATATTGATTCTTTCCCCTACACTTACTCTACTTCTGATACTGATACACCTTCTTGGGGGAGAGTCAGTGAGGCAATATCAAATCTGATCTTACCTGCTTTAATTAACTGTCCCCATCTACCCCTGACACATTTTTAGGACCTACTACCCGCCTCAGAAGCAGGGACCACATATGAAGCGGAAATTAAACATGTGAACACCAACTTATGGCATTAACTGTATTAAGGATAAACTCATTTTTGCCTGGATAATAGGAGACTTCCAAAATAATTTCTTTAATTTATTTATTAAACCTTAAACCTCATTACTCTGATAAAGTGCCAAGCTTGATGGCACGAAAAGTGTAAGAATTATACACCCACTGTTGTAACCTGTATTGCAACTGAATAAAGCTGAATATTGATGTTAAAAAATCCGGACTCCTGAATAATTCGTAGAAAGCGCTCCCTTTGAATAGTGCCGAAGCCGATAGGAAGTGACCGGCGAATCGCGAGAGTAGCGGTCGAACAGGAGAGTGATCATACAGGGTGAGCTCCGCCATTACCGCATCCTTTAGCTTTGGTTAAAGTAATTTTGTGCCTGGATAATAGGAGACTTCAAAAAGAATTTCTTAAAATTTTGGGGGTGGGACCTATTTATTAAACCTCAAATTTATCTGGACTATTTTTACAGGGGAAAAAAATTTTGAGATTTATTATACCCCAAAGCTGCATATAATCCAAATCTGAAAATACTAAAACCTGTCAAGGTCATGTAGAAGTCAATGGCAGATGTCCCTGTTGTTTCTTGTAATCGTGATCTACCCTGGACAGAACACTTCCTGCTGTGCAAATGTAATATGCAAATTTTTCTTGCTCACCTTGTCTCACATTGGTGAAGTAATATGTAACAACTATCTCCTTTCCCACCTTCACACATTAATTAGGCCCATGTTGTCACAAAGTCCAGCATTTGCACTTAATATCAAAAAATATATTTTATTCACTCATTATGTGATATCATCAAAACGCCCCTGCAGTGAATATACGTCATAAACCTAATCAAGCACCAATAAGTCAACAGTGGTGTATACTGATACAATCATGTCCACCAATATTTGTTTAAAGCCCAACATAGTGTCCGACACTAAGGGACTGATTTACTAATCCGCGACTCTTTAAAGTTGGACTTTTTGTTGCTAAAAACCAGAAAAAATTTTGGAAAAAAACTTTTAAGGAGTTTATTATGCAACAAAACTGAGACAATTTCGAACTGAAAATACTCCAGTTAAAACCTGTTAATCATGTAGAAGTCAATAGCAGATGTTGCATTTGCAACTGTAAATCTTTCTTAACTGTTTTTTTAAGGTTTTCCAGTGTTTTAGATGGAAGTTATTGTTAAGACTTACCCTGGTGGTCTAGTGGGGACCAGGGGTCGGTGGGGACAGCAGCTGTGGGACGCCAGCCATGGGGATGCCAGCTGCAGGGATGCCAGCTGCGGGGACACCAGCAGCCCTAGTCGTCTTCTTAAAGCACTACTCTTCCTATGGTTCATGCAGTGCATACTTCCTTAATTTACACTTGAGCGTGAGTGTGCTTTCTGTCTGTTATTATCTGGTTTTTGATCCCAGCCTGTCTGACTTTGCTGAAACCTGCCTATACCAACCTCTGCCTGCCTGACTATTCTTGAACTCTGCCTGTACCGGCCTGGCCTGTCTGACTATCCTTGAACTCTGCCCGTACTGACCACTGCCTGTCTGACCCTGATTGAACCTAGTGCTAGTTCTGGATTTTAGGGAGATGATTGTTACAGTTATAGTGCCAAAAGTAAAAAAAGTTGCAATTTTTGCCATTCCCCTTGAAGTTGTTTTAGTTTGGCTCTTTTGATAAGACCCCGCTCTCTACTCCTTGTGAAACTGGTGTTGCCTTACATCCAAAACTTGGTAACGATCGTACCTCTTTGCTTGTACAGATCTCTTTGCTTGGCTCCTCTCGTATTAATACCTAGCGTCGTCTGAGTAGCTGAGGGCTCCTCCCGAAGCCAAAGGCAGAAGACTAAGCCGAGACCGGGAGCATAGCAGGAGCCTAGTGCTAGTTCTGGATTTTAGGGAGATGATTGTTACAGTTATAGTGCCAAAAGTCAAAAAAGTTGCAATTTTTGCCATTCCCCTTGAAGTTATTTTAGTTTGGCTCTTTTGATAAATGACTGAGATTCATGAAATGGAGTTTATTTGTGGTTTCAAAAAGCTGAAATAATACTAAAATTTGACCTTCAATAAATGGGCCTCCATGTACTACAACGATCATAGTAACATAGTACTACAACAATCATCCATGTCCATATGTGAATTAAAAAATGAACCTTGTCAGTTTAAGAATAATTTCAAAGATAACTATTCTCAAAAATAAATGAGAAAGATTAAAACATTAAAGAGCAATTATATTGAAAAATGAATAGCCTCATACTACAGAGGGTTAATGGCATTGTATACTCACCTGAGCATGAGAATTCAAATTGTGCACACAGCTGTAAGCTACTATAATATGAAGTGCACATTACAGTCTTGAGCTCTTTTACCTCTATTCATCCCCTACTTTCACCCCATTTTGCAATATAATTGTTGTCAGGCAGAATCCCATTTTCCTCATGAGCCCATACAAAGTAACCCAGCGGTTCTACCTCACCACAACCACCACACTTTCTCAATGTACTTCACATACAGCATTCAATCCCTTATTTTATTATGTGCATATTAGTGTATATTAGGCAAAAACCTCTGTCCCAGCTAACACATACAAATCAGCAAAACTATAGTTACCAATTTGCAATGTTAACATTAGGTTTATTAACATAAATCAAAAAGAGGAAAAAGGAAACACATATTCAATCATAATCCAGTTCCTGTTAGAATACTTACCATTCGTGTGCCCCAGCTCATTCCGTCCTGTGTGTGACATCATGTCCAGCTGGTGGGTTCCTGGATGCAGGCGTGCCCTCTGCTGCAATAGCAGTCTCTTGCATACCAATGTTAGTGCGTGTGCATCAACACATGCATCATGATGAGTGCCAGAGTAAACCTCTGGTGGGTTTCCTTTATTGTGGGCTGCTTGTGGGTCCTTGTCTAGAAAAGATCCATCTAACTTGTGGGATACTTCGGTAAGAATGGTAGTTCATCACAAATGTGATAACTCAAGTCCAAATGTAAGAAGTTACAGTTGTACTTAAACGATCCATTTTGTACCTTTTTCAAATTAGAGATAGAAGATACTTATGAAGTACATGGGATCCATTATCTGGAAACCTGTTATCCAGAAAGCTCCGAATTATGGAAAGGCCATCTCCCATAGACTCCATTTGATCCAAATAATGATTAAAAAATGATTACCTTTTTCTATGTAATAAGGAAACAGTACCTTATACTTGATCCCAACTATGATACAGTATAAATCCTTATTGGAAGAAAAAACAGCCTTTTCGGTTTATTTAGTGTTTACATGATTTTCTAGTAGATTGAAGGGTACAACTACACGGGCGATAATGGTGCGCTTTCCTCCTTTCCGACGCAACTGGAGTAAGTGCAGGCATCATGTCGGATGCGACAAATCCTAGGTAAGTAATGGGACTGTCGAATTTTGACGCAGCATGCATCCAACACGACAACGGAGGTAAGCACATCATTATCGCCCATGTAGTTCTACCCTTAAGGTATGAAGATCTAAATTACATAAAGATTTGTTATCCAGAAAATCCCAGGTCCCAAACATTCTGGATAACAGGTCCCATACCTGTATAAGTCCATAGGGGTAATGAACCCTAATAAGAGGCCATATTGATAGTAAACGCGTAAGGCAATGTGGATCCTTTCCTGGTTGGAATAAATATCCTATTTATTTTATTCAGAATTCCGCTTGCTTGTTTTTATGACTCCATATTGGTAGTAAACCCTAATAAGAGACATCAGTCTCTGGCTTAATTAACCTATAATGAATGTTTAGGCATCAGAATTCACAAATGTATAAAGGATGAGTCCACCAAATATGAAAATAAACAAGACAACCGCCACATTTCTTCCTTAACATAAAAATAACCATAACATAACAGTGACATTGGTAGCGTCTTATTAAGTCTTTTTGGTGCCAGTCTCTACAATTTAAACATCCACTTTGATTCCTTTCTCAATAATGCTAAGTCTCTATCACCTCTCTGTGTAGTGATGGTACATTGTCAATGATCATGTGCTTAAACTGCGGGACAGTTTTTCTGTGGTTCAGCCAGTGTTTCACCATGCGTTGATCAACTTTACTGCTCACCAAGGCTCCCACTTAGGGGTTCAGTCCATACCTTAGTCTACAACAGACTTGGCACAAGTGCCAATATCCTTTTTTTCTCTGGGAGCCATTACCTCACACTTCCTGGTTCATTGGCACAGAACTCTCCTACCCTACCCTGCATAGTGGTTAGCGAATCTCACCCGTTTCGCTTCGCCGGAAAATTCGCGAATTTCCAGCGAAATTCGCGAATTGGCGGAAAAATTAGCGAAACAAGTAGCGCGTCATTTTTGACGCGCGTCGCGTCAATCGCGGCACGTCGTGTCATTTCCGTTGCGTCGTTTACCGTTGCGTTGCGTCGTTTTCGACGCGCAACTCGTTCTTTTGGGCGAATTTTCGCTGGCGAATTTTTGCTGGTGTTTCGCGAATTTATATAAATTCGCCCATCACTATTAATTATCACTACAGATTATTCAAAACATCTGTTCTTATAGAGAATCCTGGGAGAGATGTACCTTCCCTCCATAGTTACCCCAAACACTGTGCCACACTAACTGGATAGTATAATCCACTGACTTTTATCTTCAGGATACCCTTGACTGTACTGAATGCTTGTTTTTCTGGTCACTATTGAAATAGTCAGTTTATATATTAGCACGCCACATGATGTGGGCCTAGTTGTATTTGGGGAGTCACTAAAAGCCTTTTGTCACGAACGGCACCCCATACCAGAACAGTTGCTAAGCACCTTGGTCTCAGCTAGGCTTCACCAGTTAAGTTACCGCCTTTGGCTTCGGGAGGAGCCCTCAGCTTACTCAGATGCCACCTGGACTTATCAAG
>CM044441.1:72009641-72039186 GCA_024363595.1 Xenopus borealis
GTGTTATCTTTGACTAATAGTTAAATGTGTTTGATGATCAGAAACATTTTGTGTGACATATAATGTTCTGGAAGCACAATGAATTGTTTTGTCACAAATCCAATTTCAGGTTTACAACTCTACAAATCAGAAGACCTTGATTGATCCGAGTGAGTTAATATCAGAATTCACAGGATCGTAGATACTTATAAAAAACTTGGATACAGAAATTACATTTTGGCTATCTCACCTTGTGCCTAACCTATCACTCAACTTCTTATAACTTATAAATATATATCAACCACATCCACAGGTTTCTCAATAAGACACTCAACTCTGATAAACCTCATGATATTCTAATGAAACTTATCACCAAACTAAATAAGCCATAATTAAATCTTCCAGAGAAGCACAACATTTATATTTCCATGATCATCCAATGCAGCTGTTTGCAGATTTGTCACCCCAAATATCATCTAAATAATATTTAGGGGCCCATTTACTAAATTCGTGTGAAGGTTTAAAAATGCAATCGAATTCCGATCATACGATTTTATCGAATATGCAAATTTGGCCACTTCGATCATCGAATATACAAAATTCAATCACATTTTCAAATTTTCTTCGACTGCCTACTTCGTGAGATTGAACCTACCGAATTGCAATAGAAGCCTATGGGAATCCCCCCATAGGCTTTTTTTCTATTATCTGCTCAAATAGCATTCATACGATCGAATTCCTTGTTCATTCGAATCGTACAAATTTTACGTGCGATCAAACGAGATTTCACAATTTTTTCGAAATTGCGTTTGATTGCACGAATTGATCAATAAATCGTATAACACTCGAAAAGTGGGCAAAAACCATTTGATTTTATGGAATTCTAATTCATTAATCAAATTTTTTCAGCCCTCGAATTCGTGAATAATGATAAATTTGCCCCTAACAATCCCATAAAATCTTTTATATATGTGGATTTGCCTTGAAACCAATCTTTTTCAATATTGGCAAACAATTTCTGCAATCAAAAGAATATTGTTTTCTGCAATCAAGAAAAGAGAACCTGGGGGCGGAGCTTGCCTAGCAACCTGAATGGACGCATAAGAGGAGAGCTCCGGGTAAAAGGGTGACAAAGATCCTCACGGGGCAAGATTAAGCAGCTCTTAACGAGCCTTTTCTCTGACAAAGTAAATCCTCCAAGACATGGGATAAAGGAGACATCAAAAAAAGGAACAGAAAACTGTCTCAACATATTTTATTCGAGAGTCGCAACGCACTCCCGCCATATTGGATCCACCACTAGGCGCGGAAACACAGGCCTCAGACATGACGGAGCTGCAAGCCGAAAGCAATCCGGCAACAGCTACACAAATCCGCGAGATGCTGCAAGATGTGAAATGCACACTACAAAACGACATCAGGAGGATGTCGGACGAACTCCGCAAAGATATTAAAGATATTGGAGAAAGAACTGCTCACCTTGAGGAGCAAATTAATGAGCTAGCAGAGGTCTACAACGATCTTGCGGACTCACACACAAAAACACAAAC
The DNA here is from genome assembly GCA_024363595.1 of Xenopus borealis. Lineage (NCBI taxonomy): Eukaryota > Metazoa > Chordata > Amphibia > Anura > Pipidae > Xenopus > Xenopus borealis. Next base: position 72,011,171 of record CM044441.1, read on the forward strand.
GGAAATAAGCAGAATGGCGGACAAAACAATAGACCTGGAAGACAGGTCACGCCGAAACAACCTACGATTGAGAGGTATACTGCAGGAAGTAGGCCCGCAAGACCTCGAACAGCATATCCAACAGCTGCTGACAGCTATTATGCCGAACTCCCACAAGTTGGAAAGAGAGATGGACCGTATATACCGGGTCCCAAAACCCAGGACAGCCCCTGAAGCAGCACCACGCGATGTACTGGCGAGGTTTGTCTTTTTCAAAACCAAAGAAAGATTACTTTCGCTCGCGCGAAAAAAAGAGGGATGGCCGCCCAAATTCCAAAAACTGGAAATATACACAGACCTGTCGCCAGCAACGCTACTCAAGAGGAAGGCATTTGCCGAGACTACAAACCTATTACGCCAGCACAACATTCCATACAGATGGGGCTATCCGGTAAAGCTCATAGTACAAAGGAACGGTGTGCCCACTTCCTTATCAACAGCAGAGGAAGCAAGGAAAACCCTCATACGATGGAATATCATCCAGCAAGAACAGGACGGAGAACCTACAATTTTAGTCAGACCTCTCCCACAACAGAACAAACCAAGGAAAGACTGGTCTAAAGTTTAAAGCAATTAATATTAAGTATAGTCTCGGTAAATACTGAGGCCCCTTTGAGGAACCCAAAAGACCAGGACAATAAGGTAACCCAGAAACCCCCTTGTCCACAAAGAGATAACTTATCTCCGGAGCCCCCCCCCCGACTCCATACTATTTGAGTAGTCAAACCGTGGTACTCAATGCAAGATACCACATGCAGTTTACGCAATTCTTACGTTTAATGTTTTATGTTCTGTTTATAAGAATGTTATATAATACTGTTTTTGCTAATACATTTCAATGGCATAAGATACATGCAAGGTCAAATATTTTAACTAGACAGGGCAATGTTGTATGTAAAGCTAGCTATGCAACCTTTTTCACTGCAAGGTACTATACCATAGAAATGCGGGAAAAGCAACCTTCCATACTGATGCGATGATACGGTTTTATTCATTAAATGCGAGAGGATTAAACTCCCCTAATAAAAGGAATCAAGCCCTCAGAGATGCTTTCCAAACTAAAGCTGAGGTTCTTTTTTACCAGGAAACACATTTCAGCGTTAAAAAACCCCCGAAGTTTTCCGATAGACGCTACCCACATAGCTACCACTCATACTCACATAACAAATCCAAGGGAGTATCCATACTAATATCCTCCCGAGTATCATGGCAGCTACTGAGGTCGGTTGCTGATCCCGCAGGCAGGTATTTACTCCTCCACTGTATGATTGATAATGTCAAACACACCTTGATAAATATATATGCCCCAAACGACAACCAAAACAGATTTTTAACACAGACTTTCACCAAACTGCTCCACGACAGGCAGGGGAAGTGTATAATTGCTGGTGACTTTAACCTCACTCTGAACCCGCATATAGATGTTCATAGAGCAAATGGTAGAGAAATAAAAAACAAGAAAAGCTTAACCCAAGCCTCAAAATTCAGAACATTAATACATAACTTTGCCCTGATTGATATATGGAGAGCCAAATACCCGTCAGCCAAAGACTATTCATACTACTCCCCGAGATTTCAAACACACACTAGAATAGATATGTTCCTCACAGACCACCAAACCACTATTCAGGCCTCCAACCCCTGGATTGGTCTGCGAACATGGTCTGACCATGCCCCAATAGGTATGGAACTCCCCCTTAATAAACTAGTAGACAAATTTCCCTGGAAACTAAACAACACACTACTACAAAATGAAGAAACAAAGAAACACATAGAACAGAATAACTAAAATTAAAAATAAGAAAAAAAAAAAAAAGGTTGAACTTGATGGACGCAAGTCTTTTTTTCAGCCTAACTTACTATGTTACTATGTTACTATGTTACTATGACTTGTGCCAGCACTTTAGGAGGGAACTGCTTTCTGGCAGGCTGTTGTTTTTCCTTCTCAATGTAACTGAAGGAGGCACAGTAGGACATGGGATCTGCATAAAGCCCTAAAAATTACAGGGCAGAGCCAGTCTTATCAATTGCAGGGCCCAAATTGGACCCTTTTGGTGGGGCACCCTTTGCTACATATTATTGGCTGGCTGGCTCTGGAGACTCCCTATTGCTGCAGTAATTTTACGTGTTCACCGCTCTCCTCTGTATCATTGGACCCCAGCATTTCATGGCACAGTTTCGGGTTGCTACCTGTCCAGTTTTGACCCGGACACCCCAGCTTTTGGAAGGGCTGTCTGGGTCAAAACTGCCAGTCCATTTTTCCAAATGAGATTGATGCCCAGCCCCCTTATGTCACATGTCCCGCCCTTGACATCACCCATTCCACCACACTTCTGCCCCCTTGATTTACCCGCCTGCCCAGCTTTTCTGAAGCCAAAAGGTGGCAACCCTAGTTCAACTACCAAACATTCCACAACATACGGTGGCGGTCATGCATTTGACAATGAGGTCCCAAGAATTTTGTAACAGAAAATAACACAATTTTTCAAGGAAAACAAACCGAGAGATACTAATGAACAAAACAATTGGTTAACAAATAAAGCAGTTATAAGAGGGGAATTAATAACTAAGGCAAAACAACTCAGGAAACAAAGAGAAACAGAACAGAGAAAGCTAGAATCCAAACTAGCAGATCAAGAAAGAAGCTTAATACTACATTTTCACATAAACACAGTCAAACAAATCGAGGCAACACGCAAAGAATTAAACAAGATTAAGGCAGCTAAAACAGCATACAGAATACAATGTATGAAACAAGTCTTCTACACAAAAGGTAATAAAGCAGACAGACTATTAGCAAACTTGTTAAGACAAAGACAAGCTCAAAACCGCATACAATACCTAAAGGAAGCCCAAGCAAAAATAACTGACCCAAAACAAATAGCAAACAAATTTGCGCATTATTACAGAAAATTGTACAACATAGGAGCTGACCCGGAAAATTCTAAACCACTCCCAGAACAAATTGAATCTTACCTAAACAGCTTAAACCTCCCCTCACCAAACCCACAACAACTCGAATCACTTAACAAACCCATTCAGATTGAGGAAATCAAAAAAGTCATTAAAGAGCAGAAAATAGGTAAAGCACCGGGACCAGACGGTTTCACAAACCAATACTACAAAGTATATGCTGACCTACTAGCCCCACACCTACTCACACTATTTCAAAACGTTATGGATACAGGCCAGATTAGCTCAGAGTTCCTACAAGCCCACATAGTTACCATCCCCAAACCAGGCAAAGCCCAAGATCAATGTCAACATTACAGACCCATCACTCTACTAAACACAGACCTCAAAATATATGCCAAATTGTTAGCTCAAAGGCTTAATCTGATACTGCCCTCCCTGATTAAAAATGACCAAGTGGGATTCATACTAACTAGACAAGGAGCCGACAGCTCGAGGAGATTCCAAAATATTTTACATATACTCAAAAAAACTAAGATGCTGGCGGTTCTGCTTTCCCTTGACGCGGAAAAAGCATTTGACAGGGTGAATTGGGAGTATATGAAAGCCACAATAGCCAAATTTCAATTAGGACACACGTTTTCAAAAGCCATAGCCCCATTATACTCACAACCATCTGCAAAAGTAAGTGCTAATGGAGCCCTATCAGAAACTTTTAAGCTTACAAATGGGACTAGGCAAGGGTGCCCATTATCTCCACTGATCTTTGCCCTAATGGTCGAACCATTGGCCCAAAGCATTAGAGATAACCAAGATATACAGGGCGTCCCCACACCGACAGGACAACAGAAAATTGGATTATTCGCAGACGACATTCTCTTAGCTATCACAAACCCCTTAACCTCCCTACCCAACATCCTTAAGGAACTAGAAAAATTTCAAGTAATATCGTGGTATAAAATTAATACCGCAAAAACAAAAGCACTTTCCATTAATATACCTAAACAAGCATTAGAAGGAATCATACACTACCACAACTTTGAGTGGAGGGACTCCCATATAACTTATCTGGGAATCAAGCTACCAAAAGACCCAGAAACAATATTTAAGCTAAACTATACTCCATTAACAAAATTAATTGAGACAGAATGTAACAGATGGCAAAAAGAAACAATTTCCTGGTATGGGCGCATAATGGCTATAAAAATGAATCTTTTACCACGAATTCTATATGTCTTCAGAATGTTACAAATTCCGCTACCTACAAATTATTTAGGGGCAATACAGAAAACCTTGAACAAATTCATATGGCAGCAAAAACCCCCGAGAATGGCCTTCTCAACCACCCAATATCCCAGATCTGTGGGAGGTATGGGAATACCCAATGTAAAAGCCTACTATAATGCTTCCATACTAGAATCAGTTGTCCGACTACACTCAGAGAGGGGCTGCAGAGCATGGGTGGATATGGAAACACAAATGACAGGAGACTGTCCAATAACATGTCTCTTATGGATGCCTAAACATACCAGACCACCAACAAACAGCTTGTTACCCACCACGAAACTGTCTTTAAAAGTCTGGGACTTTTTACAAGCAAAGTTCAAGCTGAGCGCTTTTCCCTCCCCTTTGTTGCCTTTAAAAGCACTGAAATACTTCATACCACAGATAAATCTCAACACCTGGTCCACTGCTGGAATTGTGCTCCTAGGACATCTTTATCAGATGTCCACTCTACGACAACTCAAGGACCTGATGCAAAATTATGGACTACAACAACACCAAATCTACACATACAACCAAATAATCCACTTTTTGCGCACAACTAATGCGGATTACAAAACTCTACGTACAATGACACAGATGGAACACTTATGTGACAAGTTTTGGAATGGCAAAGCAATATTGTCGGACTGTTACAAAATGCAACTAACACGTGAGGAGTCTCAAAAACTCCCATACATGGTAAAATGGGAACAAGAGCTTCAACTACAACTCTCTCCAGCCCAATGGGCCACAAGCATCAACAGTCCCAAAGGAGCCACCCATTGCACAAATCACCTAGAATCCCACATGAAAGTAGTGGGCAGGTGGTATCTGACTCCCTCCAAAATAGCAAAAATTACCCCAACCTATCCAAGCACATGCTGGAGACAGTGTGGACAACCAGGCACGATGCTACATATGTGGTGGCAATGTGCAAAAGTTACAACTTTCTGGACAGAAGTATTTAATTTAATAAAGGCAATGCTTCACAGGGAAATACCGCAATTACCTCAAATAGCAATACTTCAGATTTACCCACTACAAACTTCAAAAGCTGAAAGACACCTCCTGTTTCACATATTCAATGCAGCACAAACTCTCATAGCAAGCACATGGAAAAAACCAAACACTCCTGGGTTACAGCAACTAACCAAACAGATAGATTCAAGGAGGTGCATGGAACTCCTAACAGAAACAGACCCAGAAAAAAAACGTGGTACAATACAAGTATGGGAACCATGGACTTCCTACCAGCTTTCCATATCCACCCATAACACTTAGCCCATCCCCTCAGACAAAATGGCCTAACCATGTCTCCTATCACCCACTCATTAGAATGGGATTGGCCATTTCCAAACCAAGGTGTATATGCGCCTAATGTTTATAGACGTATACAAATGTAGAAACCTCAATAATATGTACTTGCACAATGTACCTTTGCTAACACCAAAGAAAGTCAACACTTTGATCTTTATGCTTTTGATGTATGTCTTGGCACAGATTGTTTTTCCTGTATACTTTTTCTATACATCAATAAAAAACAGTATTGAATTAAAAAAAAAGAAAAGAGAACCTAATTTAGGTACTGGCCACATTGGGATTATTTTCTCTTATAGATAATAATCCTCCATAACCACCTTCTTCACCTGCTGGCTTTCCATGGTCTGAACGATATTTAGCTTTCCTATGAAAGCATAGTTAAATTGGGTTGAAAAAAGACAGAGTCCATCAAGTTCAACCCCTCCACATTAAAAACCCAGCATACACACACACAAACATCTCCACTATTTCACACAAACCATATATGCCCATAGCTATACTAACTGTAGAGTTTAGTATCAAAATAGCCTTTGAAATTATGTCTGTCCAAAAAATCATCCAAGCCCCTCTTAAAAGCATCAACAGAATCAGCCATCACAACATCACCCGGCAGTGCATTTCACAACCTCACCGTCCTGACTGTGAAGAACCACCTACGCTGCTTCAAATGAAAGTCCTTTTCTTCTAGTCTGAAGGGGTGGCCTCTGGTGCGGTGATCCTCTTTATGGGTAAAAAGGTCCCCTGATATTTATCTATAATGTCCTCGAATATATTTCTAAAGTGTAATCATGTCCCCTCGCAAGCGCCTTTTTTCCAGAGAAAACAACCCCAACCTGGACAGTCTCCCCTCATAATTTAAGTCTTCCATCCCTCTAACCAGTTTCGTTGCACTACTCTGGAGTCCAAAACCGCACTGCATACTCCAGATGAGGCCTTACTAGGGATCTATAAAGAGGTATAATTATGTTTTCATCCCTTGAGTTTATGCCCTTTTTTATGCAAGACAGAACTTTATTTGCTTTTGTAGTTACAGAATGACACTGCCCAGAATTAGACAACTTGTTATCTATAAAAACCCCAAGATCCTTATCACTTACGGAAACTCCCAACACACTGCCATTTAGTGTATAACTTGCATTTATATTATTTTTGCCAAAGTGCATAACCTTGCATTTATCAACATTGAACCTCATTTTCCAGATTGCTGCCCAGTTTCCCAACTTAGGCAAATCACTCTGCAAAGTGGCAGACGTTGACACGTCGACACTGCGTCATCATAGCTATGAGTGTCAATATGACTCATTGTTATCACTTAAATATCAGGTTACTAGTTTCTAAACTGTACCTGGGATTACCCATGATTCCCCCATAGGTGTGAACATCTCTCTCTAGGCATATCCTGCAGTTCTGCAAATTCTTTTGATTGTATTCTGTTGGGTCTGGACATCGGGAGTACCCTTCCAATGATACAACCAACACCCTTTTCAAATGTTGCAATCAGAGAAGGAAGTTTATTAAGATACAGAATACAGAAACATTCATCAGCTCAAGAGAACGTTCTGCCCCAGCTGCTTGTTACACATACTGTATATTTATCACAAATATCAAAGGCATTGGTTTTTTTATTTTTATTGGTTTAAGGCATTATTAGGGCCATTATTATAGAAAAGTTATTAAATAGATATAGATATATAGATATAGGGTAGAAAAGTTTGTATCTAGCCAGACTTTAACTTTTAAGCCAATTCTGTTTCTTAACAGCTCAATACTTCGTTTATTTATAACTGTCTGAATTTTTATTTCCTCTTCTGACTGGCATAAGTTACTAGGTTCCTCATTTTAGCCGTTACATTCTACAAATATAAAAAAACTGAATCATATAAAATTATTTCTTTTAGTTTGCTATATTTGGCTGTTGTTTAATGGTTTATACTATTTTTAATGGTTTATACTATTTTCTGCCTCAACTATCTTCATCCATAGATCCATGTTTGCACCCTCCTAATTTATTCCTGGGTGGTTGATTGGTAAGCTTCTGATCTGACTTTTGCAATATAACTTGTACTATCTTTTTTTAATATGTCTCCGCTTTCTGTGATATCTCTAAATGACCTAGGGGCCTAGTTATTAAGCCTCAAATTTTTCTGGTCAAGTTTTTAAAAACTTATAAATCCAAATATTTAGAGGGAAAAATTTTTTCAATTTATTATGCCCCAAAGCTGATAAAAATCAGAATCCAAAAATACTCCAGCTTAAACCTGTCAAAGGCACGTACCAGTCAATGACAGATGTCTCTTCTACGATTGGAAGATGTTTTTTAACTTTATGATCTGTGTGAGTTTGACATTTTGACGATGGTTTTCCTTTTAAAATCAGGAAATGTATGGTTTTCGAGTGACAATTCGAAAAAAGATGTAAGACCATTTCTGTTTTAATTTTTTTTGGTAAATTAAGTCAAATCATGGTTGGGAGTTAAATAAATAATTCCTATAATAAAAGATTACTTTGTCTTCATTAAGTACCACAGACGTCATACTAATTAATTATTTTTACATCAAGCACATTTCTCTAATGCTCATGCCCTGTGCTTCCTAAATACTAAAGGGGTCGCTGTCAGTTTTCACAAAGGACTATATTTTCACCATATTAAGAAAATGTAACGCAGTGTTTCCTAAACCCAGAACTAACCCCCCAATGTTCTGGTCTCCGCGCACTCTTCAGCCTTTAGCAGCTGCCTTTGGCTTTGGGTGGAGCCCTCAGCTACTCGGATGCCACCAGGTCTGAGAACCAAGGGGAGATTTATAAGCGAGAAAGGGTACCAAGCATAGGATATTGAATGGACAACAAGAAAGGTAGTCAAGAGACTGTGTTGTAAACAGTCAGACAAAGCAGTACAGGTTTCAGGAGAGGAAGGAGTAGTCGGGGTCACAGGCCAGGTCAAACACACTGTAAGCACAGTACAAAACAGGATCCAATAGTCGATAACACAGCAAAGATCAGGACAGGCAGCAAAATAGAGGTAATCAGGAACAGTTCATCCTATAGAATAGACCTAACTGTGGGCAATGCACATTTGATGAGTAGAACTTTAAATATTAAAATTTTCTCACTGCAAGATGACACATCGGTGTCAACACGTGTCAATCACATTCCAGCATGCATCAATGAGAAAGTGCAGGTTGCGGACGTCCCTGCAGGAGGCACGGCGGGCGTCCCCGCCGCACCACTGGAGCACCAGGTAGTCTTCTCACAGAAAATCCCTGATGCAAAAGGTAGATTATTAATTTTGGTTGGTAGGGGAGTTACAGGACACACTAATTCCATTACATCAAACCTGATAATTTTAAATGGCATCTAGCTAACACACTTTTTTTTTCATATCCCATCCTTTTTGAAAGGGCTTAACAAGCATTACATTATTTTCAAGATAGCCTGGGGCCTGTTTTCTTTCCAATTTCCATCAGGGAAGCTCAAAAGGCTGTTGTCAGAGGATGTTTATCCAACTAGCTTCACAGCAGAACAAAGCAATTGGAAACTTAATCAAGTAAGCCAGCATCTTTCACCCATAAACCAATAAAATATTACCTCTATACTTCATCCACCAACTTTTACCTCTTCACAATGCAGATACAACTATATAATGTCCTACCAAATATAATAAAGTAGATAAGTTAATGGTACGAATCATAGCAGCAAATGAAGCCAAGTGAAGGTAACCTAACAGTCTATGCGCATTTAATATCGACAGAATTTTACAACTATAATACAGACCTTTATCAATAGACCACTCCCTTTTCTACCCCAATCCACAGGCAATTTACTGTAGTTCAACATATTTTGCTTATGGCTATAACTGCTAAATGTTGGTACTTAATGGACAGTACTATAGATAAGGTACAACAAGCTTTTAAAAGTCTAAAATCCAATACGACCACAGGCCAAATTACTGTTCTTTCTAAAGAATGCAAGAACAGTAAGTAACTGTGGCAATTATCAACATATATCAATAATATATAGGTCTCCTTATTTTTGGAAAATCTGCACCACAAAATTAAATTCCTTTTTACCTTCCCTATTGTGTCCCTATCAGGACCGCCCCCTGTCTCCTATCCATTTTCCCTTCTCACTTTAATCAGTATAAAGTTTGTTTTTGCTGATGATTTAATTCTTTCCCTGACTAAACTAATGGCTCTACTAGATCATTCTGCTCACATGTCTGGTTTTAGAATAAATAGTTCTAAATCTGAAGCAACAATGTACCTGCCCAAGATTTTAAGGTGGCCATACACAGGCAGATTTCATTGTGTGAAACAATCGATAAACGGCTTGATTCAATTCATAAATGTGAGATAATGATAAGATGTGTTAGCCGGTGAAAAATAAGATGCTATTCAATTCATTGCGGTATGGGGTATATTTTTCAAAGAGTGACGTTAGAGAACTTTCACCCTTTCATAAATACGCCTTTAAAAATCCCATAGAAATTAATGGAGAGAGGTGGTATTTCACTCTAGTGGACTGTGGGGATCTCTAACTTCACTCTTTGATAAATCTACCCCTTGGAACTTCTCGAATCTGCAAAAACATAAATTTCATTGTAATGTGTCATCGTCATTTTGACACTAGATTTTTTTGGAAATGTTTATCTGTTTTTTGTTGCAAATCACGCTGCAACCTAACAAGCATAGTTCTATCTCTGTCTATAGTTGCATAAATAAATAAAAAAGTTAAACATTTATAATTTTTTTGATGCAAAAAATAACTTCCGTTACCCTCTAAAGGTCAAGTCTGCCTAGGACTGCTAGGACACCTAGAAACATCTTCTATTGGCTCATCACAACCAATCGAATGCTATTAATTCAACACCCAACCTAGACATAGTAACGCTATAAAAAAGAAGTTGCTGTTCTGGAACTGGGCTTGCCTTTGCCCCTCCATGTTGCAGGTGCTTGCATGCTTAAACTCTGCTATTCCAGGTATGTTTGACCTCACAAAACATACACCCATGTGTATTCTAGCAACCCACAGGCCCACCATGTTAACTTAACTGTCTTCCAAAACAAACTTAAATTCACCGTTTTCATTTTTTTCACATTTTTCCAGTTGCTTACTTAGGGGCAAATTTACAAAAATTCACCCAAAATCCTACGAATCCATACGAAATGCGATAAGCATTTAACTATCGAATGCTTATCGAATAGTTTTAGGCTATCTTTTTGCTTGATATTCGATTTCTCAATGAAATTGTACGATCGGATACTGATCGTTTGATTTCACGAAAAAATAGTACTTTTGCCTTCTAGCCTCTGAAAAATTTGTACAATTCGAACGATCGAGGCATTCAATCGTACGAATGGTATTCGAGCAGGACTTGGCAAAAGAAGCCTGTGGGGGGGGTTCCCATAGGCTTCTATTGGTATTCGGTAGGTTCAATCTGGCGAAGTAGGCATTCGAAGGATTTTAACATTTTAAATCCTTCGATCATCGAATGATCAAATTATCGAATATCCGATCATTCGATAATTCGATATTCGATGATCGAAGAGGCTGCATTTGCATATTCGAATATTCGTACTATCGGTATTCGAACGAATTCGATCGAACTTCGAATCCTTCACACAAATTTAGTAAATTTGCCCCTTAGCCATATCCTCTATATTGTCTTATGGTGTACCCCATACTGGCCAAAAAGGTCCCTTTCCAGCTTTCCAGAGATATCATATCTAATTTTTTCTGTGACTGTGTTTTAGCTTCATACTACAAGTTCTTGCATGTGTCAACTCTGCTATTCCAGGTTCATTTGACCTCACAATACATACACCCATGTGCATTCTAGCAACTCGCAAGGCCACCATTTTAACTTAACTGTCTTCCAAAACAACCTCAACTTCACTTTTTTCCTTTTTTTTTTCCACATTTTTCACAAAAATGTTTCTCATTGACATTTTGCAACTGGTGTTGTAGATTTGTCTAATAAACTTTTAGAATCACATCTCCTATTTTTACTGTTGGCGTGTATCTGGTTGCTAGGGTTAAATGGATCCTTCGCTGAATGGTGTGATGTAGCAGGGGAAGCAACAACCCTTCTAAGCTGCAATCTTAAGTGGTCTCCTTGTTCACCTAAGTCTTTTCTCTTCTCAGCATCCCAGATGCATATGAGCCAGAAAGGAGCCCCAAAATTCTCCATCATATAAAGATAATGAGCCAAGAAAAGAAGGGTTTTTATAGTCCTGTTTGCCATAGCCAAATTTAGCATTAGTTACATTAGTAGCACATTCAACTTGCAAACATATAGGGGCAAATTCGCTAAAGAGTGCAAAATTCGCCAGGCTAAAAATTTGCTGGGACAACACTAATTCACTAAAGTGCAAAGTTGCTTCCAGTGCACCGAACGCTGGCGAATTTTCTCTAGCGTTACTTCGACAGAGCAAGAAAATCAAAGTGAAGCTGTGCTAGTGGTCAATTCTGACTAGTGCAACTTTGCTAGAGTTCTTTTGCTCATTCTAATTTGCATAAATCGGGCAATTTAAAGTGGAATGGAGCTATTTGTTACATGGTGCATCTAATACATTACATTTACACTGATAACTATACATGCCAAGGGAACCTTAATTAAGTTAATAGAGTTGTTTTAATGACCTACACATAAGCCCACAGTTAAATAATGTGCCATATAGTAGAAAATTTATGGGGGAACTGGATTCCCGGAATTTTTTTTTTAACTTTTGCAGCATATCGCCCTGAAAATTTGAAAAGATGCCAGAGTTTTTTGTACTTAGAAGATATTACTCAAAAATTATGATGTAAGTAACTAACTGAAGATTGAGGATGTTCTATGCACTCCAATGAACTTTGCCAGGGCAGAGCTGGCGAAGGCAAGTCTGGCAAAAGAGGCAATGTTCAGTAAAATCTGCATCTTAGTGAATTTGCGGAGTTGCATCAATTTGCCAGAGCGAAAATTTGCCTGGCTTTAGAGTGCAAAGCAACGATAGTGTACATCTCCTTCGATAACAAAGGGGCACCTGTGCTCGTTAGTAAATCAGCAAAGTAATGAAATGACATTACACTGGCAAACTTTCGCTAGCGTTGGTCCCTTTGCCCTTTAGTAAATCTGCCCCTTAGAGATAATTCATGCAAACAATTGTAGATTGGTTTACACTGTGTATTAGTGACATCTATAGAAAGGGAAATTGATTAAGAATGATAAGTGATGAAAGTTGTTGAAAGGCCTATGTATTTAGGATCTCTGTGGAGATGTCTTAGTTAACATTAATTTTTCAGTCAGATCAATGTATTAAATTAAATTAAATATATTGAGGTGTGAGGTTAAAGCTTATGCTGTTTGGGACTGCTAACCGCATTTCCAAGCCGATTTGTAGTCTGTCGTTTTAATCACAGGATGGTTGTAGGTTAAAAAAAGGGATGCAGTACTAGTCAAACCTAATACCCACATTTATTTATAAAAAAATAAACCTACATGAAAATGTCATAGGTTTAAATTAGGAGATATTTTGAATCAATGTCGTTACACTGACGGGGAGCAAACAATTGCATCGTTCCTACAGAATCTTCCACCCCAACAGTTGATCAGACAGGTTTAAAATCTTTTGGCTTGAGAAAATGAAATTGGTCAGTGGATGGTTGTAAGGGTGCCTGCTAGTCCCTGCCGGCGTCGAGGTCGGCGTGCGTCAAATTCGGCGCACGTCAAAGTCGGCGCGCGTCAAGCTCGGCGCGCGTGCGTCGTAACGCCATCACGCCTGCGTCCGTTTTGGCGCCAATTGGGGCCTATTTAAGGAGATTTCGGGACTGTGGACATTGCCCGATTATAGGTCCTCATCTGTGGTTCCTGGGTGCGCTTATCTTGCTTTTCTACTGAAGACTTCTTGTGTATGACCCTGCTTTGTTACTGGACTATTGAACCTCTTCTGCCTGAACCAAACCTCTTGCCTGGATTACGTTTACGACTTGTGCCTGACCCCTGCCTGTACCGCGACTACTCGGACTGCTGTTTCCTCCTTGGTCCGCATACCACAACAACAGAGCTCCAGCCCTTACAATGGTACAGTCAGAAAACCATTGTTAAACAATCTTTCACTTCACTTTTACAAAAATAAACAAAGGGACAAACAGCCATTGGTTAATATATGTGAGATATTGCAGCCTACATGTCAAAGAAACCCCAGAGGTTGTGGTGCAAACGTAAGACCAAGGATCGCTCAGTTCAATGTGAAGTTAAAACATCCATCTTTATTTAATTACATTCAATTAAAAGGACAAAGTAGACAAAGAAACAAGGTCTGACGTCTTCTGTAAACAACATACTTCCTAAGAGACCTGGGCAAACATTATTCAGTTCCACAAATTATACCCACAGAGGTAACTCCCCCTCTTCCCACATGTTTAGTCATTCTGTACAATATACTAATTAGTAACATGAGTAGACCATATAAAAACATTCTAATAAAAGAATAAGAAAAAAGGAAAAAAATACCAAATTAATCAAATGTATCTTAAAATTTCAGAAGAGTTTAAGAAAAATATGTATAATCATTTCTATAAAGTGTTCAGACACTTTGAAGAGTGTAATGACACTTTATTCAGGGAATAGAGCATGTGAACTTAGGGCCAAGGGGTGTGAACCAGCAATCAAAACTTTTACAAGCAGAGGTCTAATGGATATATAAATTACGGACGCGACAACCTCAAGGATTAAACTATGTGTTTGACATCAGCTTTTACTTGTAATATTTTGTGAATGGAATAGGGATCGCAAAAAGATTGGAATGAATTCATATCAAGTTGTATATAACCGTCTTTTTGCTTATTTATTGATCTATAGATTTAACTGAACATAGTACCAACTGTCTCCAAATGAATTTGTAACATTATGAAACTATGGGTTTGAAGCTTAATGAATTGAAACATTTTGTGTTAGCAAAGTAATACAGTAGCAATTGTAGTAACTTATAGAAATGATTATACATATGTTTTTTGAACTTCTGTGAAATTTTAAGATACATTTGATTTGATACAATGTGGCCTTTTCCTTCTTTTTTTAGAATGTTTTAGATGGTCTACTCATATATTGCTAATTATTATATTGAACAAACAACGAAAAATGTGGGAAGAGGGTGAATTCACTCTTTGGGTTTAAGTTGTGGGATTGAATAATGTTTGCTCAAGTCTCTGAGGAAGTATGTTGTTATGAAACGTGTCAGACCTTTGTCCTTTTGTTTGAATTTTAACAAATAAAGACGGATGTTTTAACTTCACATTGAACTGAGCAATTCCAGGTCTTAGGAGTGGGCCGCAACCTCTGGTTTTTCTTTGCACAAGTTGCCTCCTTAGCGATAGACTCGGGGCAGCAGCATACGGGTCACATCACAAAGCGGGTAAGCTTTTCCATATACGGCTGTTGATGGGAGATTAAGAATTGGGTTAGTACTTACCATAGATGGTTTTGCTTAATATAATATGCGTGGGGTTCGGGGCATAGTGCACCCAAACCACTTTTTTAAACGGTGAACGGTCATTGAGTTCAGCAAGTTCCCCAGCTATATGGGTGGTGGTGCTTAAGCATTTACATAAGCCCATGACAACCAATCAGCATTTAGATTTTAACAGCCACATATAACTTAGAAAACAAAAGCAAAGCTTTGATTGGTTGCTCTGGGTAACATCTCCCGAAATCTGTTTGAAATATTTATCTCTAATTTTAGTAAACATGACCTTTAGAACCCGGGGGTGTATGCCATCTTGCCCTGGCACCTTGTTCACATAAATTATTATTAAAACTTTATGAATCATATCCTGAGTCAGTTAGGGGCTAGACTGACCTGAGCCAACAGTTCAGCTACAGTATGAGGTGGGTCTGGGAACTCTGACTCCTCTATTGTATACACTGAAGAAAAGAACTGATTAAGTACATTTGCCATTTCAGTATACTGTATGTTACAACTACACTAGCCTGGGAACTCCAACTCTCTGACTGTATACACTGAAGAAAATAACTGCCTTTTCTGTATCTGTTACAACCATACTGGTACCATTATTTAAAGGAGCAACATTCTCAAAACTCTTAACACTCACAAGCTGCATTCTTTTCTATTAATGGTCTTCACTGTCTGCCTTGTCATTTCTCGATACGTACGTTTTTTGAAAGCAATGTACTGTAAGTTAGGTAAATTGTGTGTGTAGGGTGCCCAATACGCTCTAGCTGTAATAACTAGTCCTTTCACTGCTGAAAGGTTAATGTAGATAGAATTGTAGATAGCTCCCAATATAAACTTGATACAATAAGTGTAATAGATAATAAGTAGTTTAAAAAAATAAAATGATTAATGTGCTAAAAAGTAATTTAGTTCATCCATGGTCAGTGAAATTTGTTCCTTCCATGCTTTTCTACACTGTCTTCACTTTGTAAACATGTTCTGTATGCATCTACATAAGTTATTGAAGCTAGGCAAGTTCAGGTAGTTTTTAGCGAAAGTTACATAAATGTCATAACTTATGCAAATTGTGTACCTTTTGCGATGCACCCTCCTCCTACTTTGTTCTAGGGACAACAGTACTCCCCCCTTCCCTCCCTGGTGGTGGCCCTACACACATACAACATTACCTGGCAGGGCATTCCACAACCTCACTGAGCTCACCATAAAGAACAACTTTTACTGCTTCAAAACTGAGTTTACTATCCCAGTTAATGTAACTGTTTATGTTAAATTCTTTAGACAAACTGAAAATGTTGTTAAAAAGGACATTTTGTAGTATTTTAAAAGTTAACTTGAAAGTGAATTACCCCTTTATGTAAATGATTTTCCTGTCATAGTAACATCTGCTAAGAAAGATGAAGCACTTGAGAAAGGAGTTTGTACATCTGAAACATTGTGTGGAGATCTCAATAAATTGCAAATATTTAGAACGATTGCTAGAGTGTGCGCTATCTGATTTTCTACATTCCATGCATTTAAAAGAATGAATCATAACAAGAATTTATATTCTTACCTTCAGTATAGAAATCTAACTGTTGATGGAGGTTATGGCTCTTGGTCTGAATGGAACTCTTGTGGTTATACCGAAGGTAGTTCAATGGGGACTTGTCTATGCCGTAGTCGCACATGCAACAACCCAAGTCCTCAGTGCGGGGGATTGCATTGTGATGGCCCAACAACAGAAATTGCCAATTGCTCAAGGTAGGCTAAATCAATAGTAAATTATATATATGTATATTCAAAGTTGTCCTATTTTTTTATCTTTTTAGATTTATTTTACCCCATACTACTAATATACATATAGAATAAATACACATAACTGATTTATTACAAAATACAATTTGTTACAAAATTGCCTGATATTTATTTTAACAACTGTAAATACCTAGTAAAGAGAAATGCCTTGTTTCTTTATTTCTTGCATTTTTTTTTTTAAATGAACCAATAACGGAAGCTTTATGGGGTGTAATTTGCTTTTAAAAGGCAGTAAAAATCATCATGTTATACACATCCCAGTTTAACTTCTTTGATAATATTTTTCATTTTGATTTAAAGGGATTCTGTCATGTGAAAGCATTTTTTTTTTACAAAATTTATCTGTTAGCGCTCCTCTCGTAGAATCCTGCATGGAAATCCATTTTTTTAAAAGATTTTTTATAGAATTTTTAAATCTGACATGAGGCTAACCAATTGGTTTCCCAGGTGCCCTTGTTTGTGTGACTTGTGCTCTGATAAACTTCAGTCCCTCTTACTGCTGCATTGCAAGTTTGAGTGATATCACCCCCATCCTTTCCCCCCAGCAGCCCATCTACATAACACTGGCAAAGCAACCAACTAACAGCTCTCAGACACCTACATTGCTAAAATACTCTCATTCCCCACCTAGAGGTAGATATGAAAACAACACACAATAGTAAAAATCCAAGTTAGGCTACCCAAGTCGCAACTTCTTCAGTTTCATTGCATAAGAGAAACAATAGCTTATCTGAAAGCAGTTCCGTTGTGAAGTGCCTAGCTCTTTCTGAAAGCATATAACCAGGCAAAATGACCTGAGATGGCTGCCTACACACCAATATTACAACTAATAAAAAATACTTGCAATGTATACAGTATCACCTTTATGCCACTTTGTTATTTTTTATTTCAAAAGGGTTTCCCAACAACAATGTATACAGTGTAATGTATTATTATTATTATTATTATTATTAATAATAATAATAATAATAATAGCTTTACCATAAACATCATGACATAATCCCTTTAAAGAAAGAACACCAAAGTTAGAAAAAGTTATGTTTTAACTTGTTAATCCAAGCAGGAACTTAAATCATTATATATGTACCATGCAGTAAGGTGGAGTTTGATAATCAGTAGAATGTTGTTCCCAATTATGAGAACTAAAGCTTTACCAAAGATGTAGCCCAGAAAGGTGGACGTGATTCCAAATTTTAATCACTTAACAAAAGAAGTAGGACAGAAATGTTATTGGGTCCTATACCAAGCCAAGGCAACCAAAGCCCTTTAGTAGTAATGATCTGTGCTTCCAAATATGCCCCTGCAGTTTCTCATTTTCTTTTCTGCTGATTCACTGCACATGTTCTATGGTGCTGTCAGTTACTGATCTTTGGGAACGGCACACAAGATAGTTAATAAATATATCATATAAATGACACACTATATGGTTGACTAGTAGATAATTCAGATTATTGGTACATGGAAGCACAGAAAACAGCACAATCAGACTTTAATAATCAGAATTTAATACTCAGCCCTGAGGCATCATAATATGACAGATGAACCTCAGTTTCTGTTTGATGATTTGCAATTACCCCTAAATCTAGCATATGCGTGTTGCACACACTCTTAACAAAACAAACGCTTAACTTCCAAGCTGGTTCAGTTAGTTCAGTATATCAAATGTGACTTTTTAGCCATATTCATTTTAGGGTTATGTTTTTTTATGCTGCTGTCTCAATAACAAATTGTATAGGACTGTGGTGTGGTATATTTGTAATGTAAAATAATTTCATTGCTGTCATGTCAATAGGAATGGAGGGTGGACACCTTGGACATCTTGGTCACCCTGCAGCACCAGTTGTGGAATTGGTTTTCAAGTTCGACAACGATCCTGCAATAATCCTACACCTCGTCATGGAGGACGTGTGTGCATTGGGCAAAATCGTGAAGAAAGGTTAATTGATCTGCTAATGATCTCACAAACGTTTAGATTTTAAAATGATTTATAACTGAATTTAAAGAATTGGAGAGCTAGCATTAGTCACAAGTATTTATGTGGCATTGCTATAGGAACAGCACCAGTAGGCATTTAGCAGCACCACAATTTAATTCAGAACAGTGTTACTTTTGCAGTGGGAAAAAGTAGGATGCCGCCACCTCAAATTACAGCAATGCTAACTTACTGGTTTGAAAGATGCACATCTTGATGTACTGTATATGCCTATAGTAATGCTATCATTTGGCTTTGGAATACATAAGAGCACTAAATTAAATGTGGTTAAATTAAAAATCCTATAAAAGGCACAGAGTGCAGAATTTGTCTCAGTGACAGAATGCAGGGCAAGGAGCGTGATGAATTGCGTCTGTTTTTTTTTTCTGATGTCCTGCAGGTGGTAAATAACCCATTATATGAGAGCCCTAAAAGTGCTCTGTGCTCCTATTTGCTGTGTTGGATGTTAGTAGAAATACTTACATCTAACTAGCTGCAGCTTCCAACTATTGTTTCTCATAGTTCATAAAGAGATACAGAATGCTTTTTGCACTTGAGTTCATTACTATTATACATGTGTGTGAACAGTAGATAATGTCCAGCACCCCTACTCCAACTCTCATTCTATAACTATTTTGAGAGTTCACCAACGATATATAATAATCTCTCTAATGCTTTATTTACCAAGTCCTTCCAGCTGACATGAGGGCACCCATTCTAATTAGAAGAAAGGAGGTTCCCTCTAAATATTCTGAACCTCCTTTCAAGTTTAATGAACTGTGTCAGGTTAATGGTAACATAGTAGGTTAGATCGCCAATTTAGACTGTCAATGCCTGATGCATTAATACGCTTTACTATAATACATTTCTAAGACATATATGCAAAATAAATAACAGAAATAGATGGAACGGCAAGGCTTTAGAGAGGAAACAAACTTTTCTGCCTGCAGCTTGCAAAACAATAGCGGGCAGATTTAGAAGGGTCGAATTTCGAGGTGATGGGGCTTTTTTGAATTTCGAATTAATTTTTAATTTGAATACAAATAAACCAACCTAAATTTATTAAAGAAATCAAATTTTTTAACTTTGAGTGAATAGGTTGTATTCAATAGTTCGAATTCTTTGATTTTTCACAGTCTACCAAATGGCTCCAAATAGGTTCTTGGAGGTCCCCCATAGACTGAAACAGCAATTTGGCAGGTTTTAGATCATCACATTTTTAACAAAATAAAAATTTTTAATCAAATTAGGAGTAAAATTAGCTCAAAATTCAAATTGCAATTCGACCCTTGATAAATCTGCCCCTAGGTGTTATTTATTATTCCCTGGAGCATGAAAGCCTCACCCCACCTGTCCTTCTTGCCTAGGATTCTGCCTAATGGGGAAAGCCACAGAGCTCTGAAAGAGAGTGTAGAGGCCTGTGGCAACTTACACAAGGCAGGACACACACAGTGCAGAAAATAGCAGATTGTGGCCTTTGTTTGCACTTTGCAAACTGTATCCTGTGTTGTAAATTTATCATAATGTCTGTAAATTTTTTACACTTCTCCATGTCTCTCTGTAACATTTGCATTTATAAAAATGGTTTTCAAGGGGGAGGGCAGTCTCCCTTTGGTGGACAGTGGCGAGTCTGGTGGGGGAGGTTACGGTGACCAGTGATTTTGCAGTGTATGTAACACAACCTGCAATCTTGTGCCTTTTTATGGTCAATGAATCCCTCAGTGACTTTTAATATCCTTATAATTTTCCTGTATAACTCCTGTATAGCTTGCTTATAATTAATCCTTACCATTGCTAAGTACAATGGAAGACTAACCCCCTCCTCCTGTGTGGGGCCTTACCAGCGCTAAGTAAAATGGAAAAATAACCCCCTCCTCCTGTTAATCTATGCCCCTATTAATACAGCTCAAAACCTTGTTTGCCCTTGAAGCTGCTGACTAGGGATGCTCCGAATCCAGGATTCGGCCTTTTTCAGCAGGATTCAGATTCGGCCGAATCCTTCTGCCTGGCAGAACCGAATCTGAATTCTTATTTGCATATGCAAATTAGGACCAAGGAGGGAAATCATGTGACTTTTTGGCACCAAACAAGGAAGTAAAAAATGTTTCCCCTTCCCACCCATAATTTGCATATGCAAATTAGGGTTTGGATACGGCCGAATCTTTCGGCCAAATCCAAAGTAGAGGATTCGGTGCATCCCTACTGGTGACTGTTATTTCTTGCTACATCTAAGTTTATTATCTATAAGAAATTCCAAGGTCCTTTTCCATTATTTCCATTGCCTAGAGCAGTCCCATTAAGGGCATAAATGGCTTGCATATTTATACATCCCAGGTGCATGGCTTTACATTTATCAATTTTGAATCTCATTTGCCACTTAGCCGCCCAGATTGTCGGTTTGTCAAGATCCTGTTGCAAGAATGCCACATCCTGGATGGAATTAATTGAGCTGGATAGTTTTGTGTCATCCCTAAGTCATTAATGAACAAGTTAAATAAAAGTGAACCCAATACAAAACCCTGAGGGACCCCCACTAAGAACCTTAATCCGAATAGAAAATGTAACATTAACAACGACCCTCTGCACCCGATCTTGTCGTCCGTTTCCTTCAATAGGATGAACAGCTATTACTTTAGAAAGCAGTCATTTGTGGGGCACTGTTTTAAATGCTTTGGAAAAATCCAGATGGATCACATCTACAGCTCCCCTGCTGTGCAGAATCTTACTTACTTCATAAAAAGCAATTAAACTTGTCTGACAGGACCTATCCTTCATAAAGAGTTACTGCAAATAATGCCATTCACCAGGACAAAACTTTGAATGTGATCCATTAACAAGCCTTCAAATAATTTGTCCAATGTGGATGTCAAACTTAATTGCCTATTATAACCAGGCTGCAATCATAATGCTTTTTTAAATATAGAAATTACATCAGCTTTCCTCCAATCCATAAGTACCATACCAGAAGTAAGTCTGAGAAACTCAGAAATAATGGACGGTCTAAAACTGTACCCTGAAGTCTTGTTCAAATTAATTTTTAGTAAAGTTTCATGAACCATATCCTGAGTCAGCAAATGACTAGACTGAGCTGAGCCAACAGTTCAGCTACAGTATGAGGTGGGTCTGGGAACTCTGGCTTCTTTATTGTATACACTGAAGAAAATAACTGATTAAGTACATTTGCCTTTTCAGTATACTGTATGTTACAACTATACTGGTAGCATTATTTAAAGGAGCCACTCTCTCGCACCTTACTATTAGTAAACTTAAAAAACTATTTGGGGTTAGTCTTAGCCTCTACCAAAATGCACTCCTCGTTTTCTTTCAAGCCTTCAGGATTGCTGTTTTACAGCATTTATTATTGTGTTTATATTCATTAAATTCAACTTATGTCCCCACTGATTGTAGTAGTTTCTAAATGCCTTTTTCTTCATTCCTAATAACTTCTTTACTTATGTATTCAGCCCTATGCTCTGAAATTAGCTTTTCTGAGCATCTGTGTTTTGCACCAAACAATAAATTATATGACATTATGGTCACTGTTACCCATGGGTTCAAACTTGCACGTTTGCTATATGTTCTAGGTCATTAGAGATCCAGTATAACATGTTTTTGGGTTGGCATCATGACAACCTATATATATATATATATATATATATATATATTTATAAACTTGTTCCCATTAACTCCATTAACTGTCCTGGCAGTATTATTGCTCCAGTCAGTATCTGGGTAATTAGAATCCCCCATTATCATTACTTTTCTCAAGCTAGCAGCCTTTTCTATTTGCATCAGGAGCTTATCCTCCAGTTCGGATCTATAGCATAAAGATAAGGCTTCAGCGCCCTCATTTTTATTAGCTTTTAAATCATGCCTAACAAACAGGCATACACTCCTCCTTTTCTATTGCCTCTGTCCCTCTGAAACAAAGTTTAGCCACTGATATTAACTGCTTAGCCACGCTGCTTATTCAGCCATGTTTTCAACAACACCAATCACATCATATTTTCCCTCAAATGCTGGCACCTCCAGCTCTCCCATTTTACCAGTCAACATTCTTGCATTTGTAAACTTGCTTTTAAAGGGGAATTCAACCCCCCAGCGCTACCCCCCCCCCTCTTCTCTTCCAACGAATTCTTCCTGGATCCTGCTCCGTCGGCGGCGCATGCGGAGTAGGATGCTGGAACTTTGTGAACTTTTTGCACATACGCAGTAGTACCAGCGTCCTACTGCACATGCGCAGCCGAGCACCAACAGATCCAGGAAGAAGCCGTTGGAAGAGAAGATGGCACCTGTGAACTTCGCTGGAGGGGACCTACACAGAGGGGTAAGTAGCGACTTAGGGGCAATAGCCAGGGGGGAGAGGTAGGCCGGGGGGGAGGAGGGAGGGAGGGGGTTAGCTATGTATGTTTCTATGTAATAGTACCATCATTAACACCTACATATTACATTGTTAATAATCCATTGTGTTCACACAGATATTGCAATGAAAATCTGCCATGCCCTCCACATATGTTTTGGTCAAGCTGGGGACCATGGGAAAGATGCACTGCACAATGTGGTGGGGGAATTCAAGCAAGGAGGAGAACTTGTGAGAATGGATCTGAATGTCCAGGCTGTAGTGTGGTATGAATCATTCTTTAAATTATAATGCCACTTTGAAGAAAATATGAAATATACTTAAATACAATCAACAACTGGTGTGCATGTATTTGTAAAACTGTTTATCCTGCAAGAGACACCACCCATATGTAATAAGACACTTATTACAGAAAAAAAAGGTAATCATTTTTAAAATTTAAAGATTATGAAGTGTATGGGAAATGGCCTTCTTTTATGGATAACTGGTTTCTGAATAACAGATCCTATAACGGTGCCAAACACATCACTGGGCATCACCACACAAAAATTATGAATGTATCAAGTTGTGTATTGATTTTCAGCAAGTATGGGCCTCCATGTAAAAATCTGTTGTAGAAAGTATGCAGCCATTTGAAGATGCTATGGGAAAATATGAGGTTCATCCACTGCGTAGTTTTTACACATTTTTCTCCAGAGTGAATTTTGCCAGAATGTAGTTGATGTTTGATCTTTTCCCATTAACTGTAATGGATTACATGAGGTCAGGAGTGGTTTAAAAAAGTAAAATGTGGCATACAGACAGCAAAACATAAAACAAACCTTGATAAATTAAGCATTTTACATTGACATCAGGGCCCCCATTAAACTTTTTAAAAAAAAAACATTGGTGGCCAGGGTCCCCCACAACAGTTTTGAAAAAAATTGGTGGTCAAGGCCCCCCTACAAGTTAGAAAAAAAATCATTGGTGGTCAGCCCCCTTATAAGTTAAAAAAACATTGGCGCCAGGGCCCCCCATAAAAGTTTTTTTATTAATAATTGGTATTCAGGGCCACCCAACAAGTTAAAACAATTGGTGGCCAGGTCCCCATAGCATTTTTTAGAAAAAAAAACATTGGTGGCCAGGGTCCCCCACAAAAGTTTTGAAAAAGATTGGTGGTCAAGGCCCCCCAACAAGTTAAAAAAAATTGGTGGCCAGCCCCCTATGATTAAAAAAAAAAAAACATTGGTGGCCAGGGTCCCCATAGCATTTTTTAGAAAAAAACATTGGTGGTCAGGGCCCCCTTAAAAGTTAAAAAGAAACATTGGTGGTCAGGGGGCCCCATAGAATATTTTAAAAACAACATTGGTGGCCAGGGGTTTAATAACATTTTTTTTTAAAAATTGGTGTTCAGTGGAATTTACCTTAGGTTAATCATCAGCTTCCTAGGCTCCTTTCATGGTTTTGGGTCTTTTTGCGGCTTCAGGTCTTCAGCTTCGGCTCCTTTCATTGCTTCGGGTATTTTCATGGCTTCAGGTCTTCAGCATCGGGTCCTTTCTGATCTTTTTGCGGCTTCAGGTCCTACACTTCCCATCTTTTCGCGGCTTCAGGATTTCAAGTTCGGGTCTTTTCATTGCTTTGGGTCATCGGGTCTTCATCTCTTTTTGAGACTTCAGCTGTTCTACATCACATCATATAAGGGGGGGCCTGGCTAATCTAAAACTGCAACACAGCTGGGGCCCCCTTCAAGCCCAGGCCCAGCACAGTTGTACCCCTTGTGCCTCCCTGATGGCGGCCATGCACAGAATATGTAGACTAAGCCACCATTTCGCAGTGTGCTGTTATATGAAGCCATATTAACCCTTAGTTTGTATTATCTGTACTGGTGGCTCTGGCTTTTGAAACAATTTAACATAAGCCAACCAATTAACAGACCTGCCTTGCTGGAGGAGACTGGCTTTTGCAACATTGTTTAAAATATAACAACCAGTAATTATGCAAAATCTGCTTTGAATAGCAATTACAGTTACAAATAACTTTTAAAGCAACAACAATTTTAATACTTTAATTTTGGAAAGTTGCTTATAATTGTGCTTACTTTTATTAGGCAAAAAGTTATCTTTTAAGTTGACATGTCCTTTAATGTAGTGAAATAGATCATCTACTAAGTCTAACAAGCATGCTTTGGGGACAATAAGTCCTGGCAATAGAACTTGGTTATCTATGGAGTTATAGGAGTCACCTGTCACTTCCTTCCATGAGTCATCATCTAAGGAGAGAAAACATGTTGCCCATTTGGTCCTAGCTTTTTCATGAGGGTTACCAAGGGCCGTTAATAATACTCTGTACACCTCAGATACTAGTTTTTTTGGATTTGGATTCCACGTTCTGTTTTCCTGAGGGAGAGTTTTAGTTTGGACCCTCACAAAGCTGAATTGGACCACAAATGCATGACAACGTTGGAAGTAGCAGAATAGTAGTAAGTAAGTAAGTAGTAAGTAAGTAAGTAAGTAGTAAGTAGTAATATTCACCTGGTTCAGAGTCACACCATGATGGTGTATAGCTTAGTGGCAAGTAGCAGAATAGTAGTAAGCAAAACATTCTATATGTATCACCATTCAGCTAAGTCAAATGCCTTGGTGGCATCCAGGGCTGTCAGGGTTCTGGATCCAGTACTATAAGTGTTGCATGGGAATTAAGTGTTAAGCAGCATTTAAAACCTCATGGCATTTAAACCCAAAAAGGCTAGGGATGGGCTGCACCTCAGTGATTATGGTGCAGCTGTTTTGGGAGAGAAGATGGCTAGACAGTTGGAGGAGATTTTCAACTAGGGGTGTGGGGTTCTGTAAAGGAGAATGCAAGGAGTCTGACTGGCAAAATGGGAGTTTCTTCCTTGTGGTTCGGGTTAGGCTTCCCCTCCTCCCTTCCTTCTGTGCTTGTTTCTCTGCCTGTCAGGCTCTACTTGCTCTAGGTATGTCTCAGTGATAGAGGGGATTTTGTTTCTCTCTCTATTTTCTTAGCTCAGGTTCTTCTTGTCCTGAGTTATGGATTCATCAGCCTCAGGTGCCTCTGCTCTCCAAGCTTGGTAGGTCCCTCATTTCTTTCTTTATTTCTTTCTTTTCTTCCTTCCCTCTTTCATTGTTATATATTTTAGCTTGCCTGAAGTTTGATTTTTTAGGGTCATGCATTCAGCCACTCCAGAGTTCATAGGATGCTTTAACACTCCATTGCAGGGCAAAAAATATTATGGTCCATGTTGGAAATATTTTTGCAACTCACCCTCTGGTCCCTTGGGCCAAGTCCTTGCTGAGTCCGCAAGGGGTCACTCCACCGATTCACAGTCTGGTTACACCTGGGGAGCAGCTGATGATTCCTCTGAGGAAGAATGTCCTTCTGCAGAAGTCCTATCAGATGCCTTGCAGGATTCAGATGAAGAGTCTCTTTCCACAGAATCCTTTGACTTATCTCTTGTTTCTCCACTTATCAAGGCTGTGAGACAGACTCTTGGGGGCAGGTTTATCATTGGTCGAATTTCGAATGAAAAAAAAATTCGAAATTCGACCATATGAATAAAAGGGAAGTAAAATCCTTTGAATCGACTATCGAATTCGAAGGATTTTACTGCAATTCAATCGAACAATCAAATAAAAAAAATTTGATCGATCAATCGTTCGAATCGATTGATTTGATCTATCAAATTTTTTTTATTCGATCAAAACTAATTATTCCCATTTCGGTAGCTTGGTTCTGGCGAAGTAGATGATCGAATAAAAATTTAAAGGGGAAGTAATTCGACCATCAAATAGTCAAATATTCAAATACATTTTTATTCAAATTCGAATATTTGATGGTCGAATTTGCCTAATTTGGATATTCGAAGATACGAATTCGAAATTTTAAAAAATTCGATCAAACTTCGAATTCTTTATGTGAATTTAGTAAATCTGCCCTTTGGTGTTAAGGAAGAGGGGAAAGGGGCAACCCCCCTAAAAGTGCTGCCAACTCCCTCAAGGATTCGTCAGGTTTTTTGCCCTTTTTCAGGAAGTGTTGGATCTCATTAAGACTGAGTGTCTTTTCTCGCCCAAGGGGCAAGGTTTTTCTAGTTGTACCCTTTTAAAGATTCAGAGGACAAGGATTGGAGTGTCCCTTCTTTGGTGGACCCTGCAGTTATTCACTTGGCAAAAAGGACCACCTTGCCGATTGATGATTGCTCAGGCTTGAAAGACCCCATGGACAGGTGTGTGGATTAAGACCTTAGGAATTTTTTTCTAGTGGCCAGGCTAGCCTGTAAACCAGCAGTAACCTTGTTATCAGTCTCAAATGTTATGTCCTTCTGGATAGATAGCATTTAAAGAGCCCTTTCGGAAGGGGTTGACAAGAAGATCTCTTCTAGTCTAGCTGAACTCAAGTTGGCCACAAGTTTTATTTCAGAAGGGGCTGTGGACCTAACCAGGATGGTAGCCCTCTCCATGGCTATTTTTGTTGTGCCCTTTGGCTCAGACCTTAGATGGCGGAATTGACAAAGTCATATCTAAAGCCTAAGGCTAAAAAGTAGCAAAGATCTGTTCATTTCAAATCCTCCATTTTTCTGGATTCTGGATGGACGAGATCCACTCAGCAGTCCTGTAGATAAGAGGAGGAAGGTCACAAGCCTTTTTCGTGGAGAAACATTTCCAGTTTCAGTGTCTTCCCTTCGGCCTTCTACAGCCCCAAGGGTGTTTTCAAAGGTATTAGCAACCTTGATTGTGGCTCTTTGGCTGGAGGGCATTTCCATTTGGCACTATCTTGATGACATTCGAATATCAGCCAAACAGAGAAGCACCCTGCTCCTTCATCGTGATCAGGTGATCAGCTTTCTGGAAACTGCTAGTTGATCCAGAGAAAGGCAAAAACCCCATCCTAAGCCTCTCCAATTTGCCTC
>CM044441.1:72044711-72061063 GCA_024363595.1 Xenopus borealis
CTAAAACTGAACTAAGCTCTCTTAGAAGCCGTGGATGTATACCATCAGGCCCTGGCGCCTGGCGTCAAGGAACAGGTCTCAGCCAGATGGCACATGAGACCAGCTCAGTGTCTCTTCCTCGATCATTGGAACAAGGGATTTCCATTATGCCAGCCTCAATGGAGAGTGCTAGTCACAGACGCCTCCACTCTAGGCTGGGGAGCAAACTTGGGCTCAGGGGAACTGGCCCTTGCACCAAGTCAGGGTTCCTTCAACCACATTAGAAATAACAGCAGCAAAATTAGCACTGTGTTGTTTCAGCACCATTCTACAGGGATCAGCAGTCAAGCTTCTGCAATTCAATACAACTACAGTAGCCTACATCAAGAGACAGGAGGCTACCAAGAGTAGGTCTCTACTTCAAGAGGTCCAAACATTTAAGAAAAGAAGTGACTCTGACCATTTTTTCTGTGGAAATGCAAAGCTCAGTGGATCTCCAAAAGGTTGACCAGGTACGTTGCCTGAGACGACTTTCTCTGGATCAACTAGCAGTGTCACGGTCGGCACCCTAAACCAGAACAGATGCCAAGTTCCCTGGTCTCGGCTCGGCTTCACCAGTAGTGTGACCGCCTTTGGCTTCGGGAGGAGCCGTCAGCTTGCTCGGATGCCTCCTGGACTTAACGAGAGGAGGAAGGCGAAGAGTTCTGGCAAGCAAAGGGGCACGACTGTTCTTAGAGTCAATTAGGCCGAAGGTCACGGTACAGGCAGGAATAGGCAGATTCGTGGTCAGACAGGCCGGGTCGAGGTGGGCGGATAGCTAGGAGTCGTCAGGCAGGCAAAGGGTCAAAACCGGGAGATCAATCAGATAGGATGAAGCAGTATCGGTAGTCAAATGGCAGGCACGGGTCAGGATACAGAGTACAGGGTAGTCAAAAGCCAGGCAGGGTCAAACACAGGAAGCAAATCAGATCAGAAGCTTAACAGCACAGGATAAAGGCACCAGGAGCAAATCCTATCACGGGCAACAAGAAAATCCAAAATGCCCCTTTAAATATTTGAATTTTGGCGCCATTGCGCGCTGACGTCATGACGCCAGTGCGCATGCGCCTTTAACAGTGCGGAAGTGCGGCCGCGCGCACTATGGAGCCGGGCAGCAGGGGGAAAGGAGCGGCGTGGCGGGCGTCCCCGCCGATGGCGCAGCAGACGTCCCCGCCGCACCACTAGATTACCAGGGTGAGTAACTCTCACAAGCAGTTAGGCAGGTTAAAAAAGTTGAAAGGATGAACTTGATGGACGTGTGTCTTTTTTTTACCTAATTTACATAAAGTTTATTGGATTAACAGAAAATATGCAATATGCATCATAACAAAATGCATAAATTTGGGCAACCCAACTGAGATATTACATAAATACTTGTTGAGCCTCCTTTTGCAAATACAACAGCCTCTAGATAGCTCCTATAGCCTTTGAGTGTCTAGATTCTGGATGGCGGTATTTTTGACCATTTGTCCATACAAAATCTTTCCAGTTCAGTTAATCTTTGACCATTTGTACATAAAAAATCTTTCCAGTTCAGTCAGTGTCTTGTTGGAATATCCAACCCCTGCATAACTTCAACTTTGTGACTGATGTGAACATTATCCTGAAGAATTTGTTGATATTGGGTTGAATTCATCCAATGATCAACTTTAACAAGGGCCCCAGTCCCTGAACTAGCCACACAGCCCCATAGCATGATGGATCCTCCACCAAATTTGACAGTAGGTAGCAGGTATTTTTCTTGGAATTCAATGTTCTTCTTCCACCATGCAAAGCAATTTTTGTTTCATCAGTCTAAAGCACTTTGTTCCAAAATGACTGTGGCTTGTTTAACCTTTTCCCTGCCACTGATCGTAAAATTTACGATCGCATCAAAATTGCACCACCGCTGTCAGTGGTTGACGTCACGATCCACGTCACATCCGTTGTTGGAACCTGTCTGACACCTTGCAGCCAATGGGGACCAGCAGCCAGGCTGTAAGCTTGAAGTGGCGCAGTTTATAAGCCGCTTCCCGTTCCGGTTCACCTTCACATCCGTTTTTGGAACCTGACTGACAACCTTGCAGGCAGCCAATGGGGACCAGCAGCCAGGCTGTAATCACGCGGAGCTTTGTGAGACTGCCATTTACCTATATAAAGCTGTGCTCATGTGCCACGCCCTCACTCCTCGCTGCACCCTCTGCATCTTGGAGACCTCCTGCTGCCTCCCAGTGGCCTACTTGCATCTGTGGAAGACGATTGACTGACTGACTGCCTGGATCTGGTTTCATCACCACTGCACACAGACCCACGTCCCCTCTTTGGTTGTTCATTGTTGGGGGGGGCGGCAGGGGAGAGATGGCCAAAAGGCTACACAGGCCGCAGAGGCCTCTAGCTCGACAGAATTTAGCGATTCCGATTCAGACTATATGCCGAACGACCAAGGATCTGACTCATCTACCGATGCGTCGGAAGGTAGCGGTAGCAGTAGCACTCTGAGTGCCACAGAAGTTCCCTTAGAGAAAGACGAGGTGGAGGAGGAGGAACCGGCAGTGGCAGAGGAGTCTGCTGCAGCTGGCGGAGAGCCTGTGTGGGGGCCTCCCAGTAACGCTGCCCCCCAAATCCCCCCTTTTACTGGAATCCCTGGAGTGAAGGCCGAAACGGCTAACTTCAACCTTCTCGATATCTTCCATTTATTTGTGACAGAGGCCATCCTAGAGGAAATGGTTCTCTACACCAATTTATACGCTGAGCAGTATATTGGCCAAAATTAGTGATGGGCGAAACTCACGCATTTCGCTTCGCCGAAAAATTAGCGAATTTCCAGAGAAATTGGTGAAAAATTTGCGTTGCGTCAAACGCGTCGCAAATTGGCAAAAATTTTTAACGCGACTCGTTTTTGTTGGCGAATTTTTCGGCGCCGAATTTTTGCTGCCGTTTCGTGAATTTATTCGCCAGCGGCGAATTCGCCCCTGGCGAATAAATTCGCCCATCACTACCCAAAATACCTTAGGCAAACAGTCTAGAGCTCAGCGGTGGCATCCCACAAATAACCATGAAATCAAAAGGTTCTGGGCGCTCTTCTTAGCAATGGGGCTTGTCAAAGCCAATGCCATAGAGGCCTACTGGGACAACACAACAGTACTCACCATCCCTCTCTTCTCAGCCGTCATGGCCTGAAACCGCTACCAAATTTTACTGCGGTTTCTTCACTTCAACGATAATGCCACAGCTGCCCCCCCCCCTCCAATGAGCCCAGTCACGACAGGCTGCATAAAGTGAGGCCCCTTATCAATAGCGCCTCACAGAGGTTTACACCCCCTCCCAAAATGTCTGCATAGACAAGTCCCTAATGCTTTTCAAAGGGCACCTAAAATTTCGCCAGTACATCCCGAGCAAGCGTTCTCGCTATGGGATTAAGTTCTACAAACTCTGTGAAAGCAGCACCGGGTACACCCAAAGTTTTTTCATTTATGAAGGCAAGGACCCCTCAGGTTGTCCACTTGGATTGACTATAAGTGTCAAAATTGTTTGGGAGCTCATCACCCCACTATCGATAAATTTTATACCAGTATAGCCTTGTTTAGAGCCCTCCACTCTTGCGGCACCTCAGCCTGCGGCACAGCCAGGAGTAACCGAAAAGGCTTGCCCAGGAAACTAGTGAACGAAAAACTAAAGTGTGGGGAAACATATGCTCTAAGAAGCAATGAGCTCCTGGCAATCAAGTATCACAACACCAAAAATGTGCTGATGCTTACTACCATCCATGACCATAGCACCATTGTGCAGCACAGAAGCGGCAGTCGGCCCCCTAAATCTAAGCCGCTGTGTAGCCAACAATACAGCAAACATATGGGTGGCGTGGATAAAACAGATCAAATGCAACACTATTATAATGCCATGCGAAAAACAAAGTCCTGGTATAAAAAAACTGCGATTTACATGATCCAAATGGCCCTTTACAATTCATACGTTGTTTACAAGGCAACACCACCAGGCGCCAAATTGACATTTTATAACTACCAGCTGCAGCTGGTCCCTGCCCTGCTGTTTGGAGATGTGGAGGAGGCACCACCAATGGCTGCTAATAAGAATGTCGCTAGACTGACGGGGAAACATTTAATTGATAACATCCCGCCCACACCCAATAAGCAGTATCCCGAGAGAGCCTGCAAGGTGTGCTGGAGAAAGGGGGTTAGATGAGATGTCCACTACTACTGCCCAAGTGCCCCAGCCAGCCAGCCTTATGCATCAAGCCATGCTTTGAGCTGTACCACACAAGGATCCACTACGAGCAGGATTGAGGCTAGTTATAATTGTACAAGTCATAATGGCACCTGTGTGCTGGGTTCACTGGGAAGGAGGTTATTTTTCACTTTATTTACGCATTACAAGTCTCTCCAGGTAAAAATAAAATGGTTCCAGAGGACACAGTCAACTCCTGAACATTTGAACAAATCACTCAACCAAGCACCCATCTCTCCCCTCCCTCTCCCCCCCCCCCAGAAATGAGGGGGGTAAAAGACATGAGACTCCTGGGAATGACTCTACCTAGTGCTTTTTGCCAGGGTTGAACAACCGCTCTGTCTGGAAAATACCACACACACCTCTCCCTTACCTCACCCCCCAACAGAAAGGAAGAACATAAGAGTAAAGCATGAGCACCAAGTACAGGGGGTTCAACTCACCACAAAACAAAAGCAGACAGAGACACTTTGCCAGGCACAGTCCTTCCCCTTCCCCCCCATTAAAGAGGAATAAGAGGGAAGAAGCATGAAACCAAGGCATAAGGGTCCCCAAATAGATGGCAAAATTACAGCTTAGGTCATAATCTTGGACTGGCCTTTGCAGAACAAAGGAGGTGCTATAGCCCTTGCCATGTCACCCAGTCTGGGGGAAACTCAGGTGGGTGGCAATAGCAACCAGAGAGTACATACGGTCTCCAGGGTCTGACCCTTACCAGTAAATGGCAAAATTAACATAATCTTGGTCTGGCCCTGGCAGGACAAAAGGGAGAGCCACAGCCCTTTCCTGTGGCAGCCCCCTTGCCACATCACACAGTCTGGAGATAACCCTACTGGGTTACAATGGCAGTCAGAGAGAACCACAATCCTCCAGGCTCTAGCCTTGGCAGAACAAAAGGGAAGCCACAACCCTTCCCTTCCAAACAGCGCTCACCATAACTTATGACCAACTGACCCATGTTCAATTGCTCTTCATATGCAACCCTTCTCCACTTTGGCCTTCAAAGTTCTCTTTGAATATTTGCTATTACCCCCAAGAGCTGCACCAGAAGCCACAGCCCTTCCAAACAGCGCTCACACATCTCTTAGGACCGACTAACCCATATTCAACTGCTGTTCACCTGCAAACCTTCTCCACTTCAGCTTGCAAAGTTCTAATTTGAATATTTGCTATTACCACCAAGAGCTGCACCAGAAGCCACAGCGCTGGCACAGCTCTTAGGACTGACTGACCCATGTTCAACTGCTGTTCACATGCAACACTTCTCCACTTCGGCCTTCTCATTTGAATATTTGCTATTACCACCAAGCTCTGCACCCACAGTAACTCCACCCAGACCCTCATCCAGGGCTTCCACACCCACCACAGCAACACTCCTACTCATTTAAGAATGGGGTGGCAGTGTAGATGGAGGCTGCGGAGGGGGAATCACAGCAGTAGGAGGGGGCCACAACCCTTTCCCTTACCACATCACACAGTCTGGAGCTGACCCTGGTGGGTGACAATGGCAGCCAGAGAGAACCACAGGCCTACAGGGTCTAGCCTTGGCAGGACAAAAGGGAGAGCCACATCCCTTACCTGTGGCAGCCCCCATACCACGTCACACAGTCTGGAGCTGACCTTACTGGGTAACAATGGCAGCCAGAAAGAACCACAGGCCTCCGGGCTCTGACCTTAGCAGGACAAAAGGGAGAGCCACAGCCCTTTCCTGTGGCAGCCCATTAACCACGTCATGGGACTTCTGCGGGAGGGCAGCTGGGGTCAAGCCGGGGAGAGGCATGCAAGTCTTTCGGGGGGTGATACTTGAATAATTTTTCACAGTCACTGTTGGCTCTGGGCCATCTACCCAGGAACTCTGCTCTGTCTACAAAAGAACAGTGCCCCTTAGGATGGGCGCCATTCCCTGGAAGTGTTGCTCTATCTGAATATGCAAATTTTTTCTCATGTAGACTTCTGGGAAGACATCACAGGCACAGAAGTGGCGGCCTCCAGTGGCCTTGCCGGCAAACTGCAACGGTAGTCTCCAGGGGGTGAAATCCACTCTGCACGCCCAGGAAAGTGCACCTTTGGATGGGCGCCTTTCTGCACCTCGCCCCCTGGGGTGACACGGAAGTGGCAGCCTCCGGTGTCCTTGCTGGAAAACTGCAACAGTAGGTTCCAGGGGGTGAAGTCCACTCTACGCACCCAGGAAAGTGCACCTTTGGCTGGGCGCCTCTCAGCGCCTCACCCCCCGGGGTGACACAGAAGTGGCAGCCTCCGGTGGCCTTGCCGGCAAACTGCAACGGTAGTCTCCAGGGGGCGAAATCCACTCTGCGGACCCAGGAAAGTGCACCTTTGGCTGGCCCCCAGTCCCCGGAATTGTTGCTGTACCTGGATATGCAAATTTTTCTCATGCAGAATTCTGGGAAGTGACATCACCCTCCCTCTCTGCAAAGACAGCATGACTGTGACTGTGCCCTGAGGTTGGGCCTGGAAGTGTTACATCCACCCAGAAGAGCCAGGAGTGTTTGGCAGTAAAAGGGTTAAATTAGCTTTTCCATACAGAGTGCAGAAGGGGCTTCTTTCTCATCACCCTGCCATACAGATGTTCTTTGTGCAAATTGCGCTGAATTGTAGAATGAAGTTTAGATACACCATCTGCAGCAAGATGTTCTTGCAGGTCTTTGGAGGTGATCTTTAGGTTTTCTGTAACCATTTTCACACTCCTCCGTATATGCTGCTCCTGTTTTTTTCTTGGACTGCCAGACCTGGGTTTTACAGCAACGGTGCCTGTTACCTTCCATTTCCGTATTACATTCCTTACAGTTGAAACTGACAGTTCAAACCTCTGATATAGATTTTTGTAGCTTTCCCCTGAACCATGATACTGAACAATCTTTTTTTTCAGATCTTTTGAGAATTGCTTTGCGGATCCCATGCTGTCACTCTTCAGAGGAGAGTCAAACAGCAGCACAACTTGCAATTGGCCACCTTAAATACCTTTTCTAATGATTGGACACACCTGTCTCTGAAGTTTAAGGCTTAATGAGGGAACCAAGGGTACCCACATTTTTGCACAGAAGTTTTTCACATATGATTTAATTTCGTACAACTGAATACTGCTTCAGTAAGTCTTTGCTCAGAGAACACCCCAGTAGTCAGATGTTCCTGGGAAATAATAGACACTTGAAAAAGAGCCACAATGCTCGAAACATGTCGTGTTGAATAAACCTTGCAGCTAAGTCCTGCAGTTGTATGCCTGTCTATGCACTACCTTTACAGAATCTGCATTTGCTTAGCTTCACGTTGGGGACAGAAGCAGTGGAACAGGCAAGCTATCGTGTAACCCGGTATCAACCTTATTCAAATTTGCCGAAATAATAGACAAACCACTGTTAACTTTTTTGTTACAAGAGGAGTAAATTCCTAAACTTTTTCATATGACTGTAACTGCACTACTTGCACCCTTGACTCTTGATGACTGTCTGAGTTCTATAGTCCAAAATATTATTACAATTTATTCAGATACAAAGGAATTGACAACCACTAGGACTGGTGATAGCTATCATATTGAATATAGTTGGTAACTTCCTCCTTTAAATGGTGGTAATCTGACCTTTCCATATATATATATAGTGTTCAATGAGTGTCCGCACTCCAAAGCCGCCGCTGCTATAGCGTGTCCAAATATAATTCCAGGGTGCACGGTTAAAAATATTTACTTGTATAGCTTCATAGAACCAGCACTCCCATATGAAATTCTTCAATCTTTTATTGGCATGGCATAAATGTCCGACGTTTCGGTCCTCATTAGGACCTTTCTCAAGGTGTATGCCCATAGAACAAATTTCGAAAAGATCCAGAGGAGGTGATTATGACAACATGCTATTAAAAAGAGAAGCATTCTGGATCCACGAATTAGATTGCGCAACACCTAAAGGCCTCAATGGGCAACTAGTTCTTAATTGTTTTTTGACCTGAGTGAAGTTTTCTTAATCTGTGATTAGCAGTAAAAACAAGCTGTTAAAGAGATAGATTGTAACAGATATAGAAACAAAAAGCTACATTTGGAGATGCTATAAGATTGCAACATTGTATTACATGCATTCTATTCATTTTTTTTGTAGACAATGAAAGTGATACTGCAAAATCAAGTTCCAGTAAGCAATCTTTTCTAGTGACTTTTATCAAGAAGAAAAAGTTTTATTAGCACACTAGTATTTATTAAGCACATGAAAAAAACACACAAAAAATAAGCACATTCGAGACACTTTATACATTTTTAATATTTTATTATTATAAATATAAATCACGATTTTTAATAAAAACAACTAGTCGAAACTTTGTATATTTTTTATATAAATCTAATTATGCTTTTTATGAAAATGTAACAACAGCGACACCTTGTGGATTAATTGTATAATGTTATAATTGTATAATGATATAAGCGCACAATTGAGATATGCTAATTATAATGATTGTAACAAGTGTGAATTAATGATGTCATCCGTACACTCCCCTTTTCTTTTGTATTAAAATGGCCACACATTCACTTACACTTATCCTTGATAAAGGCCCCAATGTGGGCCGAAACGTTGGACACGTGAGTGACACTGAAATAAATCACTTTGAATGAAAAACTGGTGTGCTGGTCCATTTACAAATTATATGCAAGATTTGACCAAGCACCCAGACCACAACATTGTAAGAGTGCAGGTACCTTCCGAACATTATATATATATATATATATATATATATATAATACACAAAAGCCGTAAATATCTTGTAAATTATATCCTTATAAACGGTGAGTTCTGATGTCATCAGTTATAAACGGGGAGTTCTGATGTAATTTCTGTCACATGACTCACTGAAACTTGTGTATTATAATAAATAAAGTACCCCCAGTTGCAAAATATGAGGATATTAGAAGTTACCTCGGAGTTCCATGACCTGTATAAAAACACTCGGTGATTTTCTGAAATGTAACCAAACTTGTCAAATTCAGGAATGCAGTGGACTGGATGCTTTGAGCTAATTTTTCAAAATGTCACATTTTCATAAAAATTTATAATTTTAAGAAAGAATTGCAACTTGGTAATTTGGAGTACAAATATATACAGTACTTGCCCACAAGTAGACACTACAGTGGTTATGAAATAAAAGGCACTAGGTTTACCCCCAGGAGCAGTAACCCATAACAACCAATAGGATGTTTGCTTTTAAACAGATGACCAGTAAATGCTACCTTCTG
Organism: Xenopus borealis; assembly: GCA_024363595.1. NCBI lineage: Eukaryota > Metazoa > Chordata > Amphibia > Anura > Pipidae > Xenopus > Xenopus borealis. The sequence continues at coordinate 72,054,187 of CM044441.1, forward strand.
ATTGGTTGCTATGGGTTACTGCTCCTGGGCAAACTTAGTGCCCTTTTTTACATAACCCCCTTTGATGCCTATATCTTGATACAGAAGTAGAAGGGGAATAACAACACTCCAGCATATTTTGAAAGCTTAGGTTGTCCTGAAAAAAACAGGCCTGAAAGGAGGATGGGCCAAAGCACATGGAATTTGAGTGGATTATGAATAGAATTTTAACACACTCAATTTTTAAATACTATGATATTATATTTCTGGATAATTGATCCCAGACCTGTACCTCCAGTCCTATAATAATAAATCACACTGAATACAACAAAAGAGTGTATTTAGGGCACATGCTGGTGAAATGGGATGACATAAGTGCCACTATTAATTGCTACTATAGTCAGGGGTGCTGCACCAATGAGGTGAGTTGAAGTTACCAGGAGTACCTGGCTAGGCTTGGTATGGGGAAAAAACAAACAAATAACAGCACATACTGCAATATTGTTAGCTTTTGCTACAAACTTCAGTGTGTGTCCAGAACCATAGAAAGTATATGCTCCATGGCAGAAGAGGCATCTCCCTAGGGTGCAGAGATGGGAGGGGCACTGGGCAAGTACAGCTTCTGCCTACCCCTTCTACAGGGTATCTTGCACCCACTACTGCTTGTCAAGCATCACTCCCATTCGTGCGATTGTACACGCACACACGGGGGGGGGGGGCGGTGAGATAGCGGCGCTGTGGGGCTTTCTTCAAAACTAAAACAGAGATGAAGCTTTGCAATACGAGGAGATGGGTTCTACCAGCATCTCCCTTTCTTGGGAGTTACACCTGTGCTTCAACTCACTGTTACAACTTGACAATAACCACAAAGTGACCATTGGCAGGTGGATGCACAGGTGGAATGTAAAAGGGAACCCATCTCCTTGTATTGCAAACAGTGGCAGAAAAAGACCCTGCATTGCAGGGGGCCCTGATTCTTGAAGAGCCCCACCGCCCACACTGTGCCTCCCCACTGCGGCCACCTCACCCGCTGTTGATGTCCACCAAGAAGCTCGGTGCAGTGCTAAGGTAGAGCTCTGATTTCCTGATGGGGTCACAAATTGCCTCTCATACTGTAGTAATACTCCCTTGAACCACAGAAGAAGCTGTTTGAAGCTGCAAAGGGGCAATGGCTGTAAGGGTGTAAGGGTTGCAGAGAGAGAGAGCTGAAGGGACCTGCCAATCCCAGTGAGACTCACCACATGGAGGAAATGATAAGATGAAAAGCACGTTCCTCTCACAGGCCCTGGAGAAGATCCTGGCACTAGGAAAGGCTTACAGTGCCAGGCTCTGAGGTGCAGAGGAAGCCACTGACATGTTATTAGGTGCTCAGCTGTTGGTCAGGAGAAAAGGCCTCCAACTGGTTATTTTCTTGATCAGGGCCCTTGTGTGGAGTAAAGGGGGTTTCAGGCTGCTTCATATTCAGAACTTCTTTACTGTATGTATTTCCCCGCAATGTATAGCAGTAATTAGCCATTTCAGTGTCCCTGGAGTATAATATCCAACATTCCTCAGCACCTGATGGCATGATAGAAGAGGCTTCATGCTAACTCAAGGCTTATCACAGTTACCAGGGTCCCAAGTTGGATTCCATTCAAAGCACAATCTGCTTGCAGTTATTATATTCCCCTTTGTTTTTACATGTTTCCTCTGTATCCCTCTCACACTCCAACAATGCACAGCCATGTTTATTGGCTCCTAATAAGGTTGGTAGGAACCTTGGATTGTAAGCTCATTGGGACAGGGCCAAAATCACTGTTTAACAGTTTCTATAAAATCAAGCATAGCATGTCTGTCTATATAAATATAATATAATAATCTGGACCGATTGCACCAAATCGAGCCCCACACCCACTCATTACTGATTGGGGGGCCCCTGAAATTTTCTCTGCAGGGGGGCCCCACAAACTTTTTTTTTTGCTCTGAAAACTATGAATTATTCAAGGATCGAATATTCGAAAGCTTTATAAATAACCACCTTCCTGAATCATTTAAACCACACAAGGTGATGGAAAAGTGACTTTTACAGAGTTTAAAATGCAGTTAAGAAGTTTTGAGGACACTGAGAAAATACCATGTCAGCCCAAACACTGATAATGTGATGCAGGTCAGCACCATTGCTACAAAAAGGGAGAGATGCAACATTAAACCTGTCTGCTACAACTGCCACCAAAAAAGGCCACAAAGCTAACGCATGCCTAAGCAAACTAAATAAAAGAAAGTCACAGTGGTATAACTATTGCATAAGCCCGACACAAAGAGGCATTTTGCAGACATAAGGGGCAGGACAATGCAAAACAATCAGCTGATGACACAGAGCAAAAGTGAGAAGCGGCTAAACAGTTTAACACCACATGGACTAATGGTGGATACAGGAGCAGCATCACATTTAATTACAAACATTAAAAAGTTTAAAAGACTTGATAAGACATTCAAACCGAAGAACTACTACAAGGAGATGGCGGTCTGTAAAAAGACCTCTGGTGTAGCAATGAGGAGAGTTGATGCAGAAGTGTGCTTGACTGACAGCAAGGGGAACAGAGTAAAGGCAACATTACTAAATGCACTGTATATCCCCACATATCCACAGGACATTTTCTCTGTTGAAGCAATGGTTTGATAGCAGATTCTGGGAAGGCATTGTATGTGATTTACTTAGACTTTGCTGAAGCATTTGATACAGTGCCACACAGAAGGTTACTGATTAAATTAAGGAATGTTGGCTTGGAACCACAGGGCTCTGTACTGGGTGATTTTCAACTTGTTTATTAATGACCTGGCTGTGGGCATTGAAAGTACGGTTTCTATTTTTGCAGATGATACTAAATTGTGCAGAACTATAGGTTCCATTCAGGATGCTGGCACTTTGCAGAGTGATTTGTCTAAGTTGGGAAACTGGGCAGCAAACTGGAAAATGAGGTTCAATGTTGATAAATGCAAGGTTATGCACTTTGGCAAAAATAATATAATGCAAGTTATACACTAAATGGCAGTGTGTTGGGAGTTTCCTTAAGTGAGAAGGATCTTGGGGTTTTTATAGATAACAAGTTGTCTAATTCTGGGCAGTGTCATTCTGTAGCTACTAAAGCAAATATAGTTCTGGCTTGCACAAAAAGAGCATAAACTCAAAGGATGAAAACATACTGTAATTATACCTCTTTATAGATCCCTAGTAAGACCTCATCTGGAGTATGCAGTGCAGTTTTGGACTCCAGTCCTTAAAGTGGACCCGTCACCCAGACACAAAAATCTGTATAATAAAAGTCCTTTTCAAATTAAACATGAAATCCAATTTAAAATTTTTATTAAAGCATTTATAGCTGTTTATTATACCCCAATGCTGCAAAAAGCCCGAATCTGAAAATCGACCAACTCATTGGGAGAGACACCTATCCTAATTTGGCATTATTATGGTCTGCGTTGGGTTTAGCCCGAAAACATACATTTTTGGGGGTTTTATGCAAAAACTTGTGATTTGGGAAAAAAGCCAGAGAAATTCGTACAATCCCAATATTCTCTAAATTGTATACATTTTTTCACAATCTGATTAAATCAAGTTTTTTAATTAAAAAATAAGCTAAAATTGGGCATGTTTGTTTGGTTGTGTTTTTTTTTTAATAAAATATGAGACACATTATAATTTTAGTAAATAGCCCCCTTGGAAAACATAAGCAAAGGGTGTGGAAGTTGTGCATGCAGATTTGGGCTCCACTACTTAAAGGGATTCTGTCATGATTTTTAGGGTGTAGTTTTTAGATCTAAATTACACAGTTTATACTGCAAATAGATCTGGTCAGCATCACCGGCAATGCTTTACTCCATTTTTTATAAAGCATGGAATAGGCTCCTTACTGTAATGTACAGTTCCTAGCTTCACTGTCATGCAATTCTTGTTCAACATACACCCATCCTCTGCCCATATACCATTGGACACTCTGAGCCTTCAGGCTTTCAAATGTTCAATTAAAATCCAACATTTAATTTAATTCTAAAATCTAAGCCATTAGCCAATTTACCACTGCACCCCCCCACCTTTTTGTTTACACTTTACTAATCAACAAGAAATCTGAAGCTACACTGATTACCTTTGCCTTAGGTCTCATTTTATCACCCTCATAGTATGTTAGCTCTTGCGAGCAGGGTCCTCACCCTACAGTCTCCAAACAATTAAACACAATATAGTATACTGTATATCAGTGAGCCAATTTTGGAGAAATGTCTGTGTATGAACCGTTTGGTCTTGTATTTGTATATCTTTACTCTGTAAAGAGCTGGAAAATGTAGATCAGGGGCCTACCATTTATTGTTTAACTATAGATTACCTCCGCAGGTCTCTGAAAACAGTGGGAGTAGGGTTAAAATAGCTTAGAGGGTAAAATATGTTTGGATTCAAGCATTAGATGTGTTACTATGACCTATGCTCTTACATGGGGCATAAACTATTACACAGTAACAAATTATATACAATGAATACAAGGAAATGTGATTTCAGTCAATGACCATAAAGTTTTAAACACAATTTTCAAGAAGTTGCCATACATTTTAGGGTCAGCCAAATGAAACTGGGGGAACAGAAAATGTTCCTGAGTTATGATTTTTTTTAAGCAACAAGCAATCTTGATCACAGTCTTTCAATAATTGTGTCTAGTTTGTCACAACTAATTTGACTACTTCAAACAATCTTTTCTATCAGGGATTCAACTACAAGTTGCAAGTCCCACTGCAACTTCTTCAGTTACATTGAGAAAACATTGTTTATCTGAAAGCAGTTCCATCATGAAGTGCTAGCTCTTTCTGAAGCACAGGGTCAGGCAAAATTACCTGAGATGGCTGTCTCAACACCAATATTACAACTTAAATAAACCTTTTTTTTCACCTTTATTACATTTTTGTCTAAATCCTTGGATAGCTGCCGTTTTTGCCAATGTACAACTTAAAAAAACATATATACTTGTTTCATGAATAATCTTTTATATGGTAGTGAGTGATTTTTTTGCTGTGCAATGTAATTTAGAAATAAAAACTACAACATAAAAGTCATGACTGAATCCCTTTGAAACTTAACTAAAGAAGTAGGCTAGAAATGTATTATAAGTAAATTATATTTATATTATATGTAATATTATATATATAAATGTGAAGTCCTGGATGATTACTGCTGTTGTGAAGCTGAAACTTTAGGCTGGTGCAATACATTCAGTATATAAAATATGGCATTGTTTAGCCATATCAAATGTTAGGGTTAGTTCTCCTTTAATGATATAATGTTCCAATGTTCTTTTAACATATTTTTGCTATCATTGTATATTTAGACTATTGTTTATAGTGCTGGCTTTTTCTGAAAGCACAGGATCAGGCAAACTGACATGAGATGGCTGTCTCCACACCAATATTACAACTTAAAAAAATATATATACTTGTATACTTATACAACCTTTTATATGGTAGTGAGTGAATTTTTTGCAGTGCAGTGTAATTTAGAAATAAAAACTACAACATAAAAGTCATGAATGAATTACTTTAAAGAAGAACTAAAGCTTAATTAAAGAAGTAGGCTAGAAATGTTACACAATATGTTTTGGGCTTTCGTACAACCCCAAGCAACTACACATTGATATTATATATATTACATTTATATTATATATAATATTATATATAAATGTTGAAGTCTTGGATGATTGCTGCTGTTGAGAAGCTGGACCTTTAGGCTGGGGCAATACATTCAGTATATAAAATATGTCATTGTTTAGCCATATCCTTGTATATTATATATGTTTTATGTGAGACTGTGAAGACTATAGTTTATCTTTACTGAATTTGTGTGTATTTTTAGGAACATCAGTCTTGTAACACAAATCCTTGTCCTGAATTGAAAAAGACAACACCTTGGACTCCATGGACACCAGTTAATATATCTGATAATGGAGGACATTATGAGCAAAGATTTAGGTATACATGTAAGGCTCGTCTTCTTGATCCCAGCCTGCTGGAAGTTGGAAGGCAAAGGATAGAAATGCGATATTGCTCTAGTGATGGCACTAGCGGATGCTCAACAGATAGTAAGTAAATACATCTACACCAGTCTTACAAAAAGATCTGTTGTACTCAGATTGAAATGGTGTTTGGTTATCTGTTTGAAATAAAATATTTGTTTGCCATTTTTGAGGAGCTTTTTTTTTTACTTGGAATTAATTCAAATATTTTTTAGCTTCTAAAGTAAGATTCAGATTTTTGCAAATCACCCTTTCTTTTTCTCAGTAAACATTAGTCAATCAAATGCAACAGAAGGGATAAGAACAGTAATAAATAATCACACACACTTTGGGCAGATTTATTAAGGGTCAAATTTCAAAGTTAAAAAACATTGAAATGCGACCATTGAATTTTTGATCCAAAAAGGTCCTTTTTCGATCGAATAAAAATCATTCGAATGCATCATTTGATTCAAAAATCAAAAATTTTCAAGGAGGTCCCCATGGGCTAAAATAGCAATTCGACAGGTTTAAGGTGGTGAAGGGTAGAATTTTTTTAAAGAGTCGTTCAATTCAATTTTTGAATGGTCAAATTTTAAAATTCAATTAAAATTTTTTTCAATTCGAATAAAATTTTGGCCTACTCTAAAAATTACTTCGAAATTCGAAATTTTTAAAAATAATTTTAACCCTTAGTAAATCTGCCCCTTCATGATTTTATAGATAATAATGAGCAGAGTTACAGATATATTTTTTAATCTTCAACACTGTTGCTTTTTAGTTAGTTAAATTTAGTGGCTGAAAATGTGAACATTTATATATCTTATTACAGTAACTAGACATTAAGCCCGTTAAATTAACGGGCGCTAGAACATATGTAGTCAAAC
>CM044441.1:72129295-72155900 GCA_024363595.1 Xenopus borealis
CACCTGATACCCTGCTACAGGGTTACATACGAAGGGTAGAGCACTCCAAATTCCATATATGCCAGCATTTCTTTGGACTTAGAAGTAGTGATGGGTGAATTTATTCGCCAGGTGCGAATAAATTCGCAAAACACCAGCAAAAATTCACTGGCGAAAATTCGCTGGCGTAAAAAAACTTATTCGCAAAACACCAGCAAAAATTCGCTGGCGTAAAAAAATTTCACTGGAAATTTGCTAATTTTCCGGCGAACCAGGATAGATACGCCCATCACTACTCAAGATATTCTACTCAAAAATTATGATGTAAGTGACTGAAGATTTAGGGTGTTCTATGCACTCCAATGCACTTCACCAGGTCAGAGCCTGTGCCCGTTAGTAAATCGTCAAAGTAACAAAATTATGTCACACTGGTGAAATTTTGCTAGCGTTAGTCACTGTGCCATTTAGTGAATCTGCCCCAATGTGTCTTTCTTATTTTCTAGGTAGAATCTAGTGTCCCAATTCCCTAGATTGTGCTTTGAATGAGCTCTTCTGACTACAGTTTATGTGATATCTACCAAATAGTCTATATGTGACACTTTGAACTATTAGCTCTAATTATCGTGTTGCCTGCTATGGATTTCTGTAATACATCAGATTCAATCATCCTTCAGTCCTCATTCACTCCTGAAATGCATCAGGAATGTTTGTTTTTCAGTCTGCAGCATTTCAAAGGTATGGGACACATCCAAGGCAGCACTAGACTGCATAAACCTCTTTAGTTGGGGTAGAGCTATCTCCTTTAGTGCAATTTCCCCATGCCCACACAGGGAGCCAGGAATATGCTCTATTTCCATGTATGTAATACAGCCCCTGTCTCAGTACCCTAGGAATAATTGTACCATGATAACCCAACCACGTCTTATAAAACTTCATATTATCAGTCACCTTGAACTCCCAGATCCCATCGTCATCCTCTTTTTGGTGGGGGCAGGGACACCTGGAGGCACAAGAAGCATGCATTTTTCCACACCAACAAAAATCATTACAATTACCCTGCATCTTATCACATTTCTTCCCCATATAGTGCATACAGAAATTCAAAGTGGCTTTACCACAATCTGTGCTACCACAATCTGTGCTACCCACATATCGATTGCATTCGATCCAACAACGATCGTACAAATTTTTCGTGAAATCATAAAGTAAAATTTGGCCTCTTCGATCATTGAATAGAATCGAATGATCGGATATTCGATATTTCGATCATTCGATGATTGAAGGAATCAAAATTTTAAAGTTATTCGACTGCCTACTTCGCCAGATTGAACCTACCGAATTGTAATAGAAGCCTATGGGAAGCTCCCCATAGGCTTCTGAGGCTAAGTCCTTCTCGAATACCATTCGTACGATCAGAGCGTTTGATCGTTCGAATCGTATGAATTTTTCGGACTCTTGAAGGAAATTTCACGATTTTTTTCGTGAAATCAAACAATCGGTATCGGTATTCGATCGTACAAATTCATCGAGAAATCGGATATCAAGCAAAATTATAGCCTAAAACAATTAGTTAACCATTCAATGGTCGAATACTTATTGAATTGTGAATTTGGTCGAGCTAATTTCTGGTAGTAATAGGAAATTTGCCCCCTGGTGTTCCTTTATTCGAGTATTGTGGTTTGTAAAAATTGGCCCCACATAAATGGTTGGTGTTGTTAGTAGACCAACTATATCCAGATAAATTCATAGCTATAATCTGTTCATTCATTCATTGAGATAGGGATCCCTACTAAAGGTATCCCTTTATGATTAGAGATATGTGAATATATCCAGCAGTCAGTGGTGTTTAATTGGTTGGCTGTCTGCTGGTATAAGAGCCATATAGCATTTGTCTGCCAACCCCCGACATGAATATAATGTGGTGTGACACAAGAATGAGAATCTGTACCCAGGGTAACAAACACAGAGTCATTTCAAAAAGTCTCTTGCTTCCTGATGAGAATCATATTCTCACAGAGTAGGCCACCCTCTTGGTGTCAAAGTCTAAAACTTGTACCGTTGGCTAACAGACAGGTGGGCTTATTGGTACCACTCTCATCTGACTTACTTTGAAGGTGTCTCCCCTTCCTTGGCCTTGGCATCTCCTCTGGTCTTTGACCCTGTCAGAGGGTAGTTATATACCAGAGCAGATTCGGATCCAGTTTCTGAGGATGATGGTCCAGTTTGGTTCTCAGCTGGGCCTTGAGGCAGAGACACCTTCTTGCAATGTTATACGTGAATCCAATTGGACTTTCCTTGCACTTTAATTGAAGTTGGTGTGGTCAGCAGAACCTGGAAGGGTCTGTCGTATCTGGGTTCCAGGGCATCACCTAGTCTCTTGGGGGTATATTTATCAAAGAGTGAAGTTAAGAGTGAAGTTCCGCCACTAGAGGGAAATTCCAACGCTCTCCATTCATTTCTATGGGATTTTTAAAGGAGTATTTATCAAAGGGTAAACTTTCACTTCACCAATTGATAAATAGGCCTTTCAAAATCCCATAGAAATGAATGGAGAGCGGTGGAATTTCACTCTAGTGGCGGAACTTCACGCTTTGATAAATTTACCCCTTAGTTGGAAAGAGTGCACTTCAGGTATCTCTTCAGGATCTGGTAGGGAAGAGAACACTTTTCTATGCAGGTTAGTTAGCTGCAGATGCAATTGTATAACAGTTAATAAGAAAAGCATGTTCTCCTTGCAACCCCTGTGGAAAAAATAGTCCATGGGGATCTACCAAACGGTTCCTCAAAAGTAGTTAACTGGTGCAGACACCTAGTGGTGTGCCTCATAGATGATAATGTGAGTGGCAGCACTTGTACCCAGGTCAGGTGTGTCTGTTCACAGTTTGCTTAACTTAGCTTTCAATGTCCCATTGGTTCTTTCAACCTTGACTGAGGATTGTGGGTGGTAAGAGGTGTGTAGATGTTGTTGTATCTATAACCCCTTTAACACTTCTGCAAATACTTTCCCTGTAAAGTGGCTGCCTCTATCGGACCCACTTGTTTCAGGTAGTCTGTAGCGGCAGACAATTTCCATTATCAGTTTCTTAGTTGCGATTGTGGCTGTGGCTTTCATTAATGGCTATGCTTCAATCCACCCACGATGCTTCAATCCATCCTTACCTGATTTATATTTGGCACAGATAACATGTCTTACAAAAAAATCTATAGCATGTTGCGCAAATCCAGGAGCAAACCAAAGCTTGTTTACTATAGCTATCATTCCCCCTTGGAAACATGGGATGGGGGGGGGGGAGTGCGTGGCATCTGCTAACAAAGGAAATACTTGGAGGAGCACACAATTGAACATCCTCATGTTTCCAAATACCATTTTTAATCTCACACCCTTTGGGACAGATTCACTAAAGTGGCTTAAGCTAGCTACTTTTTGCCAATGTTGGCATCCGCAAGGACACTGTCAAATCAATAACAGGCACAGAGGACAATTCGCTAGAGAATGGAACTGTCGCTAGCTGAGGGATCGTCATAAATGATCAAAATGGCACAAGTAAAATAATATTTTCCAGAAGCCAATAGAGCAAGACTAATTATTAATCAGAATATACAGACTGCACTGAATCCTGTGTTTTCATGTAATCTAATGTGAATTTTATAGTTTTTGTATTGTATAATACAAACTTTCTCCAACTCTGCAAAACCAGTGGCTGCAGAAAAATAATCCTCCAAAATAGAAAGTCCAGTTTATCTATTTAAATCTGGATCCATGATTTTTGTCCCTGCAGCTGTAGTAGGAAACATTAAAGATGATGTAAAGGCAAAAATAAAATCCAATACAAATCTCTGAACAGTCGCCGACTGCTCTAAAGGGAAACAAAGCTCATGGTGTTCTGAAAGGCTGGGAAGTAAGGTGGGGCTCCCCCTGCTGTTCATAATCAAAGTGATTGTTTCCCTGCACAGCAGTTTGGGGCCGTCTGACGATTCCTATCCACAGCAGTAAATGAAGGGAGAATTTCACTGCAAACAGTCAGGTTTCTTATAAAAGCAGTACACATTTTTAATTAAAGTATATTGGAGATTGGAGATTTCTTTTTCATTAAAGAAAGGATTTTATTTTTTTGCCTTTACATGTTCTTTAATGTATATTCTTTGTCTGCATTGTTGGATTTAAACTTGCAGAGTTTCTTTTGTGCAATTTTAGTAGTCCTACATGCTACACATTTATTAAAATGAATTACATCATGTTGGGTAACCATACTGGCACAAAATCACTAATCATTGTCTCAGTGTTTGGACATGTAACTATTGTAGACATTTTACCACATGCAGTTCTGTTTTTAGCTAAAGAATATGACAATGCTTCCTTAGATTGTTTGCAACCTTGTGTCTTTAGTGTACTCTAAAGTTCTGCTGCTTGCTTATTCTCTAGAGACACTAGCAGTCTTACCAATGTCCAGGGTCGGACTGGGGGGCCCTGGCCCAACGGACTTCTGTCCAGGACCCCCCTCCAGACCCCCTGGTCCCCCTGCCACACGGAATCGCACGGCACACACTGAGCTGCATGGTGCTGCATTGACCCAGGAGATTGGCAGAGGGAGTCTGACCTGGCAGGGGCCCACCGGGTTAGTCCGACCCTGCCAATGTCAGCCTCAGAAAATACTGCTTTATCTATAAACCAGGGTGGCCTGCCATGCTCTAAAGTCCTGCTGCTTATTTGGACTCTACATAAACAACTGCTGTCTAAACTAGGGTGACCTCAACATCCTGCTGCTTGTTTGCACTCTGGAAACATATGTACTCTTACCAATTAAAGTCTTAAAAGTGTATACTCTAAAGTCCTGTTGCTTGTTTGTATTCTGCAAAGATACCTGCATTCATACCAATAACTCTCTGAAATAAGGGTGTTTCATTTCTAAACTGGGATGGCCTGCCTGCTTGTCCACAGATAGAGGAGATGGAAAATGTGGACGAACACAGGAAACTGCTTACTTGTGATTTATTTTGGGTCTACATTACATGTTTTGGCCATCACTGGTTTGTTTTCAGGTACCACTAAACTCAAATCATTTGAGTTTTTTCGCACAGAAAAAAACTCTATAATTCAATAAATTTGATAAATAACCCCCTAAACATTTAGCAAAAGTCATATAGTTAGCTGTCCATTTTTTGTGCTAATCCAGAGTAATTCCTTTTAAGCATTTCAAAGTTCATTTTTAGTTCTCAAAGTTCATGTTTGTGTGCCTGTGAATGTACACAGTTGAAAAAGGGCCAATGATTAAAATGATAAAGCAATAATGGTGTATTGAGTAGTGCATTGTCTATACCCATTTTATTGTTCACACTAAAGTTTGGCTGCTTGTTTGCTAAACTGTGTTGAGACACCTACAGTCTTACAAATAACAGTTTCGAAAGATAGTGCTTAGGGGATATGTTTACTAACATTGGAGATAAATATCTTCAAAGATATATATATAAAAAGTAACTCAAAGCAACTGGACTTGCTGAGATATTATTTTTTTTCAGCAAGTCCAGTTGCTTTGAGTTACTTTTTATATATATATACCATGACCTGGATGAATGAGAATCTTCATAGTTATCTTCAAAGATGTTGCCTATGGCAACCAGTGGGCAATTAGATTTAAATAATCGGCTACAAGTTAAAAAACTAAAGCATAGATATGATTGGTTGCTATGGGCAGCATCCTCGAAGAATTTTTCTCCAATGTTTGTAAATATGCTCCTTAAATTAAAATTTATATAAGGCTTTCATATGCTAAAAGTAGCATTTTTGCAATAAATATGCACTTATGAAAATAAAAGATTAAGGAGATAGCCACCTTATTGTTACCATTTAACCACAAAAAGCATTTCTGAAGACTGTTGTAATACAAGGGATCACTGACACAATTTCTCAGTCCTCCTCAGTTTGATGAACTTATGGCGCTAGAAATTGTGAAAAAGGATATGTGGACAGTACTGCGTTTGTAAGAATTGGCCAACATGGAAGTCTTTTTTTCTGTGAAGATAAGTTGTAGTAAAGTTCTTCTGGGCAATTATTAAAATGTATGTAATTCATGTTAATGGGGGCTTAGCTGTACAAAAGTAATGAATTGTTCTAGCACAGAAAACAGCTTGTTCAAATCTTAAAGAAACAGTATATTTTTACTAAGCAACATTTTTCAGTATTGCTCAAAAAATATTGTATGTAATATATAATAATTATATAAATATATATCATAATATATAATTATGAATATCTTCATAAATCCCCATGAGGCCTTTTTATCAAAGTACTAATTTGTGTTATTTTAGAGGTTTTTTCTACTTAAAATAAACTCACATTTTAAACTTACAAGCTTACAAGATCAAAACCATTTGAAGATATCGCTTCTATTTTGCCAAGGACAACTCCCGTTTACTGCTACATGAAACCAGCAGTTATTAGATGCCAAATGTATAAATTCAAGTCTTTAATTAAATTTTTTTAAAGGATGTCTCATAAAGCTTTATTAAAAATCACCACCTTCATAATGTGACATATGTTGTTTAATATAACGTATTTCTATAATGTATTTTGTTTATATTTACCAGAAATATCTGTTGCAAGATCTAGAAGCATTGAAGAGAAAAGATGCGGAGGTAATTTTTTTTTTTTTGCATTATTCATAGTGCATCTTGAGTTGTAAATTATACAGTAACTGTACTGTAATGTGCTACACTGTACCCCCTGTTGTAAAATATATAGTGGATAATGTACCACCTACTGTAATTTTTAAAGATATGTCCCCGAGAAGTTATGTGACCATATAAAAGCACAAGGCCGCAGGTGACTACTAATATCTTTACTAATATATTTTACTAATATCTTTATAAATTTAAGTAGGGGGTATATTGTACATTGTAATCTACAGTTTCTGTGTGCAGTGTATTACTTCTTAATTCACTCTAGCTTTGCTCATGTACTATTACACTTTTTTTTGTTATGCTATTGTCCCCCTTGCTGATTTTACTTTTCTCCTTTTGTTTTCTTGTTCCATCTTTGGGGCTAAGTATTTGTATTTCTTTTGCTTTTTATGCCCTTTGCCTGCCATTTGTGATGTCAGGGAAGCAGGGAGACTGAAATTATGTGAAAATTGATGTAGTGGGGGAGCAACACCAGAAAGATGCCATGCAAGAAGGTTGGGAGACTGGAGAGGCTTCGTGGGAGGGGTTTCTCAGACAGAGAGACATGGAGTGGGAGGCAGTGAAACTTGGTATGGTGGAAGGTAGGATGAGCATGTGAGGGGAGTTACATGATGCAGACACATAGAGGCAAATGTCTCTATAAATGGCATGTAGTGACGTAGTACTCGTCGTTTATATAGTGAATAAAGTACCCCCTCTTATAAAATATAAGGATATTATAAGTTACCGAGGAGTTTCATGACCATATAAAAACACGAGGAACTCCAAGGTAAATTCTAATATCCTCATATTTTGCAACTGGGGGTGCTTTATTTATTATAATACACAAGTTTCAGTGAGTCATGTAACAGAAATGACATCAGAACTCACCATTTATAACTGATGACATCAGAACTCACCGTTTATAAGGATATAATTTACAAGATATTTACAGCTTTTGTGTATTATAAGGATATCATTTACAGTTTGGTCTCATAGTGAAATTACCAAACAGTAGATTATAAGGATATTAGAAGTTGCCTGAGAATTCCATTCTACAGATGTAGAAATAAATTAAGAGTTAATCGATTGTAACCAAAAGGCAAAAGGAAGAATAAAATTAAAAGTATAGGCTGTCAAGCCAAATCAAAAATTGTAACTAAAGAATATAACCAAAGCAAAGACAGAGATGTCCAAATGGATACCACCAAATATACCACCAAATGTCCCCACAAAGGTCAAATAAAGAAAAATATGTCCAGAATTTCTAGTTCCATAAGAGATTCCAAACAGTCACTATGGGGTTATTTATTAAAATTTTAATCTTGAAAAATCTAGTTTTTTTCACAAGAAAACTCAAATTTTTCGAGAAAAAAACTAACATTTTTCAAGATTTATTTTTTATACCCCAATGCAGCAAAAAGCTTGAATGTGAAGTTCTGCCATCTCAGTCCTGTCAAAGTCAGACCTGTTTAAGTCAATGGAAGAGGCACCTATATCAATTCAAAGTTTTTGTGGTCTGCACTGGGTTTAGCCCAAAAATCTAACTTTTTCAGGCAAAAACTCGATACATTTGTGCAGTTCAGGAAAAGGCCCTAATTAAATTGAGTTTTTAATTAATAAATAAGCTAAATCAGGCATGGGAGTTTGGTTGTGGTTTTTCTAATAAAATGTGATAAATTCAGATTTTAGTAAATAACCCCCTATATGTTGTACTGCCCTCTCAATGTTTAGTCATATAAGAAAATTCTAAAAACAAGCAAAGAGCGAGGGGCACATTGCATAGTGTAAAACTAGTGGAATAGCAAGTGGATTTCACTTAGAAAGGCTCAATGCACAGCTAACCAAACAGAATGGGCAATAATCAAACTAGTCCATTACATAATGAGTTTAAATAGTGTATGGACACACATGGCCACAAAAAGGAAAGTGAAGGCATAGCACTACAGCATGAAGTAGCCTGGTCAGAGTAAGGAAGTGACATCTCTGCTGTGTGGCCCAATTAAAAACATTTTGGCAGGGCCCCTTTGAAGAAATTGTGCAGCCTGTCACAGGGTTTCAGGGCTGGGTTGGCAAATAGTGTCTGCATTTCCCTCTGTCCAATTGACTGCTGCTCGTTGAGGATGTGCTGCTGGGAGACAAATGTTCCCTCATTTTTTAGGCTAAAATCATTTGTGCAAATTTTGGTTTCTAGTGTAAAATGTGTATGCAGCACCATGGATTGTATATATACAGAATGAATACATTTCAGTTTTTTTTTCAAGCCTAAGTTTTTGTATAAGTTACAAAACTCCCCAGTATATACTCTACAAAAATGGTTCAAACTGATTGATAAAATAACCAATGCTTTTATCTGGGCACCCCGTATCAGCCTTGCAACTTTGCAAACTTTATGCTCTACTACCATGCATCTCAACTGGTATATGATCACTGGTGGCTGACTCAGTACCTGAATAACCAGGCACTTCTGGTAGAAGCAGCTACTGCCACTTAATTAGAGTCCCTAGCCAATCGCTTATACAGAGGAGAAAGATCTGCCATCCCCACTGCCCCCTCAATGAACTGTGTCATAAAAATATTTGGGAATTATCTAAAACGTTTCTACCCTCAACCAGATACCTGGAAATACCCTAGGAAACTTTTGCATCTGCACAAGTTTTCTCAAGTGGAACTTTGGGCCTCGAGAGGACTTAAGTACCTGGGACAAATAGTAGAGGGCGGCTGACTAAAAACTTTTCAGGAGCTGAAAGCTACTTATCAGCTACCCTCCCATATACTGTTCCGCTACATTCAGTTGAGACATACTTTCCGCTCCCAGTTCTCTAATGAGCCACTAGATATCACACAGAGCCAGTTGGGACTCCATCTTAGGCAACTGCCCTATCACCCACCCTGATCACCACCCTGATCTATGCAATCTAAAGGCCCCATACACGGGCCTATAAAAGCTGCCAACAGACAGAGTCAGGAGCTTATTGGCCCGTGTGTGGTGCCATCCTACGGACTTCCCCGATCGATATCTGGCCAAAAGTCAGCCAGATCTCGATCGGGCAGGTTAAAAAACCCAGATGGATCACATCTCTGCATGTATGCAGTCCCGCGATCACCTCCATTAGGAAGGCCCATGATCGGATCAGCCCGATATCGCCCACCTCAATGTGGGCATATCAGGGAGACATCCGCTCATTTGGTGATATCACCAAACAAGCGGATCTCCCTGTCTATGGCCACCTTTAGGCAAGTTCTCCAAATCTCAGCTAGAGGGCCTTCAACTGAAATAGGCAGCAGATATCCCAGAGATAGATGAAGAAGCATGAGAGAGGGTCCTAGAACAGGTCCCACAACTTACAACAGAGAAAAGGGCAGTTTACCTGGCTAGAGGCAGCCCTGACAAATTTATGGCAATATTGGGCCCTTGGTTGGACCTACACTGCTGCTTCCTGATTAATGTGAATCAATATAGCTTGTTTAGTTGGGCTATTGCTGGTAGATCGCACGGATATACCTATGTATAATGGAACAATCTCCAACAGAGATAGATGGATCCAGGTCAAATACTTGCATAGAACATACCTGACCCCCCCAGAGGCTGGAAAAAATATTCCCAGGTACACAAGACACTTGCTACAAGTGTGGTGTGGAGATGGATACCCTTCTGCATGGTTTCTGGACATGTCCATTAATCCAGAAGTACTGGGAGCAAGTCCTAGACTTCATAGAATCCAATTTTTGCCCTTCCTAACATAAGATCCCCTGATTTATGCCTAATGGGATACACAGGCTCTCTTGTGCTACAATCACATCAAATGCTAAATTATGCAAAAAACATACTATTAAGCTGGAAAGCCACTAGGCCACCTACGATAACCCACTGGAAAAAAATCTATCAATGATATACTCCCGCTGCAAAAGGCAGTTTACGTGGCTAGAGGCTGCCCTGACAAATTGTTGGCAATATGGGGGCCCTTGGTTGGACCTATTGCACATTGCTGCTTCCTGATTAATGGAAATCAAAATAGCTTGTGTGGTCGGGCTATTGACAGTAGATCGCAACTATTTACCTATGTATAATTGAACACACAATGACAAAAGTGAGACAACCTGTAATTGATATGTTTATTTACATACAAAGTGAATAAAGCAAGGTACAATAAATACTAGAAAAGGGAGTGTTATACTGAATGGTCTGGGCTGTCCGTCATCGCACAGGACACGGTCGGTATAAACTTCCATATTTTGTGTTGGGGGGTCACACATTGCCACACTAGGGAGCAGCTCTCTGTATTATTATATGCATTGACCTCAAGGCATACACAGAAGCGCTTGTTATTGTGATCGCAGGATCGCTAATTCTTATACATTTTCTGCGCTGACTGTACTAATTGACTTTCCCTTAAGTGGATTTACCAACCTACTAACCAGTAGCTTCCATCAAGTTACATTTCGGGATTTCCCCGTATATATTCCAATCCACAGGTATAATAAAGTGCTTGCCCTGCATTTAGAAAATTTGGCCTAGCCTTGATTTGTCCTTGGACAATTAGATTTCAAAAACTGGAACTGGCCTGGGAGACTATCACTTTGCTTATTGGATTACAAAGGGTTTATTTAACCTATGGGAGTATACCTGGATTGACCACACCAGGACAGGACTTGTATTATTACCCTATAATTATTCATATTGCTTAAAATTTTCTATTTTTGACGAATCAGTTGGGTGCTGTGGCTAGGCACCCATGGGTGAAGTATTCCCAGTCCCCATGTAGTGCTGCTTGTTTTTAACCAGTTTTAAATTTTTCATACGGCATGGTGGTGAATAAATATTGCTTTTTATTTATTTTCATTTTGTTTTGTATACTTTAATATTGCGTTATCACTGGATATATGGGTCTTGGTGGTTAAGTCCCATTTATTGGTTTAGTTTCTGATATGTTTATTTACCTTTCTTTAATTGTTAAATTGAAAATGCAAAATAAAACCTTTAAAAATAAAAAGATAGCTCTGTTATACAGATAGCTAGAATTTCGGTAGCCATAAAGCAGTCCATAAAGGCAGGACTGCTGCTTACAATGGGGATCAGAGAAGGATTTTTATTAAAATTGGATTTTTTATTAAAATCTTAAAACTTTTACAAAGCAAAAACAAAATCATAGTAACATAATAACATAGTAAAATAGGAACATAGTAACATAAGTTAGGCTGAAAAAAGACTCACTTCCATCAAGTTCAACTTTTTTTTTTAATTTTTATTTTAGCTGCTTAACTGCTAGTTGATCCAGAGGAAGGCAAAAAAACCCATCCTTAGCCTTTCCAATTTGCCTCAGAGGGGGAAAAAATTCCTTCCTGACTCCAAAAAGGCAATCGGACTAATCCCTGGATCAGCTTATATAATGAGCTATCATCCATAACCCTGTATTCCCTCACTTGCTAAAAAGCCATCCAACCCCTTCTTAAATCTAATGTATCAGTCAGTTTCAGGGAGAGAATTCCACATCTTCACAGCTCTCACTGTAAAAAACCCCTTCCGAATATTTAGGCAGAACTTCTAAACGGAATGGGTGACCTCGTGTCAGCTGGAAAGACCTAATGGTGAATAAAACATTAGAGAGATTATTATATGAACCCCTTATATATTTATACATAGTTATCATATAACCCCTTAAGCGCCTCTTCTCCAGCGTGAACATCCCCAATTTGTCCAGTCTTTCTCATAGCTAAGATTTTCCATACCTTTTACCAGCTTAGTTGCCCTTCTCTGTACCCTCTCTATTACAATAATGTCCTGAGTGAGGGAGACCAAAACTGTACGGCATATTCTAGATGTGGCCTTACAAGTGCTCTATAAAGTGGAACAATGACCCCCTCCGTGACTCTATGCCCCTTTTAATACAGCTCAAGACCTTATTGGCCCTTGATGCTGCGGACTGGCATTGCTTGCTACAGCCAAGTTTATCATCTACAAGGACTCCAAGGTGCTTTTCCATAACGGATTTGCCTAGTGCAGTCCCATTAAGGGTATAAGGTGCATGACTTTACATTTATCAATATTGAATCTCATTTGCCACTTAGCTGCCCAGATTGCCAGTTTGTCAAGATCCTGTTGCAAGGATGCCACAACCTGGATTAATTGGGCTGGATAGTTTTGTGTCATCTGCAAACACTGATACATTACTTACAACACCCTCCCCTAAGTCATTAATAAACAAGTTAAATAAAAGTGGACCCAATACCGAGCCCTGAGGGACCCCACTAAGAACCTTACTCCAAGTAGAGAATGTACCATTAACAACCACCCTCTGTACCCGATCCTGTAGCCAGTTCCCTATCCATGTGCAAACGACTTAATTAAGCCCAACAGACTTTAGTTTAGAAAGCAGTCGTTTGTGGGGCACGGTAACAAACGCTTTGGCAAAATCCAAATAGATCACATCTACTGCCCCCCCCACTGTCCAGCATCTTACTTACCTCATCATAAAAAGCAATCAAATTTGTCTGGCATGACCTATCCTTCATAAAGCCATGCTGATTTCTGCTCATAATGCCCTCACTAGGACAAAATTTTGAATGTGATCCCTTAACAAGCCTTCAAATAATTTGCCCACCACAGATGTCAAACTTACTGGCCTATAATTGCCAAGCTGAGATCGTAATTCCTTTTTAAATATTGGGATGACATCAGCTTTCCTCCAATTCATAGGCTCCATACCAGATGAAAGTGAATCTGAGAAAATCAGAAATAGGGGATGGTCTAAAACTGAACTAAGCTCTCTTAGAACCGTGGGTGTATACCATCAGGCCCTGGCGCCTTGTTTACATTAATTTTTATTAAAGGTTTATGAATCATATCCTGAGTCAGCCACTGACTAGATTGAGCTGAGTCAGTGCATCTATGAAGTGAGCCTGGGAACTCAGACTCTATTGTATACACTGAAGAAAAAAACTGATTTAGCACATTTGCCTTTTCTGTATCAGTTACAACCAAACTGGTACCATTATTTAATGGAGCAACACTCTCAACCTGCATCTTTTTACTATTTATATATTTAAAAAACTTTTTAGGGTTACTTTTCGCCTGCGCCACAATTAATTCTTCATTTCCTTTCATTGCCTTCCGGATTGCTGATTTACAACATTTATTACAGTGTTTATATTCATTAAATGCAGCTTCTGTCCCAACAGATCTGTAGTTTTTAAATGCCTTTTTCTTCTTTCCTATTATCTTCTTTACATCTGTATTAAGCCACATAGGCTGATTCTTAGAGCTTCTACATTTACTCCTTAAGGGAATAAATTGAGAACAGTAATGATTTAATATCATTTTAAATGACAGTTCTGTGGTTTTAGCTGAAAACATAATGCCCCAATCAATACTCTGAAGGGCAGCCCTAAAGGCACTAAAATTAGCTTTTCCAAAATTCATGGTTTTTGTTGCCCCAGTATATATTTTTTTTTGCACCAGACATTAAATGATATAACATTATGGTCACTATTACCCAGGGGTTCAATGACTTGCACATTTGCTATAAGTTCTGGGTCATTTGAGATCGCTAGATCCAGAATAGCATTATTTCTGGTAGGCTCCTCAACAATCTGTGCCATAAAATTGTCATGCAACAAGTTTATAAACTTATTCCCATTAATTGATCTGGCAGTACTGTTGACACGACATATCTGAATAATACAATATTACAATATTTACATTATTTACAAAGAGAATGTAGAAAAATTAGTCCAAGAGAAATCCAAGTTCATCCAATATTTCTCATTCATACTTTAATGGGGATCAGATAATATCTGTGCAGTGAGTGGGACAGAATGCTCTGTTATACAGATGACTAGAATCTCAGTGGCCAAAAGGGAGGGCAGGGCTGTTGCATCCAATGGGGATCAGATAGGATTTTTTTTTATTTAGTAAAAGCATATCAATTTACAATAATCATCAGCTCAGCTAAATCAAACAGATTTTAGACTGCCACCAATAAGCAAAATAGAGTCCATGAATCTTTGGCTTGGCTCAGCAGTATCTCCCACCACCATACCCTCTCGGAGTCCTTCCTCTGTCCATTCCCAAACAAAACCTGGCAAAGTCTTTCTCTTTGTCCATGAAAGGGGGTTTCCTCCCTCCCCACACACCACTTTCACCCCCCACCACAAACCCGGCCACAAATTCCAAAGTCCGGCTTTCTATTAGTGGGCCATCGCATCACCCTTCCCACATACACTCCCCCAATCCAGGACACATATAATGCTGAGCAAAAGAGTTTGTAGAAATTGTCAGCTGAAAAACACGATCTGGTGGAGTTACTGTCTTATCCTCCCTCTGAGCACTTTTGCCAGGACACATCTTAGAGGGTAGAAAGAGAAAAGGGTCAGACATCACAAGCATTACTAACATAAAAGCATCAGTATAAATCACAGATTCACACCTTTCCATTTGGATGCATTCAGGCAGCTTTGCTTAACCTCTCTTTCCCTCAGGAAACCCAAATCAGCCACCACAGACTTCACTATTTGGTCAATAACAACATCCTCATGGTTACTGGACCTTCTGCAGCAGAACTGCCATAGGTGGTACCTCATCACTGATATTATTATATACACTGTCCCTCTATCCATGGGGTGTGGGTCAAACAGAACACCATAGGCAGCATTAGCATAGGACAGGTGTTTGATCTGGGGCACTTTGAGAGCCTCTGCCAGAAAATGTTCCAGGGTCTCATTAGCCCCATGGACACTCCCTTATTGTGATATTAAAAAAGCTTACATTGCCTTCGACCAAAAGTCTTCCCTGAAGAGCAAGCCAATTCAGATCAAAATACTTTGGGGCACCCTTCTATCTGTAACAAAACCTCACCCTGGTCATCTAGTGGTGCGGCGGGGAATTAAACTTCAAAAAGTCGATTCAAAGAAGGCCACTGGACATATCATGCCCAACCCTTACTCTTTCCTCCCCTTTTTACTGGATGAACAGACTTTGGATCCGAGCATAGAGAGCTTCAGGCAGCGGATACATGTAGGAAACAAACAAAAAGACTGGCACCAGGCAAGTCTTCACAAGCTTCACCCTTTCTCTATAGGACATCTTCCACTGATTCCAACTGTGTACTTTAACATTTTCAGCATCCAACTTTTCTTCCCAATTTTGCCTACCATCAACTCCTTTGCCAAATTTGATTACCAAAACTATAATCTGAGTTTGGGCCGTTGAAAATTCCTGGAGTGGAAAGGCCGGCTCCTTGTCGAATGACCAAAAAGCTTGAGACTTATCCATGTTGACCAGAGAACCGGAGTAACTTATAATGCACTCTCGCATCTTCTGGACGACAAGAGACTGCTACCGTGGCATAATCCGCATAGGCTACTGACCTGAGGGGCAGGCTACTGGGAACAGAGAGGCCCTTAATTCCACTCATCTGCAAATGCCTTAGAAAAGGATTGATCTCAAAACCATACAGCAGAGGACTTAAGGGACACCCCGGTCTCACCCTGGCCTGACCTCAAAGTTTTCACCACCCCACCCATTGATAAGTGGCAAGCTTAATGCTCTTTTGTACAAAGTTGAGAGCCATCTAATGAATGTTCTCAGGATTCAATATTTTGTCAAAATGGCCCACAGATACTCATGATCCACACAATAAAAGGCCTTAGTCTAGTCCAGAGACAGAAAGTTGCACCCAGTGTTTTGGACTTTGCATAGCTCCTAGGCTTCCCTAATAGTAAGGATCACCCCAAAGATGCTCCACCCTTTCACAGTGCAGAACTGGACAGGAGATAAAGTGCCTGAAAATAAACTCAATCTGGTAAAAAGTATCCATGCGAGAAGCTTCCTATCAGTGTTGAGAAGGGCAAATGGCCTCCAATTCTCAACCCGCTTTGGATCCTTACCCTTGACAGCAAGATCAAGGAGGATTTTCTCATAGAGGGGGGTAAGAGACCCCCTTCCAGGCAGTCTCTAAAAACCTCTACAAGAGCCGGATCCTTCTTTTTAGCATGGCAGTCGATGGCAGCTTTTACCTCATCCTCAGTGATTTCAGCTGTCAAAGGCACAAAGTCCAAATTTGTTACATCGGGCCCTGGGGTTGCCTCCAGGTAGGATGAAATACCCCCACCCCCCCCCATCCAAAGCCTTGGCCCAGAACAGAGAACCGTAAAAGTCTTTCACTATCCCTCCCTTGATGTTTGCAACTCACCCTTAGGATTGATCAGACTGGTAAAAAGTTTTCGGCCAACATTCTCTTTGCAGTTTAAAAGGGGTCTGGCAAGTAAAGACCCTGTAGTCCCTTTCCTGCACAAGATATTTATACCAGTTGTACTGACATTCTCTGATCTGGGCCTTCAGCTGTGTAATTTTTTACCCCTCCCCCGCATTTGAAATAGAAGACTCCCTACATACTGATATTTTACGGAATGAGAATTTGGCATCCTCCCATCATGATGACTCTAGAGTTGTAATTTACCCTATTGAGCTTGTGACAAAGAAAAGCCTCAAAATACTGTTGAACTGACACACCATCCGGGGAATCCACGCTCAGCTGCCACAGACCCTTACCCTTCAGTGGAATAGATGAGGATCCCACAGTAAAGGAGAGTGCCAAGTGATCAGAGTATTATACCCCACCTTCCTTCACATTTGTGAACTCCTCACCAGCCCTGACAAAAGCCATAGCTAGACGGCTGCTTCTTTCTGCACATCTGTAGGTATGTGATGCCTTCCTGCCACCTCAGGTTGCAACATCAACCAGACAAGCCTGCTGAATAAGCATGTTTAAATAATAGCTTTCTGATTTTCTCATTTTACCAGAACGATCTCCTGGTCCAAGGACCTGGTTGAAATCACCAGCTAGGACGACCGAAAGGGAAGTGTGTAGAAAAGGTCTAACTTCAACTAACAGGGCCCTCCTGGCTTCCATAGACTGCGGCCCATAAATGTTTAAAAGACAGAAAAGACTTACGCTTATTGTGACATCCAGTAACAGACAACGGCCCACCTGGATCTCAAGCAATTGGTGTACTGTTATATTGAGGCCACCCTAAAACAGTAGTGCTACTCCTCCACATGGTTCCTCTGCTATAGACCAGAGGAAGGCCCTTGTTGCCAATCAGCTCTTACCTTTCTAAGATCTGCCTGAGTAGTGAGTTGGGTTTTCTGAAGGAAAAAACCTCAGCATCTGAGTTTGCTAAACTTTCAAATGCCATGAATCTTGGACGTGGCAATCTCACACTGCAAACATTAGAGGTCAAGAATTTTATTGTAGGCTGCCCCATCATGAATTTTTGTGAGGATGTTTTTTCTTACCTAAACCTACAGCTTCCTCCCCATATTGATTTGAGGAGAACAATGAGACCTCATACCATCCTCAAGACAAACACCCTCTCCGTCTTGATCACTAGAATGTTTTGCACCCACACCTTTCTTCCTGACTGGTCACTACCTTCCCTTCCTCTTTTCATTAAAGGGATTTGCATTTCCATTTCCTCAGTATCCTCCTTCTATAATTCTCTCTCTTCTCCTCTCTCTATTCTCTCTCTCGATCCTCCTGCTCCTCTCTTTTAGCTCTGTCTCCCCAAGTCTCAGACTCTTCCAAAGCCACAAATTTGTTTTTGGTAGTGATTAAGAAAGAAGCAGAAGAACCTTCCCCTGGGTCTAACAAGTCAGCCTGTATTTTAGTTTTATTTTTTGTGTTGACTGTCTGCCAGCCATTCTCATCCTTCTTACCTTTCTTGTTAGTATTGTTCCTCACTGCTTTTACACTTATCTCTCTGCCTGGTTTTGTGTTCTCCTTTCTGCTTGTTCTCACTGTTTTCTCCACAGGCCTCTTTGGAACAATACTACTCTGCGAGTCCCTCACTTCTGTTTCACTTTCCTCACTGGTCTCTCTTTCTGGTGTTACAAAATCCTTCCTCATCTCTTTTCAATCTCTGGGTAAAGGGTGAGTATATTTTGGTATGCTTCAGGGCAATTCCTATAAACATGTCCCATTCGATTACAGACATTGCACCTAACATTTACACATGCTTCTGCAGCATGACCAATTGCATTACACAGGGCGCACCTTAGGACTGCACATGACTTGGCCAAATGGTTACTTGCTCCACATTTAAAAAGGCTGCCCTACATAAAAACAGGTACTTCGTTTTTTCCCAAAGAAAAAAACTTAATCTGTGTTTTCCAGACTCCTGCCCAAACCCCATCCTCATCAAAAACCTTAACTAGAGGTGTAAGGACTGTACATTGCATGTGCAACCATATGAGAATGTCTTCTTTAGGAATGGCGTCATTCTTTGTGACAATTGTGATGTTTTTAGTCTCAGGCTTTGTAATAGGGATTACTACAAAATCTTCCCAATATTTGTTACCTGCCCTTTTTTGCATGTTATATATATGGGCCACTCTCAGCTGCTTTATGGGATACCTTCATGCCTTCTGTTTGGTTTTGAGTCTTGCGTTGGACACTTTGAACTTCTGATGGTATCACTGCTGCTTTGGCAACTCTGGAAAGTCTTGATCAGATGAAATCTCATAGAGGGCTTGAGATGAATCCTTATATCGTAGCTTAGGTCTTGTGCTGGTTTGTGGCAGATTCACTTTGAAACTTTTCTTTTTCTTCTTCTCTTGCTCCTGAATCTCCTTCTCATCAAAAGCCATGTTCTGCCAATTGACTCTGTCACCTTGTTGCTTCTGCGCCGTGGAGGCAATGATTTTGCAAACTCTGGTTCACTCTCAGAAGTGGCCGGACTGTTGGAGGTACTGGACTGGGTCTGGCGCCGCCCAGTAGCAGAAAGCAGATATGCTGCTTTAGAACCAGAACGCATTGACTCAAACCTTTGCTTTTTCTGAGATATTTCTTTCCACGGCTCAACTTTGCCATACAGTTGGTTTATTCTTTTGTCAATGCTGCTCATTTAATTAAATTAACAGGGATATGAGGTTGTTCAGGCACTTTATTGTCTTTTGCTTGGCTTTGCCATGTCGCTTTAAATGCTGGTTCCTCCCCCTTCTTCCTCACAAGCGGTTGCTCCTGCACATTCTCTCCCCCTGGTGCTTGAGCTGTAACATTGGCTACACTTGCATAGGTGAGAGGCTCAGTTTGACTGACAGGAGCCTTTGTGATTTCACTGCCGACGCCTCCAACTCCTTATGTAGTGTTTGCCGGCGCCATCTTGGATTCCTCATGCAGAGGCTGCAAGTCTGCTGCAACTGTCTTTCCACTTGTCTTCCCAGACTCTCCCAGCTCTGCAACACACACACCTCTCTCCCAAGGGGCTACAGACTCCAACTCCATGTGCATCACAGGGTCTGATGGGGGGGGGATCACTGTGTGTTTGGGGTGAAACTTGTGCATTTTATCAGCAGGTTTGGCAGATATTTCTTTCTTTTGCAAGGTTTTACTTTCAGTACATTGACTTTCCTCACTCACTGCTGTAACCTGCACCTGCCGCTGTTTATTCACATTATCTGCACACACAGGGTCACATTCAAGCTTTTGCTTGTTTCCTTTGGGGGTGATGGAGGATTCAGCTTGGATTCTTCCTGAGGTAGTTTCTCAGTGGGAGTCCCACGCCGGCTTCCAACTTCCTGGGCTCGAGCCACTTACAAATTCCTTTGCTTTCTTATCTCAGTCAGACTTTTCTCCATCTCCTCATCACTGTCACTGCTGTTTCTCCTCCTTGATCGTGGGGTTCCCAAAGAAGAGGAGCGTAGCCTTGACCTTGTATGTTCAGCTGAAAGACTAGGCCCCAAAGCCTAGTCTGGTAGCCTGGGCTTGTTTCAGACATTGCAGAGCTCTCTGACACATGACTGCTTGCAATGTGAATAAGATAGGATATGTGCAGCCACTAAAGAATAATTAACTTTTCAGCCATAAAGTCTGCCAGGGCAGAAATGCTGCTTGAAGTGCTCTGCAAACAGGAATTAACACCACTGAGGCAGAATGCTTTTAAAAAGACATAAAAATAAACAAACCATGCCATGTAGCCTAGCAGAGGACTGCAGCATAACATACCTCAGCTATAACAGAAAGGACCCTTAAGTAAAGAAAGCATGACCCCCTGACCCTCAACAAACTGCACAGGGAGGGCTATAGATGCAGGTAGAGTAGAACGCAGCAAAGAGGTTATAATACAGCCTGCCTTATCCACACCTCCAGTCTCAACCAGCCTTGTCTGTAGCAGGGGAGACTTCAGCAAGTAACAGGACACCAGTCTCATCTTGTGAGAACATGTTGGAGAGAGCCGAACAGC
Organism: Xenopus borealis; assembly: GCA_024363595.1. Lineage (NCBI taxonomy): Eukaryota > Metazoa > Chordata > Amphibia > Anura > Pipidae > Xenopus > Xenopus borealis. The sequence continues at coordinate 72,150,173 of CM044441.1, forward strand.
TCGTGAAAGGAGCCGACCAGCAGGGCGAAGTGCCAATTCAGCACAAGTTCCGGACATAGACTACTGCACAGTGGAAAACCCCTATGGAAAACTCTGTATCTGTGCTGCTGTTCGGGGCCCTCATGGGTGCAGGCCCTGACTGCATCTGAACAGTCTTCATCATAGGAGCCCATTAAACACACCTGCTACATGAATCGTGTACACTCATGCGAATTTGAGAAAATCAGAAATAGGGGCTGGACTAAAAATTAACTGAGCTCTCTTAGAACTTGGGGGTGTATGCCATCAGGCCCTTGAGCCTTGTTTACATCATTTTGTATTAAAGCTTTATGAATCCTATCCAGCCACTGACTAGATTGAACTGAGCCATCAGTGCAGCGATGAAGTGAGCCTGGGAACTCACTCGTCTATTGTATACACTGAAGAAAAGAACTGATTTAGCACATTTGCCTTTTCTGTATCATACCATATTGGTACCATTGTTTAATGGAGCAACACACTCAACCTGCATCTTTCTACTATTAAAATATTTAAAAAACTTTTTTGTGTTAGTTTTCACCTCCGCTGCAATTAACTCTTCATTTCCTTTCACTGCCTTCCGAATCACTAATTTACAACATGTATTATAGTATTTATATTCATTAAATGCAGCTTCTGTCCCAACAGACTTGTAGTTTTAAATGCATTTATCTTATTTCCTATTAACTTCTTTACATTTATATTAGGCCACATAGGGTGATTCTAAGAGCTTCTACATAAGGAGTAATCCTTAAAGGAATAAATTGAGAACCGTAATGATTTAATATTTTAAATGACAACCATTTCTGTTCTGTGGTTTTAGCTGAAAAAATGCCCCAATCAGTGCTCTGAAGGGCAGCCATCAAGACACTAAAATTATCTTTTCTGAAATGCAATGTTTTTGTTGCCCCAGTTTATATTTGTTTTTTGCACTAGACATTTAATGTTATAACATTATGGTCACTATTACCCAGGGGCTCAATGACTTGCACATTAGTTATACGTTCTGATTCATTTGAGATCACTAGATCAAGAATAGCATTTTTTCTGGTTGGCTCCTGTCAGCCACAGGATATGAGCATTTATACAGAGAACAACCAAAACACAAGTAAGAAAATGGGAGCTTTTCAGATATATTTTTGAAGGAGAGAATTTCTAGGGGTTACAATTGCTTTCTAAAAAGCTTTACAAACTCATGTTGTATCCCCATTGTAACAGTCTATCTCTTAAATGGCATGCTTTTGTTACAAAAGTATGGAGATCAGAGCATAATCGCCTAAGGCACAGAAATTGCCCCATTAGTATATTTCTTAAAAGGTGTTTGGGATGTGGGGAGGTGGCTCTCAATAAGGTGTTGGCTGCACATTCTTTTCGATAATGCCACAAAGGCCTCAGTTTAGGGTGACAAAATTTTAGGGGTCTTAAAAAATGTATTTCTACAAACAACCTGTCTCTTCAAGGACAAACTGAGGTATACTAACCAATTATCTAATGTTTATTAAAAGAAAAATGAAAAGGAACAACCCCGTATGTCTTTATTCCCTAATGTACTATTTTACATAAATGTGCATAAAACAACATATAGAAGCCTGGATTCACTTAATTACTATGCCACTAATATCTGCATCTTATAAAAATTATGTAAAGTGCTGGTGCTTATAGTAATATCTATGCCATCAATAATTTATGTGCAAACAATCTCTTTCACCATCCATATATGTAAAATAGTATATTAGGGAATAAAGACATACAGGGATGTTCCTTTTCTTTTGTCTTTTAATAAAATTTTAGGGGTCGGCATGCCACCCAGCCACATCCTAAGGGACTCAAAGCTCCCCTGTGTTCTAGTGTCTCAGAGCATTTGCCGGGGGGGGGGGGCATATGGAGCCATTGTGCTAGGACCATGTGGCCTTGGGGGAGGGGGGCATGTTTGCAAAATGAGGCTGGCACTGGGACCATGTGGCCTTTGGGCGCTGTGTTGCAAAATCCAGCCCTGAATTTGATGTGACATGTTTTATTCAATTTAGAGAAAGACTTAGAAGGCAAAGGTGTATTTATTAGTATGGACAAGAATGTTAATTAGATTTATATCTTGGAGGTTTTTGTGAGACAGAGCACTAGCAGACATAATTATCTAGGACATGACTATAAGTGGAACATTTACCCTGAAATATAATAATATTTTATGGTTCTGACTGTTATTATCTATAGTTTTGGATTAATTTTTGGTATGAATGTTAATATTTATACTGATTACATGCAGAACTATAGCAATATGTATGTATAATCTTGCTCTGACACCTGCGTAATATGTGGCAATTTTTGATTCAGATACTTGCTCCAATACATGCTTCAAATACCTTAAAGCCAGCACCAATGTACTGCCCAGTCTGCATATGAATTATGCGCAAGTGCACTAATTGACACAAGGGAGCCCTAGCATTCCTGTCAGCTTGTACTTGTCTAGGTTTGCAACATCTTGTGCTCATTTATGAAACAAGTGCTCTGAATAGAATGCATATTGCTACATCTCTAACACAAGTAACTGAAAACAACTGGACTTGCTGAGAAATTTTAATGAAGACAATTCACTGCTCATACAAGCAGCTTCTTCAGTTCAACTGACTGGTGTAGGGGAGTTCTCGGCATATAGACTCTTCCAACAATCCAATAACAACGGCACATTGTAACTTTTCAGATAGGTGACATTTGAAATTCACAGAGGTGTTGATTCTGTGTAGTTACTATGATAGGATTACAAATGTGTCCTGCAGCTCCTAGACACAGGTGTTACTTGTGAGAGTTGCATGAATGGATGTTGCGTTCTGAACCCGCTGGGGTACAGATGTTAGAACAGCATTGTATGTTGCAGACAGGTGGCGTTGAATGCCCCCCACCTCTGTTCAGGGATGGTTTCTCCACCTTAACATAAATCGCCTCTTTCACCCCTCTTTCAAACCAGCTGTCTTCTTTATCCAAGATTTGGACATTGCTATCTTCAAATGAGTGTCCCTTGTATTTTAGGTGTAGAAAGACAGCTGAGTCTTGTCCTGTAGCGTTCACCCTATGGTGGAAAAACCATCCCTGAACAGAGGTGGGGGCCTTCGACACCACCTGTCTGCATACGTACAATGCTGTTCTAACATCTACACCCCGGCGGTTTCAGAACTATTCACACATCCATTCATGCAATGCTCACAAGTAACACCTGTGTTTAGGAGTTGCATGACACATTGGTAATCCTATCATAGTAACTACACAGAGTCAACACCTCTGTGAATTTCAGTTGTCACCTCTCTGAAGAGTTACAATGTGCCGTGGACTGTTGGAAGAGTCTATATGCTGAGAACTCCCCTACACCAGTCAGTTGAACTGAAGAAGCTGCTTGGATGAGCAGTAAAACATCTTCATTAAAAGTCCAGTTGTTTTGGGTTACTTTTGTTAGATATACATGACCTGGATGAATGAGAATCTTCATAGTCATATTGCTACATCATGTGTAAGTTGTTGCAGATGCACTCAATTTATGCTGGAAATATGCAAAAAAATCTTGCATTGTGTGTAAATGGCATGCCAATTAGCATTCTATACACTATATGTGACACTGATAAATAAGGCTTCCAGTGTCAAACATATAATTACCAATTAATTATATAATTTATTACAACTTATTGCAACATATGTTATTTCTACTACTACAGCTTTAAACATATACAGCATATAAATGAATGTTAAAAAATATTTTTCCTTTTTATACAGAATTCAACATATTCCACATGATTGCAGTTGGTTTAAGTTGTTCCATCCTAGGATGTCTGATCACTTTACTCATCTATGCATACTGCCAACGATACCAGCAGCAATCCCATGATGCAACAGTGATCCATCCTGTATCTCCAGCACTTCTTAACACCAGCATTACTAATAACATCAACAAACTAGACAAGTATGATTCGGTTGAAACTATAAAGGTACAGTTTGCTCAGTTTAGGAACAATTATTCAACATGCCATTGGGTTGATTTTTAATTTATGTGAGAAGGAAGGGGTTAACATGTAATTTGTTAATTGTGTGGTGTGAATGAAGGTGAAAGTTGTATTTAAAAGTTTTGTGTGTAAAAAGTTATTCACTGTCATGGGGTAAAATATCCATTAGGTGGCAGCAGAGTACTAGGGTTTAGCTAGTTGTAGTTCTAAAACCAGCCACTAGAAGAAAATAGTGAGATAAATAGAAAAACGTATAAAAGGGGAGGTTCCACCCAGGACATAGTTCGTTGGATTGGATAGATACAGGTAGATAGAACTGTAAATGGGGCACTAGGTGCCTTAGCCAGTGAGGGCTAGAGTAAGGGTAGCTGGCATCCCACCAAGGAGTAGGAGGTTTAGTAGCCGTGGCTCAGCCACAGAGAGGGAAAAAGTCATAGTTAGGACAGTGTGGACAGCCCAGGTCCAGGTGAAAAAGCCTACCCAGAAATGCCAGAGGACACTGCTGTGGTGAGAGAACAGAAAATTCCTACCGGGCAAGGTGAAGGTTCGTATGGCGGACTGCATGACAGTAGGTGGTGCAGTAAAGGCCTAAGGAATGGGTTTGCAAGTCTAATTTAAGTGGAGCATGGTAAACACCTGTATCCATGGAAGGCTGTGGAAGACATTGATATGTGAATGTGACCTGATTGTGACTTGGAGGGGAAAAAAAAACTAATATATATATATATATATATATATATATATGTGTGAGTGTGTGTGAATATAAATATAATATATATTTAAATGTCCAATAAGTACCCGCACTCTTTCTCCAACGCTTAGGTGGGTGCTTGGTCAAGTAGATTGTATCATTTTCAGTGTGGACCAGCTCTCCAAAATCATGTGAAAAACGTTTCTATTGAAACATCACTCGTGTATCCAACGTTTCGGCCCTCCTTGATGACGGCCCCAAATGTTGGATACACGAGTGATTTTTCAATAAAATAATTTTTCACATGATTTTGGAGTGCTGGTCCACATTGAAAATTTTATATATATATATACAAAATGATATGATAGCGCACTCCAGGGGACTTCTTCTTAAAACTTCTTTATTTTTGTCATATGGTACAAATTTTAATCAACGTTTCGGCTCCCTTCTTGAGCCTTTATCAAGATTAAAATAACAATTTCAACACCCACATTAAATAGCCAACGTGAAAACACACCCCTACCAACAACTCCACCTCCAAATCTCCATCCCCCATCCTGTCTTCTCCTGACACACATTAGAATGGGGCATATATAAGAATTCCCACACCGTGATACAGAATAAATATAATAAATAGAATAAAAAAGTTTAAAAATTACAGCAGAAAAAACCGTTACAAAACCTGTTATCTTTGAGGGTAACTACATTATACATCAGCTTATGTTGGCCCTGTTAACTCTTATCACAGTCTTACAGTCTATCTGTCAAATATACTATGTATCTATCGGGTATTTAGGAAACAATTAAAGTAGCAATTTTCGTTCAATCCTTTAGGGGCAACAGTATCTAATTTCCTTATCCAATATGTCTCACGCTGCAATAATGCTTGTGACCTGTTGTCACCTCTTCTCAGGTCACAAGCATTATTATATTATTTATTACATTATTATTATTATTATACTATTTATTATAGTTATTCTGTATCACGGTGTGGGAATTCTTATATATGCCCCATTCTAATGTGTGTCAGGAG
>CM044441.1:72181632-72236755 GCA_024363595.1 Xenopus borealis
ACATTTTGTGTGACAAATATGCAAAAGAATAAGAAATCAGGAAGGGGGCAAATAGTTTTTAACACCACTGTATATGTTTTGATGTTGGATAGCCAGATCTGCATTCTTGGGTAAGTGACCCCTACCGTGAGGGCAAACAAAGCAGAGCCCTCTATAACTCAATACACATAGATGACCCCAAGAGCTGTGTACTGTCTGGAGCCTACATTCAGACTAAACTGGGCATGCTCACTGTCATGTCTTCACCCTCGTATTCTACATTTCACATGCTGTGGGCTCCCTCTGCAGGTCACAGGCTGTAACAGCACAAGACAATTTCCTGTGTGTTTTATATTTCCATAAGGATTATGGCAGACATTGTACTAATCAGGCCACCATACCTGCACCATGTGACCTAGTGTAATGCCTTGTGGGAGCTAGGACATCCCTAGAAAAATTGGCCATAGAAAGGGAAGCCGCAGCGGCTTTAGCGGAAGCAGAAGCTCTAGAGATGATTGTGTACCCTGACAGTGAAAGACACAGCAAGGTGCCTGATCTAGACGTTCACGTTGGGCCCCAAGACCCACTACAACGTACCTCAGAATATGTCTACCGACACTCCAAATGCCACACAGATTCTCTTTCAGTGCAACAACCAGGCCAACATGCTGCCCTTAAGCCAGACCAAGGATGCCATACACTTCCAAAGGCCATCAGCAAGCTGCAGCCACGTCAAAGAGACCGTGCTGAGCAAAGCAACCCTGCTTACAGCACCCACTCCATCCAGGAACCCAAGCCTAGGGTTAATCCTGCACCAGCTTCCACTGATGTGTTAAGAAGGTATGTCACAAACCAGCCTAAAGTGGAACCTCCAGACAGGTATGATTATGCAATACCTTCTCACTATTACACACAACCACCTGCTCACCCTAGTGCTAATCAAGTCACAATGGACTTTGCCAAGTTCTTTGCACGCCGCAAGCTAGTCACGAAAGGACTTGTAAAGTTCAATGACCGGCCAGAGGGCTTCAGAGCCTGGTGGTCCTCCTTCCAGAACTCTATAAAAGACTTAGACCTGTCATAGAGTGAGGAAATAGATCTCCTTATCAAGTACCTAGGGATCGAGTCTGCCGAGCATGCCAAAAGGATCAGGGTAATCAATATAAATCACCCAGAGACTGGTCTCAGAATGATTTGGCACAGACTTCACGAGTGCTATGGCTCAGCAGAGGTAGTAGAAAATGCACTTTTCCAAAAAATTGATGACTACCCTAAAATATCCAACAAAGGTTACCAAAAACTTAGGGAACTAAGTGACCTGTTAATGGAACTACAGGTAGCCAAAGCCGAAGGGGACTTACCGGGACTTGCATTCCTTGACACAGCCAGAGGTGTTAACCCCATAGTGCAAAAGTTGCCCTACAACTTACAAGAGCGGTGGATGGCACACGGGTCGAAATTCAAAGAAGTGCACAATGTTCCATTTCCTCCTTTCACAGTATTCATGGACTTTGTATACCAACAAGCTAAGATGAGAAATTACCCCAGTTTTGATTTCACTCACATACCACCCCTTCATTACCAAATACTCGCAAAGCAGCAGTAACAGTAAATAAAACTAATGCTTCCGCTTTAGATTCTTTCCACAGATCTGCAGAACTTCCTCATGAGGAGACAAGGAACAAAGACCCTGGTAAGCAGTGTCCCTTACACCTAAAACCTCACCCTCTCGTGAAATGCAGAGCATTCAGAGAGAAGTCCATAGAGGACCGCAAAGCCTACCTGAAGGAAAACAACATCTGCTACAAGTGCTGCTCATCTATATCTCATCTCGCCAAGGACTGTAATGTCAGTGTAAAAAGTACAGAATGTGACAGCACACATCACAACACAGCTCTACACCCCGGGCCAGCCCCATGGACTGTGTCCTACACCAAGAGCGCCAGCAAGCATGGCGGGGAGGAAGAAAACACTGTCACAACTAGCCCAGAAGTTACCTCCCAATGCACAGAAATTTGTAAAGGAGCCATAGGTGGTAGATCCTGCTCCAAAATCTGCTTAGTCAGAGTATACCCAACACACCAAAGGGATAAAGCCGTCCAGCTTTATGCAATCCTGGATGACCAGAGCAACAAATCTATAGCCAGTCCAGCCTTCCTTAACGCATTTAATATCAAAGGCCCTAGCATTCCTCGGGAGGAGCCCTCAGCTTACTCAGATGCCACCTGGACTTATCGAGAGGTGCAAAGCTAAGAGTTCTGGCTAGCACAGGGGCACGATCGTCTCACTAAGGATATTTGGTTGAAGAATACCACCAAGTGGAATAGGCAGGCCGGACCAGCACAAGCTGCGTAGAATAGTCAGACAGGCCAGGATCAGGATTAGAGAGTGAAGAATAGTCAGCGGAAAGGAAAAAGGTCAGGATTGGAGATATCAGAGTAAACGGACAAGCAAAAGGTCAGGATTGGAGAATAACAGGCAAAGCAAGGGTCAAACACCAGTAGATCAGTCAAGAATTAGTTAGGAATCACACCCAGGAACTAACAAATAGAACCTAACAACGGGCAATCCTCTGTACACTAAGATCCCTTTAAATACTATTTGAAATTGGCGCCATTGTGCGTGACGTCATCACGCCAGCGCGCGCGCCATAGGAAGACTGGCGCTGGGAGAGAATGGATGTACGCGGTGAGCGTCCCCGCTGGAGGCATGGCTGGCGCTCCTGCGTGCATGGAGGTAAGCCACTAGACCAACAGGGAGACTGTTCATTACACACACGTCCGGAACAGTGGCACTACGTACCCACTGACTACAATCCTTCAGACCATGCAACCAGAGCTGTTGCTGCAAGCCAACTCAAGGACACATCTTGGCTCACAAGACCTACATTCTTGTGCAACACAGATCAAACTGATCCTGAGAGTGAGACATTCGAGCTAGTAGGAGCTAATTCAGATAGTGAAATCCGTCCACAAGTGTCTACATGTCATACAACAATATATAGACAACCAATTTAAATCCAACAGATTTGACAGATTCTCAACTTGTAAATCATTGGACCCAGCTATCACCTGTCTAACCCATATAGCTCACTCATTCAAACATACTTTGTCAACTGATGTAAGTACCTGCAAAGGATGGCATCACTGTAAGAATGTCTACACAGTAGCAGAACTCCAGCAATCCAAAAATGTCATTATCCGCAGCATGCAATACGATGTCTATTCTAAAGAGGTCGCTTGCATCACAAGAAGCAAACCTGTTCCCAAAGACAGCACTTTAAGGAAGCTGTACCCATTCCTTGACCAAACTGGCCTATTGAGAATAGGAAGCCATCTTGCAAACACCTTCTGGGACAGATGGAGGAAGCAATACATCTCCACTTTACAGCCACAAAACAAATGGCAACTTACCAAACCCAGCCTCAAACCTGGAGATGTTGTCCTCATGAAAGACTTTCATTTACAGAGGAATGAATGGCCCTTAGGTCTTGTTACCAAAACCTTCCCAAGTGAGGATGGAAAGGTCCACAAAGTTGAGGTCAAGAACCAAACTGTTCCTCAGACCAGTAACTGAACTAACTTTATTGCTGTGTCCCGAGGATACCAGACGGGGAGTGTCATGTCTTCACCATAGTATTCTACATTTCACATGCTGTGGGCTCCCTCTGCAGATCACAGGCTGTAACAGCACAAGACAATTTCCTGTGTGTTTTATATTTCCATAAGGATTATGGCAGACATTGTACTAATCAGGCCACCATATCTGCACCATGTGACCTAGTGTAATGCCTTGTGGGAGCTAGGACTCTATTTTACATCCCATGCTGTGGAAGAAGCACACGCAGTTCCATCTCCTATACAGAAGTATAGCTGGTAAGGCCAAGTGACATCAAACACCTAAGCTGCCAGTAACCCTCAGAGACATTGCCACAGAGACTTTTATGCCAGCCATGGATTATTCTGCAGCTCACATGTTCATTTATATGTTTATTACCTGTTATTACAAACATACTCATTGTATTTTCTGTTGTTTATTCTAGTTTCACCTCATCCCATTACCAACCCAGTAAAATCTATTGACTTCAACTCTCAGTCTCTTTATTGGAGTGTGGGAAGGTTTAGCTGCATGTCAAACTACACACTGCCCCAGGGTAATCACCAAATGGCATCCCATTGGCCCAGCAGTATTAGTTGTGATTGGCACCATTACAACTCATGGCCAGATTGGTCCTTATAATGGTCCGCCTAGCCTATCAAGGGATTGGCCCTTCTGGAAGTTGCTTTTGTGGTTGGCAGACAGAATCAAACCCTGTTCTGCATTTACGACAGGGGCTGTTCCATTTCTGGCTTACAAAGGTGGCTGTTAAGAATTGCCATTTGTTAGTCTTTTTATATACACGGAGGACCACAGAGACTACCCAGCTGTAAGCCATAGCAGCTGTACCTACATGCTCCAGTGACCAACATCCTCAAGCAGAACCACTGAATGCCAGCTGGCTACCATCTACACCTGTAATTTGAAATTGCCATGCTACAATAAAGAGCTGCATTCCCTTAAAGGAGTTGTCTTGTGAGTCCTGCCCTATGTCCACGTCTTCTCGTTGCAGGGTGTTGTAACAGTGCCATATGGTAGAAAATGTATGAAAATGTATGTGGGAACCTGGGTGCCCGAAAAAAATTTTTATGCCTTTTGCAGCCTAGCACCCTGAAAAATTGAAAAGTTTTTTGTACTTAGAATATATAACACTCAAAAATTAAGATGTAAGTAACTGAAGATTGAGGATATTCTATGCACTCCAATACAATTTGCCAGGTCAGAGCTGGAGAAGGCAAGTCTGGTCAAAAGAGGTAACATTCAGTAAAATAGTGAAAATTCTCCTGCCGTTAGAGCACAAAACAATGCTAGCGTATATCTCCTTCAATAGCAAAGGGGCGCCTGCACATGTTAATAAAACGGAGACGTAATGAAATGAAGCAGACTGGCAAATTTTCGCTAGCATTAGTCACTTTGCCCTTTAGTGAATCTGCCCCTTAGTTTGTTCATTTGAATACTTAGGCTTCCCGACCAGGCCCGGATTTGTGGAGAGGCCACCTAGGCCTGGGCCTAGGAAGGCAGGATTTTAGGCGGAGGCATGCTGCCCAACCACACCCACATTGGTTTAGAAATGTCAATTTCCTGTGTGCCAATTCCCATTGCTCCATCCTGATGATGAAAATTTGAGCAAATAAAAGGGAGGGGACAGGGGGCGACAAACGACAGCAGGCCTAGGGGCATCCGCTATGTAAATCCAGCCCTGTTCCTGACAATTGGTGTTTTTTTCCCCTAACAGTTTAGGAACTCTTACATCTTTTTAGTACACTAATAGCCAAGCCCAAAGGTTGAAAAATTCTTAAAGTGGAACTATTGTGAAAATAAAACGAAATTTTAAACACGAAAAGTATAGTCTTTCAATTTTTTTGCAGCACACTACACAATGCAATACTATTTATTTTTGCTGTATCTGCCTTTTCTGTTAAGGGTAGATCACCTTTAAGTTAACTTTTAATATGGTATCGAATTACCTTAAATTTGTTGCCTTCATCTTATGACTCCAGCTTTCAAATTGGGTCACTGTTCGAGCAGCCATAAACTATTGCTCCATGAAGCTACAATTTTATTGTTGTTGCAACTTTTTATTACATCTCTTTCTATACAAGGCCCTCTTCTCTATTCATTTTCCTGTCTCTCATTCAAACCATTGCCTGGTTTATAGGTTAAATAAAACTATACTTATTTAATACCAAACTGGAGGGCTGCTAAATAAATGGAGGACCATCAAAAATATAAAGTGAATACCAACTGCATATTGTCTTAGAACAACCCTTTAAAAAATCATGGGAGCCCTTGGAAGAAAATTAAACATATCAGGCATATAGGTGTACTGTTTATAAATTTGTATATACTTTAAGTGGCAGATTTATTAAGGGGGGAAGTGAAAGCTCAAATTTTACATTTTTTTGGTCAAAACTCTCAAATTGGAATTGTAAATTATGCAAACTCGATTTAAATTTTAATTTGAATTAAAATTTCAAGCTATATCGTACTCTTGCCCTTTAAGAACTCAAAGTCGACTACTGTATACCGTATAAGTCGTTGGGAGAGGTCCAGGGATCAATTTGGTGATATTTTCAACCTTCCTGACTTTTGAGTTTTATTTCTGAGAAAAAAAACTCCAATCAAGTTTTTCAAATTCAAATTGCGTTTTTCTAATTCAAATCGATTCAAGTTTTCAGGTCGATTCAATTCATGCAAAATTTTTGTAAAAATTATTTCTATAGGCTTCTGCCAAATGGAGTTACCAATCAAACTTGAGAATTATCAGGTATGTTCCCTGGTACAATTTTTTCCCTAAAATAAATGAAAGGGTACCCCTTAGTTTCAAATGAATATTGTCACCTGAGATAAAAAATGGTATGTGAGATTAAAAAAAAGAAAAACAAATTTTTTCCCAGTTGAGAATAATCTAAGGGAGATATATTGACCTTTGACAAATCTGTTTTCTGCAAGTTTTCTGAACTGGTCATTTTGTGCATCTTATTATTCAGGTTCTATTATCTGCATGCTTGGGATTTGGGATTTTCTGGATAAAGGATCTTTAAATCACTATGCCTGCATTTGTTTTGCCAGCAATATGAATTTGTGTAGATTAGTTGACAAATACAAGGTACTGGTTTATTATTACAGAGAAAAAGGAAGTGTTTAAAAGTTAGAAAATATATGCTTGTAATGGAATTTATGAAAGGTGGTCTTCCCATAGTTTAGAGCTTTCTGGATAATGGGTTTTCTGGTTACAGCATCCCATAACCTTTTAAATAATTTTTCATGTACTACTGAATTGTAGCCATTCAGAATTCTTTTTACCAATTTATTTACACTAACATAGATACAGATATGCTGTTAATTCCTTTGGATTACCCAGTTTGATACATTGTAAATGCCTATGAGATTTTCAAAATGCTATTTTTAACATCTATAAACCGTATCTACTTCTTTTTTCTACAGGCATTTAACAAAAATAACCTCATTTTGGAAGAGCGGAATAAGTACTTTAATCCACATCTCACAGCAAAGACCTACTCCAATGCATATTTTACAGATTTCAGTAATTATGATGAATATTGAAGTTTTCACGTGAGGGGGTTATTTATGAAAATCCTAATTTTTCTCATGTTTTAAATTTAAAAAAGTCTGACCGAACTAGAATCCACGATTTATCCCTAGTTATCATTAAAATACCATGAAAAAATCTGATTTGGAAAAAACTTTTTCTGACTGTCAAGCAAAAAAATACACATTTTTCTGAATTGATGCCTGAAAAGTCAGAAGTTTTTGTGAAATCGTTGGAAAAGCCTGAAATGTTTGGATTATCATACAAAATCCAGCGTAGACCACAATACTTTCAAATTGCAAATAGAACCTTGCTGTGACTTCTACAGGCTCTCAACAGGTTGAAGATGGAGTATTTTTTGATTCAGACTTTTTTCAAGTTTTTTTTTCCCACCAAATATTCAAATTTTATAGTTAAAAAAAAATTGTTTTTAGCATAAGGACTTTAATAAATAACCCCCTTAAAATCAAAAGTCTTATGTGAAGACCTGCACTCTGTGACTGGCCGAATATTGCAGGTTTTTTGTTGAAGCTTAAAGACATTTGAAGATCATTCCAAGCCAATTACCTTAATTTTTCCTTCAATGCATATCTGAATCTGATGTCAAAAAGTGGCGATCATGTGGCAGCAGAGTTCTCCTGGTATCTGTAAAAGTATATTGTTTAGCAAAACCACATAATATGTTACTTATTTGTTCCTTTAGTCTCTAAATGTATATTGTAAATTTCACATTTCAAATAGTTTGTCTTTGTTTTTTGTTCCATCCCCCTCTTGCCTAAATTATTATACATGTTTCCATCATCAATTTAGATTTATTTTGCAATGTGTATTTATCATTGGAAATGAAGGGGCTGAATATAACTAAATTGTGCGTTTATTGTTTTTCAGTTATATGAAGTACTAAATACATAATCAAAAACTATGCTTAGGCTAAAAATGGCAGTAAATCTTATACTTATGGCACAGAGAGTACATTTTTTCAACCTTGAGCAAAAGCAAGTGAAAACATTTCCTAATGAACTGAATATGAAACACCTCATGCATTTTTTCAGATTCAAAGGGTTACTGCTCATGCTTTCAGGCATTTCAAATTAAAGGGGTGGTTCACCTTCAAGTTAACTTTTTTAGGATATTGTAGAAGGGCCAATTGTTCTTAATAATTTATTTTTCATAGCTTTTTAATGCTTTGCAATTTTCTTCTGTTTCTTTGCAGCTTTCAAATGGGGGTCACTAACACCATCTAAAAACAAATGCTCTGTAAAGCTACAAATGTATTGTTATTGCCACTTTTTCTTACTTATTCTATTCAGACCATCTCCTATTCATATGCCAGTCTCTTATTCAAATCAATACAGGGTTGCTAGGGTAAGTTGTACCCTAGAAACCAAATTGCTGACACTACAAACTAGAGAGCTACTGAATAAAAAGCTAAATAACTATAAAACCACAAACAATAAAAAATGAAAACCAATTGCAAATTGTCTCAGAATATCACTCTCTACATTATACTAAAAGTTAACTCAAAAGTGAACAACCCCTTTAAGTTCAATGTAAGGCAGCAGGGGTGATTTTGGCCACTGTTTTAACACAAAAACCTAGATGACAGCACTCCTTATGGCCAAGACGCGACACAATTAAATCAACTACCCAAATTTATAGACAGATCAGGACCACTTTGGACATGGATAACTCAAACTTTAATTTTACTAGATGGACAACAATAGTCCCACAAGCAGATAATAAAGATATTCTTCAATCACACACGAGCCATGAAAATTTTGCCAGCTAGTACCTATCAAGGGATGGCTTTACAAATATTACATCACACTTATTTAACACCACAAAAAAGATTCCACATAGGCACAACCATCTCCGACAACTGTTTAAAATGCGGAGAAGCCAAAGCGGACCTAATACACTGCTTATGGTTATGCCCCCATATTCAAAAATTTTGGGAAGAAATCACCAGTTATTGGAAAACAATATATGGGAAACCGATGCTTGGGTCACCTGCTTGGGCCATATTCAGCTAATTTCCGTCTGACGCCAAAGTTTCCAAACCAGAAAAAGCCCTAGCTGAACGATTAACAGCAGCAGCTCGAAAAGCAATACTTCACAAATTGCTATCCCAATCCCCTCCACCCATATCATTAGTTCTACAAAAGTTGCAATATCTTTTTCATATGGAATGGGTGGAAACTCTGACAGACAAGGAAAAGAACATTGAAAAATTAATAGGCACGTGGTCAACATACATAAATACACTACCACCTACCACTAGACAATTAACCATACAAACATTTCAGCATACTACATGGTATGAAACAGAATTACTACGTGGCACCAGACCTGTCCAGGAAGCTTTTATAAGTATAATCAGGCAACAAACTACAATGGAACCCTCTGGGGTTCACTATCTCAATAGCTAGCACCCATTAGGATTAAAAAATGTAAAGACACTATCACAAAAACATTAGGTAGAGAAGGTTGTAATAAAACAAAAAGTTTTTTTAACTGAAATCAGAGATACTCCTGTATTACATGATGATCACCCTGGTAATATATAAAAATATTACCAATAACTTGTGAGCTATAAGAGTGAAGTTCTGCCACTAGAGTGAAATTCCGTAGCTCTCAATTCATTTCTATGGGATTTTGAAAGGTGTATTTATCAATGGGTTAAAGTGAGAGCTCACCCTTTGATAAATATTAAAAATCCCATCGAAATGAATGGAGAGTGTCGGAATTTCACTCTTAAAGGGAAACTGTCATGGGAAAACATGTTTTTTTTTAAAAAAATGCATCAGTTAATAGTGCTGCTCCAGCAGACTTCTGCACTGAAATCCATTTCTCAAGAGCAAACAGATTTTTTTTTATATTCAGTTTTGAAATCTGACATGGGGCTAGCCATTTTGTCAATTTCCCAGCTGCCCCAGTCATGTGACTTGTGTCAGCACTTCAGGAGGGAACTGCTTTCTGGCAGGCTGTTGTTTTTCCTTCTCAATGTAACTGAATAGTACGCAGTGGGACATGCGTTTTACTATTGAGTGCTGTTCTTAGATGTACCAGGCAGCTGTTATCTTGTGTTAGGGAGCTGTTATCTGTTTACCTTCCCATTGTTCTTTTGTTAGGCTGCTGGGTGGGGGAAAGGGAGGGGGTGATTTCACTCCAACTTGCAGTACAGCAGTAAAGACTGATTGAAGTTTATCAGAGCACAAGTCACATGACTTGGGGCAGCTGGGAAATTGACAATATATCTAGCCCCATGTCAGATTTCAAAATGAAATACAAAAAAATCTGTTTGCTCTTTTGAGAAATGGATTTCAATGCAGAATTCTTCTGGAACAGCACTATTAACTGATAAATTTTGGAAAAAAATTTTTTCCCATGACAGGATCCCTTTAACTTCACGCTTTGATAAATATACCCCATAGACTTAAGTAGTAACTGCTTGCATATAAAAACACCTTCCTCACTTCCAGGAAAATCCTATTATTTTTAAAAAGGTGGTTCATGTCCCAAACACTATTTTTCAGTTCAGTAGTTTTCAGCTTGTTCACCAGAAATAAATACTTTTTTTCTCAGGTGTTTCAGTTTGGCAGCTCAGTAATCCAGGTGCAGATTCCAGGTTACAATTTGCTACATTGGTTGATACATTTCTCAGCAGCATATGTGGAATATTAGCAACTATTGTATTAATTATAACAGCTGCCTTTAATGAAACTCAGTAGGACCAAAGAGAAGAAATGTATCAACTAATGTATAATGTAGAAACATTTACAGAGTCAGCAATCCCCTTCCCAGAGCTGCTTTAGAAATACATAAAAAGGTGAAAATTAAAGTTAAAACTTCAATATTCAAAAATGGTCACAAATAAATAATAGAATGTGATTTAAAAATATATTTATTTCTGGTAAATAACAGAACTGGAAAAGTATTGGAAGGTGAATAATTCCTTTAATATGCAGTTGTCCAGTACAAATAAAAAATCATTTAAAAAAACAAAAAACCTGCCTCTGTGCTTTGTCAATCAAATGCAAAGTGGCTATGAAATAATTATATCAGAAATAAAACCATTATTTTTGCTTCAAAGCACCATCTTCTAAAAAAGAATTTTTGCTGTAAATTTGAGTTAATCTTTATTCTGACGTGCATATAATTTTTAATCCGCTGTATGTGTCTCAAAATACAGGTATTCTTTGAAACACCAAAACTCAATACACAAGAACCTATATCAGCACACAGCACAAACCAACCCATACTTGTTGTCTAATATACAATGGTTGCTATTTATTAAGGGGCAAATGGCAAAAAACGCAAATTGTTTGTGTTTTATTATACCCCAAAGATGGAAACGGTCAGAATCCAAATATCCGGCATCTCAGACCTGCCAAGGTTGTCAAGGGAACATATACGACATCCTGATCTGTGCTGGGTTTTGTGCAAAACTCCAAAGATTCTGTGGTTTTCAGGCAGAAAATCCAAAAAATGTGTATGATTCAAATCTTTGTTAGATTTTTGTGATTTTTCGAGTTGTTTCCTGCGCTGGAATTTTTGTCTTCATAAATAAGGGGAAATCATTTGTTTGGAGTATATATCTGAGAATGAGATAAATTCAGAGTACGGAGAGTACACAACATACTATTCAGTCCAATGACAAAAAGGCTGTGCTGTTTTTAGTATTCTAGTTATTTTTGGTAAAATAACATACTTGCTTGTCTAAGAGATAATTTCATGCCTTTATGTCTAGGAATAATCTCTCTCTCTGTTGTCTGAAGTGACATATTGTAGTTAACTGGAATATGCCACTTCAGACTGCAGAGACACAAGTAAGAAATAGGCCATCTATCAAAAAGAGCCTTTTTTAAATGTATTCTGGATAGATATTGCTACTACTATGTATGCAGGGTTGTATCTCACTTAAAGAGGACACATAGCATAAATGTGCACAATGCATCAAACCATGTAAAATAATGTAAAATGGAAGAAATAGTTTTTATTGTAATAACTTTTGGGTCACAAACATCTGTATTAGCTTGAAAACTGGCCTCAGTCTTCCCCCTTTGCAACAAGCTTCCTGTTTAGGAGTTTTCAGCTCTAGAGCTGCTGGCACCTTCTACCTAAGTTACAGACCAGCAGCCACTGAGGGAGGAGTGGGTGTGTCTTTGAGGTCACACTTCTCTGCAGATGTCAGATCACCCTTACTGCTTGTTTTCCATTCCCTTATCTGCTGCTTTCTCTCCCTCTCTGTCCTGTTGTCCTCCCTCCCTTCCCTGCAGTGTTCAGTTTCTCTCCCTCTCTGCCATGTTAATGTAACCCTCTCTGCTCTGTTCATTTCTTTCCCTCTCTGCCCTGTTCATTTAACCCCCACCCTGCACTGTTTTTTTCTCTCCCTCTCTGTCCCGTTCATTTAACCTCCTCTTCACTGTTTATTTATTTCCCTCTCTGTCTTGATCCATTAACCCCCTCCCTGCCCTGTTTGTTTCTCTCCCTCTCTGCCCTTTTCATTTAAACCCCTCTCTGCCCTGTTCATTTCCATTCTTCCCCCCCCCCCCCCCCCCCCCCCCTCCCATTACTGCTTGTTCCTCTCCCTTGCCCTGCTATGTTTAGGGAAAAAAAGGCAAACTGCTGTTTAAATAAAACATAATCTGCTACTAAAAGTACTGTATTCTTTTCTGGGGACAATGTGTATCAGGAGTCAGTGTAAATGCCATAGTCATTTTCTACTCAGTATTATATTGTATGCAAAAAGCAATCAACATATTTTGGGTTTTCCTTTGTAACTCACTGCATCTGTTATTATATATTATACAATTCCAGAACATCAGCTGCTTTTATGCCATTACAACTCCCTGCACCTGATCATAAATTGTTCCAGAACAGCTGCATTTATTCCCTTGACACTCCCTGCACCTAAACATAAATTGTTCCAGAACAGCTGCATTTATTCCCTTCCAACTCCCTGCACCTGACCATAAGCTGTTCCACAACAGCTGCATTTTCCCTTCTAACTCCCTACCTCCCTGTTAACAAATTATTCCAGAGCAGCTGCACTTTACCTTGCAACTCCCTGCCCCTAAACAAAAATTGTTCCAGAATAGCTAACGTTTTGCCTTGCGACTCCCTGCACCTGATCATAAATTGTTCAAGAACAGCTCCATTTATTCCTTTGCAACTCCCTGCACCTGACCATAAACTGTTCCAGAACAGCTGTATTTTTACCTTGCTACTCCCAGCACCTGATCATAAATTGTCCCAGAACTGCTGCATGTATTCCCTTGCAACTCCCTGCACCTGATCATATATCAACATGCAGGAACAGTATATAACCAAATGTAAGGAGTAAATATGAATTTACATTCTTTGTATAACTTTTATAAAAATAGAGGCAGGGAGTTGCATAGTGTATAAGAATGTATTATGGACTATAGATTAAGTCCAGTTGGGCATGTACATTTGTGAATATTGCCTATTTGCCGTTGAACACAGGCGCATACTGCTGCACTTTAAATAAAAGAAATATTGTTATTACACTTATTACAGTTTGTATTAAGCTTCACATCTATTGCTTTATGTTGAGCACTTAAGGTTTATTGTTATAAGTGAATGATCAGGCAGCAGCAACAGCAGCAGCATAAGACAGCTGGGAACACACAGGACAGAGGGTGGGAGGGGTTTGGCTGCTATAGCTGCAGAATTCATTTTGTCAGTCAGTGCTATGAGAATGAAGAGACACTCCCACTCCTCATTTCAGCCTATCTTCTGACCTATAATGATCTCTCTTCAGCTCTGATATAATGACTGTTTTAGCAGGTAAATTGCTTTCAAAACATTTTTCTTTCTGCATCATTACATGTTTTGAAGAAGGATAAATAATATAGCTGAATATGAAGGTTATATAAAATGGCTCCTTTAATACGTCATATTCAGTGAGTATTATATTTAATAAAAACTCACATACCATTGAAAGTAAAACTATACCTCCCGAACAATGTAGGTCTCTGTTAAAAGATAAAACAACTCATATGTAAAATCTTGCTTCATGTAAATAAACCATTTTCATAATAATATACTTTTTTAGTAGCATGTGCCATTGGGTAATCCTAAATAGAAAATTGCCATTTTAAAAAATAAGGACAGTCTCCTGGTATCTTATGATTCAACAGTGCACACAAACATACCAAACAAACTATACTTGTTATGTCACATGAGCCAATAAACAGACAGAGTTCTGTCTTTTGCTTTGACACTTCTTCCTGTTACAGTTAGAATTGAAATATTTCTGGTCAGGTGATCTCTGAAGCAGCAAAAAGACCATCACAAAATGGTGGTTCAAGGCAAGAGATGTAAAAAGGCAATATTTACTTAAATATAAACCAGTTGTGGAAAAAGCACACGTGGAAGCATAGCAAAAACAGTATTAAAAAATGCATATATGTTATTATAGTAACACATGAACCTGCATGAATCATTACATTCCAAAGTGTTTGGAGTTTCTATGCATATGAAGCACTTTTTTGCCTGGGGTAGGAATACTACATGTCATAAAGATGTTCATATATAAGTTTCCATTTGTAAAAGTGTTTCTGCCTTTCAGTAGTGCTTTAAGCCACATAATTTCATATTGCAGTGCCTTTCTGAATTTTGTTCACAAAACAACAAACTTAAAATAAGTTATAACATCTAAACCATATTTGACTTTCTGAAATTTGTTGTTCAATGCATAAAAAAGCATCTGCCTAATTTATTTAACACTTGTTTGTGAGATATGTTGATATGTAATGTCTTACTTGCATTGCTTTCTTTTTATGTGTAATTCTAATATGTTATACCAGCTCATCATCCAAACAACACATTTTTTTATATAGACGATGTTAGCTTGCTTGTTCAGAAACTGACCTCAGTAGTGCCTCCATTGAGCTGAATTATACTGAACAGCCAATATGAATATATTTCTTAAAAATGTATTTTATGTATTAGTCTAAATATGAACTTATCTGTTAAAAAGTAACTTGGGAATGTACTATATGAAGTGGGTTTAGCATACAACTATTTTAGAAATTGAATTTGCTCCATTTGCTGTGCTCTATTAATTATATGTGATTAAAACTTTGCTCCATAAAAATAGATTTTAAGCAGGAACCACTTTCTTTTTGAATCTCTGGATGTCTAGCATGTTCACTGTGAAGAATTTTCATGCAAATTGTTTCTTTGTTTTTCCAATACATTTTAGCAGTGCTTTCCCCTTGTCTGCATTTGAAAATGTAGTCCTGCATACCATGTTACATAGTTACATAGTTAAATTGGGTTGAAAAAAGGCAAAGTCCATCAAGTTCAACCCCTCCAAATGAAAGCCCAGTATTAGTGATGGGCAAATTTATTTGCCTAGCTTGAATTCGGGGCGAATTCCTGACATTCGCGAAATGGCAGTGGAAAATTCGCCAGAGAAAATTCGCCGGTATCAATTTCCAATTTTCGAAATTCACGAATTTACAGTGAAAACGTTTGAATTTCACGAATTTTGTGAAATAATTCAAAATTCACGAATTTATAGTGAAATTGCTTGAAATTCACAAATTTATAGTGTAGTTCAAATTTCACAAATTTTTCGTGAACACGGGTAAATTTCACAAATTTTTAGTGAATTTTCTGATTTTTACAAATTCGCAAATTTTTCGACATTTTGCGAATATGTGCCCATAGATTTTCAAAATTTTTTTGAGGTAACAAATTCTAATGACAATTCTCATTTTAATGGATTTAAGAAACCTAGTACATTTATTCCAACAGTTCAGTCTAGTGCCTTGTCAGCATCTGAGAAAGTGGTCACCCACTGTAGTTAAACATATTAGTGATATGTGTATCAAACTTGTCTTATAAAGAACGAAAAGCATTATTAAAACTACAAAAAAAAGATTCAATCATAATTAAAAATGCTGACAACGGTGTGGAAGTATTGTACTGATGGATAAAGAGTCGTATATACAAGAGGCAGAAAGACAACTTTCAATACCAGGGCATTATAAAATTATAGATAAAGATATTTGATATACAGAAAGAGATAGAGAACTTGGTTTCAGAGGCCTTTAATAACGGGTTGATTACAGCAGATCTTCGAGATTTCTTAATAATAGACCATCCCCGTGTACCTGTCCTCTATTTTCGCCCTAAGGTACATAAAACCTTAACTAATCCCCCAGGTCCTCCTATTGTTTCAGGGATTGGTTCGGTTCTGGAGCCATTATCTAAATATGTAGACCATTTTCTGCAATCAATAGCACAGCCAATTCCTTGTTGTCTTAAATGGAAACTGTCATAGGAAAACATGTTTTTTTTAAATGCATCAGTTAATAGTGCTGCTCCAGTAGACTTCTGCACTGAAATCCATTTCTCAAAAGAGCAAACAGATTATTTTTATATTCAGTTTTGAAATCTGACATGGGGCTATCCATTTTGTCAATTTCCCAGCTGCCCCTGGTCATGTGACTTGTGCCAGCACTTTAGGAGGGAACTGATTTCTGGCAGGCTGTTGTTTTTCCTTCTCAATGTAACTGAATAGTACGCAGTGGGACATGGGTTTTTACTATTGAGTGCTGTTCTTCGATCTACCAGGCAGCTGTTATATTGTCTTAGGGAGCTGTTATCTGGTTACCTTCCCATTCTTCTTTTGTTAGGCTGTTGGGTGGGGAAAAGGGAGGGGGTGATATCACTCTAACTTGCAGTACAGCAGTAAAGAGTGATTGAAGTTTATCAGAGCACAAGTCACATGACTTTTGCGCAGCTGGGAAATTGACAAAATGTCTAGCCCCATGTCAGATTTCAAAATGAAATATAAAAAAATCTGTTTGCTCTTTTGAGAAATGGATTTCAGTGCAGAATTCTTCTGGAACTGCACTATTAACTGATGCATTTTTTTTCCCATGACAGGATCCCTTTAAGGACACAAATTATCTACTACAGATTTTGTCTAGAGTTCAAACATTGGATATTAATTGTAGCCTCTGTAGTATTGGCATTGTTCATTTTTACACATCTATTCCTCAAGATGAGGGTATTTTACATATTGAGAATTGTCTTGTTGAAACAAACATGTCACACAACATGGTATATTTTTTACTCGATTGTATCACGTTGGTTCTAAAACTGAATTATTTTATTTTAGAGGGTAAATATTACTGCCAATGCCAGGGCACCTTAATGGGGGCAGCGGTCGACCCTTCCTTTGCAAATTTATTTGTCCACAAGTTAGAAAGAATTTTTCCTTAATGAAATATATAAGGAATATATTCTTCTACAGATGAAGCCACTTTGGATTGTGTCTTTGACACAGAATAACTTAACTCAGACATCCCATTTAACTCACTTATTACAGAATATTGTGTCACAACATCCCATCCAATTAAAGAGCTCACCATTGAAAACAATGGTGCTTTGGTATGCTAATGAAAAGGTTAAATGCATTAAATGAGTTAAGATGACTTTAGATAACACAGTTTCTTCAATTAACCCTGAGTCACGACGCATTTAACACACAAATCCAAGTGGCTGCATCTGTATATCTACGTTTCATGGACAATATTTTAGTTATCTGGAAAGGAAATATTTCCGTTTTTTATGATATGATACGAGAAGCCAAAATGAGACATTCAACTGTGAAATTTATCACTAAAGTTTCCCCTTATACGTAGAATTTTCTGGACGTGAAACTGACCCTGAAAGAAGGGTGTTTGGAAACAGAATTATATAGGAAAGTTACGGAACCCTAATAGCCGGTTACATTCCACCAGTTTCCATAATCCTAGATGTATATCGGCTATTCCTAAATGCCAGCTTTTACGAGCAAGGAGGATCCTATCTGATGATAAGAAATATTGGTCAGCTGCTAATTTACTCATTAAAATATTTCAGGAGAAGGGTTATAATAAGAAAAAATTGCATACTGTGGTGAATGAGGTAGGAAATAAACCTAGAGGAGCTCTTCTGACCCATAATACTTTTTCCCATAGTAACACAAGAATGACCTTTGTGAGTAAATACTCTAATGTGAGCAATCAGATTGAGAAAGTGATGAGAAGATTTTGGCCCATCTTACATCAGGATAAGACTCTTTTTTTTAATATTAAATTTTTTTTATTTTCATAACACAAAAGAAGAAGGTTCACAGAAATAAAACAGTACTGTACATTTGTTCTCTAAGTTTGAGATACTCCAATAACATTTAGAATAATACAGTGTTCCGCTTGCCATCGTGCATTTAGAGTGGTATTTAGTACAGTTAAAACTAATAAAAGGGGGAGAGTTAGGAGTGACAAATGAGATAGTAGTCTAGTAAGAGTAAGTGGATGAGAGAAAGAGTTGAGGGGAGAGAGTACTCCAGCTTCCTCTCTGAGATTGACATCATCTCCTCAGATGGTGGACTTAATGATGGAGAAAGCAGGAGAAAAAAAAAAAAAAAGAGAGAGAAGAGGGGGGAGGGAAGGGGGAGGGGTCTCGGTAGGGTGATAGTGGGGGGGTGGTTGTGGGTTGTAGTGGTTTTTATTATCATTTTCCTCGCTACCGGAGTATATCGCGTTAATTTACATAATTTTTAGACATACCCTTTAGCTTGTGTTGGTGTTTCCCTGTTGTTGTTGTTAAAGACTATTGTAGTGACCCCCCTTTATTTTGCTATACTAGGGGCCAAACATTAAGAGATAAACTACTTCCAGCAGAAATACGTAAATTAAATAAAATTCAGCAGTTATTTCAGGGGCCTCAGGTAGATTTCCATGTTTGAATTGTATTTGCTGTTCAGACATAGTACACCATCCGCTAAATGGGAGTAAAATGGATCTAAACTCCTATGCCACTTGTGAAACCGCGTGTGTGATTTATTTAATGAAATGCCCCTGCGTTTTAGTATACGTTGGACAGACCGCCCGTCCTGTAAAAGAACGGATTAAAGAACATAGATCCAATATCTGCAATTTTAAAGGAGGGACACAAACAGATACATCTGTCTCCAGAAATTTTACTGTCCAGAAACACAATCAATCACAACTTAAATGGCAGGTTCTAGAAGCAGTTTTTAGACCGCAGAGAGGTGGTAATGTGTTTAAATTACTACTTCAAAAAGAAACAGAATGGATAAAAAACTGTTTACATCCTGAGGGCCTTAATGACCACTGGAGTATTAGAAGCTTTTAGTGAAAGGCTACATTGTTTCTGAGTTGTAACTAAAAATTGTTTCTAATTCTTTTCCACCCTAGATAAATTGGATACTTTTTGACTATCATGAATAGTGAATTAACTACTTAAGGGTAAGATTGATTCCCTTCTTTATTGATATTGAGATACCTTTATCTTTAGTGTTTACAGCTTGAGGTAGGCTCTTTTGAGCAGTACCAGGGTGTTTTGCCTGGTAACAGGCCGCCTCATGCTGCCTGAGGCAAGGGTCTCACCTTGCCTCATTGCCAGAGCGGCCCTGTTTACATACCTCCTAAGGACTGAAGTTCAAAACTGCACTGCATATTCCAGATGAGGTTTTACTAGGGATCTATAAAGAGGTATAATTATGTTTTCATCCCTTGAGTTTATGCCCTTTTTTATGCAGGACAGAACCCTATTTGCGTTAGTAGCTACAGAATAACACTGCCCAGAATTAGACAACATGTTATCTATAAAAACCCCAAGATCCTTCTCACTTAAGGAAACTCCCAACACACTGCCATTTCGTATACAACTTGCATTTATATTATTTTTGCCAAAGTGTGTAACCTTACATTTATCAACATTGAACCTCATTTTCCAGTTTGTTTCCCAGTTTCCCAACTTAGACAAATTACTCAAAGTACAAAGTGGCAGCATCCTGCATGGAACCTATAGTTCTGCACAATTTATTATCATCTGCAAAAATAGGATGCCCACATCCAGGTCATTAAGAAACAAGTAGAAAAGCAAGGGACCCAGTACAAAGCCCTGTTGGTGCTATAAGGGGCATTAAACACCCAAGGCAAAAAGGGGCACAAAACACCCAACTTGTAATAGATACTATATGCTGACTTTTTTTTCAAACTATCCCAAAAGTTCTGTAAGTGAGAAGGTTCTCCAAAGTCTACTTCCATATGAATTGCCATACATTTTTAATATGAAAGGTTTCTTAGTTCAGGTATTACTTTTAATTGCAATTTAGAATGTGACTTGTAAGTAATGTAGGAATTCATGGCTAAAGACCTGATGCATTTTGCACTACCATTTTTATTTTAAATATTAAAAGTATTTATGTTACCACTGCCACAAAATTTCAAAGTTTTCATGGATTTGGTCACCTTGCTGGAGCTTGTTATGAGTGTACACATTTGAATAACCGCATTAGTTCTAGGTGTTTGTATGAATAATGATGATATTGTTGCTTAGTGAGTGTATGTACAGTTCTATGAAGACCACACTGCTTCTTGCTGTAAAGATGTACAGATAAACTATAAGAGAGTAAAAAATCCCCTTGTACCTCATTATCAGTCTACACAATATTTGTGTGAAATCAAACACACTCATCATATAAAGCAGACTACAGAAACTATAATACTGTATATAGACAAAGGGGTAGCTCTAGACTGGACCAGGAGACGTTTAAGAAGTGTGAGGTACTGGCTGAAAAAGTGGATGGAGTGTTTATTTCAATGAAGTTTCTCACCTTCACATGGTGTAGGTTTGCTATAGCATAAATAAAACCCCTTTTTCTAAGGTTGTTTAAATGTTGTTTGTGGACTTGTAATCCAGAAATTTTGTATAGCCAGTATGCCTGTATGTTCCTGTCAGTGTGTGTTCTGGTGGTGTGTCTTTCAAATGTGTCTCTCAGGAGAGATGCAGCAGAGCATACAAAGTTGATAAGCTTTTAGTTACTATGCTTTATTTTGTTCCAATAAGAACCCCATTTAGGCCTCAGAGGAGTGAGAATTGTGTACCTGTTCAACCAGAGATTTTGGAAAAACAGTCCTTTATTGTATCTTATGAAAAGCAGAGAAACACCTAAGGTCTGGCATCCCTGCCACATGTCTTCTTTAAGTCTGCCCTTAAAAGCCGTGGACCCCCCTTACCCCTGTCCGGCACTGAAAAAGTGAGCACCGTGGGGAAGGGGAGGAGGTGGCATATTGAAGGCCGCCTCAGGTGGCGATATTGTTTGGCTCACCCCTGGCATTACCTCTGTTGTTTCTTTTGAAAATAGAAACTCATTACATTACTTAAACTTTGACATGGGTCTTCAGTACCTGTCAGGCATGCGCGTGCTCAGCCAGCGTAACGGCCGGCCAGGTTGCCTAGGGCACCTGCCCAGTGTGGCCCAGCTCTAAGCAGGTGGCAAACAAGTGAAGATAAGCGGGGGGGCAAAAAAGTAGTAAAAAAGCAGGAGCAAACATCAATATTGCATACTATTGAATGAAAGCCTCTCTAACAAAAAATAGGACAGAGGCCTCTCAAATTTATAGAGGAAAAACATTTGAAGTAAAATCATTCGATCATACAATAAAATTGTTCGACTCAATCGATTTTTGTATACGATCAACAATTATACTTAAAAAAAAAAAAGCTCTCTAGAAGATTCCCATAGGCTAACATACTGTAGCACTTCGGCAGGTTTAATTTGGCGAAGTAAAAAAAATCCATTTTTTTTTAAATGGACAGTACTTTAATTTTCGAAGTCCAAGGATTTTTCTATTCAATAGTTTGAATCGAATGGTCGAAGTAGTCTATTCGATGGTCGAATTATCCAAAAAATTACTTTGAAAATCAAAGTTTTTGTATTAGAATATTCACTTCGACCCACTTCGACCCTTAGTAAATCAGCCCCTAAATGTAAGTATGCAGGACAGAATTTGAAGTTCACATTAAAAATGTATTTGAATCACATTAATTTTTTAGATATCACCCTCAATACAAATGAAGACAAGGTTTCTTCACCCTAGTTTTAGTTATCCCAACCTGTCAATAAAGATCATCCCCTACCGCTAATAAAGTATGTTGCATTTGTTCTGACTATGAAGATTTTGTGAATAAATCATATGAATTGCATAATAGAGTTCTAAATAGGGGTTATGCAGAGAATACAACAAAGCTTGTTTAGGGGTATAGAACCAATAAGAATGGTGGTTCTCATAAGAAACAGGAAAATCTGAAGTTCTATCCTGCATACTCACCTTTAGTCAACAGTTTGCTAAAATTAGACAAATTGTAAACAAAAAAGGGGTAATTCTACAAACAGAGTTTGTTTTGAATACAATTATAGACAGATGCTGCCGATTCTTGTCTAGGAGAACAAGAACTTTGGGTGACAGGTTATCACCAAGTTTAATAACTTCTACAGCACAGACAATAGGCTCGATATGAAAGGGTGCTATAACTGTATTAGCTGTAAATACAGATGCAGTCACTTGGATTTGTGTGTTAAATGCGTCGTGACTTAACTCATCTATCCCATTTATCCCACTTATCACAGAATATTGTGTCACAGCATCCCATCCAATTAAAGAGTTCACCATTGAAAACAATGGTGCTTTGGTATGCTAATGAAAAGGTTAAATGCATTAAATAAGTTAAGATAACTTTGGATAACACAGTTTCTTCAATTAGCCCTGAGTCACGACACATTTAACTTACAAATCCAAGTGACTGCATCTGTATATCCAAAGAGCTCAACAGCTACCCACAAGGTGTAGAAAATCAGACAATATATTAATTGCAATTCCAAATGTGTAATATATTTGATATTCAATGTTTTGGATAAACCAAACATACCTTAAAAGAAAAGATTCATGAACACATAAACAATAAAAGTAATTAGATATTTATCTGCTATAGCTAAGCATTTCTATGATTGTTCTGATAGATCACCTTTTAGTAATTGGTATTGAGAAATTAGCACCTAATCCAAGTGGGGGTGATATGGTGTCAGACCTGTTGAGAAAGGAAGGTAAATGGATATTTTAACACAAAATACCCTGAAGGAATGAATTTGGAATTTTATGTATACTTGAATGCGCTGTGGTGATTGCAGCTATCCTTGTACATACATATTTTTGCATATATGTTTATATTATTACATTTTATTTTACTTATTATATAGACTAAGGGGTAGATTTACTAAGAATTCGAACCTCAAAGTTTTTTAAAGGGCTTTTTCGATCGCAAATCGACATATTTTGATTGAATAGGTCAAAAATCTTTTGAATCGATCAATTGCATTGTTCGAATCGAACGATTCAAAGGATTTTGGGCAAAAGTTTACATAGTAAGAAATAAGTTAGGCTGAAAAAAGACTCACGTCCATCAAGTTCAACCTTTTTATTTTTTATTTTTTTTATTTTAACTGCCTAACTGCTAGTTGATCCAGAGGAAGGCAAAAAACCCCATCCTTAGCCTCTCCAATTTGCCTCAGAGGGGGAAAAATTCCTTCCTGACTCCAAAAAGGCAATCGGACTAGTCCCTGGATCAACTTATATAATGAGCTATCTTCCATAACCCTGTATTCCCTCACTTGCTAAAAAGCCATCCAACCCCTTCTTAAAGCTATCTAATGTATCAGCCTGTACAACAGTTTCAGGGAGAGAATTCCATATCTTCACAGCTCTCACTGTAAAAAAAACCCTTCCGAATATTTAGGAGGAACCTCCTTTCTTCTAAACGGAATGGGTGACCTCTTGTCAGCTGGAAAGACCTACTGGTGAATAAAGCATTAGAGAGATTATTATATGACCCCCTTATATATTTATACATAGTTATCATATCACCCCTTAAGTGCCTCTTCTCCAGCGTGAACATCCCCAATTTGGCCAGTCTTTCCTCATAGCTAAGATTTTCCATACCTTTTACCAGCTTAGTTGCCCTTCTTTGTACCCTCTCTAATACAATAATGTCCTGTTTGAGTGAGGGAGACCAAAACTGTACGGCATATTCTAGATGTGGCCTTACAAGTGCTCTATAAAGTGGAAGAATGACCCCCTCCTCCCGTGACTCTATGCCCCTTTTAAAACAGCTCAAGACCTTATTGGCCCTTGATGCTGCGGACTGGCATTGCTTGCTACAGCCAAGTTTATCATCTACAAGGACTCCAAGGTCCTTTTCCATAATGGATTTGCCTAGTGCAGTCCCATTAAGGGTATAAGTTGCTTGAATCTCATTTGCCACTTAGCTGCCCAGATTGCCAGTTTGTCAAGATCCTGTTGCAAGGATGCCACATCCTGGATGGAATTAATTGGGCTGGATAGTTTTGTATCATCTGCAAACACTGATACATTACTTACAACACCCTGCCCTAAGTCATTAATGAACAATTTAAATAAAAGTGGACCCAATACCGAGCCCTGTTTCAACAATACTTTGCCAGCAAAATAACGATTTAAGTAAAAGTGAAATAAGAGCGTCTCTGAGGTAGTCCAGGTGTGTACAGAAGTGTGAAACAAAGTTCAGTTCAAGTGTGTCTGGAATGTAGTGGGAGGGCAGGCAGTGAGTTGAGGAGTCTGATAGCGTGAACAGTCCATGTGAGGGGTGTGTGAGTGCAATGTGGGAGGCCTTTCTTGCACAGTGCTTGTGGAAGATGTCCTGCAGTGATGGAAGAGCCACTCCAATGATGCTGCCAGCTGCTTTGACAGTCCACTGTAGACTTTTATGGCACTACTGTACCAGATGGAGATGCAGCTCATCAGGACCCTCTCTATGGTGCCCCTGTAGAACACTGTGAGGGTGGGAGACTGAAGGATGGCCCTTTTCAGTTGTCTCAGGAATTGTAGATGCTGCTGAGCCTTTTTGGTGATAGATGTGGTGTTGGTGGTCCAGATGAGGTCATCAGAGATGTGGAGTCCAAGGAATTTGGTATTCTTTACTGCCTCTACCGTGGAGCCGTTGATGTTTAGTGGTGTGTGAGCAGGGCGAGTTCTCCTGAAGTTGACAATCATCTCTTTGGTTTTATCCACATTCAGTGACAGGTTGTACTCACTGCACCAGACCACCAGCTGCTGAACCTCATCTCTGTACACTGACTCGTTGTTGTGGCTGATGAGCCCCACCACAGTCCTGTCATCTGCGAACTTAATGATATGGTTTGAGCTGTGTCTAGCTATGCAGTCATGTGTCAGCAATGTGGACAACAAAGTCTGAGAACACATCCTTGAGGAGCTCCTGTGCTCAATCTGATGGTGCTGGAAACATTGTCGCCGATACTAACAGATTGAGGCCTCTCTGACAGAAACCAAGATCCAATTGCACAAAGAGGTGCTCAATCCCAGCTTGCTCAGTTGCTCAGGTGGAGTGCAGAAGATATGGCATCCTCAGTTGACCTGTTGAGCTCAATCTAATCCATGGCTTGTTCCGGACATGATTCATAAAGCTTTCATTAAAATGATTGTAAACAAGGCGCCAAGGCCAGATGGCATACACACCCGGTTTCAAAAAGAACTTAGTTCAGTTTTAGACAGGCCCCTATTTCTTATTTTCTCAGATTCACTTTCATATGGTATGGTACCAATATTTAACAAGGGATTACGATCTCAGCCTGGCTATAATAGGACAGTAAGTTTGACATCTGTGGCAGGCAAATTATTTGAAGGCTTGTTAAGGGATCACATTTAAAATTTTGTCCTAGGGAATGGCATTATGAACATCAATCAGTATGGCTTTATGAAGGAAAGGTAATGTCAGACAAATTTGATTTTTTTTAATTATGAGGTAAGTAAGATGCTGCACAGTGAGGGGACAGTAGATGTGATCTAATTGGATTTTGCCAAAGCGTTTGATTCTGTGCCCGACAAACGACTGATTTCTAAACTAAGGTCTGTTGGGGATAATTAAGTCGTTTGCACATGAATAGGAAATTGGCTACAGGATTGGGTACAGAGGGTGGTTGTTAATGGTACATTCTCTGCTTGGAGTAAGGTTCTTAGCTGAGTCCCTCAGGGCTCGGTATTGGATACACTTTTATTTAACTTGTTCAGTAATGGGTATTTTAAGTAATGTAGAGGGTATTTTAAGTAATGTATTAGTGTTTGCAGATGACACACAACTATCCAGTCCAATTAATTCCATCCAGGATACGGGATCCTTGCAACAAGATCTTGACAAACTGGGCAGCTAAGTGGGAGATGAGATTCATTGCTGATAAATGCAAAGCCATGCACTTGGGATGTAAAAGTATCCAAGCCGCTTATACCCTTAGGGTTAGTCCATAGGAGCAGATTCGGGGAGATTTAGTCGCCTGGCGAATAATCGCCTCTTCTGCTAGTTGACAATCTTCCCAAACTTCTTTAGCATCTGCTATAATGTAAAGTCACCTGTACTAAAGCACAAGCGGCTCTTCATTTTCTAAAGTTGCCTCACAAGGAAACTTTAGGCGACTTCGGAAAACAAAGTGCCCTATGTGCTTTAGCACAGGCGACTTTTCATTATAGCGGATGGGAAGACACACAAAGGCAGTTTGGGGAGATTGTCAACCAGAAGAAGAGGAGATTAGTCTCTAGGCAAATCCATAATGGAGAAGGACCCTGGAGTCCTTGTAGGTAATAAACTTGGCTGTAGCAAGTAATGCCAATCAGCAGCATCAAGGGCAAGCAAGGCTGTATTTAAAGGGACATTGATTCACGACAGTTCTTCCACTGTATAGAGAAACTGGTAAGGTACCATCTGGAATATGCCATACAGTTTTGGTCTCCAGTGCTCAAACAGGACATTATTGAATTTGAGAGGGTACAGAAAAAGGGTAACTAAGCTGGCAAAAGGTATGGAAAATCTTGGCTATGAGGAAAGACTGTCCAAACTGGGGATGTTCACGCTGGAGAAGAGGCGCTTAAGGTGTGATATGATAACTATGGATAAATATATAAGGGGATCATATAGTAATGTCTCTAATGCTTTATTTACCAGTAGGCCTTTCCAGGTGATGCAAGGTTTCCCATTCCAATTTGAAGAAAGGAGGATCCACCTAAACATTCAGAAGGGATTTTTTTTACAGTGGCAGCTTTGAAGATGTGGAATGCTCTCCCTGAATCAGTCATACAGGCTGATACATTAGATAACTTTAGGAAGGGGTTGGATTTTTTTTAGTAAGTGAGGGAATACAGGGTTATAGAAGTTCATAGCATAAGTTGGTCCAGGGACAGTGTAATTGCCATTTTGTAGTAAGGATGGAATTTTTTCATCCTCTGAGGTAAATTGGAGAGGCTTCAAGTGGGTTTTTTTGCCTTCCTCTGGATCAACTAGCAGTTAGGCATGTTAAAACAGAATTAAAAGGTTGAACTTGATGGATTTGTGTCGTGAGTCAACAACCACTAAAGGCATTATGTAAAATCTGTCTTTCATGAAGGATTCGGGGATTCCCTAATAGAGGATTCTGTGCATCCCTAATATATATATTTTTCAGTATTTGCACTCCTACCGGATCACAGATGATAGTGGGTGCATAGTCAAATTGTGTCATATAATTCAGCAGAAGGACCCGCACTACATATTTGGTGAATTAATTGTGTTTATTGTTAATGCATATCCATTGTTTTGGCCCACATTAGGGACTTTCTCAAGGACAATTTGCAAGTAAATAAGTGCATTTAAATACTCAAATTCCCATCAGAATTGTCGCCAAACATGATGTCATAGGCAGCAATAGTCTTACAAAAAAGCTCATTCATTTGTAGAAACATAGATGCATTATATATTTCTCACTGTGCAAGTGAATAACGTGTCAGATTTGGTGAAACTTTCAGAAAAAGTCTATTCATTTAAACCTGCAAGTTTATACAAAGTACATACTTTGTTTCAATAGTGATACATACAAATACAATATACATTTCTTTAAAAAGGCAACAATGGTTTTTTATATCCCAAAGCATAACCTATTTAATCTGTCTCATCATATAATATCAAGTGAAAAATGTTTTCATATATATCTCAGGTTAAGAAGCAATTTAACACTAAGGGGAAGATTTAAAAAACTTCAATCGACCATCGAATTTTTTAAAGGGGTTTTTCGATTTCGATTTTCGATTCAATAGGACAATTTTCGATCAAATAAAAATCGTTCGATGTGATTTCCAAATATTTTCAAAACCAGTCCTTAAAGGTCCCAGGAGGTCCCCCATAGGCTAAAATAGCAATTTGTCATGTTTAAGGTGGCGAAGGATTGAATTCAAATATTTTAGAGACAGTGCCTCAATTTTCAAATGGTCAAATCGAATAATTTTTTATTCGAAAACTCGAATTTCAACTTTGGCCTATTCAATAGTCGAAGTACCCAAAAATTACTTTGAAATTCTAATTTTCACTTCAACCCTTAGTAGATCTGCCCCTAACTTTCCATTTAACCCTTTAAAAAAGAAGGAATTGGAATTACACTTGCACAGAATTTCCTTATTGCACTGGACAGGTTAAAAATAAAAAACAGAACATCGCTCAGCAGTTGGTGGCAAAACATTTTGCGGAGGCAAAACACAGTCCCGCTCAAGGGCGTCCACAGAGGGGGGCAAGAGGTGGCAGTGTCCCCCCGGGACTGTCCACGTCACATGATCATCCGCCGATATGTGGGCATGGACAGCACCAATTCAGTGCTGACCTTCCCATAGCTGCACGCCCTCCTTCAGTAGTAGCCAGGCCCAGTGCGCCACTACCAGGACAGCTCAACACTGAATGAGCCAGCCTAGACAGCACCGACCACAGCGCTGCGGAGAGGGAACAGCCGGCCTGGGCAGGTTCTGCTTCTGTGTGTGTTACTGTGTGTGTGTTAAAGTGTGTCAGTTACTGTGTGTGTATTTAAGTGTGTCAGTTACTGTGTGTGTGTTAGTGTGTCAGTTACTGTGTGTGTCAGTCACTGTGTGTGTGTGCTACAGTGTGTGTCCGTTACTGTGTGTGTGTTACTGTGTGTGGTAATCAGGGGGTGTGGCCACAAAATGGGAGTGGACAAAAGATTACGCACAGCACATGTTTCTACCCCTCTTTTTGTATAAACTGTTTTCTTCCTCGCCCCCCACCCAGTGGAGACTTTGATAAAGCCCTACTAAGAAGAGAAGCTTACACTTGTTTCAATTTGGCTCTATAACAGTTGATAGATTAGTCACCTCCAAAACTGTACCATGTATTAAACAAACAATCAGAGAGCCTTTTCAGAACTTGTTGAAGTTTATTAGAGCACTACATGTTTCAGTCCACATGGGTCCTTCCTCGGGTCCATTTAACAACTAGTCAAACAAAAAGTGATCTTTTAATCAAGTGTCTTTCCCATAATGGGAATTTGGGTATTTAAGTATGCACTTATTCACTTGCAAATTGTCATTGAGAAAGGCCCTTATGAGGGTCGAAATGTTGGAAATGCATTAATAATAGCCACGATTAATTCACCAGATATGGAATGCGGGTCCTTCTGATGAATGCAAACAAAAAAACAGCAGCATTATGGCATGGTATGCACAACTAACATTTCAGTCCCTAGTGGGACCTTTCTAAAGGTACACATACACACCAAATCACCACTTATATAGCCTCCACCCACATTATTTGTAACATGCTAGTGACATTACCAATAAAAATTAACCCTAGTATGACTGGCCTCTAACCAGCATATTTAGTGTTAAAATGTGATGTGGCTGTATGGTGTGATACCAAACCCACATATAAAATTATTATAGTATAAATATAGTGCTAAAATCTTTTATACATCTGTTATTTAAGTGCTAAGCGTACTAAAGATATTTTTAAAAACAATCTTAGCCATAAATTTTACTTATATGATACAGATATTTTTGGCCCATCTCGGGTAATAACGCTATCTCAATTACTTGAAGATATCCAAAACTGCTAATCTGGCATATATAGTTACTTAAGTATATAATCAATCATAGATGGGTCATCTTCACACAAAATGAGACTAATCCTTCAGGAAACAGACAATGATGTCCCAAATATTATCTACTCAGCTTAAATAAAGTGCAGCATTCAGTCCCTTTGGGGCCACACACCCCAGTTTGTGTGTCCAGAAAGCTTCCCTTTGCGGCAGCAAATGCTTTACATCCCCACCCCTGCGTAGGGTTTTTATACAGTCAGTTGGCATACATTTAAAAGAGTATAAAGAATGTTTAGCCTGCACCCAGTGCTGTGCTATTGGCTGTTTTGATATATCCAACCCACATCTCCTCAAAAAATCATAACCAAAAATGTACCTGGAATGACGGAATGTGATGATTGGATTTGCTTGTGACAGATGGTACTGATGATTCTATTAAAACAAATTATTATTACATTAATAATGTGCTCCTGTGCAAATGGACAGGTAAGAAAAACAGGTATACTAATGTGGTTTTACCAATCGTTGGTTACATTTCTGTCTGAATCAAAAACTCCAGGGACACCGGTCACACAGTCTCCATGAACAATTTCTTTACTTCCTATTGCACTTTCTTCCTCAGGAAGGTATTCTTTGTAAGTTCAATTTCAGAGAATTCTTCTGGGCTGTCATAAAAAATGTAGCGAGGCCTCTCTTTCTCAGTGTCATTGTTAGACAATTTAATGGGTGAATTTGCCAAACTTGTTTCACCTTATTTTTTCATGAACTTCTTTTCTGTGCTCTCACTGATGTTCAAGGTTTATCTTTTTTTTCTTTCAGTATCAATAATCTGTCTTCTTCATGTTTGCTGCTTTTTCCTCTGATTGTAAAGTTTTCATCCCTGCCTTTATTATGTTCTGTCCTCTGCTCTTTACTACTCTCTTCTTTCCATTTTTGCATTCTGTTAGAGCTCTGAAAACAATGGAAATTGTGCTCATGATTCTTACTTCTATCACCTCTATCAAGCCCAACAATGCCGTGCCTACCTTGCTGGCGTTGCATTGTGAAAATGTCACTTCTAAATTCAGACAGGTGAATTTTAAAAAATTTTAAAAATATAAGAAAGTGATGCAATTTTTAATGCATCCTACACAATGTTTTCCGAATTAAGGAAAAACTCAAATTAGTGAATCTGGGGTGAACAACCCGAAAATTTTAATTAATCGAGTGTGAGACACTTGCCAGGTGGACTAGTGGGGTTGTAATGAGGATGCCCTTCGCACCCTCGGATGTATTTTACCTTTTGGCGATGTCTTCATGAATGGGTGCTTCTCTCCTCTGCTTCCAGGTTCGTACTGTTTTACTTGATTCAGCTTTATCTGGAAAGTGGCAAATGTGACGTCATCGGTTGGCACAAAGTTAAAAAATTTAAAGGGCTTTTAACCTTATGAGCATTTCTCAACGTAAAGGTCTATTCATAGTTCCTGGGTGTGATTTCGGAGTCCTTCTAACTTGTTCTTGAACCTGCCTGATCCTGGCCAAGTCTTGTCTGCTGCCTGTCCCAACCTCTGCCTGTAATTTTACGACTCTTTTCAGATTCTGTCTTGCCGCTGTATTATTGGTATTCTGACCCGGCCTATGCTCCTATCTCCTGATAACTGTACTGCTCTGCCCATTTGGTGTTTTGACCTGGCCTATGACTCCAACTACACTTCTTGTTCTCCATTCCTGTAATATGTGCAGTTCCCTTGCCTGTCCAACACTTTCTCCCTAGTCCTCTCTCGCTAAGACCCGGTGGCACCCGAGTAGCAGGACTCCTCCCAACGCAAAAGGTGGCTGTTATAGACGGAAGACTGAGCTGCGACTGGGACCTTGGGGTTCTAGGTTTGGGATACCAACTGTAACAGTACATTGGCACCTCGGATAGCAAGAGTCCAAGCAGGACCAGATATCCCAGTGCTTGCAAAGACTGCCAGCAAGGATGGACACTATCCAGCAGCATCTTGTGGCTCCCTTCTCAACCCCAGCCTTGTCAGGCAGGTTACCTTCTGCACCACGTTACAAAGCTAAACTTCAGTTTCTTACCCTACTCCTTTCCTACAGAGGAGTCAAGAGGGAATTTTGTTGTGACCTTGTTACAGGGGGATCCCAAGATTTGGGCCTTCAGCTTATCCCCCAGTGATCCACCCCGCCTCTCTGGGGAAACTTTTTCAAGGCAATGGGCATCCTATATGATGATCTTGACTGCACCGCCTCTGCCGATGCTGCATGGCCTTCCAATATTCTGGGGCAGCTGGGAATTTCCTGGATGAGAATTTTGTTCTTAGACATGGTACACCCACTAAACCCTTGGTTCCACCTCTCCGGTTAGTGGCTATCAATGGCAGTACCGTTGGGTGTGAGTTTATGTCATCACTCTCTCTTTTGGTTAATCATTTCAAACAAATTTCCTTTTATGTTATCAAATGTCCTCAAACATCAGTTATCTTAGGTCTCCCCTGTTTGCAGAAGCACAACCCCCAGGTTGATTGGCTTGCTGGTGGCTCACTGGTGAAATAACACAAAGGTCATAACATAATTAGAAGGGTTACCTGTGGCTTACTCATCTTTTTACAATGTTTTCTCTAAGACAGTTGTGGAGACCCATCCTCCTCATAGGCCTTATGACTGCAGCATTGATTTAGTACCAGCCTCTTTCTCTACCTTAAAACCAGGTATAATTACCAAAACAAATTTATTAAGGAGAACCTGGAGAGAGGCTTCTCCTGTGGGGGCCAGCTTCTTTTTTTGTTGAAAAAAAAGATGAACGACTAAGACCCTGTACTGATTATAGGGGATTAAATAAAATTACATTTAAGAATTGTTATCCCCTTCCCTTAATTTCTGAACTCTTGAACT
Source organism: Xenopus borealis (assembly GCA_024363595.1). NCBI lineage: Eukaryota > Metazoa > Chordata > Amphibia > Anura > Pipidae > Xenopus > Xenopus borealis. The sequence continues at coordinate 72,214,428 of CM044441.1, forward strand.
CTTTAACACAATCTCAGGGGTGCCTATAATTTAATTCAAATGAGGGAGAGGGAGGAGTGGAAGACAGCATTTAACGCCCAGGATGGGCACTATTAATATTTAGTAATTCCTTTTGAGCTTATGAAATGCTCCAGCCATCTTCAAGGAGATCATTAATTATATATTTTGGGATCTTCTGGGTTGGTATGTGATGGTATATCTAGACAATATTCTGATATTTTCTTCTAGTCACTCTGATCACCTCTAGACCAGAACCGGCATAAGCTCAAAAGGCCAGACCTGCATAAGCTCAAAAAACATTATTAGTATTCTCCTCCATCACCTGGCCAGAAGGTGTTTTGCATAGTTTGAGGCAAAATTACCATTACACTAAACTCAATAAATGTTTCTTTGAGGTCCCCTCTGTACGTTTTAGGGTACATTTTGTCCTGGAACTGTTTAGAGATGGACCCAGCTAAAGTCCAGGCCAGTCTACATTGGGCACAAACCCTGTCATAACATACCATTCAGAAGTTTCTAGGGTTTGCTAATTATTACAGGCAATTTATTAAAAATGTATATTTGTCTCAATGTCACCCTGTTGCTAATAACGTGCACCTTTGTGCTTTCTTTTCAAAAAAATTATCTCCTGCGGAGGTGAACTTGGTAACAAGGAGATACTGCCATCAAATAGACCTTTGAGGAATGGAGACATCTTCAAGAGTGCGCTAAACATGTAGTCACAGATTTTACGGATCATAAAAATCTGTTGTATAGTATATTGAGACACTAAGCTCCTAAACCCCAGACAAGCCAGATGGGCTTTGTTTCTTACCCACTTTAATTTTGTTATAACAGGCCTGGGGAAAAGGACATTAAAGTGGAGCCCTGTTATATTGTGGGTAAGGAAGTGATAGGGGCAGCCCTGAGTCCAAACCTCGTTGTCTAAATATTGTGTCTGATTGGCGAGCCTTATGTTCTCTCATGGGTATTGATTTATCTTTCTCATCTGCAAACAAATCAGTCTTTAGAGCAGTATCTCAGGTTTTATGTTTCTAGTAATCAGTCAGATCAGATTTTCTTCCATGGGTTGAGTTGCATTCAATAATGCCACCCACTCATTCACTGGAGAATCTCCATTTTAGTTTTTGGTTATAATCCCAGAGTAATTTCCTTCTCAGGTCAGTCCTCTGAGGTTCCTGTTGTGAATTCCTTGGTTGACCGATTTGGTGTAGGGTTCAAAATTAGTACTAGGTTGGGGATAAAATTTGGCTATATTCCAAGAATATTTCTGTGTCTGAGGTCATCAATCCCAGTACTGCCTGACTGGAACTTCCTCCTGAGTTTAAGATTTCTAACTCTTCATGTTTCTTTGTTAAAGCCTGCCCAAACTATTTGACAGTCTTCTCCTCCACTCCAATTTTTTGTCAAGTGTCAGCCAGAGTATTTGGTGGATAGTTTGGTAGATTCCCGCTTCTCCAGGGGGAGGCTACAGTATTGGGTCCATTGGAAAGGTTATGGTCCTGAGGAGAAGTTGTGGGTTCCAGCCTCTGATGTTCATGCAGACCACTCAAGCTGCAGTTTCATGCTAGGTTTCCTGACAATCCTAGGGGTTGGGTGGCACCGTCTGTGAGACACTTGCCTGGTGGTCTAGTGGGGGTACGAAGGGGTGCCCGTAGCACACTTGGTGAGAATGCCCACACGTCCGGTCCATTCAGCGCCATCTTCCTGAATGCCACTTCTCTCCCCAGCTCTCATTCAGCTTTATCCGGAAAGTGACGAATGTGACATGAACAGTTGCCATGAAGTTTGAATATTTAAAGATTTCCTTCTAAATTGTTCTTGATCTTACTTGATCCTGACCAAGTTTTGTCTGCTGTCTGTCCCATCCTCTGCCTGTATTTTGACCACCCTTTTGGATTCCCTCTTCACGCTGTAATATTTCTACTCTTACATGGGCTGTGACCTCGACTATGCTCCCATCTGCTAATACTGTACTGCTCTGCCTGTTTGGTGTTTTGACCCCCCCTGTGACTCCAACTACACTTCCATTTCCTGATACTGTATTGATCTGCCCGTGCAGTGGTTGACCCAGCCTGTGACTACGCTTCTTGTTTTCCATTCCTGTACCACGTGCAGTTCCCTTTCCTGCCCAGAACTCTTTCCCTGGTCCTCTCACGCTAAGACCTGGCAGCACCTGAGTAGCGGAAGGCTCCTCCCAAAGCGAAAGGTGGCTGTTATAGGCAGAAGACTGAGCCACAACCAGGACTTTGGGGATTGTTCTGGGTTTGGGATACCAATTGTAACTTTGAAAAAATGCAAATTGCTTGAATTAATTGATTTTTTAAGCGAAACCCACTGAAAAATACCTGAACATCATAAAGACCATTAACATCTTCAAATGGTTTAAGGGACCTCTGCCATTGACTTTTCCATGACCTCGACAGGTTTTAGCTGGAGTATTTTTGGATTCTACCTTTTTCCAACTTCGGGGTATAGTAAATCTCCAAAAAATATTTTTTTCATAAAACCATGAAAAGTTTTAGAGATTTATTTTTTGAGTTTTTGATGTAAATTTCCCTTGAAAAACTCAAAATTTTAAGGAAAACACAAGTTGACCTTTGATAAATCTGTCTGTTAATGTCATAAGTAACCCAACAATAGACTCTTCTCCAAGATAAAGCGGGTTATTTACTAAAATCTGTATTTAATAATTTAAAAAAAGCTTGACCAAATTCCCATGATTGATTTTGCCATATTTATTAATAAAATAACTTGACTACATTGGATCTGGAAACAAAAAAAAAAAATAACGCAAAAAGCCAAATCATATGATTTTTTCCCCTGAATCAGTTGATTTTTTCAAGATTTTACCCAAAACTCAGATTATCAGGCTAAACCCAGTGCAAACCATGATATCTTCATATTGGGATAGGGACATGTCCCACTGACTCATACATGACCTCAACAGGTCTGTGATGGCAGATTTTCAGATTCGACCTTATGATACAGATATTTTTGTCCCATTTTGGGTAATAACGCCATCTCAATTTCTTTAAGATATCCAAAACCCCTAATCTGGCATATCTAGTTACTGAAGTATATATTCAATTATAGATGGGTCTTCTTTACACAAAAATGAGACCAATCCTTCAGGAAACAGGCAATGATGTCCCATATATAATCTAACGGTAACAAACAGAAAATTGAAGAAGCAACGTTGTATCTCAAATGGTGTACTCATTGGTGGCTTCATTCCGCACCAATAATAAGTTTGGAGGTACCAAGGGTACACCTTTTGAGATACAGCGTTGCTTCTTCAATTTTCTGTTTGTTACTGTTTATGCATCGCGTCGGGTCACATGATTTGAAGTGAGCAGAGCTGCAAGCTGACTGAGAAGTTTCCACGGATCGTGAGTGTATCTGAATCTGTTTGATATTCCAAATATAGTCTACTCAAGATTAAACAGCTTAAATGAAGTGCAGCTTTCAGTCCCTTGGGGCCAACCCCAGTTTTTGTGTCCAGAAAGCTTTTATGCGTCCAGAAAATTTGCAGCAGCAAATGATTTACATCACCACCCCTGCGTGGGGTTTTTATTTAGTCAATTGGCATGCATTTAAAAGAGTAGATAGGATGTTTAGCTTTCATCCACTGCTGTGCTACTGTCTGTTTTGAGATATCCTGCTTTCCCCTGTTTTTATCATAATCGGGATCCAGTGCTGCCTGTATGGTGGATCGATGCATACTGATCCCATCTTTCAATTGTCTAGCAGTTTTCCGACTGTACACCAGCCCACACGGTCATTTTATGCTATGAATAGATTATGTGATTGACATGTCAATCTGTGTTTAATTTGGTACAACTTTCCACTTTGTGGATGATAGAATTTGTCCCCAAGCATCAAGGTATTGCACATCACACAATTACTACATTTGCATACTTCACTTTTTTGTAGACCCGTGGCTGCAGTGCATGCATATTTGCTTACTGGATCCGCTGGGTTAAATCTTTGCTTAAATCTTTGCTCACCAGTCTTGTCATATCAGGATCAGTGTGTACCAGTACTGCAAAATAGATCTTTTAATAAGGAGAGTGCATGGTTCATATGTATTCAAATAAAAGAGTATGTTTTACATCCTGTTCACTCTGTTTATCTTGCAATAAAGAGATTCTGTTCACACCATGCTCCCATTGCTTAGCCTGCATTATCAACTGTGAGTCACTAGTGGTTCTGACTCCCCGGAGCATTTGTGACCAAGGCAAGGAGTTTAAAAGATACTTAGGATGACTACTTCTATAAAGAAGCAATGTCTTTTTGATAAATTTTGGTTTGTAACGTATTTTGTATTTTATCCTATACACTGTGACATCCAAATTATTAATTACATCTTTAGCATAATGTAATGTAACGTCAGCCTGACAGGAGAGTATATTTCATTTCATATTGATACATATAGATATTGGCGTAGGTGGGTGCAATATTAGAGCCCATTGCTGTCCCAGATGTTTGCAAAATAAAATTGATCCATTTCATAGTGGTACATATAGATATTGATGTAGGTGGGTGCAACATTAGAGCCCATTTCTGTCCCAGATGTTTGCAAATAAAACTGATCGTCAAATTTAAAGTAGTTTTTAAATAAAATGAACGCAAGAAGGGAAGTTACAAATTCTACTGGTGGGCCAGTGTATGCATCACAGTCTTTTAGGAGGTCTATTAATGCTTTAATTCCTAGATTATGTGGAATACACATGTACAAACTCTGTACATCCAAAGTGACAAAGTAAAAATCAATTTGGTCACACTGTATGGCATTAATTACTTATTTAGCAATACCCTCTGTTATTGACCCCCTAGCTGATATAATCGGCTGCCCTGGTGGGCATGTAAGATTTTTATGTACTTTAGGTAAAATAGATATCACTGGCCTTACCGGTTCTTCCACAAATAGATAATCTCTTGCCTCTTATGGAATCCAACAAAGTATTACAGCTGCATCCAGGATCTTTTTGAGCTACAATTGAAATTTAGGGGTTGGATCAAAAATTAATTGTCGATAACATGTAGCATCAGATAGCTGTTGCAAGATTTCCTGTCGCTTGTACTCATAGTCTAGCACCACCACCGCTCACCCATTATCTACAGGTTTAATAATAATAATAATAATAATAATAATAATAATAATGCTCTGATTGTCTGATTGTACCTTCTGTGTCCCCTTTTAAATTTGTTCATGTGTTATACGTGTAAATGCTTTAAGCAACATATTGTTGGAATTTGGATCAAAATTACTTCTTGTGTTCTGTGCTAACCCTGTCTGTGCAGTGTTAGTAGCTGCAAAGTGCAAAGTAGCTCAACCAATAGTACACTCTTTCTTTACAAGGACATATGTAAGCCCCTAAGAAAGCACCCTTACCTCCGCTTGAGTAAGCTGGTGCCCAAACAAATTGATAATCACTTGTTCCTGATGGTCCTCCCACCTCCCACCATGCGGTGGTTTGTGTGCCACCTTTCTTCTTGTGTCTTCTTCCACCACATCGATTCCAGCTCCCCCGGGCTCCACTGCCCCGCTGATCAAAAATTCATTGTGCATTGCAGTGTCGGACTGGGATGCCAAGGGCCCACCAGAAAGCCTTAGACCAGGGGCCCACCAGAAAACGTTAGACCAGGGGCCCACTAGAAAACCTTAGACCAGGGGCCCAACTTTCCAAACTATTACTCCTTCTCTCCTCACTTAACCTCTTTATTTTCCTATTCTTTTAGATCTACTTGCTATACTCTATTCTTCCATTATTAATTCTCTTTTCCTATATAATAAAGTTCAAGTGTTGCGAAGTTGATAGAATACAATAGATAGGAGGTTGAAAAAAATGTAGGGGGGAAGGAGGGTAACACCCCCCACAACCTCCTATCTATTGTATTGCTCTACCGTAAGTGCTAACGAACAGCAAAAAGTTGATCTTAGTGAATTTGCGTAATTACGATCCTTCGCCAGTGCGCAACTTTGCCTGGCGTAAGGGTGCGAAGTTGTGCAAGTCTATCTACTTCACTAGCGTAAATTCGCCAGAGTCCGTGTTCGTGAATTTGCGATTACGATTTGACGTCACGCTGGCGAATTTGCGCTAGCGTTAGACGCTTCGCGCTGGCTGTCCGTGGGGCACATGCGCAGTAGCGCAATCCCACGGACACAGGGACTGGACGCAGAGACACTTGAACTTTATTATATAGGATTCGCGCCGTATGCAAATTAGGCTTCGCTAGCGAAATTGCGCTATGCCTAGCGAAGTAACACTAGCGTAAATACGTTACCGTTCGCCGACCAGAGCGTAAATACGCACTTTAGTGAATTTGCGTAGCGCAGGCGAAAATTTGCCTGACGAAGTGCGGGGAACGCTCGCGAAGCCTGCCCTAGCGATTTTTCGGATCTTAGTGAATGTCCCACTTGGAGCGCAGAGACTTCCGTTAGTGGTTTATAATCTGCTGCCTTCAATCTATGGAAAGACCGGCGCTACATAATGGTGTGCCGCTCCTCTGCTCACCGCTACACCGCCAGCTGTACACATGCCCAAGCACCATGTGACAGAGGAGCAGCTCGAGCTGTGGGATGTGTGACCCGGGGAGTCCGCGGCGCAGTCAGTAAAGGTAAATGGGGGGGTCGGGGTAGAGAGAGAGAGACTTCCACCAGCTCCTCACAGAGAGTCTTGCCTCTTTATTTATTGCCTAAAAGCCCCGCCCTCATGGGAGAGCCGCGGCCAATCCCAGTGCGCTGCCCCGCCCCTCTTTGTTGTGCTGCCCAATGGCAGAGGGATAGAGCGTTGCTGGTGACAGAGGAGCAGCTACTGTCTGGCCTCCCATAGCTGTGAAAGTACCTCCCGCTCTCTGACTCACTCAACTCCGCCTACAGGACGCCAAGGAAAAAATATGATAGGCGGAAAATGGGCATGCGCACGTGAAGCGCGAATGATCAAGAGGCGGGGGCGCGGTGCCAACTGTTCCTCTTTAATCTCGCGTTGTTAGAAGCGAGACCCGCTCACTCAGCGCATGTCCCTGACGTTGCTACAGCAACAGGGATGCTGAGCTGACAAAGTCAGGCGGCTCTTTTTCTAAAAGTAACATTGAGGCAGAGTCGCCTCTGAAATTCTGTAGGACAAACATTTTTTTGTGGAAAAAAAACACTGGTGTGATCTATACCATAAACAAACATTGCCCAAACTCTTTAGGAAGCAGTAGTATTTTTAAAACTACTGAGAAGCACTCTAGGTGTCCTAAAACATAACAGTGTACACCATGGTTGTCCACTTTTTGGACTGGAACAAGTCTGTTTTTATAAATGTTTGACTACATATGTTCTAGCGCCCGTTAATTTAACAGGCTTAATGTCTAGTTCCACATAAAGAAATTAACATAAAATAGGCCAAATTATAGAAGCAAGAGGGCCCACTGAAAACTGGGCCCACCGGACGTTTTCCTGGTATCCCTGTGCCGTGGGGGTTCCGCAATGTCCCCTTCTGAATCTCCGCTACAATCTCGCCTCATACTGATGTAATTCACTTCTGATGTTTTTTAATTCACCACCTGTTTCCTCTGTCACTAGCAAAATGAGCTCAAATGAGCATTGATCCAGTGCTGCAGACCATTTACTACAGAAATCGATATTAGAGCACCTAATTGTGTATTATAATATGAAACCACCTTGGCATTTTCTTCTCATGATAATACTCTGATAGCGATACACCATATAGGTGCAATTCAACTTCTCTCTTTTTCATACGCAGCAATTCATGGATTACTTCACGTGAGCCCAAGTTGCCAAACATCTCTTGGAATGTCTCGGGGAATAGGACATGAACCACTTCCACAGGTGTGAAAGGCTTGTATCTACAGTATCCATTTTAACTGGTTCCATTTCCATACTATGTAGAAGATTTTTTAATTGAAAAAATGTGAACAAATGTAAAAAAAATCCAGACAGGTGCAAGTCAAACAGCACAAATGTGCCTGGTATGAAGAATATATGCAGGGCAACACCACCTTCAATTTAGCTACCTTGTAGCTGCCCACGTGCACGTAAATTTTAGAACATAGATGCAAACCAAAAAAACAACACCAATGGGCAAATTCACTAAGCAGCAAAATTGCGATAGCGTTGCCTTCGCTAACGTTCGCCGCACTTCGCCAGGTGAATTTTCACCAGCGCTACGTTAATTCCCTAAAGTGCGAAGTTACGCTCAGGTTGGCGAACGGTAGCATAGTTGCGCTAGTGTTACTTCTCCAGGCAAAGTGCATTTACGCCAGCGACGCCTAATTTGCATACCAGGCGAATTTCAAAGTATAATAGAAGTATATGTTACAGCCACTACATTACACTACACAAGGCCAATAAACTTTTAATAAATAAAATAAAGTTGTCCTATTGCCCTAAACATGTGCCCACTGTATAGTTGAGTTGCCATATGTTAGGAAATGTAGGGGGTAATGAGGGTAACCCAAAAAAAAATTTCGCTCTTTTTCAGACTATCACCCAACAAAAGGTAAAAGGCACCAGCGTTTTTTGGGACTTAGAAAAAAATTTAAAGTTTTTTTTTCAAACTTCTATCTATTGTATTGAACATCGCCAGGTCTGACCTGGCGAAGTAACGTCTAGCATAAGAGGTAATGTTCACAAAAATTTTCATCTTAGTGAATTAGCATAGTTACGTCCCTTCGTCAGTGCGCAACTTCACCTGGCATAAGGGTGCGAAGTTGCACAAGTCGATGTCCTTTGCTAGTGAATTTTTCGCCAGGGACACTGTTAGTGAATCGGCGAAGTTGCGAATTGATGTCAAGCTTGTGGATTAGTGCTAGCGTTAGATGCTTTGAGCTTTATTGAATTTGCCCCCAAGGGTCTTTGTAAGGAAATTCCTGAAACGAGAAAAAAAAAAGCTCTATGGTGTAGATTGTTTCCACTAACAGAACCTATATCTTCTTATATGCTACTCACAAAGTCGTTTCTTTACACACACACACACATACAAAAAATTAAAAAAGGACCCAACATTAGAGTTTAAGAAAGAATTGTTATCCATACTTTCAAAAGCAAAGACGAAAGGCATACTGAATAAAAACGAATTCAATTACCTAAAAGTTAACCATCCAAGAATTCCTATTATATATATTTTGCCGAAAATTCATAAGGATGAAAAAAAGCCTCCTGGACGTCCTATAATATCCGGTTGTGGTTCCCTCACGGCTAATCTATCCGAATACATAGATATCTTTCTTCAGAAATATGTAATAGACCTTCCGTCATATTTAAAAGACACCATTTCCACCATCAATTTTTTAAACAACATCTCTTGGAAGAAAGGATATATCATCGGAACCTGTGATGTTACTTCATTATATACAATAATTAAACATGAACATGGGATCCAAGCTGTGGAAACTTTCCTGGATAATGACAGTACTCTCAAATTCCCCCAAAAATAATTTATAAAGACAAGCATTGAATTTATACTAAACAAAAATTATTCCTGTTTCGATAAGGAATATTATTTACAAACCAATGGCACAGCTATGGGAACGAAATTCGCTCCCAGCTATGCAAATCTCTTCATGGGAAAATGGGAAAAAGAAATAATTACACCATTATTAAAAGAAGAAAAGGGTTTAATAACATGGAAACGCTACATCGACGACTGCCTGTTTATATGGGACGGCCCTGAGGAAGATTTAAAGAACTTTTTGAACAATTTAAATATCAATAATTACAACATCAAATTAACAAGCAACTACAGTACTAGTGCGGTCAATTTCTTGGATCTCACTATTCAAGTAAATGATGGGAGATTGGAAACTTCCATATACAGGAAACCCACGGACTGCAATGGTTTTATACTACAAAGTAGTTGCCATCATAAAAATTGGTTGAGCAATATCCCATACAGTCAATTCAGTAGAATAAAAAGAAATTGCAGCCAAACATTGGACTATGAGAGGGAATGTAAAGTTTTAAGCACGCAACTAAGAGAGAAAGGATATGAAGAGAATTTAATTACTGAAGCAAAAAATAGATGCGATAAAATAAACAGAAAGGACCTTCTAAATAAGTCAAATAATAAAGCAGAAAACAACCCACTTTCTTTTATTACCACTTACAACAATTCCCATAAAAAAATAGAAACAATAATAAAAAAACATTGGCTCATCTTGCAGAAAGATAAAGATTTACAAAAATGTCTAACAGCTAAACCGAGGATTATATATAGAAGACCGAACATCTTGAAAAATATAAATAAAGTAATCTTCCTGAAAGAGATTAAAAAAAAAAAATTAAACCAAAAGGATTCCTATCAGGAAAGAATAATGGTTTTTACTCCTGCAATAATTGTAAAGCATGCAAGACCAACAAACAAAAAGTGAAAGGAATTAGATACCTTTGTTTCACATATAACAGAGGAAAAATTCCAAATTAAGTCCTGTATCATTTGCAATTTTAACAATGTTATCTATTTGTTACAATGCCCGTGTAACTTACAGTACATAGGCAGAACTAACAGAACTTTAAAAACGAGGATATGTGAACATATGAATAACATCAGAAAAAGAATCATGACACACAGTGTGTCAGCACATTTCAACACATATCATAACCCTGACCCCTCCCTTTTATCCTTTACAGGCATTGTCCAAAAAAAAAACACACTGGCGAGGGGGGGACATAGTTCAGATTGTATCAAGGGAAGAGACATTTTGGATCCACAGACTTCAGACCCTATCCCCAAAAGGACTCAATATAGACATAGATCTAAAATGTTTCCTTAACGAATAAATTGTTTTTAAAGAAAAATTAATTTTTAAGTTTCTTAGAAATAATTAAATAAATAGTATGACTATTTATTAGAATCATGGATTAAAATAGACAAAAAGTTTTTAAAGTCAATCTCAAATAATGTCATTTTAATCATTCAAGGAGAGATTAATGCCTTTGAAGTTCGTATCAATGCAGGTATAATGGAAACACATGTTTAACATATAAGGAAGAGAAAACACTTTTAGACTTCTTCAATCGCTTGTTAAATATGCAAATTGAATAATTGATTGTTACCCCTATTTAAGCACATTGGAAGTGCTTTGTTTGTAATGCCCCTGAGGAAGTATCATTACGAAACGCGTTGGGCTTTTATCTATTTAATAAAGGAATCTTTTTTGAAGCTTTGAGTTCCTTTTACTATTTGAAAATACTATTTATCCTGAACCAAAGCGCCAAAATCGCAGAGCAGAACGAAGGGGAAACTGCAGCTCCAGACACAGCCGCCCCAACCCCCGCCAGGGGCGTGAAGGAACTGCAGTACCGCATGTCGGAATCCTACAAATCCAACTCTGCCGAGGAGACATCTAGCGCACAGTAAGAAGATTTGACTCTCGTACCTATTCCTGCGCACAAAGTATTCGTATCTGGTAAGTGCGATTTTAGCCTGCAGCACTTTTCAAACTCCAGCTTTACTACTCTATGTCGAGTTCCGTTTACTGCAGATTATCGTCAGATTAAGGAAACCTTATTTCCCAGCGATAACTATTGATGGGCACTTTTAAAGAAACGACTTTGTGAGTAGCATGTAAGAAGATATAGGTTCTGTTAGTGGAAACAATCTACACCATAGAGCTCTTTTTTTTTTCTCGTTTCAGGAATTTTCTATATAGCGCACCCCACCATTGTATACACTATCAAACAGGTTAACACGTGGGTTCACCATTTTTTAAAGTGCTGCTATCTCCTTCTCTTAGTGAAACTCGCGCGGAGTCCATTTTCCTTTGGTCTTTGTAAGGAACTTGCATTATGGCATGGTATGCACAACCAATGTTCCGGTCACCATTGGGACCTTTCTTACGGTCACTGATGCTGATATGACGAGACTAGTGAGCAAAAAAAAAATAAAAAATTTGGATATAAACGCGATAGGAGCTTGTGGGAGCAACCAACCCCAGCGGATCCAGTAAGAAAATATGCACGTACTACAGCCACAGGTCTACCAAAAAAGTGGAGCATACAAATGTGGTAGTTGCATGATGTGCAATATCTTGATGCTTGAGGATTAATTCTATCATCCACACAGTGGAAAGTTGTACCAAATTGTGGGATGTTGGTACTGTGGAAAAACTGCTAGACAATTTAAAGATAGGATCAGTATGCATCAATCCACCATAAGGGCAGCACTGGATCCCGTTTATAATAAAAAAAGGGTTTTCTGAAATGGCATGAGTAAATAATGTTAGTGTGTAATGTGTAGTGTGCATGAATGAGAGAAGTGCGAAGTGGGACAGGGTGCGGTCTCAGGCCCCACTCTGCCACTTTTGTCTCACCGAGATTGTGCATGGGCACATACTGATTTTTTTCCCTGAAATTATGCATCGCTGTGTACAGGATTTTTGCTGCTACCTGGAGATCATATTTGCAGGGAGTGGAACTGGGCTGAACTACTGATTATATTCCCTTTAAAGAGATACTAACATGTCCCTATAATTAAAATTAAATTATAAGTAAAGGAGAAGCCTCAGATTCTTTAAAAAATAAACTTTACTAACCCACGCTCACATAGCATCACTTACAGCAACGGATACTCACAACACTGTTCAGTAGGAAAATATATTAAAGGAACAGTAACACCAAAAAATGTATGTGTTTTAAAGTAAATAAAATATAAAGCAGTGTTGCCCTGCACTGGTAAAATGCATCTGTTTGCTTCAGAAACACTACTATATATATATATATATACCATATACAAAGTGTTTTTGTTTCAAACAAAGTCTCTCCATTCAAATCCATTGGATTGTAGTTCCTCATTTTGGCCACACTGCACTGACATCTTGTGACATATGACATCATAAGGACGCCAGAATTCACTGGTGGGGGGAGGATATTTAAATCCAGTCCCTTGTTGTACACACTATCATTGATAAAGGTCCCCAGGTGGGACTGAAACATCGGATACATGCCGTGTTACTGAATAAAAGAACACTTTATTCACACATCTTGCTGTGAGAGTGCTGATCCTTCTATATATATATCTATATATATATCTATATATAAACAATAGTAGTGTTTCTGAAGCACACATAGCATTTGTACCAGTGCAGGGCAACACTACATTATATATATATATATTTTTTGTATTCACTTTATTAATCAACAGAAAAGCATTTCCATACAATTATAAATTATAGTAATGTACATTGTAAAAGTAGCATGTATACTAATTGTCTGATTTATGTACAATGTCAATAAACACATTGTGTACAGCTTTCTTTATCTTACATATTCGTTACAAAGACTTAGTTAACATAACATAACTTTTAGAACATTTGCTGCCTGATTATCAATTCTGTTATTTGAATATGTTTGTGTATTACCTAACTCTTTCTTTTTTCCTTTAGGTTTCGAGGATGAATGTAGAATTTTCCCCATTGGTAAGTATCCGATTTATTCATGTTGTTACCCCTTCTTTATTCATTATGCTTTTGCTATGTGTTGGTTAATAGACTAGATAAGTATTCTTTCCAAGGTAACCATTTAGCTATAAATTGTTTGTATTTATTAGATAAATATGCTGTAAGCTCTTCCATTAAATAAATCTCGTTTATCGTGCGGAACCAACTATCTTTGTTTGGGATTTCTTTGCTCCTCCATAGTAGAGGTATTTGTGCTTTAGCTGCTATGAGTAATTGTAATAGTAATTCCTTCTTCATGCATGTGTTCGGTGCATAATTGTGGAATAGAAGGATTGTTGAGGAATTGACCTGTATTTGTTCTCCTATTATTTTTGAGCACACCTCTGAAATTGTAAACCAGTAGTTTTGTAGTTGAGGGCAGGTTAACCAAATATGTTCCAATGTCCATGTCCAATTCACACCTCCAGCATAAATCCCTATCTAGTAGTCCCATTTTTTTGAGAGCTACCGGTGTTCTATACCATCTAGACAGCAACTTGTACGATGATTCTTGTAGTTTGTTACTAATGGAACATTTATTAATTTGAAGGAATAGTTTTTCCCATTCTTTTCCAGTAAGTTCAACATTAAGGTCTTTTTCCCAGAGTTTAGCAAAGGATGGGTAGTCTTGGTATTTTCTGTCAATCAATATCTTATATATAAGTGATAACATATGTCTTAATGGTGTCGGTATGGCATATATTCGTTCAAAATTAGTAAGGGGTCTCATTTCTGAGTTCTCTAAGTGTAAACTATGGAGGAAGTGATTTACTTGATGTATTCTCCAATTATCTTTTGTTGACCATTCATGTCGTTTCTTAAAAATTGTTGCTGTCTCACATTTATTGTTTGGTATACAATGCATTAACAGTGGATTTTGTATGTTAAAAGCTTTGATATAGCCCTGATCTAATATCCCTGGTATGAATTCGATATTGTTATGTAGAGGCGTGAGAGGTGATGGATAAGGAGCAAGTTTCAGTTTATCATTTAGTTTGTGCCATATTGTTAAACAGTTGTCTAGTAGTATGTGAGTCTTAATTTCTGAGGGTATTTTATCTTTGCATATCCAGGGCAGGCATTTTAGTTGATTTTGCAACCATGTATTGCTGATAGTGTGCCATTGTAGATCGGAGGATTCTTTCCCGTACTCTATTAGGTTTGTCAGAATTGCCGCTTGGTAGTATGTTTCGAAGTCTGGCATTGCTGCTCCTCCTCTCTGTTTAGGTGTGTATAAAGTTTTCCTACTTATCCGACCCCTTGGTGACTGCCATATATATTTAAATAGAGCCTTATTTAACTGCTGAAAAAAGTTTTTATTTACTGGAATCGGTAATGCTGAAAATAGGTATATATATTTCGGTAGAATATTCATTTTTACACTATTTATTTTCCCTTTCCATGTAAAGTTTTTTTTTGGACCAATCTAGGACCATGTTTTTACTACATTATATTTTTATACATTTTTTAAACACTAATTTTTTGATGTCACTGTTCCTTTAAGTCAGTCATGCTGGTCTGTGGTGGCACAATTCTTCTATAGGATCTATATTTCTGAAAAAATCATATGCTTGTATGTTTAAAAGACCAGTAACATTATTAACAATATTTCTATTTTAAGTTTGTATTGGTTGAGCAGTAACAAATAAAAAAACACTTACTTGTAAACAAACATTCTGAGGTTTTAAGAATATAATCCTGTAGAGAGTCACGAATGACAGTTGAACCCTGTTTATTTTTCCCTGTAAGGCTTAAGTCATGGGATATATTTATCAAAAAGTGAAGCTAGAGATCACCACAGTCTGCTAGAGTGAAATACTGCTCTAAATTCATTTCTATAGGATTTTTAAAGGTGTATTTATCAAAGGGTGAACTTTCATCCTTTGATAAAAACACCTTTAAAAACCCCACAGAAACCAATGGAGAGAATCTGTATTTCACTCTAGCAGACTGTGGTGATCTCAAACTTCACTCTTTGAAAAATATACCCCCATTCTACACAAATTGTGCTATCTGCTGTGTAAACATGTGTCTTTTTGTCCTATTTAATTTTAATGGCTGCTCCATAGCTACACAGATTTATATAAAATAGTTGTTTCTGAAACATAACATTTTACACAGTAAATGCATATAAAACACACCATTTTTTGGTTTAAATTTTCCTTTAATAAACTTGCTATACTCCTTCTAGCATGGCAGACAGAACTGGCTCTGTGTAATATGGTAGCACCAGTTGTATCAATTTATTCATTCATCAATTGTATTTTATACAGCAAATCACATCAGACACAGTGATTAACAGAGGTAACACTGTTCCGCTAGAAAATACAGTTCAGAAACCTGTAATATTGTATCATCTATTTAGAAATTAAACAAAAACATGCTCACTGCAATTTGTTTTATGGCGAAGGGCAGGAACTAGTGACGCTATGACAGATGATAAAGTAGGCATCAGCATAAAAATGTTAATCGAATGTGGTAGCCTCAGTCATCAGAATGAAATCTTTTCTAATCATAAATTTCACAATATTACTCTTAGGGAAAACTCCAGAGTTTAAAGATTCCTTTCCCTTTCTATTCAGTACAATCAGAATAATACCCACTCACTGGTTAGTTAAAGTTTATCTGCTAATAAAAAGATTTTAAATATTATGAATTTATATGATGTATAAAATATATAAGTAGTAAATGAACTCCTAATTTCAGCTCCAGACATCCTGTAAATAACGCTTTTGATCTCTCAAAACAGCAAGTGTTTTCATAGCTTCCAGTTTGTCCATATTAAGCTCCATACTTAGAATATCAGCTAAAGCATCATTTACATCTTTAGCCATATTTTTTGCATCACTGTAAAGAATAAAAATAGGAGTCATTAACATGTATGCAACATTCTGACAGTCAGCAACATAATTAAAGTATTTCTAATGTCACAATTTCATTAATATCACATAATAATGTTATTTGATTGACAAGTATTTTATGGCACATCACTATGTTTAATAGACTACTTACAAAAGGGCTTAATTCTGTGTTTATAACATTCTTTTTAGTATATACTACATATTTTAAATTACATTTTTGTTTTATAATAACTATTTGCTCTGTTACATGATCATTTTCCAGGAGCCTGCAACCCACCAGGACATGTCACTTTCCGTGACACATGGAGCTTTGGTGTGTGACTGGTGTGCGCACATACGTTTTATGAACATAGTTACATTATTGTAGCCTCTAAGTCATGCACAGTATTTAACAACACTACAATACCAGCTATTTGAACTTACCCACACACATAAATGCTCCCATTTTCATTGGCCAAAACTCTAGCAACATCACTAGAACAAATTCTGAGAAAGTCTTGAACATATTTTGGCGAAACAGCACCAGCATTAATAGGTGGATCTCTAGAGTAGCAGACCTTCAGATAGGTCAATATACCACTTGAAGTGAAGTGCCTTAGTTCCTGTCTGAAGACAAAAACAGATTTACATTCAAATAACACACATTTTTGCAGTTTGCAAAACATTAACTAGATCTAATGGATTAGATCAGAGAAGATTTATAGGAAAAAAAACAAAACACTTGCACTGGTATCTGATGTAATTTGCCTGTGCAAAGTATGTATGTATGTAGGTATAAAGCAGAAATGTTGCCTTGAGCAGTCCGTTTTTAAGCAGTTTAACAGTTTTTTTACATAGATTATTAAATAGGTAAAAAATGCTTTCCAGCCAAACATTCAATGCAGCTGGCAAATAATTATATGACCACCTGCTTTTAGTAAAGCTGGCCATACTCAGACAGACTCGGCAGCTTGTTGGCCCCTGTGTGGCCCTCCAATGAGCTTCCATGATCTAGATTGTATTGTATTTTATTGTATAACTATTTGTAAAGTGCTGTTAAGGAGCCGCAGCGCTGTATAGTGCATAAAAGTACAATTTATATAAAATTTAATGGGGGAGACAAATATTATTCATATATACAGAATCATAGAACAAAGGGCTTACGTGCTATGTGGTAAGACCCATGGTGGGAAGTAGGTCCCTGCCCTGTAGAGCTTACAGTCTAAGTGGATGGGTGGCTAACATACAGGTACAAATTGGAGATGAAAAAGTACACATGGTAGGCACAAACTAGGCTAATGTTTTAGTGCTCTAAAAGGTAGGCTCTTAATTTTTCCTTGAAAAGATAGAGAGGATTTCTTACAGTGGAATTCAAGGATGGAATTTCAGAGGTAAGGATCAGCAAGATAAAAGGGTTTGAGACGAGAGGTGGCAGTGGATGTAGATGGCGTGAAGAGAAGGTGACTGAGAAGTCCAGAGAAGACGACCAGGAATGTATAGCGAGACAAGAAGAAATGTAGTGAGGAGAAGAAGAGTGAAGGGCTTTGAATGTTAGTAGAAGGATTTTATATGCTAACCTTTGCTTAACAGACAGTCACACTAATGATTTTAGTTGGGTTTGAGCAGATTCCCTTTTAGGAGAGAGCAGAAGGATCATGGTAGCAGAGTTTAAGATTGATTGGAGGGGAGAGAGATGGGAGCCAGGAAGACCAGTTAGGAGGAAATTGCAGTCTAAACAGGCTAAGATGAGGGCATGGATTAGTGTTTTGGCCATTGTTTGTGAAAGAAACGGGGATATCTTGGCTATATTGTGAAGGAAGAAACAACAGGTTTTGGCAGTGTTATTAAAGGAAAACTCTACCCCCGGACAATGTAAGTCTCTATAAAAAGATATTGCATAAAACAACTCATAAGTAAAACCTTGCTTCATGTAAATAACCCATTTTCATAATAATATACTTTTTTAGTAGCATGTGCCATTGGGCAATCATAAATAGAAAATAGCCATTTTAAAAAATAAGGACAGCCTCCTGGGATCATAGGATTCAACAGTGCACACAAACATACCAAACAAACTATAAAGTTAGAACTCTGTCTGTTAATTGGCTCATGTGACCTGTCTTTTGCTCCCACACTACTTTCTGTTACAGTTAGAGTTGAAATATTTCTGGTCAGGTGATCTGTGAGGCTGCACACAGACCAAAACAAAATGGTGGTTCAAGGCAAGAGATGTAAAAGGGCAACATTTACTTAAATATATATATCAGTTTGAAAAGATTCTTTAATATGTCACTTAATTTGATATAAACTATCTGTTGCGCAAGTATTCCATTTGGGGGTATAGTTTTCCTTTAATATGATTCAATGGAGAGGAACTGGTCAAAGATGACCCCTAAGCAGCGTGCTGAGTAAACCGGGTTAATGGTCATGCAATCAATAGTAATGGTGAAAGGAGGAGAAGGGCTCAATTTGGGTGGAAAGTCCATGAGCTCAGTCCTGGCCAAGTTGAGCTTGAGGTGGCGTGGATAATCCAGGAAGAGATCGTTACTAAGCAGTCTGCTATCTGAGTTTGGACATCAGTGGTTAGTGAGGGTGTGTCTAAATATATCTGAATGCCATCGGCATACAGGTGATATTTAAGGCCAAATGAAGATATAAGATCTCAAAAAGAGAAAGTGTACAAGGAGAACAATAGAGGACCACGTACAGAACCCTCAGGCACCCCTACATTAAGATGAATTGGAGGAGAGGATTTGTTTGCAAAAGTAACAAAGAAGGAGCAGTCAGAAAGATAGGCAGAGAACCAGGATGCAAAAAGAAGAAAAAAAAAGACTTGAAAATGGAATAGAAGCTTTAGGGGGAATCAGATGTTGGTATCTGAGGAGTGGGAAAATTGTTTGTGGATAGTGTCAACTTTGCTTTCAAAGAAGTCAGCAAAGTCCTGGGTTGTTATTTATGAGTTTATTGTAGTGCTGTTGTTTAGCCTGGTATAGGGCAGTGCCAAGGCAGGCCATGAGAAATTTATAGTGGAGAAGTCTGCTTTTGTACAGGATTTCCCCCACATGCTATATCTGGCCAATAGTCGGCCAGATGTCGATCAGGCAGGGGTAAAAATCCAGTTGGATCGCAAATTGCATCTGTTCGTGGATGTAGCCCCACAATCCGATCAGCCCAATATTGCCGATGACTTAGGGGAGGGTATTGTGAGTAATGTATCTGCTCGTTAAGCCATGTGGTTTTGTTATGAATTTCTGGGATCTGGAAATCCAGTGAGAGACATATTTAAAATCAAGGTACAGATTACACCACTAATTAAGAATTCAGATATAAACTCAGACAAGAAAAATTGGCAAGTAACTTATCTATAACTGTGTGATTTTATATTCAGTCTTTCTAAGGAAATGTATTTGGTTTGGCATCTCCTTGTGACAAGACAGTAGTGCATATTAGATGACACTCCCCATTGCTATAAATTCTGTCTGGCATTATTTATTAAGCTGGTCACTGCAAACTGCTACTAATTTCATATAATCATACATTACCTAAACAAGTATTCATTCTCATGACTGCGACATCCAAAAAACAGCCATGTTTCTCCAAATATTCTCTCCTTGTTCTGTTGCTTGAGCTTTTCTCTAAAGGAAAATAAAATAATGGATTAATGGAACTGGAGTAAGTTAGCCAGTATTTTCTTTTTTTAAACTAAATGCACTCAAAATACATATATATATATGACACCAATATCTATACAGATTTTAGTGTAATCCAAGATGACCTGGCAGGGCATTCCACAACTGCCTTCAGCTTGAAGAACCACCTATGCTGCTTCAAATTAAAGTTCTGTTCTTCTAATATATAGGGGTCGCCTCTGGTATGTTATTTGATTTTTTTTTTATGGGGGGAAAAGATCCCCAGTCTATAATGTCCTCTAATGTGCTTGTTAGAAAACAATGCCAACCACGACAGTCTACCTTCATAAGATTAAATCTTCCATCCCTTTTACCTGTTTAGTTGCACTCGGCTGGAAATCCCTAATTCAATCTATGATGTATTGCACTTCAGTCCCTTAATCTACAGACTGTTCTATGTACATATTTTTTTATAAAATTACCATAAGCACTCTGCATATGGACAGTTATCCTAACGACCTGGCATGATAGAAAAGATTATCATCAGTCAAACCACATCTTGAGTTCCCAATGTCACATATATAAGCCAGCGGAGAAAAGCCATTCCACTGCTTTCTGTGCACACAGAGCAGATTTCAGAGCTAAAAATTTGTACTTTACATTTTGGTGCCCTCATACACAGGGAGCGGAAAGCTGCTGTGCGATGGCAACACTTTTTTTTTTTTTTTTAAAGCAAACCTAAAGCCAGTTGGAAAAAAACCAGAACCATTACCTTATCAGAACAGAAATAGTCACCCAACCACTGGTGTTATTTTATGGGTTTCCTGCAATATTTTTTAAAAACCTAACTTGATGTTTTCTCCGACGTGAAGTCAATGGTTGTCATCTTTGATAAAGGAGTGATTTGTATGTCTCCATCTATGATGCCTTATGGGAGAATTAAGACTCTCATTTTTGGTATGTAGGCAGTGCTGTGTGAAATGGCATGAGACAAGTAAATACATTCTGATTTCAGAAGGCTTCACTTTGCATGTAATTGCTTGTGAAGGGCTCTTTTAGTCCTTCTCACCCTAACCAGGTTCTATTCTCATCTTTGACGATGTCAATTCTGACCTTGATATGCTGCATTTAGGATAAAAAATGACTGGAAGAATATACATTTGTGCTCATAAGTTTACATACCCTAGCAGAATTTATGATTTCTTAACCATTTTTCAGAGAATATGAATGACAACACAAAAACTTTTCTTTCACTCATGGTTAGTGTTTGGCTGAAGCCATTTATTGTCAAACAACTGTGTTTACTCTTTTTTAAATCATAATCACTACATAAACTACCCAAATGACCCTGATCAAAAATGTACATACCCCTGTTCTAAATACCATGTATTGCCCCCTTTAACATCAATGGCAGCTCTGTCTTTTGTGGTAGTTGTGGATGAGTATACAAAGTACTCTGTTTAAATATTCCAGGATACTCCTCCTTTTCACACAAACTAAGAACTCACAAATCCCGCTCTCACTTAGTCTCTCTCTCTCTTCTACTGCTGGCAGCTGGGGACATTTCCCAAACCCTGACCCCTACCCCATCCCAGTTATATCACGGCCACGGGCTCCTTCTCTTCGCTGCAAATTCAATCAGTACAGAACTCTCACGCCTATACCCAAAAACCCAGTTAGTCTTTCCTGTGCTCTCTTGAATGCCAGATCTGTTTGCAACAAACTTACCGCTGTACATGACCATTTCATTGCCAATTCCTTTAACCTACTTGCACTTACAGAAACCTGGCTTTCTCCCACTGACACTGCCTCACCTGCTGCCCTGACACTGCCTCACCTGCTGCCCTGTCCTATGGGGGCCTACACCTTACTCATACCCCCAGGCCTGGAAACAGACCTGGGGGTGGGGTAGGCTTGCTTCTCTCTCCCCGCTGTACTTTTAAAGTTCTTCCACCTATTCCTGCCTTATCATTCTGCTCATTTGAGGTTCACTGCATTAGGCTATTTTCTCCCGTTTCACTCTGCATTGCTGTCATATATCGACCACCTGGACCTACCACACAATTTATGGACAACTTTGCTGCCTGGCTTCCTTACATTCTTTCATCCAACATCCCATCTGTCATATTAGGGGACTTTAATAAACCTGTTAACAACATTAACAGCCCTTCAGTTTTTAAACTTCTTTCACTAACATCCTCCCTAGGCTTATCCTTGTGCTCAGACTCCCCCTCTCACACCAATGGTAATGCCCTGGATCTCATATTTACCAGACTCTGTTCAACCAACAACTTTACTAACTCACCGTTTCCCCTCTCTGATCACAATATGCTCACATTTCAATTCTCACTGACTCCCTCCTCACCCCCTGCTAATCCCCAAACACGTACCTACCGTGACTTGCAAGCAC